>OX451736.1:928916547-930116547 GCA_948472305.1 Vicia faba | reverse complement strand
TCTTTTCCCTTTTCCCTTGGAAATAATAAAGCGTAGTGGAGACTCTTGCTTTTGCGAGTCGAGTTAATTAATAGCTCGATCTTCGATTGCTACATTTTTTATCGCTACACCGAGGTCTTCTGGATAATCATTTACCGAGATTAACTGGGAGAATCTACTGCCAAGATTCTATCTAGAAAATAACTTTTGCCGAGGTCTTCTGGAAAATCATCTGCCGATATCAACCAGGGGAATCTTCTACCAAGATTTGATGTAGAATTACCTTTTACTGAGGTCTTTCGGAAAATTAACTGCCAAGATTAACCAGGGGAATATTTTGCCGAGATTCGATGTTGAATTACCTTCTGCCGAGGTCTTCTGGAAAATCAACTATCGAGATTAACCAAGGTAATCTTCTGCCAAGATTGGGTTGTGAGTTACCTTCTGCCAAGGTCTTCTGGATAATCAATTGTCGTGATCAACCAAGGGAATCTACTATCGATATTAAATTGTGAGCTACCTTCTGCCGAGGTCTTCTGGATAATCAACTACCGTGATCAACAAGGGGAATCTACTGTCAATATTCAATTGTGAGCTACCTTCTGCCGAGGTCTTCTGGATAATCAACTGCCATGATCAACAAGGGGAATCTACTTCTGAGATTCAATTATGAGCTACCTTCTGCTGAGATCTTCTGGATAATAAACTGCCATGAACAACCAGGGGAATCTACTGCCGAGATTCAATTGAAATACCTTCAGTCGAGGTTCAACATAGAATTAGGTAGTTTGATTGACAAAGATGATTGTCTTCACATAAAACAAGGTTTTATGCTATGCGTGTAAATTTGACTGATGCATGAAATGTAATGATTGATTGATGTATGTAATTAGTGACTTTGATATGTGTAAATGGATGTTGGACTCTGAAATGTGAATGTGTAATTAGGATTTTTGAGATATGTTCGGCCCATGCTATCGGACTTCGTCAGATGGATGAGATGATAAGTATAGCTTGATTCTGGAATGAAGAGCCATAATGCATGATTTATGCAGCCTTATACTTTATGATTATGACTTGAATGGTTTTTTGAATGGTCCTATGTGATGGATAGTTGATGATTAAAGCATAGAGGTTTTCCCATGTAACAAGCTTGTTTGTCACATGACGGTTGAATGTTATGCTATCAGGATTTATCGATACTCGATTTGAACTCGAAGATTACTGATGTAGGAGAAAGATCCACTAGAGATTATGAAAGTACACGAAGAGCTTGCCTCTATATGGACTGTCTTTCCCTAATTTGTTGGTAGGGTCTTGGAGGAGAAATTCTTTGATATGAGCTTACAAACAGTTTGATCATAATGCAAATGACCCCATTATTTTACATTATGCCCTTGATTAAAAGATTTTTGAAAATGTTTTTCTTTGATGATCCATTTTGAATAAACTCCTTTTGATCGAGCTTTGTAGTGGTTTTCCCCATCATTCGAATTTTGAAAGATGTGCCCCTCAATCTCAAGGATTTAGATGAAGTACCCTCAGAAAGATCTTAGACCTCACCATGAACTTGACACAGATTTCCCCAAGTATTAGAAGCTTGAAAAGTTTGTACTTGAAGGTTCTTGAGGGGAATTTGGACCCTACATGCAGTAGGATGAACTTGGTACGTACTGCCCCGACATTTGAATCTTGGTAGGTTGCCTCTGATTATCAAGGCCTTTAGAGGTTTGTTAAAACGAGGAAACCGAGTCATGCCCTTTTGCGATATGACTTGATTAAGGAATTCTCCTTCGAAAGGTATGCCCTGATTGAACAGTGCTTTTGACATGTAACCCAAGTTGATAGAATGATCTCCCCTAGTCAATAAGATCTTTATGCGATATACCCCTATGGTCAATAGTATTGCTTATTATCATGGGGTTCTTCTTTAGATTCTCTACCCCTAGTTATAAGTTTCTTGGAAATGCTGCATTTGATCAAACCTTTTATTTTGAAATTTCCTTGATGCTAAGTATTTATTTGTAGATAAAATTGTACATCTTAAAAAAGTAATCCTAATGTGATGCACATGCAGGTCCTTGAAATCGAAATTAATTATTGAAAATAAATGGACAATTAGAGATGGAGATTCGAAGAAGCGATTAGTAGTTAGAAATGATTTTAAAAAACATAGGAGTCAGTTTAACACAAATCTTGCTGAGCATGATTTCATAGTGAACCTAGCTTCAATTAGGACTTTTAAAGGTTATAATGTGGCCATGGTTCATGGTTTAAGAAACAAAAGATATAAGGCTCAAAATTTATTTATCCCACCCCATTGTCCTTGATGTACTCCAATCCTAATGTCAATTAATGCAACAGATGCGTTTAATCCCCAAGAGAAATTTTATAGTCGCGCAGATGATGAGAAGCGTAGCTACAGATCCAAGCATCGACGAAAAGCATTGATAAGATCCAAGCTTTGATGATAAGCCTTGATGATTATTGAGGTGGAAGTCACAAGATTATTTTCCAATTTATTTGTTTTTCTAATCCCTTATTTTGCATGGACCAATTCCTTTTGAATTTGTGGTCCATCGAGATGCCCTACCTTTTGCCTAAGTCAAGTTTTTTTTTACTTGACTTAGCGGGCTTTCTTTTTTTTTATTTCTTTTTTTTTTATTATGAACACTTGTGATTGTCATGCTAATTATTATAAGCTTTGTCTTTATCGTTTTCTCTATCTTGAATGATATACTGTGGAAGAAGCCATTGTGGGCTTTGTCTTTATCGATTGCTTCCTCAATCTTTGTTGATGTGCACGAGGAAGATGATGTGCTTGAACCTTTTCTTAGATCGTTTCCTCAATGATGTATCGAGGAAGGAGATATGCTTGAACCTTTGCTTAGATGGCCTGATTCTCCTGGGATTTAATTGCATCATTGAATTAATTGAAATTTACTCTGCCTCTAGTTGAAATTACGGTGTTTTTAGAAAAATAGAAATAACTCCAACTTCTGGCTCGAAGGGGTTAACTACGGATTAACTCCTTATTTATCCACTGTTTAGGAATTGAAATGTTGTCTTACATAGTCATCTCGGTCTTACATTGAAATCATACGTTAGCAAATTCTTGTTATATAATTTTCATAACTCTCCCTCAAAGTTTGTTAAAGAAAATTTGAAAATGGAAAAGAAGAGTGCAAATGGAAAGTCGTTGATTATTTATGGAATGTAATGAAAGATGAAGAGTGAAACGAACGAAATGATTTCAAAAATATGCATGATTATTTTATTATAATTACTCATCCAAATATACAAATTTACACCAAATTAAACTTAGCAACAAGGAAATTATAATTTGTAACTGACAAAGCCTAATGATCCTATGGAAGAACTCCTTTGTTGATCCACGTGACTTTAGGAGATGCTTCGTATTTTTTTGGACTTGTAAAAAGCATGTTTGATGTATCCCAAAATTTTCCCTCTCATTTTACTCAACACATGCCCATTGAGGTCCTCAACTTGCTCAAGGATGCCCAAGAGTTAACCAGACAAACTCTCTCCTAAGGCAATGTACCTCAAACTAGGGTTTCACTCCTCATCAAGATGGTCGAAGTCCAAAGGTCCCAGACGATTTACATGGTCCTAATATGTTCTTAAAATCATCCATGTCAAGTTTCATGCCTTGCACAAGAAGTTTGCTCAGTCAACTGCTCAAATGCCTGAAAATCAACTACACTGGGTCAAAAGTCAATTGTGGCCCACATACAGTCAAACTTCAATATTTTTGGTCAACATCAACATTTTGAAGAGATATTCATTATTTTATCAAGGGTTGATCATGATTCCTCAAGGAATGCTTCTAATTCATCAAAACCCAAAAGTTGCTAAATTAGGGTTTCATAGGAAAAGTCAACCAAACTTTGACCATGCATAACTTCCTCATATTTTATCAGAAATTTTCCATCCAAGGCTCATTTTGAAAAGGATGTAATTCCCTACAATTAATCTTCATCCAAAAAGTTTAAAATATGTACTCATCAAAAGATATGAATTTCTACATTATAGGTCCTTTTGAAAAGTCAACAAAAACACCTTTTGGGTCAAAGCTTCTTACATGAACATGGAAGACCCAATTGAGATTAAACCAAAACGGTTGTTTAGGGTATATCCTAAGCTTTCTAAAAAGTCCAAGAACACATCTCTAGGGTTAAAATTGAGGGAGATATGTATTGTCAAAGTTGACCAATTTTTGGAAATGTGCATGAAGTCAACATTGATCAAAATGACTTTTTTTTCTAAATGGGCCCATGTTTTCTTGTTTGAAACTTGTTATTAAGATGTCCTACGACCCCTTATCTTATCCACCTATTATTTTATTATTTTTATTATTTATTTTGATTTTTTATTCATTTAAAGCAAAATAAATCAATTTAAATAGTAGAATAATCAAATAAAATCAAAGATTTGATTTTATGAGCATGTTATGAGTCCATGGACAGCTAGAAAATCAAAAAATTCGTGCAAGAGCCAATTGATTGGAAAGATCTTAATTTGGTCTATTTTGGAAACAAATCATACAAGACAAAGAATGAAATCAAATCTCCATAATTTGCAAAGATATGATTAGTTTTCATTGACCTAATTCATTCCAATATAAGGACATAACATTCTTAAGGCAAAAAAAAAAGAGGATTGGGGGTCGTGAAAGAAGGAGGACAAGTCTCATTTTTTTTCAAAAAAGTGCAGGTCAGTTTCTATTCTACAGGCCGTTTCAAGCAATTCCAAGGCCAGCAATTTGTTCCTGGACATATTCTGAAGCCATTCCAATCATCCTCAAGCCTTAAAACCTTCAGATATCACGCCTCACAGTGCCACAGTTTGCACCCTTATAACTCAAACTCATTTTCAGGGTTTTACGCATTTTACCTTCGATTTTGCTTGCATAAATGTATTCATAATCATGTTTGTGATCTTTTGGATAGCCTGGATTTGATTTCTAGTGCAGGAACAAGCTTACGCCATTACTAGGGTTTGGAAGCTTCAAATTAGGGATTCTCCGTAGAGGCAAAATTAGGACTAATTAATGATACCAATGAACTCAGGACAAGATTCTTAGTGGGTCTATGTTTTTAGTTCTGATTAATATTGCTTGCTTTGCATTTTGAGATATTGCAGGTCTATAGAAATGCACAAAAACCATCACTAAAGCCTATAGTGACGGAAATTGCTGTTGGTAAAGGGTTATTGTCTAAAACGATGAAACAGGGAAGAGGATGAAGGTGTGTTAATATCTAAATGGTGGATATGAATCACGCGCGTTTTTTTATTTTTTCAGTTATGCACTTTGTTTTTATATAATATGCATTGTTATTATTATATTAACAACTAAAACATGTAGCCCAGTGGTGAAGCGTGCGTTGGAAAGTGGAGAGGACCTGGGTTCGATCCCAGGTCCCAGCATTTTGTTATTTTCTTAACATTTGAATGTAGATCTTGTACTTTACACATCCAAGTGCCTTCCATGCACTCCAACCATCAAGCCAATGGATCATTGCCTAGCCAGATCCAACGCCCATCAAGGGATGACCATGGTGCACCATCAACAAGGACCAGCACTGAATCAAACGTGGGACTGGGCTCAGCTCTTTGGGCCTTACAAATTCAACAATGCACCCCCTTTTTCAGATTCCAAACAAGCCCAATTTAATTATTTTCTCTTTATTTTCTTATTTTTATTATTTATTAATTATTTTCTTTTTTACAAAATAACCCAAAAAATCTTTTTTATTATAAAATCAAAAATCACAAAAAACATCAAAAACATTTTTTCATAGAAATATTTTATTTCCTTAATTAATTAGTTTAATTATTTAGGGAAATTTAATCTTTTTTTTTCATAATTAAAAGTAATTAGAATTAGGGTTTAATTTGTACATAAACTAATTATTTTTTTCTCAAAAAACTAAACTAAATCTTTTTCAACTAGATTTTTTAGGTTTGATAATTATTCTCGTATTTAACTCGTTGCGCGCATTTTTTAATTTCATTTTTATTATTATTGTAACTGCTCCGAGTTTGTAATAGTAATTAGGATTTTCAATTCCACATTTTTATTTTCAGTCCAAAATAATTATGTATCTGCAAAAGCCCTGTAATAGCTAGGACTTTAACTTTCTCGCATTTTATTTCCGCAAATTATAAACTACTTAGATGAATGTTAATAGGATTGTATGGAAAGACATACTGAAATTAAAAGAGTAGAAAACCATAAATGTGCAAAGATAAATTAACTGAAAATTACACTCGCACACACTCACTCCTATGGTTTACTCCACTCTAGTTGCCTTCGGTAAACGGTCATGAAGTATAGGGTTTATTAGTGGTTGTCCTCTAGCCCCGAAAGATATAAAATGACCCATTCGGATGTTGCCTCGAAAAAATATCTTTAAGGCTTTAGGATGATTACTAACACTTCCTAACATTGCTTTTGTGATCGTACATGTCCCTTCGAATGTCCCTAAAAAACTCCAACAATGATGCTACCTATTTCTCAATAATGGGATAGCATTGTCTAAAAGGAAAACAAACAGACCTTTTTCGAGTAGGTAGATTAGTTCCTAGGTACTTGCTCAAACAAACAAAAACTTTTTCACACCAACACTTTCCCAAACAAAGTTTTCAAAAACAACTTCGTAACACTCTTGAGGACAGAAACAAGGGTTAAAGCGAAGTAAAACAAAACTTTTCAAAACAAGCACACACAAGCAATTTGAAAAATGAGCAAGTACCTAAGAGCCAGTGGAAAACCACAGATGGAAAGGGTGCTAACACCTTCCCTTTCTATAATCTACCCCTCATACTCAAACATCTCGAAAAAGGGTTTTTTTTTGTTCTTTTTCCTTTTCCTGATTGGATAAAATAAAATTCGATGGCGACTCTTGCTTACCGTGACATTTTGTGAACAAAAAATGAAAACCAGTATTAACAGTCGGTTCTGCCACCGTATCACAATGGGGATGACCCTTGACTTCTCTTCAGGCATACTAATTTTGTTGATATGGCAATGGGGGAATCACCAATGAAAGTTGAAATTGAGGCGTTGTATAGGCTTGTATAATGAAGGTCTTCCTTCTCTCCACAATAAGATTTATAGGACCAAGCTCCTTTGAATCTCCAACATTTGATCTTTCCTTCACTAATCTAAGATTTTCTTGAAATGCTTGGACTTTTCTCTTAAGCATCGGGAAATTTGTTAGCTAGATTGATAGCGACCAATGTCAAAGGTGGAAATGCATGACATGCAAATGTATGAATGTACGAAAATGCGTCGGTATGCAAAATTATTTTTTTGGCTTTTAGGTATGCAAAAAAAAAGTTTCATGGGTATACAATACAAGGAAAACATAGTATGAAGGTAGACGTAGGGGTACCTTATACATGTTTAATGGTAGATATGAAAATGATGATGTCATACATTGACTCAGAGATTGAGACAGGCAGGAACTTCTTAAAGACGAAGATAATGATAGACAAAGAGGAATCCCTACAAGCTAGGGATTGTAATAGAAGAAGGGGAATCCCTACAGGCTAGGAATTATGATAGTCCAATGGATAGTTGAGGTGAAGGTTGGACTTGAGGTAATAGCATAGAAGGGAGCACATGGTGACCAGTCAACAGTCACTAGATCTCATGGCCTGATATAGGCCACATGGCATGCATTAGCGAGGACGTCCTTTATGGGAAGGTTCCTTATCAACCTATGGAGGTCAAAATTCTAAGATTCTAAGGACAATAATAGACAAAAGAGGACCACTAAAGGCTAGGGATTATAACAAACAAAGAAAATCCTTATAGGCTAGGGATTGTAATAGATATATGGAAGCCATACGGGCTAAAAACAATAATAGGTGTAAAGATAACCCTTGCTGGTTTAGGGATTATAGAAATGAGATTATAAAAGGTATCCTTTGAAGGTATGCTCCTAGTTTTGGCCTACGAATATTCTACCCTCCCTATAAGGTGGTTTCCTTAAGGGTATCATAAATAATACTAGAGGGAAATGAATAAGGGCCTCCCTTAAGTGGAACCTCTTTGCAGACTGAAACTTTCGTCTCTAGGTCATGAAAGGTCTCACCATGAGATTTTGGTTTAAGAGTTTATACAAAGAGTCATGGGTTTCATTCCAAAGTCCTACCCCAAGAGGATGTCTCTTAAGATGTATTCCTTTCGCGGAATTCCACCGACTCTAGGCAAAGTCGTCACATAAACTCATAAGGATGTTGTATCCCCTTGGCTAATAGATGAATCTTCTTTCTAAGGGTTTTTCGGAAGAAAAAAAATTTTGAAAAAATTTAAATCCCACCACAGATATAATAATATAATGAATAATTAAAAAATAATCAAAAAATAAATAAATAATTAAATGGACAAGAAATAAAAACCCAATAAACAAGAAAACCCCCCTAAAACCAAAAGACGAGGCTTTTAAACCTAGGGTTGAGTCCCCAGCAGAGTCGCCAACTGTTGTAACTGGTCTTTAAATCAGAGTCGTCATCCTTAATTTTTATCCTAAGGAAGGGAGTATAAAGGAATAACCCTAAAAAGTCAGAGGTTCTAGGTTTTTTGACTCGGTTTTAGACGAAGGAAAGGTGTTAGGCACCCCTCATCTACCTTGTTCATAAGGATACTAGGTTTAGAAATAATATTTTAGGAAAAAGGGTTTTAATTATTATTAGGGAAACTCGCCACGATTTTAAGTCGTATGCCTATGTATCCTCTTATGAGAAATCAGAGTCCCAATTTGTAGTTCGTAGTTTGGTTGGTGTTTTGTATGGATCACGTAGAATTGCTTTCGAAATTATCCATGAACCTTGTCTGGGTTGTAAGTTGAGTGATCCCGTAGACGCAGTTTGCAGTTAATTTGAAAGTATTTCTCCTTAATCCTTTTCGAAAATAATCTTGTAGTTTTTGTTATGTTAGTTGAAAAATAGTTTGATGTTGGTTAGTTGTTTTGATGTTCGATTGCTAGTGAGTATGATACAGAGCGGAGGAAATATGATATAGTCTCCTCGTCACGTGGCCAGATATTGTCCACGTGTCGCTCACGGATGGTGAATTTGGTGAGTTTCATGGATTTCAATTGTTTGATTTTTTTGAATAATAAACCAATAAATAATTTGTCGACCGATTTAATTACTCGAACTTGGACATCTTATTATTTATAGAATATTCAAATTAGTTAATTGTGAAAATTGCTTGGTTTTTTTAATTATGTACACAAGTTTAATTTTGCGATCTTTAATATTTTCTAATAACAATTAAGAGAAAAAAACTAAATAAAAATCAAATTAGTTAAGTTAATTAAAGTAAATAAACTAACTAAATTAGATAGAATGACTAAAATAAAAGAGAGTGGATTGGTTAACTTAACGGGTGTAAGATTAAAATAGGAAGGATTTCTTGTAATTATTATTATTTATTATTATCATTATTATTAATATTATTATTATTATTATTTCCTTTTCTTTTATAATTAAGAAACTATGAGATTCTAGTGACTTTTCCACTATTACTCATGATCAATAGGATGCTGACAAGTGGCAAGGATTAAGACTAAATAAAAACTAAAAATATACCACAATAATAGTACATCAACTCACACACACACAGAGACAGAGCAACGCAAACTTCTTATTTTCCTTTGTATTGTTCTTTCTCGTATCTCAAATACAAACAATACAAGGCAACGCGAAATCACGATTATAATGAACAGAAAAGTGGTACCTACAGGGTTCTGGATGATGACTCGGAAGGGATGTCGGCGGCTTGCTCGGAGTTGCTGTGGTGCAATTGTGTCAAGATCTGGTGAGCGACAGTGTTGTACGAGGCTAGCCGCGTCTTCTCACCATGGTGATTGTTGGCGATGATATTCACATGAAGAAAGAAACATGATTTTGGGTAGATTTTATGACTAAAAAAACAAGGTTTTTCAAGTGTAAGAATTGTATAATTTTATGTGTGTGGATGAATGTATTCTGTGTGATCTTTGGGTCGATGAAAATTTGGTGTTTATGCAGTTTTTATGTGCATGAGGTGGGATATGAATAATCTGAAAAGAAAAGTTGTAAGGCATAATCTAATTACATAATCTATAATATACAATTTTATGCCTACAAAAATATCATAATAATTTTGGAATAAAATATGAATAAGCGGTAATGTGAGAAGAACTATTATAACAATGTATAACTAAATAAACAAAAATATAATATGGGTCAATTTATAACAATATAGTAAGAACAATTAGAACAAAATATAACAATAAGAAAATTTGAAGAAACGAGTCATCACGTATCCTCATATGGCTTAACAGTAAATAAATTAAAATATATAAAAAGATATCAATTTGAAAATAGAAGGGTGGCCTCGTAGATCAATCATTGGCCGAAAAATATAGTAACACCAAAGTTTTCCGTAACACCAAAAGATTTATTGAAAAAAATTGAAAAGAAAATTTGTGAAATTTGTGGATGATTGTGGATGTGTGAGAAATTATTGATGAATCACTAGGACAAACTAAGATCCTATTTATAGACTGGAATTAGGTTAAACAATCTTATGGAGTAAGTTATCCATAAGCCCAATGAAAAGCCCAAAGTTTGATCTCCACAAAATGAAAGGAAATTAGCAACAAAAAAGAAATAAAAAATATTAAAAATGCAACACACAAGATTCGAACCCGCGACCTCATATTTGCAAGCTTCATTCTTTATCAATTGTGCTATGTTACTCATTTATAAATAAACTCAATTTAAAGTATATGAAAGGTGTGCAAATATTTGTTATTTTAAAAATACAAATAATTTGAAATAAATTATTATATTTTTAACTGGACTTGAGCACGAATATTTATAAAAATCAAATAATTTATAAAAACAGTGTTTAAAATATTTTTGACTGTAGAAATGAAGTGCAGGCAAATTTGGGGTATGGCACCTTAGCAAAAAGTTTACCGACTATGAAACAAGATACTCACTGCTCGAGAAAACTCGATGCCCTTTGGCATGGGCTGCTCGTCGACTAATACAGTATATGTTGACTCATAATATCTTATTGATCTCTAAGATGGACCCAATAAAATACATATTCAAGAAACCCGCTCTCTCTAGAAAAATAGCAAGATGGCAAGGGGTCTTGACAGAATACGAAATTCAGTACACTACTTAGAAGGCAATCAAAGGAAGTGTATTGGCATATCATTTGGCTCATCAAGAAATAGATGACTATCAGTCTATGAATTTTGAGTTCTCGGATGAGAATATTATGCTAGTTACAGATTATGAAGAACCTGGACCATATGAAGGACCTGAGTCGGGATCCCGATGGACTATAGTTTTTTATGGAACTTCCAACACGCTTGGTAATGGAATTGGTGTTGTAATTGTCTCTCCCAAGGGTTTCCATATACCCTTCATCACCATATTATGTTTTAATTGTACCAACAACATGGCAGAGTATGAAGCATACATTATGGGTATCAAGGCTGCCATCGATATGAGAATCAAATTCCTAAACGTATATGGGGATTCAGCCTTAGTGAACAGTCAGATTAATAGAGAATGGGATACGAAGTATCCAAATCTCATCCCTTATCAAGAGCATGTGTTGACATTAATTTTGTACTTCGAAGAAATCACTTTTGAACATATTCCACGAGAAGAGAATCAATTGGCAGACACATTAGCTATCATGTCATCTATGTTTAAAGTTAGATGACATAATGAAGCTCCTTGAATTACTATTGAGAGACTAGACGAACCGGTACATTGCTACGAAGTTGATACTGATGGAGTAGAGGAAAAACCTTGGTACCCCGAAGTGAAAAGATACCTCGAGACTCAAGAGTATCCTGAAGGAGCATCTATTAATGATAATAAATTTCTACGGAGTTTCTCTACCAAGTTCTTTCTGAGTAATGGGATCTTGTATAAGCGTAACCACGATTCGAATTTGCTTCATTGTGTAGAAAAGAAGGAAGTTGAGAATATTATGGAAGATATGCATGAAGGAGTCTTTGGTACTAACTCTAGTGGGAATACGATGGCTAAGAAAATTTTGAGAGCGGGTTATTATTGGTAGACCATGGAAATTGATTGCCATCGTCATTCTAGAACTTGTCACAAATTCCAGATTTATGTTGACAAAGTACATGTGCCTTTGGTTCCTCTGAATGTCTTGACTGCTCCTTGGTTATTTGCAATATGGGGTATTGATATGATTGGAGAGATTATGCCTACCACTTCCAATGGGCATCGTTTTATCCTGGTTGCTATTGATTATTTCACGAAGTGGGTTGAAGCAACCTCGTTTGCCTTCGTTATCAAGAATGTTGTGGCCCGGTTCATCAAGCATAACCTCATCTATCGGTATGGCATACCAGAAAGGATCATCACGGATAATGGTACCAATGTTAACAATATTATGGTTACATAACTCTGCATGCAATTCAATATTAAACACCACAATTCTTCTTCGTATCGACCAAAGATGAATGGTGCAGTGGAAGCCGCCAACAAGAATATTAAGAAGATTTTGCAGAACACGACGGTTACATACAAAGACTAGCACGAGATGTTACCATTTTCTATTCATGGTTATCGCACTTTAGTACTTACATTAACTGGGGCAACCCCATTCTCTCTAGTCTACGACATGGAGGTTGTCTTACTTGTCGAAGTCCAGATTCCTTCCCTAAGGATTATAAAAGATGTAGGTTTAGATGAAGACGAGTGGATTCATACTAGGCTGGACTAGATAAATTTGATTGACGAGAAAAGGCTTGCGGATGTTTGTCATGGTCAGATGTACCAGAAATGCATGATCAAGGCCTTTAACAAGAAAGTCACACATCAGGTGTACCAGGATGGTGATTTGGTAATAAAGCGCATCATCCTACCACAAGGTGATCCCAGGGGAAATGGAATCCCATATACGAAGGGCCATTTGTAATCAAAAAGATATTTTCTGGCGGTGTTATGATACTTACCACCATGGAAGGTGAAGATTTTCTGCAGCCTGTGAATACGGACATAGTCAAAAAATACTACGTATAAAAGAGACCTGCTAGGTTGACAAGCCTAGGAAAAAATAAGGGCATCCCAGAAAACCAAAAGGGTTTGGGAAAAAATTAGGGATATAAATAAAAAAATTTTACACCCGACAAGTCAAAAACCTGAAAATGCAGCTGGGGCAAAAAAGGGTATCCCGGTGGACTGAAAATCCGAAAGGGAGGTCCAGGAAAAATTTAGGTATTAAAGCATATGACTATGCCCCGTTGGATCATCTACTTACAACAAGCTTTATTATCAACGTCAAGATCAAAAGGTACATATCAATTCAGTCATCTTCTTCCGACAATAAGGGATGAGATGTTTGAAGACATAGAGGCAATAGCAGAGTTGAAACTCGATGGGATCATTTCCACATAGCTGTTTTTCTTTGTACCCCTTTTTTTACGATGATTTCCTCTTACTATGATTTTTGTCTCTTTGTATAAATTGTTTGTTTATAGGCAAACGTTCAAAATCAATAAAACTCGGTCTATTTCAAAATTCAAAACTATTTGTTTTTACTTCCACTATTTTGTTTATGAATACATCCAATGGTTACTTTGAATGAACATATGCATTTGAATATGATCACCATTTACAAATATTTGCATAAAAATAGGATTAGCATTTATCGAAGACTCTAGGAGTTGGGATAATGTTTAAGTCATTCATAAATCCCAACAGAGCAATCTCCATGAAACTATCTTTACAGATCTATCTTCGCAAGCTCATCCCCAACAGAGATATATTCCCTAGAAAGTCTAAAATGCCCTCAGGAAGAAGTTAGGGCATCTTCTAGCAATTCACCTCCATATCCCTAATGAATAGCTTGACATGATCATCATCCCCAATAGGTCTCCTAGCGGATAAGGAAGTTTGATCATTTCCCTGGCATATAGTGGATACTTCCTCAACGCAGCCTATAAAATTTCAATCCCCATCAAGTTTATTTCCTCAACACAGTTTAAACGAATTTAATTGCCCATCAGAATTTATTACTTCAACACCGTAAATCCCTAATAAAGTTCTCTTCTCCAGCAGGATTTAATCAAAGTTGCTATCCCCAGAAGAGTTATTACAGTATCTGAAACCTAGACAGATAGCACACCGAAGGAATATCCATCTCTTTTATCCCTAGTCAGAGAATGTAAGAATCAAATCCTTCAACAAAAAGAATGGAGAATGATCGACTCTCCTTGAATTCCTCTATCCTCAAACATAATTCAAAGATCCCCAGTGGAGTATCCTCAAACAGAATGGGGGAATCCCCAGTAAAATTATTCCCAACATAAATTGAAGAATCACTTTCTTCATCCCCAGCAACAATCCGGGATTTATTTTCCCCAGCTAGACATTGTTTCAAGGAGCTATTGATACGCTTCAACGACATATTAGGTCCATACATCATAGCATATTCAAACCGAAATATATATAACATTCTCATTTATTTTGAGAGCATCATTACGCAATGCATTACATACATCATGACATTACAAAAAGCTAATTTTGTCTTTTCAGGTAAAGTTTGCAAACAGACAAATATCATCAACAAAAAACAGGTCACATATTAGTATTTGAAATAGGATAGGGCAACTATCCATATGACCAAGTGGTATGAATTCCCGAAACAGGACGAGTTTACCAATAAAAAACAAGTTGCATATTAATTCTCAAAACAGGACGGGGCAGCTATCTATATGACCATGCGGTATGAATTCCCGAAATAGGACATGTTCCCCAACAAAAAATAGGTTGCAGATTAATTCCCGAAATAGGACAGGGTAATTATCTATATGACCAGGCAGTATGAATTCCCGAAACAAGACGGGTCTACCAACAAAAAATAGGTCGCAGATTAATTCTTGAAATAGGACAGGGAACTATCTATATGACCAGGCGGTATGAATTCCTGAAACAGGACGAGTTTACCAATGAAAAACAGATTGTAGATCAATTCCCGAAACAGGACGGGGCGACTATCTGCATGACCAAATGATTTCCTTCAGAGACCGAATTCTAAAAAGCATTTCCCTCAGATAAAATTGAGACATAGATTTCATTCTGATACTCCCCAGCGCATCTGCTAGTTACTTTGAATGGCGTCTATAAGCCCATCTCCGGTGACACTCTATCAACTTTCCGAATGGCATCTTTAAAACCCATTCAAGCAATATTATTAACCAACAGCGTTACTTCGTGCACATGTGAATGCAAATTTCTGGGCAATTAAGTGTTCAATCCTTTTCCACCTTCAGGTCATGAATGGCGGACATAACAATCTAACTCTTCAAGTTTAAGAAGATTGAACAGGGGAAGCTATTGTACCCAAAATTTCCCCTCCTATTTCAAAAGATCTCCCCTTGCTCCTAAGGTTCTCAAGTACTCAAGACTATTCAAGAATTGATCAGATGAACCCTCCTCCTAAGCAGTGGCCTACAATTAGGGTTTTGGTTTTCTCAAAGAAAATTGAGCTTCTAATGCCTCAAGTGAGTTTCATGGTTCTTCATATGCTTCAAAGAATTCTTATGTCAAGTTTTAAGCCTTACATCACAAATTTGCTCAGTCAATTGCTCAGATGATTAAAAATCAACTATATTTAACAAAAATTCAATTATGGTCAACATACAATCAAACTTCAATATTTTTGGTCAACATCAAGATTTTAAGGTCACATTCATCATTTGATCAAGGGTTGATCATGATTCAACAAGAAAACTCAAGATTCATCAAAAGTCAAAAGTTGCTAAATTAGGGTTTTCTTTAGGAGAAGTCAACTGAACTTTGACCAAACATAACTTTCACATGCCTCTTCAGAAATTTATCAAACAAAGCCTATCTTGAAGTAAATTCAATTCTCTACAACTTTGTCTCTCTAAGATCAAGTCCAAAAATACTTCATTTGAGATATATGGGCCAAAACATTATAGGTCATTTTAAAAGTCAACAAAAATACTTTTTTGGTCAAAAGCAATTTACATCAAGACAAAGACTTCAAATGAAAAAAATGACCAACATGAGAGTTGTGAGGGACATCTTGGGCTTTCCAAAAAGTTCAAGATCAACTTCATATGACAAAAGTTGAGAGAGTTATGATTGGTGCAAGCTGAGCAATTTTGAGAAAATGCATGAAGTCCACTTTGAGCAAAATTGAATTTTTGGGCTAGTGGGCCTAAGTTTTTAGGTTCAAACGTGTTCATGACAAGTTTAAGGACCCGTAAGTATATTCATGCATTATCTTTTATTTTTATTTTTATTCATTTAAAAGCAAAATAAATCAAATAAAATAGTAAATTAATAGACCAAGGCATGTGGGCTTTTATTTTGGATCATTTTGAAGCCCAAGATCACATATCTAACTTGCCAAAACCGTGTGAATTCAAATATGGAAAGAATCTTCAAATATGGGAGCTTGAAAAACATGGTTTATTCTTGTTTAATTTGGCTTTGATTGCAAAATATTCATTCCATATCTCTTGACCTAATCCATCCTTTATATATACTCAACAATATCAGACCTAAATGACCATGCAGGCTGCCTCCAAAAGCAACCCCTAGAGTTTCCAAAATTTCTTAAAATTAGGGCAAGAACAAGCCCTTATTTCCATCCTCTCTCAAGCAAAACCAAGGATCAAATCACACTCCCGAGGTCCATAGGAAGAAATCCAAGCCCTTACTCAAGCTCAAAGCATCCCAGGACTCTCTCATACGAACTCACCGGTCTTGGTAGTTTCTTCAACTTCGAATTTTCTGTCCATGCAATATAAATTGATTTTGTGCATTCATATGTGTTCATGGTGTCATTTAGAACAGGTTAATATGATTGCATGTAACGATAAACGCCCCATGCGAGATGCCATTGTTAGGGTTTTGAGAAGCAGGTTGCTCGTATCTCTGTATATATTGAGTTCCAGGCCAAACTGATATTACCATTGAACTCGCAACCCTCAAATTAGGGGGTATGGTCCCTTTTAATATTAACTTTGCAGGTTTTCGCAGGTTGAGGATTTGGTATAATCGGAGAAGACGACTGGAGCTAGGGCTTCGGCGTCTCTCTGATTTGAGTTCTCTTTTTATATAATATATAGTTTGTGTTTTAGCAACAGAAAAGAAGCATGGCTCAATTGGCAAGCAAGCGTGTGGGTATTATGAAGGGAATGGGTTCGATCCTGACCTTTTATATTATTTTTTTCTTATTTCATAAATTAACATACAGGTTATTATATCTTAATTGATTCCCTTTCCTAAACACTAAATCATCAATGGCCCTGTGGAAGGATAGCACGCATATGAGACAAAGGGGGTGGGTTCAAGTCCCACCCCATGCATTTTCTTTTGTTTTCTTTTTCTAACATTTTCTTATTTTATTTAATTAATTTCTTTTAATCAAAATTAAAAAAGAAAAACCATAAAAAATATTTAAAAAAATAGTCTTAGGTTTTTTTATTAATTAATCTAATTTTTGACATATATTTTTAATTCAATTTTATTAGACTTAGTTTTTTTTATTTAATTAACCTTTGTAATTAATTTAAAATTAGATAACTAATTAGTTTCTAAATGCTTAAAATTAACCAAAAAATACAAAAGAAAATAAAATATGACATTTTAGACATTTAAGATATTAAAAGTAATTTTTAACATGTATATTTTATTTATTTGCTATTTATTTTTAGACAAGTGTATAGGTTGTATAAAATTTGCAATAGCTTAGTGTTTAATTTCTCGCAAGGTTTTATTAAATATTATAACTGCCTTGAAGTCATGTAATAGTCCTAGGGCTTTACTTTTCGCACTTATATTTTATATACTTGTATATATAACTGTTAGATCTGTGCTAATAGGGTTTGTATGGCAAGATCTAAAACAAGACGTTAGAAAACCCCAATTCAAGATAATTGAATCAACACACTCTTTGCACACTTTACACCTCTAGGGTAACCTCTCTTTGTTACCTTCGGAAACATGGTCATGCCCCTCAAAAATAGAGATACTTTAGCAAAAGACCCTTGAATCAAGATCATAGTCCCTTGATGACCCTTCGACGTTACCTACGATAAATTATCTAGTCCCTCCAATACAATTTCTAAAGCATCTCTACGTGTTGCCTTCAATAACCATTCAATGACCCTTCGTATGTCCCTTCACATCCAATAGATAGGGCTACCTACCAACTAATGGTACGGATAACACTATCTCTAAAGGAGAAAGAAAAGAATAAGAACGACCTTGAGTGGGTAAGGAACTTTTAATCGCTTGCTCACCCCTCTTTTCTAAGAAATAAAAATTATACACATCACACCTCTCAAACAAAATATTTTCAAACACTTTGTATGCATTCTTGATGACAGATACAAGAATCATTACAAATTTAGCTTTTCAAAACATTTCCAAACAAATCACACACACAAAGAAAATTCAAAAATTGAGCTAGCGATTAAGAGCCCGTAGACAACGGATGAAAAGGGTGTTAACACCTTCCCTTTTCATAACTTACCCCCCAAACTCAAAATTTACCAAGATCTTTCTTGTTCTTTTTAGCCTTTCCTTATATTGGATCAAAGAAAAGTCGGTGGCGACTCTTACTAACTGCAACATTTGCGATAAAATGCTAAAAAGGTCAGCTCTCCCACTGTATTACAGTATCCATATCTCTTTAGCCAAGTCTCGGACTTTGATTATATTTTCAATTTCTATGTAAGCTTCATACTTGATCTTGGAGAACCCCAAAATCCTACCAAATTCTTCCAAAGTAGGTGCTAGTTGGAAATTTTGGAAAGTGAAACACCTTAGCGAGGGGTCATAAAACTGAGAAAGGGAATTAATTGCTTCCAATTGTACAATCATCTTTGTAAGCTCAATGGTATCTCTATAGCATCGAACAAACATCTTCATCGCTTTCTCAGGTAGTTTCCCTCTAATGATCTTCTTCATATTTTGCATTGTGGCACTGATGCAGATGGTTTGTTTCTTATTAATATTAATTTTGAGATGCTCACCAAAAACCTTTTTTTTCAAGGAAATCCTGTGAATAAGACATACAAAAAATTCAAAAATAATGAATATTTTTAATGCGAAATATATGTTATGTATGGTGATGCAATTTTGTGATGGGATTGTAAGGGTATCCTTAGTAGGTAGGTTCATAAGCTTGTCCTATAGATATTCTACCCTCATCAAAAGGGTGGTTTCCTTAAGGCTATCATAGATAACACTAAAGGAAAAAGGCACAAGGGCCTCCCTTAAGTGGAGCCTCTTTGTAGACCGAGACTTTCGTCTCGTAAGTCGTACAAGGTCTCACCGTGAGATTTTATTTCAGGGTTATACAAAGAGTCATTGGTCAAGTCCCAAAGTCCTACCTCCAAGAGAGTCTATCCCTCTAAAAAATATTTCTCGAAACTCGACCTACTCTAGGCGAAGTTGTTGCAAAAACTCATAGGGATGTTAAACCCCTTGGCCAATTGACAATCCTTCTGCTATGTTTGGTATTTTATTCTTAAAATTAAATCCCACCAACAACATAAATAATATGGTAATGAAATAAAATAAATAAATAACAAACAAACAAATAAACAAATAAATAGATATGGAAAGATAAACATGCAAAAAATAGAAAGAACCCCAAGAAAGACCTAGACCTAAAAGAAAGGGAAAACTTTAACCCTAGGGTTGTGTCCACAGCAGATTCTCCAGCTATCGTAACCAGCAAAAAAATACGAGTCGCCACCACTTCTTTTTGTCTTAAGGACAGGAAATAACGGATAACCCTAATTGTTTAGAGATTCTAAGTTCGTGATTTGGTTAGACGAAGGAAAGGTGTTAGGCATCATTCATCTCCCTTGTAGGGGCATCCTATTTTAGGTCATAGGGTAAATTGGGAATATCTATTTAAAAGTTGTTGTTTCCATATGTTTAAGAAAATGATTTAATTTTTTGATAGCAGGACTCGCCTTGGTTTTAACCGTGTGCCTACGTATCTCCTTGCGAAGAATCAGAGTCCAAGTTCGTGGTTCGTATGGTTTGGTTAGTTTTTTTATAGGATTACTTATGATTTCTTTCGAATTTATCCTTGAGCCTTGTCTGAGTTTGAAAAGAGTGATCGTAGACACAGTTTGCAGTTAAGTTTTGAAAGAAATGCTATTTAATCCTTTTTTTGAAAATAATCTTGAATTTTTGTTATGTTAATTAAAAAAGAAGTTTGATGGGTTAACCATATTGAATGCATGATGCAGTTTGAAAATATGCTTGAATGATTTTTGAAATTAATAACAAAAAGATCAATGAATTGAATAAAAAAAAGGTTAGTATTTTAGAAAAAAAAACTAGGTAAATAATTATTATACATATTATTAGAAATATATTAAATATTTATAATAATAGAAAATATTTATTTATCAACATAATATTTAAAAAATATTCTTTTAATGCAAATGAAAATAATGATGTGGCAAATAACTAAATAAATTATTGAGATAAATATATTGAATAAATAAATTAAATAAATAAATTTAAAAAATTATTTTAAAAAATAAAAAAATAAATTAAATAAATGTTAAATTAATTAAAACAAAGGGAGGTGTAAATTGTTCAGAGGGTGTAATCAGCAAGGATAAGCCTAGAATTTTGTATTGGAGTCCAATGCATTAGGGGATGTCTATTTTAGTTTACGTAGTAATAAGGAGCGTGTGAGAAGTATTGGGCCAAGCCTAGATAACATTTTGGGTCTGTCTAGACATCATATGGGTGAGTGCAGGACCTTATGGTGTAGCAGTGGGATTTTGAACGTTTGATTCCAAAAAAAGGGCCCTTAGGAGTTAATCTTGGAGCGTTGATCGGAAGTATGAAAAACGGGTGGTGGAGATGGATGTTTGATTGAGGGATCATAGTAGTGTGTGCGTACAAAATGAACAAGGAATTATATATTCATTTTCCTTCCATTTCCTTCATTTTTCCCTTCTTGTCTCTCTCTCCACACAACCTGTCTTCTCACTATACAAGTTTTTAGAGAGAGAGGCTCTAACCTCTCTCTAGAAATTTGTTGGCCAGAAATTGCCAATGCCGGGGTGCCGCCCTGAGCCATCATCCAAACCCAGATTTCTGGTTGAACTTCAACTAGAACCTTCAACCAAAACCCAAAAACTCATACAAACCATAAGAACCCTAGCTAAACCTTATAACCCTAAGTGCCAACCACCGCGGACGGCTATTAAGGCCGTCGTGAATGATTGAAGTTCGTTGAGAACTTCATCATGTAACCCAGAAATGAATGAACCCTAACCCTAACTCTTAGAACCATAACAATCTAAAAGCTAACCCTAACAAACCCCAACCCAGAAACGTATATACCTATGAACCCTAACCCTAATCCTTAGAACCTAACAATCTAAACCCTAACAGTAACGAACCCCGACCCAGAAATGTCTATACCTATGAACCCTAACCCTAAAATTGAAGAACCCAAACCCTGTAGCTTAAGAAACCTAACCCTAAATTCCCAGAAACGCAACATTCAAACCCCGATCATGCAAGCATCACAACAACAATTAACCTAATCTAAGTGTTTAGAGTTACCTTTCCCGAAGTAACCCTGGTCGTATAAAATCCTTCTCTAATCTTTTATCTCCTTCTTCTCTAATCCTTTTCTTTGTCTCTTTCGCATGTATCTAATGGGGGTCAAGCTCGGAGGCTTAGGGTTTCAAGGTAAAACCCTAAGTATTCAACTGGATTGACCTCTGATAAGGGTAGGGATGCGCAAGAACAACTACAAGGGTTTTCTCCAAGTTTTTTCCTCCACAATTATGTATTAGTCTTAGGTTTTTATAGTATTAGGAATTAGTTAGATTAGGAATTTTTTTAGTAAATTGCAGTTATTTTTTTAGATTAATTTGATTAAATCAATCAGTTGTAGTTTCAAGGTTTGATTAGATTATGTTAGAATTAGAATTAGGGTTTATGTACTATGTATGTATCTGGACGATTTTGTATGTAAATTCGTGATTTAATCAATAAAAAATGTTTTCAATCTTTGATTCTGAAATGATATGATTTAAATTATGGGCTTCTGTGTATAACTTTGAGAGAGGAAATCCAATTTGGGCGCAACACTCAAATTAGGGTTTCAACCCTAATGTTGACTAAGTCAACAAAACTTAAATAATAAAAATGATACAAATAATGTAATAATAATAATACCTCCTATACGTTGACTTCAGACAACAAAATAAATATATTAAAACCCAATAATAATAATGTATAAAAATAAAAATAAATAAATAATTAAAAAAAGGATTAAAGTTTTGTTGACTTCAGTCAATCTCTAACAAATTAACTTAATGAGCTTGTTAACACTTTAACGAGCTATTGGATTAGAACTAGAATAATGACCCCCTTTTGACAAAGATGATAAATACACTCCCCCTAATATATCTAAACAAAAATATAAAATAAAAATAATAATAACTTAGTGTAGCAGTAGAAATGTTTAAGACTAAGCCATTGGAATGACTAGACTTTATACAAGTCAAAACAAAAATCGCCACCGCGCTTTATTGTTTCCAAAGAATGGGAAAAGAGCGAATAACTCAAAAAGAGGGGGAAAGATTCAAGGTAAGGGGGTTGGTTATGCAAAGTGAAGGTATTAGCACCCTAAACATCTACGGTACTCCGCAGGAGCCTCTTTGTAAAATCTGTATATTTTGGCTATAAAAACTGTTGTATATAAAAAGTGGATGGTAGAGGTGAGGAAAGAAGCGTATTTATTTTATGATTTTTTCACCCGTCGCGGTTACGAACCTTTAGTGCCTATGTACCACCTTTCATGCAATAGGGGATCAGGGTACACGTAGTTCCTCTTTTTTTTAAAATTTGAAACCCAAATGCGTTGGTTAATTTTATGAGATAAAACATCACTGTCATTATCCATATGGAAAACATACGTACTACCCACAATCATGAGAAAGGAGAATTTTCATCATCTCAAAGTGGAGGATATGGCTTAGATTTTAAAAAATCAACAATGCCTCACTCAACACCCAAGTGGAAAATATCTCTCTTTACTACATATTGTAGAAGTATAGTTGTTTGCATCACTACAAGGATTGACAAGAATTCAACCTTTTTTGAGAAAAGTTTAAAGATAAAAGCCAAAGTGGCAAAATGGTTTGAAATGAGATTGATTGACTTTTAGTCTTCTCACAAAAATGTCAAGGCATTATTAAGTTGATTGGAGTTTATTTATAAAAAATGTTTTGAAAATGCATGGACATGAGTCCAAGTTTATTGTGAAAGTGGTTCAAGTTCAAAAACAAGAAGAGTTTTCAAAAAGGTAAAGAAGATTTTTGAAATTAAAGAAGATGGGAAGAGAAGAAGGGTCTATCCTAAAGCATAAGGTAAAAGCTAGGGATAAGAACCATCTAACCAACAAGAAGCCAATACTTGACATTATGAGCCAAGATAGAATTCACATTCCTTGGATTGAAACCAAGCAAGCAAAAATACTAGACCTCTTGAGAGAACCAAACTTCAAGTGTATTAAGTCTTCACAAAAATTGGGCAGAGTAACGGCTGTATACGGGTGAATTCCAGATTACAAACAGAGGGTGTAATCACAAAAACCTGCACACAAAAAAAAAAACAAGCAACCCAATGTCTTGAGGTTAACTTCAAGAACTCCAGACAAAATAATCAGATAAGGTCACAAAGTCTCCAAGATAGGCCAAGGTTTCTAATTCCAAGTCCAAGAAAAGTCACATGCTCCATAATGCCAAGGATAGTAACCAAATAGTATAAGTACCATTAAATATTTTTTAGGGTTTATGTTGATTATTAAGTATCTTAAGAAAGTAAAAGAAAAGCTAAAGAGAGCAAAGTAAAAATGGCAAGAAAGTAAATGCTCAAATGAGCAAAGATGAAAATGGCATGAAATGTAAATGCTAAAAGTAAATGGTACATATAGCATAAAAAAGAATGAAAGCATAAGGTAAAACAAGTCAATAATTAGTGGTTAGTTGGATGACCATCTTGAAGCTTGCATTTGGAACTCATTAGAGGATTGGTAGAACCAAAGCCTTCACACAACAAGTTGCATTTGTTTTTTGTCAAGTATATCATCCATTTGGAATTCTCATAACTACCATTTAATGATCAACGATGTTTAAGTGATTTGCATTGACCAAAGGTGTTGTAGATCCATTAGAGGATTGGTAGAACCAAAGCCTCCACACAATGAATCTCAAGGTTATTGGATCAAAGAGATCAAATTAACATACTTGGGCTTGCAATCATAAGTTTGGGCTACGAATGATCATTTATTCGAATCAGGACAAAATTTAGCACTATGTTAAACAATCGTAAGTGGACTTATATAGAAGTCGCACCTATTTTAAGGTCGATCAATAGCAATCTATGCACCATTTGTTTTGAAACATGATATAGAGATCATGCTCCTACAACATCTAGTGCAATAAGAAGGGGATGAGATGAAGAGGGATGGAGAAAAAATATACAAACCACATTTGAATTAAATTTTAATCAAACTATTATTAAAACCATTCATCCATTTTTGTGGAGTTAAACTCAACACCATGGAGCCAATGATGTTAATAAAGTTCATGATCAAAAATCTAACCCAAGATCAGCTAGAAAAAAGTCACAAAATAATCTCACATTTTAATATACATAAAAGGGTTTTAAAATAATGTTTAAAAAAGAAAATAAAGAGAAAAATACCAACTATGTTCAAATTAATCAAGAAATAAAAAGTAAGACCATAGAAAAATCAGAAAAAGGCTTAAATAATTTTACAAATTTTTTGGTAATTTTTTAAAGTCAGAAACTATTTTTAAAATTAAAATAAATGAGTAAAATAAACAAAAAATGGTTAAAAAAATAGTAAAGTCAGAAACAAAAATAAAATAAGGTTACCAATATTTGTCACAATATCATTGGATCATTCCATAATTTTTTCAGAAATTTAAAATGTCTAAAAGTATTTTTAAACATTTAAAACAAATCAAATAAGTGTAAAATTTATTAAAAAAATACCAAAACACAAATTTAAATTGTGAAAAAATAAAAATCAGAAAGAGAATAATCAAAAATATTTTTCATAATTTTTTCAAATTTTTTGGACTAAAAATGAATTTTATATGATTTTTTGAAACTTAAAACAATTAAAATATAAAAATCATAAAAAGAAAATAAAAGTAAAATATGTGGACCATTGGATGAGAGTCAAAATGCGTTAGTAATCAAATCCAAGAGATCTGGCACACTGTGCATATCATGGTCATTAGTGAATATTGTACAAAATCATTAATTAAATCAGGATTTGAAAAATACAGATGGCGCGCCTTCATTGGTTGGAAGATGACACGTTGGTCATCTTCAACCTCCAGCCATCATGAATTACAGGTCTCTCAAACTGTAAAATCATAAGCTCAGACCCATGTCATTCGCTTCATATCTTCAAGACGAAGACAACCACACCCTCGTGCCAAATTTATATAAATTGTAGCTCAAGCAATTTGGAAGGAAAGTTTTGAAAAGGGATTTGAAATTTCATGGTCAAAACGTGTTTCCAGTAAAAGGTAAGTGTTGCGACTAGAACCAAGGCAATGAGAGCAACACAATAATATTATAATTTTGGAGAATTGATGAAGGAATCTACCTATTGAAGTTGAGTTGCAGAGCTCTAAAACTGGACTTCTATGGAGCAGTATAGGGCACGATTCATGAATGTAATTACGTGGTTAGCTTCAGGGAAGATCAAGGAAGGTGAATTGATGGAAAATTGGATTGAAAAAGGCTCGAGAATGGATTTTGAGGTTATAGAAAATTGAGTTATGGAGCAAGTTTGGCAGGGAGATTCTGGCTATCCAAACTTGGGAAAATGAATGGGATAGTTCATGTATTTATAGGAGAAGAGAATGGGATCAAAAGGAAGAGTGAATGATGCGTTTTGGAGGGAATTCGTGCAAACCTGATGCATGAGTGAAGTGTGATCCAAACTTCACCAAAACTCATCCAATTCTTGCGTTTTGATGCACTAATCCACTTGGGAAAGTTGGCTAATCATGTTTAGACCCAACACGCGTGTTAATTTGAGGTTTAGAGGTTGTAACAGGAAATTCAAATTCTGACTTGCAAGGAAACTTCAATTCCAAGTTACCATTTTTGAAACTATGGCATTCTCAACTCAAGGGGTATTAAGGCATGATTCTTGATGCTTTAGAAAGATGAGGTTACAAGCTTTGCAATGGAAAAAGAATGGATTTAAATGGATGCTTGAGCTGAAAGTTATATTGAGTCAAAGTTGAAGAAAAAGGGTTGACTTTCCATACTTAGAAATATTTCAAATTCTTCATCAAAAATGTCTTATAATGTCTTGCATCCAAACGTGGCCTTCCACTTGGAATTTGCTCTTGATCATAAAAGATGGCATGAATTAAATCTATTGAATGACATTTTGAAACTTGAATCATTAAAAATATCCAAAATTTGAGCAAGTTATGACTTGTTGAAGTTGGAAAAATTTCATGAAATGACCTATAATCTTTTGCATCTTTAAGGCAACTTCCATTCATTTTCCCACTTTGCACATAAAAGAAGGCATAAAGTTCACATCCACAAGACAATTTTTGAAAAAGAATGGGCTCAAGGTGATAAATATTGACCAATTTATGATCTTTTGAAGTAACATATGGGAATTGGGGATTCATCTGGAGGACTTGTAATATTTCTTCTTCACCAAGTTTCTTCCACATGAAAACTCTTTGGAACTTTTGAAGTGATTTGTTGATAATCCTTTTAAGAGAAGAATTTCTTTGGAATCATTCAAAAATACCAAAATATGAGCAAGATATGCTCCTTTGAAGTTCAAAACCCTAGCTCCTAGATCAAGAAAATGCTTTGAAGAACTTTGACAAGCTTGAACAAAATTCTTGTACCAATATTCTTGCTTTGTGAATAGAAGTTGTTGAGGATGATAATGAGGATTCATAGCTACCAAAACCACTTCCATATCTTGAAATTTGATAGAAATATGCTCTTATGACCAATGGGAACAAAACCTTGTCCAAACATGACAACTTCTCCAATCAACCCCTTATACTTTTGAGTCAAATCTAATAACCTTGAAATGTGATGAACCAAAGCAACCTTGCCATTCCAATCCTTCCAAAACCAATCCAATGGTGAGGTATTAACTTCTCAAGCTATATTTACTAGGGCGTGGAAATAAACTTATGAACCCATGGAGTAACTTGTTAAATCTCATTGCCCCTACCTACATGGATAACAAGCAAGACAGACCAGCATTATATTTTATTAGTTAAATGAAGAAATCAAAACAATATTCATGATCACAAAAGGAACATAAGTCAAGGTGCTTGGTAATCCCTCAAAAGGAGCAAAACTCAAAGTAGGGAGGGGAACCAAGAATCCTAGTGTAATCTTGTTGTGAATAAACCAACATGGTATGATGAAGGGGTCTTAGGGGCAAAAATTGGGGTACAATAATTTCCCTTATTTAAGTTTCTTCTATCCAGAGATACGAGGGTTAAAAATATTCGTGTCGACGCGATCGAAGATACTTAAATATAAAACAAACCCTATTTTTGGCCCTAAGATGCCATGCAAATGCTTATGCATATGAACAGGACCAAAGAGACGCAAAGTATCACTGGGGATGCAATAATAATAAAGAAATAAAGGAGCAACCCCACCAGCAAAATAAATCACTGGTAGACCAAAAGACCTGAATCAAAGAGGATGGTAGAATGGTCAAAGGAAACACCAACTTCTACCGAAGGAGAAGCTACCAACGTTTACTGAAGGCAGAGAGAAAGATAACAAACATCAATGTTCACTGCCGATGGTCTACCAACTTTCACTGAAGGTAGAAAGAGAATATCATATCACTGCCATTCACTGACAATGAACTACCAACATTCACTAAGGGTAGCAAAAAGATAACAAACACCAACGTTCACTGCCGATGGTCTACCAACTTTCACTGAAGGTAGAAAGAGAATATCATATCACTGTCGTTCACTGATGATGAACTACCAACGTTCACTGAGGGTAGAAAAAAGATAATAAACACCATCGTTCACTGCCGATGGTCTACCAACTTTCACTGAAGGTAGAAGCAGAATATCATATCACCGCTGTTCACTAACGATGAACTACCAACGTTCACTGAGGGTAGCAAAAAGATAACAAACATCGACGTTCGCTGCCGATGGTCTACCAAATTTCACTGAAGGTAGAAGGAGAATATCATATCATCATTGTTCATTGATGATGAACTACCAACGTTCACTGAGGGTAGCAAAAAGATAACAAACACCGACATTCACTGCCGATGGTCTACCAACTTTCACTGAAGGTAGAAAGAGAATATCATATCACCGCCGTTCACTGATGATGAACTACCAATGTTCACTGAGGGTAGCAAAAAGATAAAAAACACCGATGTTCACTGCTGATGGTCTACCAACTTTCACTGAAGGTAGAAGGAGAATATCATATCACTGCCGTTCACTGACGATGAACTACCAACGTTCACTGAGGATAGCAAAAAGATAACAAACACCAATGTTCACTGTCGATGGTCTACCAACTTTCACTGAAGGTAGAAGGAGAATATCATATCATCGTCGTTCACTAGCGATGAACTACCAACGTTCACTGAGGGTAGAAAAAAGATAACAAACACCGACGTTCACTGCCAATGGTCTACCAACTTTCATTGAAGGTAGAAAGAGAATATCATATCATCACCGTTCACTGACGATGAACTACCAACGTTCACTGAGGGTAATAAAAAGATAACAAGTTTCCCCAAGATTCTGGTGTTTCACCTAGAACGAGTCTCAACTTCTTCTTTAACCAAGGCGCTCTGCCTAGAAAGGATAACATATAAGTTGTCTCAAATAAAAAGATTTGCTACTTGTTGTCACGGGAGATTGTAAAAAGAAATGGCTTTTTGGGAAGGAGGTATGACTTCTTGGGGAGATGCCATGATATTATTACTGAGGGGATAAAGTTTTCTCGTGCAAAATAAATGCACCAACCAAAATCTGGAGTTTTCAGAAATTCAAAGTAAATAACATTGTCGTGGAACCACAGATTCAAACCAGAAATAAACTGGAATGAAACAGTCAACCAGAATACATCCTTTGAGAAATAAACTCAAGAGGGAAAACCAAATCCAACCAAACAAGGAGCTGTACCGGAAGGCTAAAGCAAAAATCTTCCATGAGAGACAACTCAATGGGGACATTGAAAGAATATACGCTTTCTGCTTAGGACCAACACTTTGTTAAAGAGAGGACAACGTAAATCTACAAATGTCAACAAAAATAGTAACAAATGCCAATGAATAATGACTTACCAATCTTAGCTATGCATGATGTATGCATGAATGTATGAGCGTTATCGTGCGTATGCTGACACAACAGATATACAACACTGGGAACAACCAGGTAAAACTGCCTCAGGCAACACTTGGCTAAACTTCATCCAGGATGATCATTCCAAGAATGGTAAAGGCCAGCTGAGGAAACAAAACCTACTGCCTGCTTTAACTTTACTGAGGATAAACATGATCCAGAGGTAGATAAATTAAAGTGATGAAATAGTACGGATATAGGGATAGAACATCCTTCTTCAGGCTTCACCAGGGAAACAAGTGTTTTCGAAAGTAACATTCCTACTAGAGATTACAAAACCAATCTCAAGCAAAGCAGACTGACACCAAAACATCCGAACATTCACTGGGGAAATCAAACTCACTTCATTAGCGAGGTTAACATCATATTCATAATATGTCCTTCATTTGGAGAAACCAGGGACCTACGTTCTTCAAAAGCGGGTATGATACTAATCTCTCTGGAAAAAAGAACTTCTATCGGGCCAAATGAAAACTCCACTGGAGAAAATGCGGATTGAAACTTCACATCATGAAAACTCAAAAAAGAGGAGAAATGAATCCAAACTTGACCGAGGATACTGGAACCATAAACCCAATACGGCGAAAACAACCCGAGTAGACCTTCCCGAGGGGAACAAAAACTTCTCAAAGCAACTGGAGTTTGTCCATTCTTGGGATCACCATTTTTGTTGTCATTGTTTCATCACAAATCCCAAAGTAAAAACAGATTGTAAAATCTCTTTTTTTTTAAAGTCAATTTTGTTATTTAATCTTTTTTTGCTTTGAAAGTTATTATCAATAATAGACGGAGTCTTTGCAAACTAAATAAAATAAGAAATACAAAGAATTGGGTAAAAGCTCAAATTTCATTAATAGAATGGTAGTCTGCAAATGGCGAGACTCCATAGATGATTACAAAGTTCAGTAAATGGTAATATATACTGGAAAAGATACATTGAGATACAATGACCATTATCCCCTCTAACAACTTTTGAAATCCTGAGCATCAGCTTCTGTTGAAGTATGGTGAGGATCCGAGAAGAGTGTTGCTTCAATGATCAAATCTTGTTTGACGTAGTTACTTGCCCAGAAATTCCCTAACTTTTGCCTAAGCTGCCCTTGCGGGTTTTCAACTTAGTGGGAATTTTATTCTGTTTATGTCTCTAATTTTTGCCTAGACTGCCCTTTCGGGTTTTCGGCCTACCGAGACGCTCCTTTTTGCCTAAGCCGCCCTTTCGGGTTTTCAACTTAGCGAGATGTTCTTTTATTTCTTTAGGAGAAGTATTTCTTGACTGTGTCAGCATTCATGGGACGTGGGAACTCCTCTCTATCCATAGTTTCAAGAATTAATGCACCGCCAGAGAAGGCTTTCTTGACAACATATGGGCCTTCGAAAATGGGAGTCCACTTGCCCCTAGAATCAGTGTTGAAAGACATGATCTTCCTGAGCACGAGGTCACCTTCTCTAAATTCACGAGGTTTGACCTTTTTATCAAAAGCTTTCTTCATTATTCTCTGATATAACTGGCCATGACACAAAGCTGCCATTCTCTTCTCCTCAATCAAATTCAATTGGCCAAACCTGTTCTGGACCCATTCAGCCTCTATCAACTTGGTTTCCATTATCACATGCAGCGAGGGAATCTCTACCTCGACATGGAGTACAACTTCCATTCCATACACCAGGGAGAACGGGGTTGCTCCTGTTGAAGTGCAGACAAATGTTCGATATCCATGTAGAGCAAAAGGAAGCATTTCATGTCAATCCTTATAAGTAACAACCATTTTCTAGATAATTCTCTTGATATTCTTATTAGTAACTTCAACAGCCCCATTCATCTTTGGAATGTATGGAGATGAATTGTGATGTACAATCTTGAATTCTTTACACAGTTCTGTCATCATCTTGTTGCTCAAATTCGAGCCATTATCAGTGATGATTCTGCTCGGCACACCATACCGGCATATAAGATTATTCTTAATGAAGCGCACAACCACCAACTTAGTAACATTGGCATATGAAGCATCCTTCACCCACTTGGTGAAGTAATCAATTGCTACTAAGATAAAACGGTGCCCATCCGAAGCTCTGGGTTCTATCATCCCAATCATGTCAATGCCCCACATGGAGAAAGGCCACGGGGAGGAAATCACATTGAGGAGTGTCGGAGGCACATGGACCTTGTTTGTGTAAATCTGGCATTTATGGCACTTTTTTGCAAATTTGTAACAGTCAGATTCCATTGTCAACCAATAGTAACCTACCTTTAGCATCTTTTTAGCCATTGAATGTCCATTGGCATGAGTGCCAAATGAACCTTCATGAATCTCATGCATAGACATGTCTGCTTCGTGTCTATCCATGCATCTGAGCAAGACCATGTCATAATTTCTCTTGTATAACACCTTTTCACTGAGGAAGAAACTGCCTACCAATCTTCTCAATATCTTTCTATCTTTATTTGATGCACCGATCGGGTATTCTTGAGTCTGAAGAAAATGCTTGATATCATGATACCAAGGTTTTTCATCTTCTACCTCCTCTGTTGTAAACACATGAGCGGGCCTATCCAGCCGTCGAACCGTAATTCAGGGTATATCATTCCAAGTATTCACTTGGTACATAGAAGCCAGAGTTGCCATAGCATCCGCCATTTGATTTTCATCTCTAGGGATGTGATGGAATTCAACTTTATTGAAGAATGGTAATAATCTTCTAGCATAATCTTTGTAAGGGATCAATCCAGGGTGAAGAGTATCCCATTCTCCTTTAATCTGATTTATTACCAAAGCTGAATCGCCATACACATCTAGAATTTTGATTTTGAGATCATTAGCTTCTTCGAGACCCATGATGCAAGCCTCATATTCTTCCATATTATTAGTGCAATCAAATACTAACCTTGCAGTAAAAGGAATGTGCGATCCATGAGGAGTGACAATCACATCACCAATTCCTTTACCATAAACATTCACAGCTCCATCAAATATCATACTCCAACGAGATTCAGGGTCAGGGCCTTCCTCAGGCAATGGCTCATCACAATCCTTCACTTTCAGGAACATCACATCCTCATCGGGGAATTCATATTCTACAGACTGGTGATCCTCCACTGGTTGGTGAGCAAGATAATTTGCCAACACACTACTTTTAATATCCTTTTGAGTGTGGTATTCGATATCGTATTCAGATAACAACATCTGCCAGCGGGTAATTCTTCCAGTAAGAGCAGGTTTTTCAAAAATGTACTTAAATTGGGTCCATTTTGGAGATCAACCAAGTGGTGTGATTCAACATATAGTGTCGCAAATGCTTTGCCGCCCAGGCCAAAGCACAACATGTTTTTTCCAGCATGGAATACCGCGACTCACAATCAGTGAATTTTTTACTGAGATAATAGATGGAGAACTCCTTCTTCCCTGTTTCATCTTGTTGTCCCAGAATACAACCCATGGATTTATCTCACACTATCAAATACATAATCAACGGTCTTCCTTCTACGGGAGGGAGCAAGATAGGAGGTTCAAGCATATACTCCTTAATACTCTCAAATGACCTTTGGAAGTCATCCGTCCACACACAACATTGATCTTTCTTTAACAACTTAAATATCGACTCACATGTTGCAGTCATGTCAGAAATGAATCTGGAAATATAATTCAAACGCCCGAGGAAATCTCTGACTTGCTTTTCAATTCTCGGTGCTGGCATTTCTTGAATTGCCTTGACTTTATCAGGGCCAACTTCAATTCCTTTCTGGCTAACAATGAAACCTAACAATTTCCCCGATCGAACGCCGAAGGTGCATTTATTTGGATTCAAGCGGAGACGATACTTCCTCAAACGCTGAAACAACTTCAACAAATCTTCTATATGCCCTTCTTCAGTCTGGGATTTGGCAATCATATCATCAACATATACTTCAATTTCCTTGTGCATCAGATCATGGAATAGGGTTGTCATAGCCCTCTGGTATGTTGCACCAGCGTTCTTCAACCCGAAAGGCATCACTTTGTAACAGAATGTTCCCCAGGGTGTGATAAACGTTGTTTTTTCCATGTCCTCTAGAGCCATTCTTATTTGATTATACCCGGAAAATCCGTCCATGAACGAGAACACTTTGAATTTTGCTGTGCTATCCACTAACATGTCGATGTGAGGCAACGAAAAATCATCTTTTGGACTAGCTTTATTTAGATCTTTGTAATCTACGCACATGCGGACTTTTTCGTATTTTTTTGATACTGGGACAATATTAGCAATCCATTGAGGATACACTGACGTCACAAGAAAACCAGCATTAATCTGTTTTAGAACCTCCTCTTTGATATTTACTGCCATATCTAGGTGAGTTCTTCTCAACTTTTGTTTAATTGGCAGACACTCTGGCTTCAACGGCAAATGGTGCTCGATAATATCTGTATCTGGACCGGGCATATCTTGGTAAGACCAATCAAAAATATTTGCATACTCTTTCAACAGCTCAATCAACCTGCTCTTCACATCAAGATGCAGTGATGCTCCAATCTTGACTTCCTTTGGATCTTCTTCTGAACACAAATTGATTACTTCCAAAGACTCTTTATATGGCTGAATGGTTTTTTCCTTGTGCTCAAGCAACCGTGAAACCTCTTCTGGAATCTCATCATAATCTTCTTCTTCAGCCCCCATACACAGGACATTCAAAGTTGGGAGAGGGTGCAGGGTCATTGTATTCAACGAGTTTTTTAATTAATCTGCACATATGATTTGTGATTGCATTTAGAAACTGACACATATAACAAGTGATCATGCAGATTAAATTTCAGTTATTATTTATTTTGAAAGGTTTTTTTTATTACCATTTTCCGAGAAAAAGCAGAAAAATAAAGACAGAATTTGGGAAACAAAGACAACTTTTATTATTGATCTTAATAGTCACAGCAAACAGATAAGCCCTACAACATTAATACTTCCACCTCGGGCAGAGTGAAAGCTTTTCAAAAGAAAGATTAACAAATCAAATTACTTTGAAACATGTATGCAAGAGAGAACATCAATGGTGATCCAATTCTGAACCCTGACTCCGTGCGTCACATAATTCGGCATTTCCTGCTCTGCTTCATCCTCCATAATGGCGTTAATCCTGGAAACAGTCGGATGAAGATAGCCTCTGCTACGGAAAATGTCTTGATACCTGCTTTCAGTAGACTTCGGCTTCATGCCCTTACCTTTTTTATTCTTCGAAGAGAACCCTAAGCCAGTTTTGTTCTTGTTTACAGGTGGATCCACAGTTCGTCCCCAAACTTCACTATGACCATTATGCACAACCTGTTGCGCATCCTTCAGCAAAACCATGGAATTCTCATTTCCTCTTATGTTATCAATGGACAAGGCTTGGAACTGGGTTCCAACAGCAGCTTCATCCGCTTCTACAATACTGAAAGAGGACAAATGAGATATCAACAATTCCTGCTCCCCATTTAAGATCACCACCTTCCCTTCACGCACGAACTTTAGCTTCTGGTGTAAAGTTGAAGTGGCAGCCCCTACTTCATGTATCCATGGCCATCCTAGAAAACAGCTGTAAGCGGGAACAATGTCCATGACCTGGAAGGTTATCTGAAACAAATGTGGTCCTATATGGATAGGTAAGTCCACTTCACCGATGACAGATTTCCTTGACCCATCAAACTCTTTCACAATGATACCACTAGGGCGCATAGGCGTTCCTTGATATTTCAACTTCATAAGGGTACTTCTTGGTATAACATTCAATGCAGATCCATTATCAATCAGCACATTGGATAGAGAATCATTCTTGCAGTTCATAGAGATGTGGAGGGCCAAGTTATGATTCCTCCCTTCATCTGGTAATTCATCATCGCAGAAACTCAAGTTATTACACGACGTAATGTTTCCTATTACACTGCTGAATTGATCTATTGGCATATCACTCTCCACAAAAGCTTGGTCTAGTACCCTCATCAAGGATTCTCTATGAGCAGAGGAGTTCATCAATAAAGCCAAGATGGATATTTTTGAAGGAGTCTGCAGTAGCTGATCTACAATTCTGTAGTCGCTCATCTTAATTATCTTCAAAATATCATCCACTTATTTCTCTAACGTAGCTCCACTAGTCTCTCCTATAGCCTTCTTAGGTTCATCATTCTCAGCAATTTTCTTTCCAATAGCAACATCTCTCCGAACAACCGGCGCAAACACACGACCGCTACGGGTCACCCTGCTATTTTCAGCTATATTTCCAATATCAGGCATTGGCTGGATAGGAACTTCCACTCCATCTTCTAAGATTGTAGCGTTGTATTTGTAAGGCACAGCCTTATCTGATTTGTAGGGGATAGGACCTGGCAAACTAATTACCAATGGGGTAACAGTTGGCTTGCTATGATACTCCACTTCAAAATGGACGGGTGCATCAAAACAAGGTACAATGACGTTTACCCCTTCTTCAATGCAATCGGTCATTAATGAGTCATTTCCAGAAAACAAATATTCGTCTGAAGAGAAATACTCATCTGTGGAGGCATACTCCTCCTTTGACTCTTCTTCCATTAAACAAACCTAAATCATATCAACTTCATGGTAATCATCCCTCTGACCTGTGATCTTGATAGTTCCATTATCTAACAACAACTGAACACCCTTCTTCATGATTGAACATCCTCAGGGGTCTCGACAACAAACTATGCAAGATCCATATTGGTGTTCCACCTGACCAGCCGTATGGCAGAAGGTAGCATGCAACTGCACGAGGTCCTCATTCATATACTCCACATCAAAAATTCTAAACTCACCAGGACATCCAGAAACCATGTTCACTTCCTCTTCATACTCTTCCCTAGGCCTAATTATATGGATGAGGCCCTCATCCATCATCTCTTGTAAATCAGCCTTTATCTTATCGCAACCCTATATGTTTGTACTGCAAATAGCACAACTGGCATGGTCATGCGTGTAGTAGCTAAATTCACAGAGGTCTGCATGCATTTTCACCAAATCTCCTCTAACTAGATGAATATCAAAATCTGGAAGTCTCCTGGACAACCGGCCACCATATTCACAGCATTTACTCCCCCGTGCTTGGGTAGAGGGTTATCTTTCACATTAGGTCCCACGTCCTTGAAAGATAGAACACCAGACTTCACTGATTTCTGTACCTCAGTCTTTAAAGGATAACAATTCTCAACATTATGCCCTGGTGCTCCCTGATGAAAAGAACATGTTTGGTCTGCCTTGTAATACCAAGGCAATGGTGACGGTATGGAGGGAGGTGGTCGGGTTTGAACCAACTTCTTCTGAACCAATTCCGATAGTAACTATGTATAACTCATGGGAATAGGGTCATAACTCTTCCTTCTCTTATTATACCCTTGATTCCCTTGCTGGGACGGTCTCTGATAAGAAACACGAGTCGGAGCCGCATTCATAACAGGAGTAACTAAGGCGACTTATTGATGACGCTGATAATTCCTTCTAGGAGCGTTTACCCCCCTCTCTTGTATAACAACATTTGCATCCCCTTATTTCTTCTTGGTAAACCCATAAGATGGCTTCTTCTCACCTCCAGATCCTTCACTCTTCGTCAAACGGCCTTCTCTTACAGCCTCTTCTAAGCGGATACCCATTCCTACCATCTCAGTAAAGTCACTTGGCGCACTTGCTACCATCCTTTCGTAGTAGAAAGCACCCAGCATTTTCAAGAAAATCTTAGTCATTTCCTTCTCTTCCATGGGAGGAATCACTTGGGCGGCTACCTCACGCCATCTCTGCGCATATTCATTGAATGATTCCCTGTCTTTCTGAACCATGGCCCTAAGTTGATCACGGTCAGGCGCCATGTCCACGTTGTACTTGTACTGTTTGATGAATGCTTCTCCCAAATCATTAAAAGTATGGATATTGGCGCTATCCAAACTCATATACCACTTCAACGCAGCACCAGTCAAACTATCTTGAAAAAAGTGAATCAGCAGACGCTGATCATCAGTATGGGTAGACATTCTCCTCACGTACATCACCAGATGAGCACGAGGGCAAGTGTTGCCCTTATACTTCTCAAACTCCGGGACCTTAAACTTGGCAGGTATCTTAACATTTGGGACCAAACATAGCTCATTCACATTCTGCCCAAATAGCTCTTTCCCCCTGAGGGCCTTCATCTCTCTCTGCATCTTGTCAAACTGCTCTTGAAAATCATCCATTCTATCATAAAGACCCAAGTCTTCACTTGGTGGAGGGAAAGGACGACACACATCATCATTAACAAACGAAACCATATTCACTGAAGGAGGCGCAACAGGAACAGTATGCACCACAGGAGGTGCTGGAGTAACAATAGTCTAAACCACTGGAGTATCTTGAGGACCAATATTGAAACCTTCAGGTGCAAAATTCTCTGGAATTCCCCATGGATAACCTTGAGGCATACAGTTTTAAACAACAGCCGAAGTAGCAGATACGGGAACAGTTGCAGCTTCAGTATTTTCCCTTGTTGGTTGGGGTTGAACACTCAGTGGTTGATTCTGAGAAACCACCAGATCTTCCATCAGAGTAGTCAGATTGGCCATGCCGGCCTTCAAAGCAGAAACTTCCTCGTGCAGCTCGCGATTCTCTTGTTCTAAGTTGTCCATCTTCTCTTTGAAATTAGCCCGAGTGTAGTGATGAGTCAGCTTGCTGAACGAAGTAAAGAAGCTTGGTAAGACACCTGGATATGCATAACAAATGCAAGAAAGATGTGCAATATGATGCATGATATGCAATGCATATGATTATTTTTACTTTGTTATTTAATATTTCAAGGGATTTAAAGTTTATAGACATATTGCAATCATCAAAGTAATAGCGCTTTTTGAAATATTGAAAATTTTTTATTATAATAACTCCAAAATGGATTACAAGTTTCAATGATCCCAAGTACAAGTGAAAATAAAATCTAAAATCCTGAGAAAAAGAACTGATGGAGATCAATCTGTACGCTGGCGCTTCCCTGTGAGCCTGGTAATCTGAGCCTTCAACCTCTGGTTTTCTTCCATATATCTGATGGCAATCTCCTTCCAATCATCTGAATCAGGAAGTGAGTGATCAACACCTGATTGAGGCCCAGGAGAAAATAAATCCCATTTCCTCTTCATAGACTCTACCGCTCGACTCTCAAGGATTCCAATCAAGTCATTTTTCTCCTTCAGGTCTGCTCTGTAGGAACTCTCTAAAGTTTAGCATTTGTTCTTCCAAACATCCCTTTCCTGTTGCATCCTGACCAAAGCAAGTTGCATCTCTTCTAGATCATCTAATAGGGGAGGATTGGTCTTCACAAACAGATCAGGCATAGGTGTTTCCCGGGAATACGGCATCTTCAAATGAATAGCTCTCGATCAGATCCATTAAAGATATGGCTCCAAAGAAACAACACCCCTAGGTCCCAAATCCTTCCTACTTTTCTTATGAATGTGACGCCAGGCCTTCGCAATCTGCTCCCTATCTTCCCTATGGTCTTCTCCTTCCTTCAGAAAGAAACTACTCAAAAGAATACTATTCGGTTTATCCCTCATCTGATAACCAAGTTGTCGCCGTGCAAGAACATGGTTATAGTTAATTCCTCCCTTTGAACCAAGAAGAGGTACATTGGGGAAACTACCACAACTGTCATTAATATCCATATCCTGGTAAACTCGATGATACCAATCAATATCTGAGTGAGTAAGTGCCATGATCTTAGGAGCCCAATGGGGTTCCTTCTTGACATCCCAAAAAGCATCAGACTGAGGCATATGAGAGATAAACCACTGGTACAACAGAGGCGTGCAACAGATAATCATCCCCCCATGATAAGAATTCTAAAGATGGATAGAGTAATAAGTATCACCCAACAATGTAGGAACTGGGTTCCCAATCATGAAGATCCTGATAGCATTAATGTCAACAAACCTGTCCACATTAGGAAATAAGAACATCACATAAGCAAGTAGAGCAAAAATGGCCTCAAAAGCAACTGTTCTCTTCATTCTGGCAAAGTAACGAGCTTTCTCCAATAATAACTGAGCTGGTAATCCTCTAATCCCCCCTTTAGTAGTCATATGGGCTTCCACCTCATACTTCCCCAGGTGAATCAAGGCAGCAATCTCACGTGGTTTTGGCTCACCCTCCAAACCAGTAAAAGGAACACGATCGGTAACAGGTAAATCCAACAGATAAGAATACTCCTCCAGTGTAGGCATCAACTGATAGTCGGGAAAAGTAAAGCAATGATACATCGGATCATAGAACTGGACCACGGTCGAGAGAATACCCTCCTTCATCTTTAGCTTCATGAGAGGAATAATAGACCCATACTTCTTCCGAAAGTCTGCAGAACACTCGATCTCGGGGATTAGACTGATCAACTCATCTATCTTAGGATCCTTGAAATTGTATTTCCCAGTCTTTCTCTTTCCAGATTCCATGGTGTTGCACCCCAAAATTTGCCCTCCCATATTCTTCAAGAAATTGCCAAGCCAAGTCACAAAATTCCCCAAGGGTTATGCAGTTCAACTGTCTCCTATACAGTCAAAACTAGGGTTTGTGTTCTGATCAAGAAAAGGAAGTTTCCAAAGGCCCAATCAAGTCTCACATGCTTACAAATATGTTCAAGTATCCTCATATCAAGTTTCAAGACATTCAGCTCAAAATTGCACAGTCAAAACCCTAAATTGCACTACAGTCAACTGTAGGGGCAAAATGGTCATTTGACAGTCAAAAGTCCCAATTTTTGGTCAACATATCATTTTGAAGCCACAAACATCATTTGATCAATGCTTGATCATGATTCTCAAAATTTGGCTCAGAAAATCATCAAGATGCAAAAGTTACTATATTTGGACAGCTGAAAAAGTCAACTGAAATTGACCAGGGCATAACTTTCACATGGATTATCAGAAAAATTCCATCCAAAGCTCATTTTGAAGAGAAAGACATTTCCTACAACTCATCTTCATATTTCAAGTCCAAGAAATGCTCACACAAAAAGTTATCAATTTCAACATTATAGGTCATTTTCAAAAGTCAACAAAAGGGACTTTAAGTCAAAGGCCATAACTTGAGATTGGTAAATCAAAATGACATGGGACCAAAGGCATTGGTTAGAGGACTCAAAGACCTTTCCAAAATGTCCAAGAACATGATAAAAGCTTAAACATTGAGCAAGTTATGCCTTGTGGAAGTTGGGCAATTTTTGGATATTTTGAAAAGTCAACAATGGTTCAAATGACCTAAATTTGCTAATGGGCCCATTTTGCTTCCAAGATTCATCATTCTAAACATATGCACGACCACTTGGCCCAAAGGGAAGTATTTTCTAATTTTTTATTTATTTATTTGAATTATTATTAATATTAATTCATTTAAATCATTTAAATATGTGGAAAATATAAAACTTGACCTAAAAAATCTCTTTGTACACATTCTAGACTCAATATTTCGTGCATATGCCAATTAGGAAAGATTTGGTTTGAATTGATCATAATTTGCACAAAAACCATGTGAAAAAGATATGTAAAGATCTTAAGAAAATCAAATATGCAAAACAATGAATGCCTTGGATTTGTGCTAGTTTTGTTAACCTAATAGCTTCCATACAAATACTTGAATCAAAACCTAATCAGAAAAACACCCTAAGCTGCGCTAAAGTACCCTTTGCAAACTTGAAATTTTTTCCAAAAAACTCAAATCTGAAATCAGTGTTCTAGGTGGACTGAAGGCACGAAATTCATTCCAAAAGCTTCCTTGTGGTCCCCTGAACGCATTCCAATCACAAACAACAACCAAAGCTCCAAGAATTGGTACCTATGACTCGAACTGTAAAGAGAAAATCCCATTATCGTGCATCATGATTCAAGCATTTTTACAGCATTTTCTTTATTGATTCTTATTCCTCATGAGATTCTAAAGCTAACCATCGTGTTTAATTGCATTATTGCGCTGTATATAAGATTTCACCATGCGCGATTTCTAGGGTTACAGGTTTGCAAATTTGGGGCTTTTAGAACGAGGTAAAATTAAGACTCAAGGCCACTACCATTGCACTCAGCAGATTTGGACGATCATGAACATATATTCGCGCCTAATTTATGTTGAGAGATGAGCTGTTCGCTATTTTCCAATAGCCCACCTAATGAAACGCTATGAAAACTGTTGCCTTTGAGTTTGTTTTACAGGGATGGTGAGGAAGATGACCTTGTGTCACGCGATGATTGGTGCGTTTAAAAGTTGGCGCGCAGGACCCACTAACGCTTTGTTTTTATTTCATATTATTTCTTTGTTATTAATATATCAAAAGAACTTAATGGCTCAGCTGGCAGGTGTATGTGCTTGTAACCCTCATGACCTGGGTTCAAGTCCCAGGTCTACGTTAACGTCCATATTATTTTTCCTTAAAAATTCCTATGCAGGCACAACGTTGATGCACACCATGCTCCATCATCATCCAAGCAGCCACGCGTCCCTCAGAAGCAGATCTAGGGCTCCAGACTGATGAACATGCTACAATCCCAGTCAACGTGCCACATAACACCTGGAAAAGTCAGCGAATTTCATGCTTAATGGGCCAGATCATTCAAAGTCATACCTCCATATTGGGGACCTCCACCCCCCTGGTTTGCAAGTTTTTTATGTTTCTTATATCTTTTTTTTTTTAATTATTATTTTATTTGTTTTATTGTTTTAATTTAATTCATTATTTTTACAATATATAAAAAATGCCTAAAAAATCAGAAAAAGATAAAAACATAATAAATTATTTTATTCCAATACTTTCATAAATTAAAAATGCATGTAAATATTTAGTTTTAATTAGGATATAATTTCAATTTCTTTTAATAACAAAAATACAAAAAATATGTAGAAATAGGTTTAATTAATTTTGATCTCTCCCAAAAATATTTTATTTCGTTTAAATAATTATGTATCTCTCCCAAAGCTTCGTAACTTAAACTTCTCGCACTTTTCAATTTCGTTATTTTCTTTTCTGTCAAATCGGGTCCGGTTTAATTTTGGCGATGTGGACCCGCGCCATTTGTAATAGCTTTAGATTTATTTTCCTCGCAACTTTTAACTGTTAAATAAGCATGCAAGAATGAATGGACTTAAATAAAATCAAGCGTAGAACACCAATAAATATGACAAGACAAATACAAATGAAAACGACACACAATTCGCACACACCACCCCTAGGGTACGCCTCACTGTTGCCTTTCGAAAGGTGATCGTCGAGTAGAGGATGTCTTAGTAAGTCCTCATGATCCGGGAACCTGGCATGAGGGTAGCTTCTAAGGTGTCTTCCCATTGCTCTGGTGATCACCATGTCCCTATAAACTCGAATTGACCCGAACACCTCTCAACGGTGGGATGGAACTACTTTTAAGGACATTTACACAGACGAATTCCTTAGGGTAGGTAGGTTCTCAAGGATACTTGCTCTCTTCAAAACAAACTGAAATCTTTTCACACCAACACTTTTCAAAAGCTTTCAAAGAAAATTTTTCAAACACTCTGACGTACGAGTCGAACTGAAATTTTTCAAAGAAACTTTTTTAAACCCACATTGAAAAGCAAACAAACCATTTTTGAAAACACAATGAGCAAGTATCTAAGAGCCCATGGATAACCATGGATAGAAAGGGTGCTAACACCTTCCCTTTCTATAACCTACCTCCCGAACCGAGAGCAATCTCTTTAAGGAATTTTTCTGTGCTTTTGTCCTTTCCTTGTTGGAGAAAATAAAAGACGGTGGCGACTCTTGCTTCCGCGACATTTCGCGAACCAGCGTTAAACATGTCAGTTCCAGATCCACCGATCACAGAACTGGCGACTCTGCTGGGGAATAAACTTAAAGTGGGGTGTACCTTAGGGCTAGGTCATAACTGTGTTTTCAATTGTACTGATTTGCTTGCTTTAAATTGTGGGACTGTCTTGGAAGTTCTATAGATCCTAAACCCGGATCTGGGGGGATACCTTCTTAGAAAGTAGCAACAAGGCTGTGAGGGAACTGTGCGGGGTATACCGACATGGTTGAAACAGTCTGCTACGTTGATGTGGCACTTTGGTGTGTACCGGTAACCCTTGAGTTCAGTCAAGGAGAGTACGGGGCCTCCGCGTGGTGTCGTGAAACATCAACAGACCTTAGGAACCTTAATTGAACTATCTTGGCCTCTTTAGGGTAGTGAGATAACTGACTTTGGTGCAGTCCGAGGTTGGTTGATACTCGATACTACACTCAATTGAGGGTTGCTTTCCTGGAATATTTCGGTCGCCAGTTCAGTGGCTAAATCGAAACGATGAACAATGAAAGCAATCCCGTGATATTGGGACCCTTAGAACCCGGTTACTTCTAATAGGACAGGTTGAACCCACCAACTTCAAGAGGGTAATACCCCGACCCCATGCCGGCCTAAACCCTAAGGGCTCTTTTGTGTGACTTGTGTGCCTTCGTACTTGACTATCTGCGTGCTTGTTACCTGACACTTGTTTCTTGCAGGTCTTGTTTATAGTCCTTAATTGGGACTCATAACAGGGTACTAAATTTCTTGCAGGTCTTGTTTATAGTCCTTAATTGGGACTCATAACAGGGTACTAAATTTCTTGCAGGGTTGTTTATAGTCCTTAATTGGGACTCATAACAGGGTACTAAATTTCTTGCAGGGTTGTTTATAGTCCTTAATTGGGACTCATAACAGGGTACTAAATTTCTTGCAGGGTTGTTTATAGTCCTTAATTGGGACTCATAACAGGGTTTACTAGATCTCTTGCAGGTTTTGTTTATAGTCCTTAATTGGGACTCATAACAAAGTATACTGAATTTCTTGCAGGGTCTGTTTATAGTCCTTAATTGGGACTCATAACAGGGTTTACCTACATCACCCCATGCATAGCATGACATCATACCATTGCATGCATCCTAACCCATTTCAAGGATCTCAAGGGCTTGTGATGCAGGTCATGATGAACCAACTATCCCAGCAAGGGGCAAGGAGGATTTATTTTCCTCTAGCCAAGGTTGTCAGGGGCTATGACCCACTGGATATGGTGAGCCTTTGGCCCTTGAGGAAGGACTCTCAACGACATGAAGTTCTTTCAATCAAGTTACCAGTTTCCAACTCTAACAAGTTTCTCTATTTACCCCGCGGGGTCCTTGAAATCATTGCATGCATGTCATACATATCATCGCATTACAGGTACCCTTTTCTCTACAGGTTGCTTACCTTCTTCGCTGTTTATTTCAGCCGATCATCATGAATCCTGAATCATCAGCCGAGCAGACTATCAAGGACCTCCAGGCTCAGAACGCCCAGTTCCAAGAGCTGATCATGAATTTGACTCAGGGGCAACAAGATCTGAAGGCTCTGCTCTTGAAGAAGGACAAGAAGAAGAAGAGGATTGTTTTGTTCAGCCCTAGACGCAGATCTGGGAATACACCGCAGACTGAAACTGAGAGGACTACCCCATCTGTGAGGGAAAGCAGTCACCATGAGAGAGAGGTGCCTAGTCCAGTGGTCTCCGACAACGAGACAGATTTCAACGACGAACAATACCCTCCGGCTGAGGACAAGTACAAACAGTTGGAGGATAGGCTGAATGCTATGGAGATCCAACAGGTACCTGGGCTGGATCTTGGAGATTTGGGTTTGTCAACTGGTGTGGTTATTCCTCGGAAGTTCAAAGCACCATCCTTTACTAAGTATGACGGGGCGTCTTGCCCCAAGCTGCATCTAAGGTCCTATGTTCGGAAAATTCAACCATATACGGTGGACAAGAATTTGTGGATCCATTTCTTCCAAGAGAGTCTTTCAGGGACTCATCTCGAATGGTTCTATCAGCTAGATGGGACCAAGGTTCGTAACTGGGAGGAGTTGGCTACTGCTTTCTACAAGCAGTATCAATATAATGCCGACCTTGCTCCTACGCGTACCCAACTCCAGGGTATGTCGTTAGGATCAAGTGAAGGTTTTAAAGAATATGCGCAGAAATGGAGGGATCTTGCTGGAAGGGTACAACCACCTCTGACTGATCGGGAACTTGTCGATATGTTCTTGGGGACCCTGTCTGGACCGTTCTACAACCACCTAATTGGGAATTCGTCTGCTGGATTCACAGATCTTATCTTGACTGGAGAGCGAATAGAAGCTGGCATCCGGTCTGGGAAAATTCAAGAGGCTGCACCTTCTGATAAAAAGCCTCATCATGGGAAGAAGGAGTCCAATGCTATACATGGTAAAAAGGGTCATCATGATGTAGGGGCTATCCAGATCTCTGATCCCACGCCCGTTCAACCAAGAAAGAGCAATAGGCGTAGGATAAAGCATCAAGATAGGAAGTATACTGACATCAACATGTCTTTGTCTCAGGCATTACAGCAATTGCTGAGGGCAAAACTGATCACACTAAAGGATCCTCCTCAAAATCCTGATACTTCCTCTCCCAAGTACAACCCAGGTGTGAGATGTGCCTACCATTCTGACAGTCCTGGACATGACACCGACGACTGTTGGACCTTGAAGAACAAGATCCAAGATTTGATTGACGCCAAGGAGGTCGAGTTTGAACATTGATCCCACACCAAATCATCGAGAATGTCTTTTGTTCATTCAAATGTTCAAGTTGTATTTTCCTTTGATTGTTCAGACAGTTATTCATGTTAAACATTGTTATCACATTAATGCATCGCTTATGTCTATTTTGAATCAATATATTCGTATTCACTAAACGCAAATTATTTTCATATTTTTTCTGATGTCAACTCTCTTTAATTCTAAGCCTCTTGAGGGAGGATGACGAAAACGATACCGCTGTCTCTACAGTATGCTTTTGAACAGACCCCGCTGATGAGGTACAGGCATTATTTCAATTCCTAAACACTGGAGTAATAAGGATGATAATCCCTTGTCAACCCATCAGAGCCAAAGAAGTAGGAGTTTTTATTTTCGAAAATCAAAACCCTTAATCATAACCTGGGGCAGGGTAGTCTCTCAGTTGATCCAAGTGCATAACGAATGGCACCAAAGAGATCCTTACGAAAAAAGAAAGACAGTGATGGTTCAGAACAATCAAAAGGGACAGGCAGTCATTATCAAAAAATCATAAACGAAAATCCCAAGAAGTCAAAACCTATAAAAAGGGACTTATGAAACTGGGGCATCCCGCTGACTGTAATTCCAAAAAGAAACAGTTCTGGCAAAAAAATAGGGATAACAATATCAAGAAAGAAAGAGGTCTTACAAACCCTCAACAAAAAAGGAATGATTGCCTATTCAAAATAAGTTATCAACATCCGAATCATCACCGGAAAATCAGAGCCAGGTCTAACATATGATCAACTGAGTTTAGGTTTGGAGAACATCACGAAGAGCGGGTGGGTACAAATAATTTGAGCCTTTATCCTTTGTTTCTTAAACCGTGAACCAGGCCACGTTATAACCCTTAAAAGTCCTAGCTGAAGCATGGGTTAGTTCGAAAGCATACTGTTACGAAAGGTATCCTGACTCCTGAAGGCCTACGGTAAAGACGGAGTTGACATCACGTTTTACAAACATTCATTTGTTTTATGAAAAAAGAAGAATGCATTTTCAAAATATTCAAGACAGACATAGGCTTTGCATTTTTAACATAACTTTGTTTGCATATGACTTTTTGTTTGAACAGCAGGGAAATTCGCACGATGAATACCTAGTGAACAAAAGCACTCCCAATCAAGGGGCAAACATGATCAGGGTCTATTATCTGGGGCAGTCCAATCAAGATTCAAGGAATCTCTCAAGATGCCAAATAGCCTGGGGCAAATCTCTGCTTGAATCACTTGGGGCACTCCAGCAACGGATCTGGCCTGATCAGACACCTTCTGGTAATATGGCAACACAAACAGCCAGGGGCACCTACCTGCATTCTAAGAGCGTGGACATGGTCGAAAAATACTACGCACAATCAAAGACCCGCTAGGTTGACATACCTAGGCAAAAATAAGGGCTTCCCGGCGAACCAAAAGGGTTCGGGCAAAATGAGGGATGAAATGAAAAATTTGTACACCCGGCAAGTCGAAAACCTGAAAAGGCGGCTTGGGCAAAAATGGGTACCCCGATGGACTGAAAACCCGAAAGGGCGGTCCAGGCAAAAGTTAGGGATTAAAGCGTACGACTATGTCCTGCCATCTGTCTACCAGAAGAAGGTTTGTCCATCAACAACTAATCAGCACCCCACAAGTGCCTCCCCCATAGAAACAGGGGCAATGAAGAGTGGTCTAAGCAGTCTGATTGTTCTATCCTCCAAGGCACCAAGGTAGGATCAGCTGAAGAACATGACCAGTACATCTTAAACTCCCCAGAGAGTCAGCAGTCAGTGCCTTCTTCTCCAAGCAAAGTTATCAAGTCTCAAGGAAATTGGGTATCCTCCAGCAGATATCAACCTCCTCCAGCAGCATACATGTATTCATAACAAGCATCCCCGGCAGTCTTGACCTAAAGGTTGTTCCCCGATGGTACATCAAATATTCAGAGGAATCACTTCCCCCGCAAGTTAAAACTTCCCCAAGGAGAGTCCAATCTAGTCCCCCAGGAAAGTTGGAATTCATCTCCCCAAGCAATAAGCTTATCCCCAGTAGATTCTGGAAGCTTATCCCCCCGCAGAACACGAACGCGTCGTCCGGCTTGATTTAAAGAGTTATTTCCTTAACAGGATATAACTGGGTTATCCTCAGCCAAAAGCCACGGAAAGAGTGTCCTCGACGAAGTCTTCTATCTCCAGTGAAGTCTACCAACACTTCCAACAAAGGTATTCCCAGCAAACTATTATCAACATTCAAGGCATCCCTCTTCCCACAGAGTATTGCTCCCCAGCAAGGTTACTAGAGTATTTTTCTCCCCGCAGAATCTTCCATTTGCCAAGTCTATTCCGCAACGGAGTCATCTTCTCCTACCGGTATTCTTGCAGTTATCATCCCCAGCGGAAGCAAAATCTATACTTCAACATCAGCCCAGGATACGACCTCCCGGCACCCGTCAAGGATTTACTTTCCTAGACGAAAAACACATTCATAAAACGTCACATACATCATTATAGCATGCATAGACGCATCATGTCACCCCAATCTCATTTATTTTTGAGAACATCTTAAAATCAGGCAATTCATGCATTATGACATTGCATACAACTAATTCGTTACTTTTTCAGGAAAGAACGATCAACAGATAAAATTCATCATCCTGCTGAGGTAGTAATCGTCCTAGATTCCTTCATCATCCCGTTGAGGTAGTAATCGTCTCAGATTCCTTCATCATCCTGCTGAGGTAGTAATCGTCCTAGATTCCTTCATCATCCCGTTGAGGTAGTAATCGTCCCAGATTCCTTCATCATCCTGCTGAGGTAGTAATCGTCCCAGATTCCTTCATCATCCCGCTGAGGTAGTAATCGTCCCAGATTCCTTCATCATCCCGCTGAGGTAGTAATCATCCCAGATTCCTTCATCATCCCGCTGAGGTAGTAATCGTCCCAGATTCCTTCATCGTCCTGCTGAGGTAGTAATCGTCCCAGATTCCTTCATCGTCCTGCTGAGGTAGTAATCGTCCCAGATTCCTTCATCATATATTTGGAGTAGCAATCGTCTCAGATTCCTTCATCACATCCTTATCAAAAAAGACCTTCTCTAGTCCAATCGACTCCCAACAGATTTTTCTGATAAAGATTCAGCAGAAGCTTATGGTCCCCTCTCCGACGATGAGTGTGAGGTGATAATCTCTTATGGTCCCCTCTCCGGCAAGTGCGTGAGGTGGTAATTCCTTCTTCAAGATGTTTCCCTCTCCGACGATGAGTGTGAGGTGATAATCCCCTTATGGTTCCCTCTCCGGCAAGTGCGTGAGGTGGTAATTCCTTCTTCAAGATGTTTCCCTCTCCGACGATGAGTGTGAGGTGATAGTCTCTTATGGTTCCCTCTCCGACGGCGAGTGAGGTGACAATTCCTTTTCCTATGATTCCCTCTCCAACGGCGAGTGAGGTGATTCCCTTTCAGATTATAAAGGTCTATGGTTCCCGTTCCGATACTGCAAAGATGGTAATTCCCGCTAAGATTTTTCTCAACGAGCGTTGTTGAAGTTAAAATCGCCCAAGGTTCTCTTACCATTCATGCTAAGGCAGTAACCATCCCTGGTTCATTCATCGCCGTTTGAAGCTCCAGATCCAGCTCCCGTAACCAGTCAGGACATATCTATACCAAGCATCTAAAATCAGCTCCTGCAACGTGTCAGGTACTCATTTTTCTTTTGCAGGTATGCAGGTTCTCGCTAAGGAATCTCCTACGCGATCAACATCCAGATGGCATCTATAAGCCCATCATCCTATTCATCAACCCCCAAATGGCATCTATAAGCCCATTCCCCCATTCATTGCTAGCATGCGAGCGCAAATTTCTGGGCACTCTAGTGTTCAATCATCTTCCACCCTCGGATTACGAAAGGCACGTCAGCCAATCTGCATCCTCAGGTTTAAGAAGATTGAACAGGGGCAACTGTTGCACCCCAAAATTTGCCCTCCCATATTCTTCAAGAAATTGCCAAGCCAAGTCACAAAATTCCCCAAGGGTTATGCAGTTCAACTGTCTCCTATACAGTCAAAACTAGGGTTTGTGTTCTGATCAAGAAAAGGAAGTTTCCAAAGGCCCAATCAAGTCTCACATGCTTACAAATATGGTCAAGTATCCTCATATCAAGTTTCAAGACATTCAGCTCAAAATTGCACAGTCAAAACCCTAAATTGCACTACAGTCAACTGTAGGGGCAAAATGGTCATTTGACAGTCAAAAGTTCAAATTTTTGGTCAACATATCATTTTGAAGCCACAAACATCATTTGATCAATTCTTGATCATGATTCTCAAAATTTGGCTCAGAAAATCATCAAGATGCAAAAGTTACTATATTTGGACAGCTGAAAAAGTCAACTGAAATTGACCAGGGCATAACTTTCACATGGATTATCAGAAAAATTCCATCCAAAGCTCATTTTGAAGAGAAAGACATTTCCTACAACTCATCTTCATATTTCAAGTCCAAGAAATGCTCACACAAAAAGTTATCAATTTCAACATTATAGGTCATTTTCAAAAGTCAACAAAAAGGGACTTTAAGTCAAAGGCCATAACTTGAGATTGGTAAATCAAAATGACATGGGACCAAAGGCATTGGTTAGAGGACTCAAAGACATTTCCAAAATGTCCAAGAACATGAGAAAATCTTAAAAATTGAGCAAGTTATGCCTTGTGGAAGTTGGGAAATGTTTGGATATTTTGAAAAGTCAACAATGGTTCAAATGACCTAAATTTGCTAATGGGCCCATTTTGCTTCCAAGATTCATCATTCTAAACATATGCACGACCACTTGGCCCAAAGGGAAGTATTTTCTCATTTTTTATTTATTTATTTGAATTATTATTAATATTAATTCATTTAAATCATTTAAATATGTGGAAAATATAAAACTTGACCTAAAAAATCTCTTTGTACACATTCTAGACTCAATATTTCGTGCATATGCCAATTAGGAAAGATTTGGTTTGAATTGATCATAATTTGCACAAAAACCATGTGAAAAAGATATGTAAAGATCTTAAGAAAATCAAATATGCAAAACAAATGCCTTGGATTTGTGCTAGTTTTGTTGACCTAATAGCTTCCATACAAATACTTGAATCAAAACCTAATCAGAAAAACACCCTAAGCTGCGCTAAAGTACCCTTTGCAAACTTGAAATTTTTTCCAAAAAACTCAAATCTGAAATCAGTGTTCTAGGTGGACTGAAGGCACGAAATTCATTCCAAAAGCTTCCTTGTGGTCCCCTGAACGCATTCCAATCACAAACAACAACCAAAGCTCCAAGAATTGGTACCTATGACTCGAACTGTAAAGAGAAAATCCCATTATCGTGCATCATGATTCAAGCATTTTTACAGCATTTTCTTTATTGATTCTTATTCCTCATGAGATTCTAAAGCTAACCATCGTGTTTAATTGCATTATTGCGCTGTATATAAGATTTCACCATGCGCGATTTATAGGGTTACAGGTTTGCAAATTTGGGGCTTTTAGAACGAGGTAAAATTAAGACTCAAGGCCACTACCATTGCACTCAACAGATTTGGACGATCATGAACATATATTCGCGCCTAATTTATGTTGAGAGATGAGCTGTTCGCTATTTTCCAATAGCCCACCTAATGAAACGCTATGAAAACTGTTGCCTTTGAGTTTGTTTTACAGGGATGGTGAGGAAGATGACCTTGTGTCACGCGATGATTGGTGCGTTTAAAAGTTGGCGCGCAGGACCCACTAACGCTTTGTTTTTATTTCATATTATTTCTTTGTTATTAATATATCAAAAGAACTTAATGGCTCAGCTGGCAGGTGTATGTGCTTGTAACCCTCATGACCTGGGTTCAAGTCCCAGGTCTACGTTAACGTCATATTATTTTTCCTTAAAAATTCCTATGCAGGCACAACGTTGATGCACACCATGCTCCATCATCATCCAAGCAGCCACGCGACCCTCAGAAGCAGATCTAGGGCTCCAGACTGATGAACATGCTACAATCCCAGTCAACGTGCCACATAACACCTGGAAAAGTCAGCGAATTTCATGCTTAATGGGCCAGATCATTCAAAGTCATACCTCCATATTGGGGACCTCCACCCCCCTGGTTTGCAAGTTTTTTATGTTTCTTATATCTTTTTTTTTAATTATTATTTTATTTGTTTTATTGTTTTAATTTAATTCATTATTTTTACAATATATAAAAAATGCCTAAAAAATCAGAAAAAGATAAAAACATAATTAATTATTTTATTCCAATACTTTCATAAATTAAAAATGCATGTAAATATTTAGTTTTAATTAGGATATAATTTCAATTTCTTTTAATAACAAAAATACAAAAAATATGTATAAATAGGTTTAATTAATTTTGATTCCTTTTAATTTCCCCTTTTTACAATAATAATGTTTATTTTATTTATTTTCATAATTAAAAATGCATGTAAATTAACTTAGGTTTAAATTAGTTAAAAATTCAATATTTTTCATAATAAATTTAAAAACCATTAGAATTAGGGTTAGTTAATTTTAATTAATTCTTTTTTCTTTTAAATCTTAAAAAACACAAAAATACTTAAAAAAAACATTTTTCTTTTAATTTTTAATTTTAAATCCTCATTAACTTTAATATTTTGCAAAAGGGTCCAACGCCCTCGTTCGTAATTTATTTAGTTCGCATATTTATTTTATTTCGTTTAAATAATTATGTATCTCTCCCAAAGCTTCGTAACTTAAACTTCTCGCACTTTTCAATTTCGTTATTTTCTTTTCTGTCAAATCGGGTCCGGTTTAATTTTGGCGATGTGGACCCGCGCCATTTGTAATAGCTTTAGATTTATTTTCCTTGCAACTTTTAACTGTTAAATAAGCATGCAAGAATGAATGGACTTAAATAAAATCAAGCGTAGAACACCAATAAATATGACAAGACAAATACAAATGAAAACGACACACAATTCGCACACACCACCCCTAGGGTACGCCTCACTGTTGCCTTTCGAAAGGTGATCGTCGAGTAGAGGATGTCTTAGTAAGTCCTCATGATCCGGGAACCTGGCATGAGGGTAGCTTCTAAGGTGTCTTCCCATTGCTCTGGTGATCACCATGTCCCTATAAACTCGAATTGACCCGAACACCTCTCAACGGTGGGATGGCACTACTTTTAAGGACATTTACACAGACGAATTCCTTAGGGTAGGTAGGTTCTCAAGGATACTTGCTCTCTTCAAAACAAACTGAAATCTTTTCACACCAACACTTTTCAAAAGCTTTCAAAGCAAATTTTTCAAACACTCTGACGTACGAGTCGAACTGAAATTTTTCAAAGAAACTTTTTTAAACCCACATTGAAAAGCAAACAAACCATTTTTGAAAACACAATGAGCAAGTATCTAAGAGCCCATGGATAACCATGGATAGAAAGGGTGCTAACACCTTCCCTTTCTATAACCTACCTCCCGAACCGAGAGCAATCTCTTTAAGGAATTTTTCTGTGCTTTTGTCCTTTCCTTGTTGGAGAAAATAAAAGACGGTGGCGACTCTTGCTTCCGCGACATTTCGCGAACCAGCGTTAAACATGTCAGTTCCAGATCCACCCATCACACATGGTTAAAAGTACCTGAGATATTCACAAATAGTCAACCTTTTGAAATAAGATTTCTCCAAAAGATGCTTATGAGTGCATGGATGCATGATGCAGCAATCACACACAAGATCACACATATAGGGTTCATAGGTTCAACGTCACGAGCATGAGGTCGAAGGTACTAGCCATAAGGTATTGGTCTAAAAGTTATCACCTACCGAACAAGGTTCTAGAGGTTCCCAGAGTCTACATCCTTCCTTCGGAAATTACCAACTTCCCAATTGACTCGGTAATTAGTAATATTCTCAAGAAAGACTCGTCTGAGCGTAGTATCACGTGACAACCATTTCCAGATTACTTTGTCATAGCTTTCACACTACACCTAAAAGGCCAAGATGGGTTTGGTATTCTACGGTCCTGAGTTTCAGCAGGCTCCCAGGTTGAAAGCAGTACGTCTTCCCGATTACTCGGTAAACGACACTACAGTCAAAGGGGCCTCCAATGAGTGGGGGATCTCATGTCTCCTTTTTTGTGATTATTCCCTCAAAGTTAACATGACTATACCGCCCATCCTATCTTAAAGTTTGCCCAAGTCCGGGTATAGGACTTGTGAGTAATCACCAAGCACCCTGAAAACCAGGAAAATCCAGACAAACATATATACAACATATAACACAAAAAATAGTAATAACACATATACAGATATAAACAAAGATAGGCTTAACCCACTTAGGAATGGACCAACAAGAGGTCAATATGTCCCCAATGAAGTCTCCATTTTTCTATAGCAGTAGAAATGTTTAAGACTAAGTCATTAGATTAACTATACTTTATACAAATCAAAACAAAAATCGTCATCGCGCTTTATTGTTTCCAAAGGAATGGGAAAAGAGTGAATAACCCAAAAAGAGGGGGAAAGATTCAAGGTAAGGGGGTTGGTTATGCAAAGGGAAGGTTTAGCATCCTAAACATCTACGGTACTCCGCAGGAGCCTCTTTGTAAAATCTGTATATTTTGGCTATAAAAACTATTGTATATAAATAGTGGATGGTGGAGGTAAGGAAAGAAGCGTATTTATTTTATAATTTTTGCACCCTCCGCGGTTGCAAACCTTTAGTGCCTACATACCACTTTTCGTGCAATAGGGGATCAGGGTACACGTAGTTCCTCTTTTTTAAAAAATTTGAAACACAAATGTGTTGGTTAATTTTATGAGATAAAGCATCATCGTCATTGTCCGTATGGAAAACATACCTACTACCCACAATCATGAGAAAGGAGAATTTGCATCATCTCAAAGTGGAGGATATGGCTTGGATTTTAAAAAATCAACAATGCCTCACTCAACACCCAAGTGGAAAATATCTCTATTTACTACATATTGTAGAAGTATAGTTGTTTGCATCACTACAAGGATTGACAAGAGTTCAACCTTTTTTGATAAAAGTTTAAAGATAAAAGCCAAAGTTGCAAAATGGTTTGAAATGAGATTGATTGACTTTTAGTCTTCTCACAAAAATATCAAGGCATTATTAAGTTGATTGGAGTTTATTTATAAAAAATGTTTTGAAAATGCATGGACATAAGTCCAAGTTTATTATGAAAGTGGTTCAAGTTCAAAAACAAGAAGAGTTTTCAAAAAGGGAAAGAAGATTTTTGAAATTAAAGATGATGAGAAGAGAAGAAGGGACTATCCTAAAGCATAAGGTAAAAGCTAGGGATAAGAACCATCTAACCAATAAGAATCCAATACTTAACATTATGAGCCAAGATAGAATTCACATTCCTTGGATTGAAACCAAGCAAGCAAAAATACTAGACCTCTTGAGAGAACTAAACTTCAAGTGTATTAAGTCTTCACAAAAATTGGGCAGAGTAACGGCTGTATACGGGTGAATTCCAGATTACAAACAGAGGGTGTAATCACAAAAACCTGCACACAAAAAAAAAACAAGCAACCCAATGTCTTGAGGTGAACCTCAAGAACTCCAGTCAAAATAATCAGATAAGGTCACAAAGTCTCCAAGATAGGCCAAGGTTTCTAATTCCGAGTCCAAGAAAAGTCACATGCTCCATAATGCCAAGGATAGTAACCAAATACTCCAAGTACCATTAAAGATTTTTTAGGGTTTATGTTGATTATTAAGTATCTTAAGAAAGGAAAAGAAAAGCTCAAGAGAGCAAAGTAAAAATGGCAAGAAAGTAAATGCTCAAATGAGCAAAGATGAAAATGGCATGAAATGTAAATGCTAAAAGTAAATGGTACATATAGCATAAAAAAGAATGAAAGCATAAGGTAAAACAAGTCAATAATTAGTGGTTAGTTGGATGACCATCTTGAAGCTTACATTTGGAATTCATTAGAGGATTGGTAGAACCAAAGCCTCCACACAACAAGTTGCATTGTCTTTTTATCAAGTATATCATCTATTTGGAATTCTCATAATTATCATTTAATGATCAACGGTGTTTAAGTGATCTGCATTGACCAAAGGTGTTGTAGATCCATTAGAGGATTGGTAGAACCAAAGCCTACACACAATAAATCTCAAGGTTATTGGATCAAAGAGATCAAATTGACATACTTGGGCTTGCAATCATAAGTTTGGGCCACGAATGATCATTTATTCGAATCGGGACAAAATTTAGCGCTATGTTAAGCACTCGTAAGTGGACTTATATAGAAGTCGCACCTATTTTGAAGCCGGTCAATAGCAATCTATGCATCATTTGTTTCGAGACATGATATAGATATCATGCTCCAACAACATTTAGTGCAATAAGAAGGGGATGAGATGAAGAGGGATGGAGAAAAAATATACAAACCACATTTGAATTAAATTGTAATCAAACTATTATTAAAATCATTCATCCATTTTTGTGGAGTTAAACTCAACACCATGGATCCAATGATGTTAATAAAGTTTATGATCCAAAATCTAACCCAAGATCAACCAGAAAATAGTCACAAAATAATACCACATTTTAATATACATAAAAGGGTTTAAAAATAATGTTTAAAAAATAAAATAAAGAGAAAAATACCAACTATGTTCAAATTAATCAAGAAATAAAAAGTAAGACCATAGAAAAATCAAAAAGGCTCAAATAATTTTACAAATTTTTTGGTAATTTTTTAAAATCAGAAACAATTTTTAAAATTAAAATAAATGGGTAAAATAAACAAAAAATGGTAAAAAATAGTAAAGTCAGAAACAAAAATAAAATAAGGTCACCGATATTTGTCACAATATCGTTGGATCATTCCATAATTTTTTCAGAAATTTAAAATGTATAAAAATATTTTTAAACATTTAAAACAAATCAAATAAGTGTAAAATTTATAAAACATACCAAAACACAAAATTAAATTGTGAAAAAATAAAAATCAGAAATAGAATAATCAAAAATATTTTTCATAATTTTTTCTGATTTTTTGGACTAAAAATGAAATTTTCTATGATTTTTTGAAACTTAAAACAATTAAAATATAAAAAATCAAAAAAAGAAAATAAAAGTAAAATATGTGGACTATTGGATGAGAGTCAAAACGTGTTAGTAATCAAATCCAAGAGATCTGACGTGTTGTGCATATCATGATCATTAGTGAATATTGTACATAATCATTAATTAAATCAGGATTTGAAAAATACAGATGGCGCACCTTCATTGGTTGGAAGATGACACGTTGGTCATCTTTAACCTTCAGCCATCACGAATTGCAGGTCTCTCAAACTTTAAAATCAGAAGCTCAGACCTATGCCATTCGCTTCGTCTCTTCAAGACGAAGACAACCACACCCTCGCGCAAATTCATATAAATTGTAGCTCAAGCAATTTGGAAGGAAAGTTTTGAAAAGGGATTTGAAATTTCATGGTAAAAATGTGTTTCCAGTAAAAGGTAAGTGTTGCGACTAGAACCAAGGCAACGAGAGCAACACAATGATATCAGAGTTTTGGAGAATTGATGAAGGAATCTACCTATTGAAGTTGAGTTGCAGAGCTCTGAAATTGGACTTCTATGGAGCAGCATAGGGCACGATTCTTGAATGTAATTATGTGGTTAGCTTCAGGGAAGATCATGGAGAGTGAATTGATGGAAAAATTGGATTGAAAAGGGATCGAGAATGGATTTTGAAGTTACAGAAAATTGAGTTATGGAGCAAGTTTGGCAGGGTGATTCTGGATATCCAAACTTGGGAAAATGAATAGGATAGTTCATGTATTTATAGGAGAAGCGAATGGGATCAAAAGGAAGAGTGAATGATGCGTTTTGGAGGGAATTCGTGCAAACCTGATGCACGAGTGAAGTGTGATCCAAACTTCACCAAAACTCATCCAATTCTTGCATTTTGATGCACTAATCCACTTGGGAATGTTGGCTAATCATGTTTAGACCCAAAACGCGTGTTAATTTGAGGTTTAGAGGTTGTAACAGGAAATTCAAATTCTGACTTGCAAGGAAACTTCAATTCCAAGTTACCATTTTTGAAACTATGGCATTCTCAGCTCAAGTGGTCTTAAGGCATGATTCTTGATGCTTTAGAAAGATGAGGTTACAAGCTTTATAATGGAAAAAGAATGGAGTTAAATGGATGCTTGAGCTGAAAGTTATATTGAGTCAAAGTTAAAGAAAAAGGGTTGACTTTCCATACTTAGAAATATTTCAAATACTTCATCAAAAATGTCATATAATGTCTTGCATCCAAACATGTCCTTCCACTTGGAATTTGCTCTTGATAAAAAAATATGGCATGAAGTAGATCTCTTGAATGAAATTTTGAAACTTGAATCATTCAAACATGGCCTTCCACTTGTTGAAGTTGACAAAATTTCATGAAATGACCTATAATATTTTGCATATCTAAGGAAACTTCAATTCATTTTCCCACTTTGCACATAAAAGAAGGCATAAAGTTCACATCCTCAAGATCATTTTGGAAAAATAATGGGCTCAAGGTGATAAATAATTGACCAATTTATGATATTTTGAAGTCACATATGAGAATTGGGGATTCATCTGGAGGACTTGTAATCTTTCTTCTTCACCAAGTTTCTTCCACATGAAAACTCTTTGGAACTTTTGAAGTGATTTTTTGATAATCCTTTGAATAGAAGGATGTCTTTGGAATCATTCAAAAATACCAAAAGGTGAGCAAGATATGCTCCTTTGAAGTTCAAAACCCTAGCTCCTAGATCAAGAAAATGCTTTGAAGAACTTTGACAAGCTTGAACAAACTTCTTGTACCAATATTCTTGCTTTGTGAATAGAAGTTGTTGAGGATGATAATGAGTATTCATAGCTACCAAAAACACTTCCATATCTTGAAATTTGAGATAAATATGCTCTTGTGACCAATGGGAATAAAACCTTGTCCAAACATGACAACTTCTCCAATCAACCCCTAGTACTTTTGAGTCAAATCTAATAACCTTGAAATGTGATGAACCAAAGAAACCTTGCCATGGAAATCCTTCCAAAACCAATTAAATGGTTAGGCTTGAACTTCTCAAGCTATATTTACTAGGGCATGGAAATAAACTCATGAACCCATGGAGTAACTTGTTAAATCTTATTGCCCCTACCTACATGGATAACAAGCAAGACAAGCCAACATTGAATTTTATTAGCTAAATGAAGAAATAAAAAAAATATTCATGATCACAAAAGGAACATAAGTCAAGGTGCTTGGCAATCCCTCAAAAGGAGCAAAACTCAAAGTAGGGAGGGGAACCAAGAATCCTAGTGTAATCTTGTTGTGAATAAACCAACATGGTATGATGAAGGGATCTTATGGGCAAAAATTGGGGTACAACACTTAGCATGCATGTGAACATAATAATAATTTTTTTTAAATAAATATATCAATGCAAAATTGAATATGAATGATGCCAAAAATAGAATGAACTGACTTTACACCAACACAGACAAATTTGGAGTATGACACGCGGTATCATCGATCTTGATTTTTTTTTCTTTCTATTGGTTAGATTATGTTGTAATCGATCTTTTCAAGGTCATAGATCACACATCGATCTTGACTTTTCTTCTTTCTGTTGGTTAGATTGTGTTGTAATCGATCTTTCCTTGGTCATATATCGCGTTGTCATCGATCTTTAATTTTTTTCTTTTTGTTGGTTAGATCGCGTTGCAATTGATCTTTCCTTAGTCATAGGTCATGTTGTCATCGATCTTGACTTTCCTCATTTCTATTTGGTTAGGTTGTGTTGTAATCGATCTTTCTGTGATCACATATTGCACTGTCATCAATCTTGACTTTTCTGCTTTTTGTTTGGTTAGGTTGCATTATAATCAATCTTTCCATGGTCATAGATCGCGTTGTCATCGATTCTGACTTTTCTCCTTTCTGTTTGTTTAGGTCGTGTTGTAATCGATCTTTTCATGGTCATAGGTCGTGCTATCATCAATCTTGACTTTTCTCATTTATATTGGTTAGATCGCATTGTAATCTATCTTTCCGGGGACATAGATCGTGTTGTAATTGATCTTTCCTTGGTCATAGATCACGTATACATCGATCTTGACCTTTCTCCTTTATGTTGGTTAGATCGTGTTGTAATTGATCTTTTTGGGGACATAGATCACGTTGTAATTGATCTTTCCTTGGTCATAGATCGTGTATATATTGATCTTAACTTTTCTCCTTTCTGTTGGTTAGGTCGTGTTGTAATCGATTTTTCTGAGGACATATATCGTGTTGTAATCGATATTTCCTTGGCCATAGATCATGTTGTCATCGATCTTGGCTTTTATCCTTTTTGTTGGTTATATCATGTTTTAATCGATCTTTCCACGAACAAAAATCATATTCTTGCAACCATGTCCCTTGAGAACCTCGTATTGGCGTTGTTATCCCGTTATAAGCTTTACCATTCAACCATATTCGCTCACCCATAAACTTTATCACCAGAAAAACAAATTTTCTTTCCACAACAGATATCACAAAAAAAATAACTCACTCACTCTATCTCTTCAGGACAAATTTCAGGTCTTTATATTTAATCTTCTTGTACCTTGAATGTTCGAAAGGCTGGTTCAATCTCACATTCAGGTTTAAGACGATTAAATAGGGGAAACTATCATACTCCAATTTTGTCCTACCTTTATCAAATCATCTGGCTTATGCATCTCATATTGCTCATATACTTACCATTCATTAGGTCATCTAACACATCACGCATTCACTAACAACAAGGCTTGGCATTTGGGATCAAAGTTCATGAAGACTAAGGCTTCACTTGTGCACTAGGGTTTCATTCGTTTGCAGGGTTTGTTTCAACTGAGAACTCAATGATTATGATTAGGGTTTTATCCATATACTCAAGGTTATAAAGTGAATGTCAAAGGCTTGGTTGTACACCATCCAAGGCTACTATTATTAACATTCTTTGGCTTCTTCAACACAAGAAAGGATCATTGTTGCTTACAATGCAAGTCATCCACAAGAGGTTACTTAACGACAACAAGCTTAAGCATTAAAATCCATCTCCTTATACATGTCATATCCACATGAATTATCCAAGAGGGATTCTTTGTGAAGTTATGATCATCAGGCGAGGACATTATCCATGGCTTGCTAGGGTTTCTAATGATTCTTCTTTGTCAAACAAGGAGGCACTTGTTACTTGAATCTCAAGTCATGTGGTCTTGGGTTTTATGTAACAGAGGAAGATGGTTTCATTTGGATTCTAGTCACAAATTAGGGTTTGTGTACCTTAAGGCAAAGAACTCCATCTAATCACTTGGTATACTTAAGGTACAAGCTACACTCTTTAGACTTCATTCAATTGGCTCAAGCTAAAGTCTAGAGTTCTTAGGGAGAATTAAGGATTTGACTCAAAGTTCAATCAAAAGTTACTAAAACATGATAATCCCTTTAATTTGTCAAAGGATCATTCATGGCAAGATGTTCATGGCATGATAAGTCATTCAAAGTAAGTAAGCGAGAGAGGAATGACATAGGTTCATACAAGTTACTATTGAATGATTTGGCATACCATGAAATATATCAAGACATAGATGGTCAAAATAAAATTGAAAAGTCAAAGTTAAATAAAGGGGGAAACATTAATACTTTTATTCATATGAATTCTTAAATCATTACAAAATCATATCACATCTCCATGTTTCGATTCATATGAATTCTTAAATCATTACAAAATCATATCACATCACCATGTTTCAAGTGGATTCCAAGGATACATTTCCTTCTAAAGTAAAAAAATCATCATAAAGTTACAAGTACTTCACAAATTGAAAAGAGCATTACCATATTTACAAAAGAGAGCAAGTCATGACCAAAGTCATACTTATCTTATTCCATTGATCCAAGAGTGCAAGTTTAGAGAAGATTGGAATTCTAAATTGAAGAATTGAAGTAAAATTTGAGATTCACATTCAAGAAAAAGACATATTTCTCTTGCTTGAAATTACTTCATAGTTTGAAAGACAAGTCAACTTTTCAATTCAATGACAAGACACATTACAAAAGAAGCAAGAGTTGGGCCTAGTATTCAGTTCCAGGTTTTCATACCCATAGGCTCTGGTTCACACCTCCTAGTCTCACCATCTATATTTCTTTTTTCCAATTTTTTTGCACATAATTCTTGATGATTTTTCTTGCAAATCTGTGTACGATTTTTGTTATTTTTCTTGATGAATATGTGAATGTTATGCCTCTGATCTTAGCATGTTTTTTTTTGGAATTTTTGTTCATTAGGAATTAATTGAAAGTAATTGATGAGTATGCTTTAGGATTAGGGTTTCTACGTGTTCTTGTTGATTCCTTCTCCTTGATCCAATTTATTTGCATTATGCATTCTTAATAAGCATGTTCTGATCCTTGACTTAATGATTAAATACATGCTTTTGGTTATGTTCATAAAAAGTACCATGAAATTGATGGAAATAGGCTTTAAGTTTCTTTGGATTCTCATGTGGTTTTCAAGCTTTATGATTGATTCTTTATGCAAATTTTTTGGCAATGAGATTGAATGATGAACGTTTCCAGGTTCTAATAATTATAAGGAGTTTATTTTTTCTTAAGTATTTATCCATAATATGTAAATAAAAGTGCTCAAATTTCCCTTTTACATGTGAGACAATCAAAACAAAACGGTTTCCATTGAGTATAACGGATGTGAGGGAAGCTAATGTTTTTCTCTTGCATGACCGATTCTCGAACCTATATCTTGGTCGCAAGACTATCTTATCCTTTCTTTTGGAGTTTTCTCGATGTTTCCCCTTCTCTTTGAGATAAATAAATTTTTATGGCGACTCTGTATTTTTTTGCCATGCGACAATTACATAATTGAAGAAGTGTATATATACCAACCTCCTGGTTTTGAAAATCTTAAAAATCCAGATTTTTTTTCAAACTTAAGAAATCTTTGTATGGATCTGAAAACAAGCTCCTAGAATATGGTATGAAAGACTAAATAATTTTCTTTTAGAAAATCATTTTACCAGAGAAAAGGTTAATACTACTTTGATCTGTAAGACATTCAAAAATGAGATCCTAGTTGGTTAAATCTATATGGATGACATAACATTTAGTTCTGCTAATGCTACCCTGTGCAAAGAGTTTGCTAAGTTTATGTAGGCTGGATTTGAGATGAGTCTAATGGGAGAACTCAAATTCTTTCTAGAAATCCAGATTAATCAAAGTCTAGAAGGGAAATATATCCATCATAGCAAATATACCAAAGAACTTCTGAAGAAGTTTTCCATGTCAAAATGCAAGCTAGTTAAGACTTCAATGCATTTACTTGTATTCTGGAGAAGGATGAGGAAATCAATAAGGTAGATCATAAGCTATACAGAGGTATGATAGGTTCTCTCTTATACTTAACTGCTTCTAGACCATTCATTTTATTTAATGTCTGTTTATGTGCTCACTTCCAATCAAATTATATAAAGTCCCACTTAACAGTAGTTAAGAGGATCTTCAGGTATCTGAAAGGTACTACTAACCTTGGCTTCTGTTATAGAAAATAAAAAGAGTACAAGATAGTAGGTTATTGTGATCCTGACTATGTTGGAGATGGACTAGAAAGAAAAAGTACTTCTGGAAGCTGTCATTTTTTTGGGAGACAATCTGATCTCATAGTCCAGCAAGAGGCAATCAATAATTTCATTGTCAACAACTAAAGCTTAGTACATTGCAACATCTTAATGTAACACTCAGGTCCTCTTGATAAAAAGTCGGCTAGAAGACTTTCAGATATATGAGAGTAATGTTCTTATTCTTTGTGATAATACTTTTGCTATATGTTTATCTAAGAATATCATTTTACATTATATAGCTAAGTATATTGAGATTAAATATCACTTTATATGAGACTATGTTTAGATGGAAATTTTAAATTTATTGATACAAATCATCAATTGGCTGATATCTTAACAAAACAATTTGTTGAAGATAAATTTGTTTTCATTTTAAAACATTTGAAAATGGACTTATGTCCAAAATGAAAAAGATGAATATCTCATAATGTTTAATTTTTTAAATGATAAAATGAGACTCCGGGATTTATTGTTTCTGAATAGTGAGTCTTATAAAGTGAGAAGATTTCTTGTTTCATAAGTGTCCAATCAGAACCTTTCTGAAAAGGCCTACCTTCTGGATTCTAAAAAGATTTTAATATGAATAGTTATCAATAAAGCAAATGTTTGTGGATCAGAATAAGACAAGTGTCTTATATTGAACCCTTCTAACGGTTAAGTGACACATTGGGAGTAAGAAATTCTTTGAAATAGGTAAAATCACTTTACACCTTCCCTTGGTTAATTTTTTTGCATTATTTAAGATTTTGTCATCATTACTAAATCTATTTATAAATCCACTTCACTCACTGTTCACATATTTTGCTGCTTGCTATCCTACACTTTCTCTCTTTCAAACCTAAAAATTTCCTCTGCAACCAAAACCCCTTTCCTTCGCCATAGTTGACAAATCTCAAAAATAAGGTCATCTTTTCAGCAACAACAACAATATCAAGATCAACAAAATCAGAAAAAAAGAGAAAAACTTCCAAAAAGGATGGTGATGTACCTTCTGGAACTGCTAAGTCTCCAGCCAAAGTGTCTAAGACTTCTGCAACTATGAGATTGCCTTTGGGAATTATTCAGGAAGCTGATGCTGAAGGTTCTGAGAGCACTGAGAAAGTTGAATAATCTCCTACTCAGAATTAACCTGCTCAGAGTCAGCCTTTTGGTAAGTCATATATTGTTGAGTCATATGTGATTTCTGGTAAAATTGTTAACACTTCATCATATTATCCTATTCAACTTACACCTAAAATACATCTCTTTAATACACCTGTTGGAACCATTTAAACGCCTCAACCAAAACAATCCACTACTCTTAAATCATATGAACCATCTAATCCACAACCATCTAAAACCACTTTCATTGAACCCATACAACCACAAATTCCTCAGATACTTCTTTCAAAAATGTCATAATCACAACCTGAAGATACCCGCTATGAACCATAACTGACTTCATCCATTCATACATCCTTTTGAATTATCATTCCTGAAATTCGTTAATTTCCATATTCTACACCTTCCCCACCATATAAACATACTCAACCAAATATCATCAACACACTCATCATTGACACATATATGGACCATATCTTAAACCATTCCCCCTTGAAGGATTCCTCACATGAATCTATTTTAGTTTCATCTGACTCTGAGATTGAGGTAGAATATGAAACAATCTAACTCATTCCTTCTGAATAAAACTTCCTCAGAACCCAAGTGAACCTGAACATCCTTTATGAACCAAAACCACCCTTTTATGAATTGTTGTTACAATTTAAGTCTGAAGCAAACGATCGTCTACACTTTCTTACATTAGTTTACATAAATTGTATCAACCATGCTGAGAGTGATACAATTTGGACTGATTTCAGAAGATGGATCAATTCTCGTTCATGGCATCTTGTAGAAATGTGCTTTGAAAATGCTCATAACAAGTTCCATGAAAAACTCTCTGGTATCATGGAGCCTCTTCTGGAGATGTTCAAACCAGAATTTCTTCCTGCACCAGAAGTTGATCTAGCCTTAGTTGTTTCTAAACAAGAGGTTTGGACTGAACAAGAGACTCAACTTAAATTTACTCATCCTTTTGAACAGCAAATCATTTCTCAATCTGAGAAACCACATGAATTTGAGTTGGGAACTACTTCTGGATCAGTGAAGCCTTATGAATTTGATTTCATGCATCTGGTTGTGATGAAGACTCTAGAAGAAATCAAGCAAGAGAATGCAGTGGTTAAAACTCGTCTAAACAAACAAGGTGAAATGTTCAAGGAAAAAGATCACACGAACACCAAGATTGAAGGACTGCTCCAAGTGATTTTGTCAAGGCTGCTACCCCTACCTGAAATACTTTTCAAGATGTTTTTAAGTTTTTTTTAAAAGAAAAAATAGTTTTTATTTTTGACCAGTTTATCTGGGTTATCTTTTAATGTTTTGTATCTATCTTTTTTAATCAATGAAGTTTCGTTTTATCTTTTCATTTTTTTATTGATTACAAAGGGGGAGAAACGCAAACATGATTTTGATATACTTATTTTCCTTCTAATCCCAAACATACCATTCTAAAATTATTTTTATGATTAAGAAACTTTGAGAAAGTTCACTAAAGCTCTAATCAGGTTATTTAGATGTTTATGAACCATGAATCAGAAAGTCTGAGATTATTCATAATTTTAAGTACGAACAAGGCTTTGCTAGATTTTACCAGGTTCTTATGCTTCATCGGGCTTTGACTCAAGCTAGGCTTTGAGAAAAGGAATCATTTAGACTATGAGATAAAGAAGTCTCCTTTTTCTTTCATGCTAATCAAAGAGTTTTATGTATCAAAAATTTTCATAAGTCTTAAACTCAATGGGAGTCTACAAACTTCTTTCTGAGCATGTTGAGAAAATTTTGATAATATAAAACCCAAGGGGGGCTTACAAAATTTCTAACTTACTTTGATATGTTTCCCGCGATTAAACCAAGTCAAAATTATCCATTAAAATGCATGGTTTTGCCATCATCAAAAAGGGGGAGATTGTAAAAACAAGATTCAGTTCTACATCTGACCTTTAGTTTTGATGATATCAATACATAGTTTCATAAAGAACAATTTTGTACCCTAATGGTTTTTGTCAAGTGTGCAGTTGTTTTTACTGTGAAATTGGTAAACAATCGCTAGTCTTCCAAATCGAATAAAAATTGGTGACTTGCATGATCAACTAGATTAATCCTAAGTACATGTGTTCTTATCCAAAACTTTTGTTCTTGAAACGAAGAATACTTTCGACAACATTCTTATTTTTTTAAACAACATTGATTTCAATTGTTAGTTCATAGGTAGTAATATAATGTTTTAAAGAAAAGACTGTAATGTAAAAGGATTTCGACTGAAATTTAAAGGGAATGTATAAAACTTCAATTAATGTTGAATGACAATAAACATAAAATTGGTGTATCATACGTACATTCTCACAACTCGTTTCTCGAACGCTGGTACTTTGAGTAATTTAGAGTATTTTGTACAAAGATGTGAACACACTGAATCCTAACGCTAAAATCCCTATTTATACTAATTCGACCAAAACGATCTCTTCATAAAATGTTGCCACATTCGACATCTGCATGCGCCTTCGAACTCTATGCTTCCACGCGTCTCTTTGGATAAGATCAAACTTTTGAATATGAAAATTCTTTGTCTTCGGATTGCTAAATATCATAATCTTGATGGTCAAAAATATCCTTTATGATATTTTGAATAACTTAAAACCCAATGATTTGCATACGAACCATTTGCCAATAGTTTAAAAAAACAAAGCTCTTATTAACTTTTCATCTATCAAAATATTAACAAAGACTTATTTATTCTTCCTTTCGAACTATATTCTCCAAAATATATCATTTCAGCTAAAAACTCATGTAGTCGAAATTCTCAGTCAACAAATTGCCCCCAATAAATGTGTTTCGAATTACTTGGAGAAACATACATTTCTTGTAGATTAATTATATTTTGACGAACATACAATCTTCATGATGGATAATAATTGTTATGACGTCAGAATAATCATGATTTACTTTTCCAAAACGCCTAATCAAAACGTGCATGCATCAGTTCCATCATTGCTACTAAAATAGGTTTCTAGTGTGGCTTTTAAACAAGAAACCTCTTTCATCAGCTTATAAAAAATCACCATGTGTCCAACTAACTCAAATATTTTAGAATTTAAACTGAACATATTCCAACTATAAGTACCCTTCTTCTTCCTCAAATTAACTTTTTCATCTTCTCAACTTCCTATTTTCAAAAAATTTACGCTCTCTCTTCCTCAAAAAACCTTCAAACAACCAAAATCTGAATCTATTAATCATGGCGCCTTAAAAAAAGGGTAGAAAATCTGATAAAAATGTGAATAATAATGAAGCGAAAACTACTAATTATGCTGCATTCAAACTTATTCATCGCATTACAAAACTCCTTCTTAGTGGAAATCAAGAATTGGTCCCAACACCACTTGTTTCTACTGAACAACGAGCCATCTATGCTTCTCGGGTAATAATTCCTTTTACCCTTGCTGATAAAACTCTAGGGTACATTGGTCAAATGTTATCCTCTTTATGTTTAGAAAAAATTAAGAACATTTTCCCAATTTCCTATGATACAAAACCCATTATTAACAAAGTTGAACAATTAGTACAATCATCTATAGGGAAAATCCAAAAAGAATATTTCTCAGTTCCTATAACTGAGGATAACCCTTTTCAATTCGACTATGTAACCGAGAAATTTAAACCTTTTAGATCATGCCTATAGCAGATAAACAATATATAGACTGGCTAGCAAAAGTGGAAAATAAAAAATCTCAAGCCTGAAAAGACTTAGGTATTTTCGACTTAATTCAAATGTCGAAAATAGGTTTTAGTTATTTCTAACTGTTGTACCCCAAAATTTTCCCTCTCATTTATCAAGATTTTCCTCACAAGACTTCTGGGACTCAAGACAAGACTAGGGTTTGCTCAGCTCAACTCACCTTGCATTGATACCCCAAAATTAGGGTTTGAGTTTGAACAAGGATTTTTGGACCATCAATGCTTCATGTGACTTTTATACACCATCTTGGACCCCTAAGATTGCTCATGTTAAGTTTCAAGCCTTGAATCACATTTTTGCCCAGTCAATTGGACAATTGACCTAAAAATCAGCTGTATTAGGGAAAAAGTCAACCATGGCCAATTTACAGTTAAACTTCATAATTTTTGATCCACAACCACATTTTAGACTTATATGTACCATTTGATCAAGTTTGGATCACAACTCCTCAAGAAATTTGATCAGATCATCAAAAGGGCAAAATGGTCAAAATTAGGGTTTTGACTGAGAAAGGGAAATTTCTGATTTTTTACCTAGCCAATGACCAATTGGGTTCAAACATGATTTCAAGGACTCAATAGAATCATCTTGACCTACTCAAATAGTTCGAAAGATCTCAAGTTCATAGGATTGACAGATGAATTTTGCAGTCAACTGATCAAAAATCAACTGTACACTAGAAAGTCAAACTTTGACTTTTTGGTCAAAATCAAGTGCCAAGGGTCATAATTCATCAAGATATGTCAAAACATGAAACTTGTTCAACAAGAAAATGAATTTTGCAAATTAGGGTTTTAATTTGAAATTTTTTCAAAACTTAGAAATTTTCTAAGTATGGAAATTTTCTTATTTTTTCCAACTTTTCACCACTTTTTCACCATGATGTAATTTGATTCAAAGAAAACTTCCAACATGAAAGTTGTAGTCCTCCACGAAATATACAACTTTTCTTCACAAAGTTTTCCCAAAAGATGCTTGGATCTCAAGTTATGAATTTGTGAATAGGGGTCCATTAACTAAATAACTTAGTGAAAATTTGCCCTAATTTAGGCAGGTTTTTGACCCAACTTCATGGACATTTTCACCTAGTTACAAGAGGTATCTCAAAATGCATTTCAAATATGGATTGTAGCGCATGTTGCAAGCTTTCCAAAATGTACAAGAACTCTCCAAGATCATTTGTGGTTATGGAGAATCGAAGAAGAGAAAATTGAATTTTGTCACTTTTGTTCAAGCCATTTTCACAATGCACCAAGTTGCAGATCTGATCAAGCATGCTTGTACCTTAGATTACAGGTCCTAAATCCCTTCTATACTCCATAATTAAATTCCAACTCAATGGATAATGGCATTATTTTGGCTTTTGAAGCATTGTACAAGGAATAATTCCATAAATGGCCAAAAGTTCACATTGGCATTTTCATAAAGCAAGCTTTTCCAACTTTATCAGCCTTGAGCCTTGGACTTGTTCTTGTGGTTTAGACAATTTCCACAGAAATTAAGCAAAGAATACCAACTATTATCAACCCTTGAGGTAGCTAGTACATGCCTTTTGCATAAGTCTTGTCACTTTTCTTAAAATGCAAGAAAGTTGGCCAAAAGGGAGAAACGTGTACAAGCTGATAAAGAGAGGACTTGGCATCATTCTGGACAGATTCAGAAACTTATGACAAGCCAATACACGACTGCCTAACATCCCAAACACTCTCAAACTCAAAAAACACAAATTTCTGCCCAAACATGGCAGCTTCTGCAAAACACTAGCCACTTCATTTTTGGCTCGTGTGTTTCTTGTTTCAACACTTCAAACACCTTCCATACATCCTACCAAATCCATCCAAGCATTCATCTTGCAACTGTGAGCTCTGTTTCAGACATCACCATTTTCAAACTTGAAGGTTGCAGCTTGACTTCTACAGGGAGTTTCAGCCATCCATAAAGCCAGCTAAGCATTGGAATAGCTTGAGGGAACTTCAAGGAAGCTCACACGATCCTCAGGCCTCATTCAAAGTCCCAACATTGCCATATCCAAATCCAGCTGAAGGAGGTATTTTTCAAAACTTTATCTCTCTATTTAGGCATCCTCAAGCCAAGATTTGTGAAGCAAAAATATAGTCTCTAGCATAGTGAAGTTGTACATATGCATATTTGTCATTTATATTAACTGTGCCATGAGAATTTGAAGCTTGAAGTTCATGAAAAAATTAGGTCAGGAATTAGGGGTGATTAAATTCTCTCTGATCTTTTAAAGTTAGTTTACAAATCTTATATCATTGGATTCGTGATCAAAAATGCTACATGTTTCATGTTGCAAGTTTTTGTTTTTGTGCAAAGAATAGCAAGTTGCAGGTTTAAAAAAAATGCGCGCAAGGAAGAAGCCAAGGACAGGGACGAAGCTGATGATCTGGGCTTTTTGCAATTTTGGCCTTTTTGTTTCTACTTTTTGCACCCCCTACATTACTTTTCCACCCCCTTTGCATATTTTGTATATTTTTCATATTTTATTTTTATTTTTATGTTTATTGATTTTAATAATTTTTTCTGAACATTAAAAAATCACAAAAAATATTTTCTTGATTTTTTTTCAATTTTATTTTATTTTTATTATTTTTTCCACATATAAATTAGTTTTATTTTAATAAATAGAACTTATTTTCTTATTTATTTGTAAACACATTTAATAAAAATACTATACATTTTTATTTTATTATTTTTCACATAAAATATTATTTTCATACAAATTTTAATTTTTAATATTTATTAATAATATTATTTATTATTCTTTGTACAAAAATGAACAAAATAATAATATAAAGCATAATTTTCTTTTAAATAAAAAATTAGGGTTTCCCCTTTCAAAAATAATGTTATTTTTGCTTTTTTTTTAGGACTTAAATAATTTTATTTTCTCATACATAAAATTAATACAAGACATTTTTGTATAAATACATTTTATTTGCATATTTAAATATTTGTATACTTATTTATCTTGTACAATAATTCAATTGGGTTGTAATAGTATTTTAGGGTTTTATTTTGTGCAAATATCCCCATTCAAAAACTTGTATTCCCCCTCCCATAATAATTGTTATAATAGCTTAGTTTTATTTTACGCAATTTATCGCGTTATACCATGTTTAGTAAAACTAGGGTTTTGCATGATAAGACAAAAATCAAACAAATAGAATGACCTAATCCAAGACAAACAAATGCATGTAAAATGACACACATTGCACACAAGCACCCCTAGGGTTTCACCCACTTGGTTGCCTAATTTAAAATGGCCATGGTATGCATGCAAAGTATCTTGGCAAAGCAAAACAAAACAAAACAAAAGATCATAGTCCCTCGATGACGCTATACAAAGGTTGCCTAAACAAATGATCTTGGTCCCTCAAAACTTGCTAAGATACTTGGCAACATTGCTATCATGGTCATACGATGACCCACATCCGTACCGTTTAACATCCAAAGATAGGGTTGTTTACCAAGACAATGGTAAATCAACAATGTCAAAGGAATAAAAATGTATAGGAAAGACATTTGAGTAGGTTAGTTAGCTCCTAGTTACTTTCTCTCTTCAAAACAATCCTTGCTATTTTCAAACACACACACGCACATTTCAAAACATTTCCAAACAACTTTCAAAACATTTGAACATTTCTTAAAAGACAAACATCTTTGTATACATTCTTACGGACGAGAATCATTACAAAGATTTCCTAAGTGATGGCCTCTTTTCAAAATACTTTCAAAACCACACAAAGCACCATTTCAAACAATTTCAAAAGCAAAGCAAGTGATCTAAACAAGTAACTAAGAGCCCATGGAAAACCATGGATAAAAAGGGTGCTAGTACCTTCCCTTTTCATAATCTACCCCCCGAACTCAAGAAAACATCTCAAAGGTCTTTCCTGTGCTTTTTTACCTTTCCTTTTGGATAAAAGAAAAGTCGGTGGCGACTCTTGCTAACCGCGACTTTTGTGAACACGAATGCAAAACCTCAAGTCAGTTCTCCCACCGCATCACAGAACTGGCGACTCTGCTATGGAATTAATATAAAAGTGGGGTTACCTTAGGGTTTTAGATCACCTTTACATGCTTATCTTGCTTGACTTGTTTGCTTTACATTTTGGTTCTATTGTTTGGGTTTGAATCCTCTACCCGGATTTGGGAAACATTATAGGTAAATAGCAATACGTTGTGGAAACTGTGCGGGGTATACCAACATGGTCTAAGCAATAGCTATGTTAGTGTGACATATTTGTGGGTAACGATAGCCTTTGCGTCAATCAAAGAGAATGTGGGGCCGCTGAGTGATGTCATGAAGCACTAACGAACTTCTAGAACCTTTACTTGACCAACTTGGCCTTTTAGGATGTAGTGAGATGACCTACTTTGGTGCAGTCCGAAGTTGGTAGATACTAAATACTACACTCATTGAGGGTTGGTTCCTTGGAATATTTCGGTCGCCAGTAAAGAGGCTGAATTGAAACAATGAACAAGGAAACAATCCAGTGATATTGAGCTCTTTAGAACCCGGTTACTATTTCTAGGATAGGTTGAGCCAACTAAACTTCAAGAGGGTACTTACCTATGAAACCCCATGCAAGCCTAAACTAGGAACTTGTGTGATTTTGTTGTACATATATACTTGTGCATAACATCATGGACATCATGAACATCATATGCATCCACTAACCATTTCAAGGATTTTGGAGATTCATCTTTGTTCTTGTTTTGTAGGTTATGGATTCACTTCGCAGGAAAACTATCCAGATCAACCTTGTACGAATTCCTCCACAACTCAAGGAGCTAGCTTCAAGGATTCCTAAGAATTCTCCATTCACCGAGAGACATGGTCATCTACTCAACTTAGTCACTTCCAACACAGAGGAGGATATGATGAAAGTTCTCTTCCAGTTCTTTGACCCTTTGCATCATTGCTTTACATTTCCTGACTATCAACTTGTGCCCACTTTGGAGGAATTTTCTCAATTCTTGAGGATTCCTATTCTCAATCAACTACCCTTCAACGATACGGAAAGAGATCCAAAGCCAGAAGAGATTTCTCAAGCCCTGCACTTGCACTCATCTGATGTCACAACATATTGGGAAACTAGAAGTGGTGTCAAAGGCTTTTTGTCAAAGTTTCTGTTTGAGAAGGCCCAAAGCTGTTGGAATTCTATAGACTTGCAAGATTTTGAGGAGATTGTAGCTCTTCTCATATATGGGATGGTCTTGTTCCCTAATCCATACCAACTCATAGATGTGAGTGCCGTCAAAATCTTCATGTCTCACAACCCAGTGCCTACATTGCTTGGGGATATCCTCCACTCTTTTCACACTCGTACAATGAAGAAAAGAGGTGTTCTTATGTGTTGCACTCCTCTCCTGGCAATATGGTTTATTTCTCATCTTCCCCAATCAGTCTTGAAGAATGAGCAAGGCTTGAGGTGGTCACAACGGTTAATGACACTTAACCATTCAGATATTCATTAGTGTTCTCGATCTAGAGAGACTGTCATCATTGACCACTGTGGGGAATTCCCTAATGTCCCTCTACTTGGCATTAGGGGAGGCATCACCTACAACCCTTTCTTGGCTCTAAGACAGTTTGGTTACGCTCGAAGGGATGGTCCACATGATATGCTGATTCAAGGCTTGGATTTTTACTTCGACAACGACAATCAAGGACTCCGACAAAGGTTCATTCGAGCTTGGAGGATGCCCAACAAGGTGGATAGCAAGACTCTGGGACACAAGAATTCCATCCCTCTTGAGCCTTACCTCAAGTGCGTATGAACCCGTGCCCAAAGTCTTATGATGCCTTATCACTCCATCCTCCCAGTGATTATAGAGCCTGTTAAGGAAGGAGAGGTTCCATACACCATCCTACATCCTGACATGCCAACATCATTCAAATATTTACAAAGGAGTTGGATACAGCTCAAGGGAGAGCGCGATACTTTTGAAGCCCAATTCTACGCAAGTGAGAAGAAGGTTTTGGAACTCACTCGGCTACTTCATGAAGAGTAGACTCTCAACACCTACATTGCACCAAAGAGGATGCGCAACATCTTTTTACCTTAGAATTTTGTATTATTTTGCCCAAGGAGCATTGATGTACTAACAAATTCTATCTTATTAATATGACGTGTGTTTCTTTTTTGTTTAAAACAAATTTGAATTTCTGAATCCTTGAAAGCATTGGATGAATACATATCATTCATCATAAGCATAAACATGTCTTCACACCAGGTTTCCTCATCTTTCTACTGTTTATTTCAGCAAGATGGATATCGAACAAATGGTGAAAGATTTGCAAGCTTAGAATTCCCAATTTCAACAGTTTCTCATGACCTTAGCCAAGGGGCAGGAGGAACTGAAGACTCTGCTAGAGAAAGAGAAAGAGAAAAAGAAGAAGAAGCCAACTGGTGTGGTTCTCATGGGTAGAATATTTCAGGGACAAGCCAGACGGACCTTGGAATTCCCATCAACATATGAAGAAGGGGGAGGAAAAGGAAAAGGAGCGGCAGTGCCATCATATTCTGAAGCAGAAGAAGAGGACTACTCTGAACAACAATACCCTATGGCCGATGACAAATACAAAAACTTGGAAGAACGTCTAGCTGCTATGGAGATACAGAGAGTACCGGGGCTGGATTTTGAGGAGTTAGGGTTGGTTTATGGAATTGTAATCCCTCCTAAGTTTAAAGTGCCACTATTTGCCAAGTATGATAGGGTGTCTTGTCCCAAAATGCACCTCAGATCCTATGTCAGGAAAATTCAACCACATTCTGCTGACAAAGACTTGTGGGTCCACTTTTTCCAAGACAGTTTATTAGGAACACAACTCGATTGGTTCTACCAGTTGGAGAGGGCAGATGTTCATAATTTGGAAGACTTGGCAGCATCCTTCTATAAACAGTATCAATACAATGCCGACTTAGCGCCAACCCGTACTCAGCTAAAGAGTATGGCTATGGCTACCAATGAGGGCTTCAAAGACTACGCCTAAAAGTGGAGGGATCTAGCCGGAAGGGTACAACCACCTTTATCTGAAAGGGAGCTAGTGGATATGTTCTTGGGGACTCTGTCAGGCCCTTTCTTTAATCATCTAATTGGAAGCTCCTCTGCAGGGTTTACTGAATTGATTTTAATTGGCGAAAGAGTGAAAGCCGGTATTAGAAATGGGAAAATTCAGAAGGACGCGGCTACCTCTGCTGCTGTGAAAAAGCCCTTCACTGGAAAAAAGGAGGTGTCTGTTGTCTATGCCCAGAGAAATCAGGGAAGAACCGAAAGACGACCAACAGTGGGGGCCGTTATGATTCAAAAGTCTGCATCAGACCAGCCAAGAAACAACCAGCCGAGAAATGATCAGCCAAGAAATAACCAGCAAAGGTTGGAAAGGCCTGTAAGGCAATTCATCAAGATAAACATGACTCCCGCTCAAGTCCTACCATATATCTTGAAGTTAAATCTGGCCACTTTAAAAGAGGCCCCAAAAAATCCTAACACTGCTTCTCCACATTACCATCCCAACGCCAGATGGGCGTACCATTTAGAAAGTCCAGGAGGCCAATACTTTTGGTAATTGTATCGAATTATTTATTAATAATAAAAGGCATTTCTTTATTATGTTTGCTTTCCAAAATAATAAAGTTCCTAGAATGGTTTATTTGTTTAATGAAATGTTAAGTGTGACTTAATCATGAGATCCCATTAAACATAAGACACTATTCTTAAAGTATCCGTAGTCAAGCTTTAATGTGAAGTGGGATAACATTAAAGCATTAAGATTATTATGAAGATAGATTGATGATCACATCTCATGGATCATAGATAAGGATTTATCAAGTCTTGACATAGGTATGAATATTAGGAGTAATATTTATACTGGATTTACCCCCTATGAGAATACTACATAGAATGTTATGCAAAGTGTCATAAGTTATTCTCATGATGATAATGGTGTATACCACCCTTCGACCTGAAACCACTATGGACCCTAGATGTAGAGTCAAGTACTTTATTGATGATCAAACGTCATCCGTAACTGGATGACTATAAAGACGGTTTATGGGTACTTCACAAAGCATGCTAAGGGACATGAGTGACCTAGATGGAATTTGCTCATCCTGCATAACAGGATAAATGTCTAAGGGCCCAATATTGAACTGGACAAGGGTGACACAGTGTATGCCTTGTGTTCAATATAGACATGAGGGCAAAAGGGTAATTGTACAACACAAATATTATCACGGAAAAGGTTTAGTCAGATCACATGACATTTTCGTGACTTGGGTAACAGTGATGTGTTGCTAGATACCGCTCACTATTTATTATATTAAATGTGTGATTTAATATAATTGCCAATGTCGCGAAAACCTACAGGGTCACACACATAAGGACAGGTTGATGAGAGATAGAATAAATAAGGAACACCGTAAGATACGGTGCACTTAAGTATAATACGGAAAGTGGTAAGGTACCACGTGGATAAGTGATATATGGTACATCATAAGGTATGATGTCCATAAGCTTAATTGGGCTTTTATCTTATAGCCTTAATTGGGCTTTTAGCTTGTAGCCCATACGAGTGATTCTATAAATAGATCCCTTGTGATGAAGCAATTTCACTTAATGCAATTTCGTTTTTGATTCTCTCTCTCACTCAAGGTTTCCGTTCGTGATCAGCTAGCACTGTGACCGGAAGCGATCTGTTCGTGTGGACTAAGTAGAGGCATTGTTCTTCATCAACGCTCGTGATCACAACATCAAAGGTATGAATCACCACAAGAGGTAAATATTTCTATCACTGACCATGTTCATTCGTAAGGATTGCTAAAGGAAAATTTTAAATTCCACTGCGCTTTTGAACGCAATTTTCCTTCAGTGGTATCAGAGCCACTTACGAAACTATGGATCTGATAGTTGTTTATGTTCTATATTTTCTGTTTTGATTTGATTAAAACCAGAATGAATTGAATAATAGATGAGTAATTAAATTTGGCATCTGTTGTGTACGATTTGGATGATTGATTTTGACTATGCTTCGGAATCCGACATTAGTATGGTGAAGCAGCGATACATCGATCGTCCATAGGTTACACAAATAAGATCGATCACTTTTATATATGATATAAGTAAATCTGATGCAACGATGGTATATGGGATATACTGTTTCTGTTTCGTTCATTCAAACAGTTGATGATTGTTATTCCTTTGACCGATCACTGTTCATATGCTTCGGAATCCGACATTAGTATGGTGAAGCAATGGCATGTGATTAATCATACTGAATTATCAATCGAAATGTGTTTGACAGCATGAAACTGTTGCATTAGGGTTCATGACGGCACAAGGGTTGTGTTGTTGCAGAGTTATGCGATTAGGGTTGTGAATGCACAAGAGTTGTGCGAAAATGACGCCGATTTCAAATGAACTGTTCATTAAAATTTTGGGTCGAGGCGCTGCCCCTATCAACCCTGCAAAAGGGCGTTGCCCCGTTGACCCCCGTCCGCTGACCGGGCAGCGGAACCCCCGGCTAACTCTGCGTAGTGTGATCAATCGTCGAAATTTAATTTTCCTTTTTTTTATTAACAAAATTTAAACTAATAATAAAAGTGTGTTTATTATTATTGTCTTGTGGTGATCAGTTATGGCCTTAGTTTTTTTCCTTTATTTTGTTTTGGGATTGTAAAATACGGCATGCGTGTCGTGTCTCTCTCTAAAATTCTTGATGTAACTTATTTTCTCATCTCACTCCCTCGTATGTAAAACGAGTTTCTTTTATGTAATGTAATGTTATGAAGAAAGAGAAGAATACAATATCGAAGGAGGATAACCTTGGAGATCTTGCTTGGAGAAGTTTAGATCGTTATTAGGTTAGCTTAGGTTCTCTCATTGGCTTGGGAGAACAATTGCGCTAGGGGTCATAACTGTATCCTTTTATGTATATTGATGCATGTGTTTGTATGTTGATGCATGAGAGAGACGAATTGCATGTTAAGCCGGTGAGATCAAACTAATAACAAAATCCCTCAAGTTAAATATTAAGTTCATGCTTTCCAAGTTTTAGCACTCATCAAGACTAGTATCGAACAATGTAGGTTTCGCCTACGCGAGGTGCATGTTCTATATTAGTAAGGTGTGATGGGATAATTGTAATATCCAACTACTAAAACAATGGGTCAAACTTAACTGAACACATTATAATAAGATTATACATGTTTAGAAGCAAGATTTGGGAATGATTCATATGATGAATTAGAATAAGGAGTTATTCACCCAACTGAAAATATTCGAGAGTTGTATGAGATACAATTGGAAGGAGTTCCTACCTAAATAACCTAGTTTTGTGTAATCATCCTAACGCTGACTTAGAACGAAGTGAAATATGGATCTCGACCCACTAGAAAGTCTTCCAACGGGATTTTCTGAATCAAATGATGAGGGTCATTTGGTTTGAGTAAAATAGTGGGAGCATATTTGATTAAAGGCCTAATTAAATATGTTGTTTTAATGATACTTATATTTTCATTTTTTTTGTAGATTACCATGACAACAAACAACCATATTTTGCGATCAATCCTAGATAAGGAAAAATTGTCTGGGACAAATTTCCTGGATTGGCACGAAATCTGAGGATTGTCCTCAAGCACGATAAGAAGCTGTATGTCTTGGAGACACCTGTTCCTGAAGAGGAACCACCTAGTTCGGAACCTAAGGTAGAAAGAGATGCTTATAAGAAGCATTTTGATGATGCTAACGAAGCCGCTTGTCTCATGCTAGCTACTATGAACTCGGAGTTGCAAAAGCAACACGAGAACATGTCAGCGTTCGATATGATCGGACATCTGAAAATGCTCTATCAAGAGCAGGCAAGAAACGAGAGGTTTCAGGTTTCAAAGGCCCTTTTTAACAACAAGTTATCTGAGGGAAACTCTGTAGGTCCCCATGTACTCAAAATGATTGGGTATGTGGAGAACCTTGAAAGGTTAGGGTTTCCGCTTGGAAAGGAACTTGCAACTGATTTTATCTTGCAATCGTTGCCAGATAGCTTTAATCAGTTTGTCATTAATTTCAACATGAATGACATGGATAAGAGTCTTCCAGAATTGTTAAGCATGTTGAAAACTGCTGAGCAGAATATGAAGACAAAAGGGAAGTCCATTCTGATGGTCAGTAATGGAAAGAAGTTGAACAAGAGGCCTACCAAGCAGGTTGGTAAAGGGAAAGGCAAGGAAATTTCCAAGCCTAAACCTACGATTCCTTCTTTGAAGCCTAGTGGAGGCATAGCAAAGGAGGGCACTTGCTTCCATTGCGGTAAGACCGGACATTGGAAGAGAAACTGCCCAAAGTACCTGGAAGATATGAACAATGGAGTAGGGACTTCAAATTCAGGTATTTTTGTTATTGAAATTAATTTATCTACTTCTACATCATGGGTATTAGATACTGGATGCGGTTCTCACATTTGTACTAATGTGCAGGGGCTAAAAAGGAGTAGAGATTTGGCAAAAGGTGAAGTTGACCTACGAGTTGGAAATGGAGCAAAGGTTGCTTCTTTAGCCGTAGGAACTTGTGTTTTGACTTTACCTAGTGGTTTAATAATTCAGTTAGAGAACTGTTATTATGTATCTGCAATTAGTAGGAATATTATTTCTGTTTCTTCTTTGGACAAGTTTGGTTTTTCATTTATAATAAAGAACAATTGTTGCTCTATTTATTTGAATGATATATTCTATGCTTCTGCATAAATGAACAATGGACTATATGTCCTTGATCTTGAAATGCCAATGTGATCGGTGGATCTGGAACTGACTGTTTAACGCTGGTTCGCGAAATGTCGCGGTAAGCAAGAGTCGCCACCGTCTTTTATTTTCTCCAAATGGAAAGGACAAAAGCACAGAAAAATTCCTTAAAGAGATTGCTCTCGGTTCGAGAGGTAGATTATAGAAAGGGAAGGTGTTAGCACCCTTTCTATCCATGGTTATCCATGGGCTCTTAGATACTTGCTCATTTGTGTTTTCAAAATTGTTTGTTTGCTTTTCAACTGTGGGTTTTAAAAAGTTTCTTTGAAAATTTCAGTTCGACTCTTGTATCGGTCCTCAAGAGTGTTTGAAAAGTTGCTTTCGAAAGCTTTTGAAAAGGTGTCGGTGTGAAAAGTATTTTTGATTTGTTTTGAAATTAGAGCAAGTATTAAGAGTCGTCTACCTACCCTAAGGAATTCGTTTGTGTAAATGTCCTTTAAAGTAGTGCCATCCCACCATTGAGAGGTAGGTAGCACCACCGTTGGAGGTGTTCGGGTCAATTCGAGGTTCGGGACATGGTGATCACCGGAGCAATGGGAAGACACCTTAGAAGCTACCCTCATGCCAGGTTCCCGGATCATGAGGACTTACTAAGACATCCTCTACTCGACGATCACCTTTCGAGGCAAGGCAACAGTGAGGCGTACCCTAGGGGTGGTGTGTGATTTGTGTGTCATGTTCATTTGCATTTATCTTGTCATGTCAAAGTGATCTATGCGTTTGTTTTTATTTTATCATTCATTCTTGCATGCGATTATTAACAGTTAAAAAAGTGCGGAAATTAAAGTTCATAAACTATTACAAAGGCGCGGGTCCACATCGCCAAATTTAATCCAGGACCCGATTTGACAGAAAATAAAGAAGTAAAGTAAAGTGCGAGAAATATAAATTTACACGGCTTTGGGAGAGTTACATCAATATTTAAAAGAAATAAAATAAATAAAATGCGCAAAGAGAATAAAAATTGAAAGCGAGGGCGTTGGACCCTTTGTTATGAAATTAAATTATTATTAACAAATTAATTAAATTAAAAATGAAAAGGAATTATTTTTGAGGTTTTTTGTATTTATGATTTTTTTAATGAGAATTAAATGAAATTTAAACCTAATTCTAGCTATTTTTTTAATTTATTAAGAAAATATGAAAATTATCTAAAGTTAAACCTAATTAATTAATGCGATTTGATTTATAAAAATAACTAATTAAGAATTAATAATTAATATGGCGAAAAAAGGAAAAAAGATAAAAAAAAATGCTTGAAACCCTAATTCTACCAATTTTAGGTTTATTGAAAAAATATTAAGTTTAATCCTAGAATTTAAAACTAAGTTAATTAATGAGTTTTATTTACAAAAAATATATTAATTAAATAAATAAAGATTGATTTTTATGACTTTTCTGTTTTTTACTATTTTTTATATCTTATGAAAATAAGTTAAATTAAAGAATTAAATTAAAAAAACTAATTAAAAGAAAAAAAGAAAAATATGAGAAAAAGAATTAGAAAGGCAAACCATGGGGGGTCTGTCCCCAAATTGGAGGGTTTGTTGTAGCAATTATGGCCCAATTATCCTTGGCCTTATTGACTTTCCAGGGTAGCGTGCATAGGCGTTGACTCATGTCCATGGTATTCACCAGATCTAGGCCTTCAGATTATCTCCATTGACCAAGTGGCATGGTTAGATCAGGGGTTGTATGGTGCAACCTTGGAAGCGAATCTGCATAGGATTAAGTTAGGAAAAATATTATTGAAAGGGAGGGGGGACCTGGGATTCGAACCCAGGTCCCAGGGATTACCATGCACATGCCTGACCAGTTGAACCAAGCGCGCGTTTTGATTATTATCTGGCCAATGAACAATATAATATAAAACAAAAAGTTAGTGGAAAATTAGCGCGCAAATTTAAACAACCCAATCATGCCTTGACACTTCATCATCTTCTCCGTTTTGCTTTTTTCCCTGAAATATAAAAGAGGTTAACGGGGGTTTTAACCCCCCCCCCCCCCCCCAAATATGCATATTTCCATAATAGCGAACAGGCCATGGTCCTATATAAATTAGGCGCGAAGGGTGCTTTAGAATCGTCCAAGCATGCTGATTTCAACCATGGCATTGAGGTTCTCTAATTTTACAGTATTAAGAAACGCCTAATTTAAAACTTGAAGAACCTTAATGTCCTTTAATGGTGAATTCTTCAATAGTGCACGAAAATTCAATCAAAGTATGCAGTTAGCTTCAGAATCACCCAATTAGTATGAATCCATGAAAAAAATGCAATAGAAATGCTTGAATATTAAAACACGATTATGCATAAAATTGAAAACAGTTTGAATTCCCTATACCAATTCTGGGCGTGTAAGGGTTGAAAAACAATGCAGGAAGCTTCCTTGACACTTTTGCAAGCTATTGGAATTACTCTTGGCCTCTGAATCGTGCTAGAATAGGGTTTTTGGTTTTCACTTTTTTGACAAAAAATTCAAGCTTTGTTGTGCTTTTCTGGCGCAGCCTTGTGGGAGACGAACATTAGGGTTAGCATGTATATATATATATATATATATATATATATATATATATATATATATATATATATATATATATATATATATATATATATATATATATATATATATATATATATATATATATATATATATATATATATATATATATATATATATATATATATATATATATATATATATATATATATATATATATATATATATATATATATATGTATGAGTGATTAGGGTTCAATTTTTTGTCCAAAGAATCTATGAATTGATGAGAAAATATTTGATTTTCCATGCCATAATTTTCCAATCTTTTTCATGCAAATTTGCTTCAAATCATGTCCAATCACATGGATTCTTTCCAAATCTGATTATGCACGAAATATTGAGTTTATTCCATGCATAAAAAGATTTAAAAAGTTAGGTTTGGTATTTTTCATGTATTTTAATTAATTAAATGAATTTCTAGCAATTAAAAAATTCAAATAAATAAATAAAAATGATAAAAAACTTCCCTTTGGGCCAAATGGTCGTGCACATGTTTTGGATGATGGATCTTGGAAGAAAAAGAGGCCCATTAGTATTTTTAAGACATTTGAAGCAAAGTTGACTTTTCAAAATATCCAAAAATTTCCCAACTTCCACAAGGAATATCTTTCTCAATTTTTAAGCTTTGCTCATGTTCTTGGACATTTTGGAAAGGTCTTTGAGTCCTCTAACCAATGTCTTTGGTCCCATGTCATTTTGATTTACCAATCTCAAGTTATGGCCTTTGACTTAAAGTCCCTTTTTGTTGACTTTTGAAAATGACCTATAATGTTGAAATTGATAACTTTTTGTGAGAGCATTTATTGGACTTGAAATGTGAAGAGGAGTTGTATTAAATGTCTTTCTCTTCAAAATGAGCTTTGGATGGAATTTTTCTGATAATCCATGTGGAAGTTATGCCCTGGTCAAGTTACAGTTGACTTTTTCAACTGTCCAAATATGGAAACTTTTGCATCTTGAGACTTTTTGAGCCAAACTTTGAGAATCATGATCAAGCATTGATCAAATGATTTTTGTGGCTTCAAAATGAGATGTTGACCAAAAGTTTGAACTTTTGACTGTCAAATGACCATTTTGCCCCTGCAGTTGACTGTAGTGCAATTAGGGTTTTTGACTGTGCAATTTTGTGCTGTAAGTCTTGAAACTTGGTATGAGGATGCTTGACCATGTTTGTAGGCATGTGGGACTTGATTGGACCCTTGGAAACTTCATTTTCTTTTTCAAAACCAAAACCCTAATTCTTGACTGTTAGGAGGCCCTTGAACTGTGGAACCCTTGGGGAATTTTGAAGCTTTGACTTTTCAATTTTGAAGAATATGGGAGGGCAAATTTTGGGGTACAACAGTTGCCCCTGTTCAATCTTCTTAGACCTGAGGATGCAGATTGGCTGACGTGCCTTTCGTAATCCGAAGGTGGAAGATGATTGAACACTAGAGTGCCCAGAAATTTGCGCTCACATAGTAGTGTGATGGTGGAATGGGCTTATAGATGCCATTTGGAGATTGATGGATAGGATGATGGGCTTATAGATGCCATGCTAAGATGTGATGGATGGTGGATGGGCTTATAGATGCCATCTGGGTGTTGATCGCGTAAGAGATTCCTTAGCGAGAACTTGCGTACCTGCAAAAGAAAAATGATTACCTGACCCGTTACAGGAGCTGGTCTTCGGATTCTTTGTATAGATGTGTCCTGACTGGTTACAGGAGCTGGATCTGGAGCTTCAAACGGTGATAAATGAACCAGGGATGGTTACTACCTCAACAGGAACGGTGAGAGAACCTTGGACGATTACAACCTCAACAGTAACACTGAGAGAATCCTGGACGATTTCAACCTCAATAGGATCATTGAGAGAATCTTGGGCGACTTCAACTTCAACAGTAACGCTGAGCGAATCTGGGGATGATTACTACCTCCGCAGTATCGGGGAGAGAACCATAGGCGACTACAACCTCAACAGTATCATTGAGAGAATCTTGGACGACTTCAACTTCAATAGTAACGCTGAGCGAATCTGGGGATGATTACTACCTCCGCAGTATCGGGGAGAGAACCATAGGCGACTTCAACCTCAACAGTAATCATTGAGAAAATCTTGGACGACTTCAACCTCAACAGCAATCATTGAGAGAATCTTGGGGTGATTACTACCTCCGCATTAACGGGGAGAGAACCTTGGGCGACTTCAACCTCAACAGTATCATTGAGAGAATCTTGGACGACTTCAACTTCAACAGCAATCATTGAGAGAATCTTGGGGCGATTACTACCTCCGCAGTAACGGGGAGAGAACCTTGGGCGACTTCAACCTCAACAGCAATCATTGAGAGAATCTCGGGCGACTTCAACCTCAACAGCAATCATTGAGAGAATCTTGGGAGACTTCAACCTCAACAGCAATCATTGAGAGAATCTTGGGCGACTTCAACCTCAACAGCAATCATTGAGAGAATCTTGGGCGACTTCAACCTCAACAGCAATCATTGAGAGAATCTTGGGACAAGTATCAGAAGGTAGCCATATCCAGGTCACATCTGAACCATCTCTAGAAAGGTGATCTCTGAATAAACAATAGAACAGCTTCCGTGTCTGTAGCATCTCTAAGTTATCTGAGGGGAATCTGGAATAAGTGTCAGAACGTCGCCATGCCTGGGTCACATCCGAACCATATCTGGAAGGAAATCTGGAAGAAGTATCAGAACGTCGCCATATCTGGTTCACATCTGAACTATATCTAGAAGGAAATCTGGAAGAAGTATCAGAACGTCGCCATGCCTGGTTCACATCTGAACTATATCTAGAAGGAAATCTGGAAGAAGTATCAGAACGTTGTCACATCTGGTTCACATCTGAACTATATCTAGAAGGAAATCTGGAAGAAGTATCAGAACGTTGCCATATCTGGTTCACATCTGAACTATATCTAGAAGGAGATCTGGAAAAAGTATCAGAATGTCGCTATATCTGGGTCACATCTGAACTATATCTAGAAGGAAATCTGGAAGAAGTATCAGAACGTTGCCATATCTGGTTCACATCTGAACTATATCTAGAAAGAGTTGCGATAGTTGATAGTAATCATCTTTGTATTGACCTTTCCTGAAAGGTAAAGCACTAGTTGTATGCAAGATCATGATGCATGAACTGCATGATTTCAACATGTCCTCAAAATTAATGAGATTCGTGTAGTATGATGCATATGCATGCTATAATGTATGAAGATGTGATGTTTATGAACATATGTTTTCGTCTTAGGAAAATAAATCCTTGACGAGTGCCGGGAAGTCACTCCTGGGCTGCTGTTGAAGAATAGATTTTTGCCTCCGCTGGGATGATAGTTGCAAGAATACCGGTAGGAGAAGATAACTCCGTTGGGGAATGAACTTGGCGAATGGATTACTCTGCGGGGAGAAAAGTACTCTAGCGATCTTGCTGGGAAGCAATACTCTGTAGGGAGAGAGGTACTTTGTTGAAATGTTGATGGTAACTTCGTTGGGGATACCATGGTTGTGTTGGAAGTGTTGATAGACTTCGCTGGGGATAAGAGGACTTCGTCGAGGACGCTCTTTCCGTGGCTTTTGGCTGAGGATAACCCAGTTATATCCCGGTAGGGAAATAACTCTTTGAATAAAGCTGGGAGACGCGTTCGTGTTCCGCGGGGATAAGTTTCCAGAATCTACTGGGGATAAGCTTACTGCTTGGGGAGATGGATTCCAACTTTCTTGGGGAAACTGGATTGGACTCTCCTGGGGAAGTATTGAACTGTATTGGTTATGTTCTTCAACGGAACCTACCTTGATACCTTGGAGGACAGAAAAATCAGATTGCTTAGACAACTCTTTATTGCCCCTGTTTCTGATGTGGGAGAGGAAGACCTGTGAGGTGCTGATAGCTTGTTGATGGACAGACCTACTTCTGGTAGGCAGGTGACAAGATGACGGGACATAGTCGTACGCTTTGATCCCTAACTTTTGCCTGGACCGCCCTTTCGGGTTTTCAGTCCACCGGGATACCCATTTTTTCCCAAGCCGCCTTTTCAGGTTTTCGACTTGCCGGGTGTACAGATTTTTCATTTCATCCCTTATTTTTGCCCGAACCCTTTTGGTTCGCCAGGAAGCCCTTATTTTTGCCTAGGTATGTCAACCTAGCGGGTCTTTGATTTTGCGTAGTATCTTTCGACTATGTCCACACTCTCCGGATGCAAGGAGTTGCCCCTGTTAGAAGTGTTCTGTCATGCCACCAGAAGGTATTTGATCAGGCAAGATTCGGTGTTGGAATGCCCCAAGCGACTCAGGCGGAGATTTGCCCCAGGCTATTTGGCCTTTGAGAGATTCTCCGGATCTTGACTTAACTGCCCCAGATGACGGACCATGATCATGCCATGCCCCTTGATTGGAAGTGCTTCTGTTCATTAGGCTTTCGTCGTGCGAACTTCTATGCTGTTCCAACAAACAGTCATATGCAAACAAAGTTATGTTAAAAATGCAAACCTTATGTCTGTCTTGAAGATTTTGAAAATGCATTCTTTTTCATAAAACAAATGATTGTTTGTAAAACGTGATGTCAACTCCGTATTTACCGTAGGCCTTAAGGAGTCAGGATACCTTTCGTACATTATGCTTTCGAACTAACCCATGCTTCAGCTAGGACTTTTTAAGGGTTATAATGTGGCCTGGTTCATGGTTTAAGAAACAAAGGATAAAGGCTCAAATTATTTGTACCCACCCATTCTTCGTGATGTTCTTCAAACCTAAACTCAGTTGATCGTGCGTCAGACCTTGTTCGAATTTTTGCTCTGATTTTCCAGGGATGATTCGGATGTTGATAACTTATTTTGAATAGGCAGTCATTCCTTTTTTTGTCGAGGGTTTGTAAGACCTCTTTCTTTTTGATTTGATTATCCCTATTTTTTGCCTGAACTGTTTCTTTTGTGATTACAGTCAGCGGGATGCCCCAGTTTTGTAAGTCTCCTTCATAGGTTTTGACTTATTGGGTTTTTATTTTTGAGATATAATTACTGCCTTTCTTTATTGAATATTCGGAACCATCACTATCTTTTTTTTGTAAGGATCTCTTTTGGTGCCATTCGTTATGCACTCGGATCAACTGAGAGACTACCCTGCCCTAGGTTATGATCGAGGGGTTTTAAATTTCGAAAAGAAAAACTCCTACTTCTTTGGCTCAGAGGGGTTGACGAGGGATTATCTTCCTTATAACTCCAGTGTTTAGGGATTGAAACAATGCCTGTACCTCATCAGCGGGGTCTGTTCAAAAGCATACTGTAGATTATGGTATCGTTTTCGTCATCCTCTCTCTAGAGGCTTAGAATTATTGAGAGTTGATCATCAGAAAAAATATGAAAATAATTTGCATATAGTGAATACGAATATATTGTTTCAGAACAGACATATGCGATGCATTAATGAAATAACAATGTTTAACATGAGTAAATGTTTGAACAAAAGAAAATTGCAACTTGAACATTCGAATGAACACAAGTTTTCTAGTCTCAGGGCTTGTCACTTCAAATGATGAGCCTTGGAGGGATGGTAGAAAAATTCAGCCTGACCATCTTGTGTGAACTCCAGTGCTCCTTCATCAATCAGGTCCTGGATCTTGTTCTTCAGAGCCCAACACTCATTTGTATCATGTCCTGGACAGGCAGAGTGGTAAGCGCACCTTTTATTGGGATCATAAGTAGGATGTGCTGTGTTGGGATTCTGGGGATGAGCCCTTAATGTGATCAAATTCAATCTCAGCAGGCATTGTAAAGCTTGAAACAGTGACATGTTGAGCGGGGTGAATTGCCTCCTGGACTTGTCTGGCTGGAGCCGGTGAGGTTGATGCTGAATTTGTGACACTGGAGCCATTTGAGGAGCTCTCCCCTTATCTCCTTGTCTCAAAGGTGGTTGAACGATGACTGGCTTTTTACCCTTAGACGTTTGCCCCAGTTGGTTATTCTGAAGCAGTTGGTTGACGAGAACCCCGAGCTCATCTTGTCTTTGAGCTAACCCTTGAATAGCAGTCACCTGCCCCAGCATCTGGGCTTTCATTACATCCATCTCAGTTTGCAGGTGTTTCAGCCGTTCATCCTCATCACTGTTCCTGACCAAAGTCTCCATGAGAAGTGTCCTTAGCTCCTCCTGCCCCTTGGATAGATTCAGGAGGATTTCCCCGAACCGAGTTTCTTGAGCAAGAAGGTCCTGGTTATCCTGTTGGGAAGCCATTGCTGAAATAAACAGCGAGAAAGGTAAGTGACCTGTCCAAAGGGTACCTGTTATGCAATGATATGTATGTATGTATATGCAATGTTTTCAAGGACCTCGCAGGGTAAACAAGAAGATTGTTAGCATTTGAATTTGTAGCTTGATTGAAAGAGCTCCATGTTGCTAAGAGTCCTGCTTCAAGGGTCAAGGCTCACCATATCGAGTGGGTCATAGCCTCTGACTTTAGTCATCATGTCTGGTTTTGGTTTCCAAACAACCTTGGTTAGGGGAACCTTCTTCAAGAGTCAGAGCTCACCATATCAAGTGGGTCATAGCCCCTGACAACCTTGGCTAGAGGAAAATAAATCCCCTTTGCCCCTTGCTAGATGTTTGATTTATCATGATCTGCATCACAAGCCCTTGAGATCCTTGAAATGGGTTAGGATGTATGAAATGGTATGATGTTATGTTATGCATGGGGTAATGTGAGTAAACCCTATTATGAGTCCCCATCAAGGACTATAAACAAAACCTGCAAGAAACTAGTCTGCAAGGAACTCAGTACACTCTGTTATGAGCCCTAATTAAGGACTATAAACAAAACCTGCAAGAAACTCCGTACACTCTGTTAGGAGTCCCAATTAAGGACTATAAACAAAACCTGCAAGAGACTTAGTAAACCCTGTTATGAGTCCCAATTAAGGACTAAAACAAAACCTGCAAGTAGTTCATGTGTCAGATAAAGCATGCAAGTAGTCAAGTATGAAGGCACACAAGTCACACAAGAGAAACCCTTAGAGTTTAGGCCAGCATGGGGTCTAGGTATTAACCTCTTGAAGTTGGTGGGCTCAACCTGTCCTATTAGAAGTAACCGGGTTCTAAGGGTCCCAATATCACTGGATTGCTTTCATTGTTCATCGTTTCGATTTAGCCACTGAACTGGCGACCGAAATATTCCAAGAAAACAACCCTCAATTGAGTGTAGTATCGAGTATCAACCAACCTCGGACTGCACCAAAGTCAGTTATCTCACTACCCTAAAGAGGCCAAGATAGTTCAATTAAGGTTCCTAAGGTATATTGATGCTTCATGACACCACGCGGAGGCCCCGTACTCTCCTTGACTGAACTCAAGGGTTACCGGTATACACCAAAGTGCCACATCAACGTAGCAGACTGTTTCAACCATGTCGGTATACCCCCACAGTTCCCTCACAGCCTTGTTGCTACTTTCTAAGAAGGTATCCCCAGATCCGGGTTAGGATCTATAGAATTCCCAAGACAGTCCCACAATTTAAAGCAAGCAAAGAAAGCAATTGAAAACACAGTTATGAACTATCCCTAAGGTACACCTCACTTTAAGTTAAGTCCCCAGCAGAGTCGTCAGTTCTGTGATCGGTGGATCTGGAACTGACTGTTTAACGCTGGTTCGCGAAATGTCGCGGTAAGCAAGAGTCGCCACCGTCTTTTATTTTCTCCAAATGGAAAGGACAAAAGCACAGAAAAATTCCTTAAAGAGATTGCTCTCGGTTCGGGAGGTAGATTATAGAAAGGGAAGGTGTTAGCACCCTTTCTATCCATGGTTATCCATGGGCTCTTAGATACTTGCTCATTTGTGTTTTCAAAATTGTTTGTTTGCTTTTCAACTGTGGGTTTTAAAAAGTTTCTTTGAAAATTTCAGTTCGACTCTTGTATCGGTCCTCAAGAGTGTTTGAAAAGTTTCTTTCGAAAGCTTTTGAAAAGGTGTCGGTGTGAAAAGTATTTTTGATTTGTTTTGAAATTAGAGCAAGTATTAAGAGTCGTCTACCTACCCTAAGGAATTCGTCTGTGTAAATGTCCTTTAAAGTAGTGTCATCCCACCATTGAGAGGTAGGTAGCACCACCGTTGGAGGTGTTCGGGTCAATTCGAGGTTCGGGACATGGTGATCACCGGAGCAATGGGAAGACACCTTAGAAGCTACCCTCATGCCAGGTTCCCGGATCATGAGGACTTACTAAGACATCCTCTACTCGACGATCACCTTTCGAGGCAAGGCAACAGTGAGGCGTACCCTAGGGGTGGTGTGTGATTTGTGTGTCATGTTCATTTGCATTTATCTTGTCATGTCAAAGTGATCTATGCGTTTGTTTTTATTTTATCATTCATTCTTGCATGCGATTATTAACAGTTAAAAAAGTGCGGAAATTAAAGTTCCTAAACTATTACAAAGGCGCGGGTCCACATCGCCAAATTTAATCCAGGACCCGATTTGACAGAAAATAAAGAAGTAAAGTAAAGTGCGAGAAATATAAATTTACACGGCTTTGGGAGAGTTACATCAATATTTAAAAGAAATAAAATAAATAAAATGCGCAAAGAGAATAAAAATTGAAAGCGAGGGCGTTGGACCCTTTGTTATGAAATTAAATTATTATTAACAAATTAATTAAATTAAAAATGAAAAGGAATTATTTTTGAGATTTTTTGTATTTATGATTTTTTTAATGAGAATTAAATGAAATTTAAACCTAATTCTAGCTATTTTTTTAATTTATTAAGAAAATATGAAAATTATCTAAAGTTAAACCTAATTAATTAATGCGATTTGATTTATAAAAATAACTAATTAAGAATTAATAATTAATATGGCGAAAAAAGGAAAAAAGATAAAAAAATGCTTGAAACCCTAATTCTACCAATTTTAGGTTTATTGAAAAAATATTAAGTTTAATCCTAGAATTTAAAACTAAGTTAATTAATGAGTTTTATTTACAAAAAATATATTAATTAAATAAATAAAGTTTGATTTTTATGACTTTTCTGTTTTTTACTATTTTTTATATCTTATGAAAATAAGTTAAATTAAAGAATTAAATTAAAAAAACTAATTAAAACAAAAAAAGAAAAATATGAGAAAAAGAATTAGAAAGGCAAACCATGGGGGGTCTGTCCCCAAATTGGAGGGTTTGTTGTAGCAATTATGGCCCAATTATCCTTGGCCTTATTGACTTTCCAGGGTAGCGTGCATAGGCGTTGACTCATGTCCATGGTATTCACCTGATCTAGGCCTTCAGATTGTCTCCATTGACCAAGTGGCATGGTTAGATCAGGGGTTGTATGGTGGAACCCTGGAAGCGAATCTGAATAGGATTAAGTTAGGAAAAATATTATTGAAAGGGAGGGGGGACCTGGGATTCGAACCCAGGTCCCAGGGATTACCATGCACATGCCTGACCAGTTGAACCAAGCGCGCGTTTTGATTATTATCTGGCCAATGAACAATATAATATAAAACAAAAAGTTAGTGGAAAATTAGCGCGCAAATTTAAACAACCCAATCATGCCTTGACACTTCATCATCTTCTCCGTTTTTCTTTTTTCCCTGAAATATAAAAGAGGTTAACGGGGGTTTTAAACCCCCCCAAAATATGCATATTTCCATAATAGCGAACAAGCCATGGTCCTATATAAATTAGGCGCGAAGGGTGCTTTAGAATCGTCCAAGCATGCTGATTTCAACCATGGCATTGAGGTTCTCTAATTTTACAGTATTAAGAAACGCCTAATTTAAAACTTGAAGAACCCTAATGTCCTTTAATGGTGAATTCTTCAATAGTGCACGAAAATTCAATCAAAGTATGCAGTTAGCTTCAGAATCACCCAATTAGTATGAATCCATGAAAAAAATGAAATAGAAATGCTTGAATATTAAAACACGATTATGCATAAAATTGAAAACAGTTTGAATTCCCTATACCAATTCTGGGCGTGTAAGGGTTGAAAAACAATGCAGGAAGCTTCCTTGACACTTTTGCAAGCTATTGGAATTACTCTTGGCCTCTGAATCGTGCTAGAATAGGGTTTTTGGTTTTCACTTTTTTGACAAAAAATTCAAGCTTTGTTGTGCTTTTCTGGCGCAGCCTTGTGGGTGATGAACATTAGGGTTAGCATGTATATATATGTATGAGTGATTAGGGTTTAATTTTTTATCCAAAGAATCAATGAATTGATGAGAAAATATTTGATTTTCCATGCCATAATTTTCCAATCTTTTTCATGCAAATTTGCTTCAAATCATGTCCAATCACATGGATTCTTTCCAAATCTGATTATGCACGAAATATTGAGTTTATTCCATGCATAAAAAGATTTAAAAAGTTAGGTTTGGTATTTTTCATGTATTTTAATTAATTAAATGAATTTCTAGCAATTAAAAAATTCAAATAAATAAATAAAAATGATAAAAAACTTCCCTTTGGGCCAAATGGTCGTGCACATGTTTTGGATGATGGATCTTGGAAGAAAAAGAGGCCCATTAGCATTTTTAAGACATTTGAAGCAAAGTTGACTTTTCAAAATATCCAAAAATTTCCCAACTTCCACAAGGCATATCTTTCTCAATTTTTAAGCTTTGCTCATGTTCTTGGACATTTTGGAAATTTCTTTGAGTCTTCTAACCAATGTCTTTGGTCCCATGTCATTTTGATTTACCAATCTCAAGTTATGGCCTTTGACTTGAAGTCCCTTTTTGTTGACTTTTGAAAATGACCTATAATGTTGAAATTGATAACTTTTTGTGAGAGCATTTCTTGGACTTGAAATGTGAAGAGGAGTTGTAGTAAATGTCTTTCTCTTCAAAATGAGCTTTGGATGGAATTTTTCTGATAATCCATGTGGAAGTTATGCCCTGGTCAAGTTACAGTTGACTTTTTCAACTGTCCAAATATGGAAACTTTTGCATCTTGAGACTTTTTGAGCCAAACTTTGAGAATCATGATCAAGCATTGATCAAATGATGTTTGTGGCTTCAAAATGAGATGTTGACCAAAAGTTTGAACTTTTGACTGTCAAATGACCATTTTGCCCTTGCAGTTGACTGTAGTGCAATTAGGGTTTTTGACTGTGCAATTTTGTGCTGTAAGTCTTGAAACTTGGTATGAGGATGCTTGACCATGTTTGTAGGCATGTGGGACTTGATTGGACCCTTGGAAACTTCATTTTCTTTGTCAAAACCAAAACCCTAATTCTTGACTGTTAGGAGGCCCTTGAACTGTGCAACCCTTGGGGAATTTTGAAGCTTTGACTTTGCAATTTTGAAGAATATGGGAGGGCAAATTTTGGGGTACAACAGCCAATTTATAACATTAATACTAAACTGATTAAACCTAATGAGTTAAATCCAAGCTACCTTTGGCACTGTCGCTTAGGCCACATAAATGAGAAACGCATTTCCAAACTCCATAAAGATGGACTATTGGACTCTTTTGATTATGAATCATGTGAGACATGTAGATCTTGTTTAATTGGAAAGATGACAAAGTCCCCATTCACAGGAAAAGGTGAAAGGGCTAATGATCTTTTGGCCCTCATACATACTGATGTATGTGGACCACTGAACATACCAGCCAGAGGAGGTTTTCAATACTTCATCACATTTACTGATGATTTCAGTAGACATGGTTATGTGTATTTAATGAAACACAAATCTGAAACCTTTGAAAAATTCAAGGAATTCAAGAATGAAGTACAAAACCAACTAGGTAAGAATATTAAAGTTCTTCGATCAGATCGAAGCGGTGAATATTTAAGCCTAGAGTTTGATGACCATCTAAAGGAATGTGGGATTTTATCCCAACTTACTCCTCCCGGAACACCACAATGGAATGGTGTATCTGAGAGAAGAAATTGAACCTTGTTAGACATGGTCCGATCCATGATGAGTCACGCCGATCTTCCGAACTCCTTTTGGGGACATGCACTATTGACTGCAGCTTACACACTTAACCGGGTTCCATCCAAAAAGGTTGAGAAGACACCATATGAGATATGGAGTGGTAAGAAACCACATATGTCTTACATGAAGATTTGGGGTTGCGAAGTTTATGTGAAACGACAAATTTCAACTAAGCTTGAGCCCAAATCTGAAAAATGCTTATTTGTGGGGTATCCTAAAGAAACAAGAGGGTATTACTTCTACAATCCTTCTAAGGGCAAAGTGTTTGTCGTTCGAACTGGAGTTTTTATGGAAAAGGATTTTATTTCCAAAAGAATCAGTGGGAGGAAAATAAAGCTTGAAGAAATTCAAGAACCCCAAAGCATTGATACACCTATGGAGGAATTAGAGCAGGAAACACAAGTAGTTGTGGAAGAGCAACCTGCTCAAGTAGAACAAGACCAGCGTAGGTTAAGCAGGATACGTCAACAACCTGAGAGATATGGATATCTTATAAGTGATCAGGGTGATGTATTACTCATGGATCAAGATGAGCCTGTGACCTACCAAGAGGCTATAACTGGTCCTGAGTCCGAGAAGTGGCTAGAAGCCATGAAATCTGAAATGGATTCCATGTACACAAACCAGGTTTGGACCTTGGTAGAGCCTCCTATAGGAGTTAACCCTATAGGATGCAAGTGGGTCTTCAAAAAGAAGACTGACATGGATGGTAAGGTAAATACCTATAAGGCAAGACTGGTTGCAAAAGGCTATAAAAAAATTCATGGGGTTGACTATGATGAAACCTTTTCACCAGTTGCAATGCTTAAATCTGTTCGGATTTTACTTGCTATCGCTGCATATCATGATTATGAAATATGGTAGATGGATGTCAAAACTACTTTCCTTAATGGGAATCTTCTTGAGGATCTGTACATGACACAACCTGAAGGATTTGACATACCAGAAGAAGCCCAAAAGATATGTAAGTTACAGCGATCAATTTATGGATTGAAGCAAGCTTCCAGAAGCTGGAATCTTTGTTTTGATGAAACAGTAAAACAATATGGATTCATCAAGAATGAAGATGATCCTTGTGTCTACAAGAAGGTTAGTGGGAGCATGATCGTATTCCTGGTATTATATGTAGATGACATATTACTCATTGGAAACGATGTCCCTACCTTGCAATAAGTGAAGACTTGGTTAGGGAAATGCTTTTCAATGAAGGACCTAGGTGAAGCAGCCTATATATTAGGAATCAGGATCTATAGAGATAGGTCACAAAAACTGCTTGGCCTAAGTCAGAGTACATACATAGAAAAAGAGTTGAGACGCTTTAATATGCATGATTCCAAGAAAGGATTCATACCTATGCAACATGGCATGTGTCTGTCAAAAACACAATCCCCTTCAAGTAAGGAAGAAAGGGATCGCATGGATAAGATTCCATATGCATCTGCAATAGGATCTATCATGTATTCCATGCTATGTACTCGACCAGATGTCTCGTATTCTTTAAGTGCAACAAGTAGGTACCAGTCTAATCCTGGTGATGCTCATTGGGTAGCTGTCAAGAATATCCTTAAGTACTTGTGAAGAACTAAGGACTCATTCTTGATATATGGAGGTCAGGAAGAGCTTGCTGTAATTGGATACACCGATGCTAGCTTCCAGACAGATAAGGATGACTTTAGATCGCAATCTAGTTATGTGTTTTGTTTAAATGGTGGCGCTGTGAGCTGGAAAATTTCAAAGCAAGATACAGTTGCTGATTCTACAACCGAGGCTGAGTATATTGCTGCCTCAACTGCAGCAAAGGAAGTTGTTTGGATCAAGAAGTTCATTAGTGAACTTGGCATAGTCCATAGCATTATGGATCCCATTGATCTCTATTGTGATAACAATGGTGCTATCGCACAAGCTAAGGAGCCTAGATCTCACCAACGATCCAAACACATACTTAGGCGTTATCATCTCATTCGAGAGATAATCGATCGGGGAGATGTGAAAATATGTAGAGTACCTACACTTGACAATGTTGTTGACCCATTAACAAAGCCTCTTGCGCAGCTAAAGCATGATGGACATACTAGATCTATGGGTATTAGGGGTATGCCTGATTGGCTCTAGTGCTAGTGGGAGATTGTTGGTGTAGGCCCTAGAGGCCAATACTTTTGGTACTTGTATCGAATTATTTATTAATAATAAAAGGCATTTCTTTATTATATTTGCTTTCCAAAATAATAAAGTTCCTAGAATGGTTTATTTGTTTAATGAAATGTTAAGTGTGACTTAATCATGAGATCCCATTAAACATAAGACACTATTCTTAAAGTATCCGTAGTCAAGCTTTAATGTGAAGTGGGATAACATTAAAGCATTAAGATTATTATGAAGATAGATTGATGATCACATCTCATGGATCATAGATAAGGAGTTATCAAGTCTTGACATAGGTATGAATATTAGGAGTAATATTTATACTGGATTGACCCGCTATGAGAATACTATATAGAATGTTATGCAAAGTGTCATAAGTTATTCTCATGATGATAATGGTGTATACCACCCTTCGACCTGAAACCACTATGTACCCTAGATGTAGAGTCAAGTACTTTATTGCTGATCAAACGTCATCCGTAACTGGATGACTATAAAGACGGTTGATGGGTACTTCACAAAGCATGCTAAGGGACATGAGTGACCTAGATGGAATTTGCTCATCCTGCATAACAGGATAAATGTCTAAGGGCCCAATATTGAACTGGACAAGGGTGACACAATGTATGCCTTGTGTTCAATATAGACATGAGGGCAAAAGGGTAATTGTACAACACAAATATTATCACGGAAAAGGTTTGGTCAGATCACATGACATTTTCGTGACATGGGTAACAGTGATGTGTTGCTAGACACCGCTCACTTTTTATTATATTAATTGTGTGATTTAATATAATTGCCAACGTCGCGAAAACCTACAGGGTCACACACATAAGCACAGGTTGATGAGAGATAGAATAAATAAGGAACACCGTAAGATACAATGCACTTAAGTATAATACGGAAAGTGGTAAGGTACCACGTGGATAAGTGATATATGGTACATCATAAGGTATGATGTCCATAAGCTTAATTGGGCTTTTAGCTTATAGCCTTAATTGGGCTTTTAGCTTGTAGCCCACACGAGTGATTCTATAAATAGATCCCTTGTGATGAAGCAATTTCACTTGATGCAATTTCGTTTTTGATTCTCTCTCTCATTCAAGGTTTCCATTCATGATCAGCTAGCACTGTGACCAGAAGTGATCTGTTCGTGTGGACTGAGTAGAGGCGTTGTTCTTCATCAACGCTCGTGATCATAACATCAAAGGTCTGAATCGCCACAAGAGGTAAATATTTCTATCACTGACCATGTTCATTCGTAAGGATCGCTAAAGGAAAATTTTAAATTCTGCTGCGCTTTTGATTGCAATTTTCCTTCACATCCGTCCTTCCTACTCTTGCCTGTTGGGACGTCCCTGGATTCACAGTGCTGGTGGCGTCACCTCCACCTTGCACCAGATGCTCAAGTACCCCGTCCAAGGGAAGATCATAATTGTCCATGGAGAAGAGGAATATATGATTAGTCATATGAATTCCTTCCGTTATGTGGAGTTAGATGGAGAATTCATAGAGACCCCTTTTCAACATTTTGAAGAAGTCTCTAATGAAATAGCGACAACCAAGGCGGTGTCCTCAACTCCTGTGATCACAAGACCACCACCTCGGATGTCATCTTTAAAAGATGCTAGGGCAGTAGTGGAAGAAGGCGGATCCACCATCTGGGGGAAGCTTCTAGACTTTCCTTTCAAATCAGACAAATTTGGCTTGGGGTTCACTTCGACTCCTCAGAAGGCCGTGCGCCACACCCGTGCCGGAGGGCCACCTGTGAAGATCAGCCACCAAGGGAATGCACTAGAGGACAGTAAAGAAGATGGCAGCTTGGAAGACTGAATATTTCCTACTGTCGGCGGAGGACTGTGCAACTGGGAAGTAAAAGACTTTGTTCCAATTACTTTCATACCGCAGTAATTTATCTTTTCCATTTCTGTTGGATCTGTAATAATTCACAAAAAATTCGTACTTTTTCAACCATGTGTCTTACCCGAGGCACATCGGTCCATTTGTAAGGGTTTTTATTTCATTTACATATGTCATTCAATGAATCATGGACGCTTTTTCACATATAAACCTTTTATGCTCATTGTCTTTCTTTTACATTTTATTGTTTTAAGATGGATATACCCTTACACACACCCACACTCACAAATGCAGGTACCCTTCCATTCTGGATCCCATGGGTAACGATACTGCTATAGCCTTCAGTGACTATGAAGATCTGACCTACCAAGCCGAATACGAAGGTGAGGAAGATTGTGAGGTTCCAGGGGAATTGGCCAGATTACTACAGCAAGAGGAAAGAGCAATTCAGCCTCATGAGGAGTAGTTGGATACAATCAACTTGGGTATTGAGGATGATAAAAAGGAAATCAAGATAGGTGCCAATCTAGAGCCGAGTGTCAAGGAGTGCCTAATTCAGCTATTGCATGATTATGTTGAGATCTTTTCCTGGTCATACGAAGACATGCCAGGACTTGATAGAGACATTGTGGTACACCGTCTACCCACAAGAGAAGACTGTCCACCAATAAAACAAAAGGTCCACTGTATGAGACCTGACATGTCAGAGAAGATCAAAACAGAAGTTATGAAGCAGTTCAATGCTGGATTTCTGGCTGTTACTTCCTATCCTCAATGGGTTGCTAACATTGTGTCTGTGCCTAAAAAGGACGACAAAGTGAGAATGTGAATGGATTATAGAGATTTAAACAGGGCCAGCCCTAAAGATGACTTTCCACTTCTGCACATCGACATCCTGGTTGACAACACAGCTCAACACAAAGTATTTTCTTTCATGGACGGATTCTAAGGCTATAACCAGATCAAAATGGCACCCGAGGACATGGAGAAAACTACATTTGTCACACAGTGGGGTACGTTTTGCTACAAAGTGATGCCATTCGGACTGAAGAATGCCGGGGCAACCTATCAACGCGCCATGGTAGCTTTGTTTCATGATATGATACATCATGAGATAGAGGTCTACGTAGATGACATGATAGCCCGATCACAAACTGAAGAAGAACACCTTGATCACTTGCAAAAGCTGTTTGTCAGGTTGAAGGAGTACAAACTCAGATTGAACCCAAACAAGTGTACATTCGGAGTCCGGTCCGGTAAACTCTTAGGTTTCATTGTCAGCAACAAAGGCATCGAGGTTGATCCTGCCAAAGTCAAAGCTATACAAGAAATGCCTGCTCCTCGCACTGAGAAGGAAGTCAGAGGTTTTTTGGGACGCTTAAACTACATTTCCAGGTTCATTTCTCACCTAACGTCTACTTGTGAACCAATCTTCAAGGTGTTGAAGAAAGATCAAGTAGTCAGATGGAATGACGAATGTCAGATTGCTTTCGATAAAATCAAGGAGTATTTTCTAGAACCTCCTATCTTGATGCCACCCGTCGAGGGAAGACCGCTAATCATGTATCTGACCGTCCTAGAGAATTCAATGGGGTGCATACTAGGGCAGTATGACGAGTCTGGCCGAAAAGAGCATGCCATTTATTACCTTAGCAAAAAGTTTACCAACTGTGAAACCAGATATTCATTGCTCGAGAAAACTTGTTGCACTTTGGTATGGGCTGCTCGCCGACTAAGGCAGTATATGTTGACTCATACCACTTTGCTGATATCTAAGATGGATCTGGTCAAGTACATCTTTGAGAAGTCTGCTTTGTCTGGAAGAATAGCTAGATGGCAGATGATCCTGAAGGAATACGACATACAATACACGACCCAAAAAGCTATAAAGGGGAGTGTGCTAGCTGACCATCTGGCTCATCAAGCTGTTGAAGATTACCAATCCATGAAGTTCGACTTCCCTGACGAATACATCATGACATTGGACGACGTTGAAGATTTCAGACCATATGACGGACCTGAACAAGGATCTCGATGGACCCTGTACTTTGATGGGGCCTCCAACGCACTTGACAACGGTATCAGCATATTGCTCATATCTCCAAAAGAATTCCATACTCCTTTCAATGTCAGACTTTGCTTCAACTGTATGAACAACAAAGCAGAGTATGAGGCATGCATCTTTGGGCTCAAGGCTGCCATAGACTTGGGAATAAAATCCTTAGATGTGTTTGGGGACTCAGCTTTGGTCATCAGTCAGATCAAAGGAGAGTGGGACACTAAGCATCCAAACCTCATCCCTTACAAAGAACATGTTTTGACATTGTTACCACATTTCGAGCAGATTACCTTCGAGCACTTCCCGCGAGAAGAAAATCAGCTGGCAGATGCTTTAGCTACAATGTCATCTATGTTTAAACTTGATTGGGATAATGAGGCTCCCCAAATCACCATAAAATGGATGGACGAACCAACACATTGTCATGAGATTAATACCGAAGAAGTAGTGGACCAACCATGGTTTCATGAAGTCAAAAGGTATCTCAAGGCTCAAGAATATCCCAAAGGAGCTTCAGTCAACGACAAAAAGTTCTTAAGGAGATTCTCGGCAAAGTTCTTCCTAAGTAATGGCATCCTGTACAAGCGCAATCATGATTCTATTTGCTCCGTTGTGTGGACAAGATTGAATCTGAAAAGATCATGGCTGAATTGCATGAGGGTACCTTTGGCACTCACTCTAGCAGGCATATGATGGCTAAGAAGATTCTATGGGCAGGCTATTACTGGTCTACCATGGAAGCTGACTGCTATCAACACTCCCGGACTTGCCATAAATGTCAAATCTATGCGGACAAGGTGCACGTGCCTCCTGTTCCTCTAAATGTCTTAACAGCTCCTTGACCCTTCGCTATGTGGGGAATCAACATGATTGGAGAGATCAAGCCTACAACATCCAATGGACACCGCTTCATTCTGGTGTCCATTTATTACTTCACCAAGTGGGTCGAAGCAGCTTCCTTCGTATCCGTTACTAAGAATGTTGTTACCCGCTTCATCAAGCAGAACCTTATATGCTGGTACAGTATCCCAGAAAGGATCATCACTGATAACGGTACAAACCTTAACAATACTATGATCACCGCCTTGTGCGAGCAGTTCAAGATTCAACATCACAATTCACCCCCTACCGGCCAAAGATGAATGGTGCAGTCGAAGCTGCTAACAAAAATATCAAGAAGATCATACAAAAGATGACAGTCACCTACAAGGACTGGCATGAAATGTTATTGTTTTCTCTTCATGGGTACTGTACCACGGCACGCACATCAACTGTGGCAACACCCTATTCTTTGGTTTATGTCATGGAGGCTGTTTTACCTATCGAGGTTCAGATCCCTTCCTTGAGAATCATGAAGGATGCTGGTTTGAGTGAAGACGATTGGATCCAGACCCGGCTTTATCAGCTAAACTTGATTGATGAAAAGAGACTCACTGCTGTTTGCCACAGTCAGACGTATCAAAAACGAATGATCAAGGCTTTCAACAAGAAAGCCAGACGCCAGGTATATCAAGTTGGGGATCTAGTGATCAAGCGCATTATCTTGCCACAAAGTGATCCCAGGGGAAAATAGACTCCTACCTATGATGGACCATTTGTAATCAAGAATATCTTTTATGGTGGGGTAATGATCTTAACCACCATGGACGGTGACGACCTGCTGTGCCCTGCAAACACAGACATAGTCAAAAGATACTACGCATAAATGACCCGCTAGGTTGACACACCTAGGCAAAACAAGGGCATCCCGGCGAACCAAAAGGTTCGCGCAAAAATTAGGGATAAAATAAATAAAAAATCTGTACACTCGGCAAGTTGAAAACCCGAAAGGGCGACTTGGGCAAAAAAGGGTTTCCCGGTGGACTGAAAACCCGAAAGGGCGGTCCAGGCAAAAGTTAGGGAATTAAAGCGTATGACTATGTCTCGTCGGATCACTTTAAGGACAATCTCTTTACTGAAAAACTCTGAGCTTCTGATCAATTCAATCATCTTCGGACGAAGCAACAGACAGACAAGATATTCAGAGATATGAAGGCTATATCGGAACGGGAACCCCATGGGATTTTTTCACACATATCTATTCTTTGTATAAATTTTTCTTACTTTTATGACACCATCCTCTTACTAGGATGTCTGTCTCCTTTGTACAAAACACTTATTCAAAGTAAATACAAAGATATCTCTTTCAAAGTACAGAAAATTATTTGCCTTTTTCTTCTACACTTGTGTTTTTATTTGCAAAAACGTCCAATGATTCATTAATGAACATATGCATTTGAACATAATTACTGTGTACAAATAAACAGGGTGGAAGAGAACAGTTACTGACAGATTGAAAGGATGGGAAAACGTATTTAGGCTACTCCATGAGCAATCCCTACAGTACATTATCTAGATCCCCAGCGGAGCTAAAATTCCAAACCCTTAATCCCCATCAGAGTTAAAACTTTAAACTCCCAATCCCCAGCGGAGCCAAAACTTCTAACTATCAATCCCCAGCGGAAACCATTCAGTTTCTCTAAATTCCCCAGCAGGTTGTCTTGAAGTTTGAAAATCAACCAAATAATAGTTAACTTTTGTATCACCCCAACCTAGGATAATTCCCCAATAGAGTGGTAGAAAACCCAACTTACTCCCCAGCAGTAAGCCTTCTTCCCCACAGAGTTTTCATTTTTCAACAGAATGAAGATTCTCATTCTTAATTCCCCAGTGAAGTCACCAAAGTTTTCATCGCTCCCCAATAGAATGAAGATTATCATTCTTGATTCCCCGCAGAAGTCATCAGAGTCTTCCTTATTCTCCAGCAGATCAAGGTTTCCCATTGTGTAACCCCCAGTGGAAGTCATCAAATTCTCTGGATTCCCCAAACAGATTACTCAGGCAGTATATGGCATTGCTCGCAACCGAATTTTTGTCAATACTCAAACTTCAAGACATAAAGGATCTTCACATCCCCACAGAAGTTATCAAGGATTTCTTGTCCCCAACAGTCACAAAGGATTTCTTATCCTCAACAGTCAAGGGTTTTATTATCCCCAGCTGTCAAGGATTTATTTTCCTCAGCAATACAGCAGATCAGCTTACATGCACATACATTATATCCATATATCATAAACATTGATAAATACATATATTGCATCATACATTTCATGCAACATAACTTTGTGCTTCAGCTGACATTTTACCCGTTTCAGGATAAGATTAACAGATATCATTAACAATGTTCAAAGATTGCAGATATAGTACAGATACGCTCCAGAAAAGGGTGCCATTCTGATACTCATTCGGATCTTAACTTCAAATTAAAGTCCAGATACACTCCAGACACAGAAGTAATTCTGTCACTTATTCAAATTACAGTCCAGATACACTCCAGACACGGAAGTCATTCTGTCACTTATTCAAATTACAGTCCAGATACACTCAAGACACGGAAGTCATTTTGTCACTTGTTTAGATACCGTTCAGATACGCTCCAGACACGGATGCCATTCTGTCACTTATTCTGGTTTTCCCCAGTTTATATGCGCTCTAGACGCGGAAGCCATTCTATTTCTCATTCGAATCAACCCTTCAGATACAGTACAAATACACTCCAGACACAGAAGTCATTCTGTCACCTATTCAGATTCTAGTTCAGATACGCTCCAGACACGGATGCCATTCTGGCCCTTATTCAGTTTTCCGATTCAGATACAGTTTAGATACGCTCTAGACACGGATGCTATTCTATTACTCATTCAGATTCAAACTTCAGATACAGTCCAGATACGCTCCAAACATGGTTGCCATTCTGTCGCTTATTCTGATTTTCCCCAGCTTAGATACGCTCCACATACGGATTACATTATGTCGCTTATTCAGATACAGCTCGGAGACGCTCTAGACACGGACGCTATTCCATTGCTCATTCAGATTCAGTCTCCAAATACAGTTCAGATACGTTCCAGATACGGACACCATTCTGATACTTATTCTTTTGGCTTACAACTTACAACTCATCAAAAATTCTTGGATGGCATCTACAAACCCATCTCCAGCAAGATTCTATCACATCTCCAAATGGCATCTTTAAGCCCATTCCCTCAACTACACTTTAACGAGTGCAAATTTACGGGCACTCTAGTGTCCAATCATCTTTTACCTTCGAGTCACGAACGACAAAACTCGCCAATCTAACTCTTCAGGTTCAATAAGATTGAAAAGGGGAAGCTGTTGTACCCCAAAATTTTCCCTTTCATTTATCAAGATTTTCCTCACGAGTCTTCTGGGACTCAAGACAAGACTAGGGTTTGCTCAGCTCAACTCACCTTGCACTGATATCCCAAAATTAGGGTTTGAGTTTGCACAAGGATTTTTGGACCATCAATGCTTAATGTTACTTTCATACACCATCTTGGACCCCTAAGATTTCTCATGTTAAGTTTCAAGCCTTGAATCACATTTTTGCCCAGTCAATTGGACAGTTGACCTAAAAATCAGCTGTATTAGGGAAAAAAAGTCAACCATGGCCAATTTACAGTCAAACTTCATAATATTTGATCCACAACCCCATTTTAGACTTATATGTACCATTTGATCAAGTTTGGATCACAACTCCTCAAGAAATTTGATCAGATCATCAAAAGGGCAAAATGGTCAAAATTAGGGTTTTGACTGAGAAAGGGCAATTTCTGATTTTTTTTACCTAGCCAATGACCAATTGGGATCAAACATGATTTCAAGGACTCAATAGCATCATCTTGACCTAATCACATAGTTCAAAAGATCTCAAGTTCATAGGATTGACAGATGAATTTTGCAGTCAACTGATCAAAAGTCAATTGTACACTGAAAAGTCAAACTTTGACTTTTTGGTCAAAATCAAGTGCCAAGGGTCATAATTAATCAAGATATGTCAAAACATGAAACTTGTTCACCAAGAAAATCAATTTTGCAAATTAGGGTTTTAATTTGAAAAATTTTCATAACTTAGAAATTTTCTAAGTATGGAAATTTTCTTATTTTTTCCAACTTTTCATCACTTTTTCACCATGATGCAATTTGATTCAAAGAAAACTTCCAACATGAAAGTTGTATTCCTCCATGAAATCTACAACTTTGCATCACAAAGTTTTCCCAAAATATGCTTGGATCTCAAGTTATGAACTTGTGAATAGGGGTCCATGAACTAAATAACTTAGTGAAAATTTGCCCTAATTTAGGCAGGTTTTTGACCCAACTTCATGGACATTTTTCACCTAGTTCCAAGAGGTATCTCAAAATTCATTTCAAAGATGGATTATAGAGTATGTTGCAAGATTTCCAAAATGTCCAAGAAATCTCCAAGATCATTTGTGGTTAGGGAGAATCGAAGAAGAGAAAATGGCATTTTGTCACTTTTGTTCAAGCCATTTTCACAAGGCACCAAGTTGCAAATCTGATCAAGCATGCCTGTACCTTGCATTACAGGTCCTAAATCCCTTCTACACTCCATAATTAAATGCCAACTCAATGGATAATGGCTTTATTTTTGCTTTTGAAGCATTGTACAAGGAATAATTCCATAAATGGCCAAAAGTTCACATTGCCATTTTCATAAAGCAAGCTTTTCCAACTTTATCATCCTTGAGCCTTGGACATGTTCTTGTGGTGCAGACAATTTCCACAGGACTTAAGCAAAGCATACCAAATATTATCAGCCCTTGAGGTAGCTAGTACAGGCCTTTTGCATAAGTCTTGTCACTTTTCTTAAAATGCAAGAAAGTTGGCCAAAAGGGAGAAACTTGTACAAGCTGATAAAGAGAGGACTTGGCATCATTCTGGACAGATTCAGAAACTTATCACAAGCCAATACACGATTGCCTAACATCCCAAACACTCTCAAACTCAAAAAACACAAATTTCTGCCCAAACAGGGCAGCTTCTGCAAAACACTAGCCACTTCATTTTTGGCTCGTGCGTTTCTTGTTTCAACACTTCAAACACCTTCCATACATCCTACCAAATCCATCCAAGCATTCATCTTGCAACTGTGAGCTCTGTTTCAGACATCGCCATTTTCAAACTTGAAGGTTGCAGCTTGACTTCTACAGGGAGTTTCAGCCATCCACAAAGCCAGCTAAGCATTGGAATAGCTTGAGGGAACTTCAAGGAAGCTCACACGATCCTCAGGCCTCACTCAAAGTCCCCACATTTCCATATCCAAATCCAGCTGAAGGAGGTATTTTTCAAAACTTTATCTCTCTATTTAGGCATCCTCAAGCCACGATTTGTGAAGCAAAAATGTAGTCTCTAGCATGGTGAAGCTGTACATATGCATAGTTGTCAATTATATTAACTGTGCCATGAGAATTTGAAGCTTGAAGTTCATTAAAAAATTAGGTCAGGAATTAGGGGTGATTAAATTATCTCTGATCTTTTAAAGTTAGTTTACAAATCTTATATCATTGGAATCGTGATAAAAAATGCTACATGTTTCATGTTGCAAGTTTTTGTTTTTGTGCAAAGAATAGCAAGTTGCAGGTTTAAAAAAAAAGCGCGCAGGGAAGAAGCCAAGGACATGGACGAAGTTGATGATCTGGGCTTTTTGCAATTTTGGCCTTTTTGTTTCTACTTTTTGCACCCCCCTGCATTACTTTTGCACCCCCTTTGCATATTTTGTATATTTTTCATATTTTCTTTTTATTTTTATGTTTATTGATTTTAATAATTTTTTCTGAACATTAAAAAATCACAAAAAATATTTTCTTGATTTTTTTGCAATTTTATTTTATTTTTATTATTTTTTCCACATATAAATTAGTTTTATTTTAATAAATAGAACTTATTTTCTTATTTATTTGTAAATACATTTAATAAAAATACTATACATTTTTATTTTATTATTTTTCACATAAAATATTATTTTCATACATATTTTAATTTCTAATATTTATTAATAATATTATTTATTATTCCTTGTACAAAAATGAACAAAATAATAATAGAAAGCATAATTTTCTTTTAAATAAAAAATTAGGGTTTCCCCTTTCAAAAATAATAATGTGATTTATTCTTATTTTTTTTAGGACTTAAATAATTTTATTTTCTCATACATAAAATTAATACAAGACATTTTTGCATAAATACATTTTATTTGCATATTTAAATATTTGTATATTTATTTATCTTGTACAGTAATTCAATTGGATTGTAATAGTATTTTAGGGTTTTATTTTGTGCAAATATCCCCATTCAAAAACTTATATCCCCCCTCCCATAATAATTGTTGTAATAGCTTAGTTTTATTTTACGCAATTTATTGCATTATACCATGTTTAGTAAAACTATGGTTTCGCATGATAAAACAAAAATCAAACAAATAGAATGACCTAATCCAAGACAAACAAATGCATGTAAAATGACACACATTGCACACAAGCACCCCTAGGGTTTCACCCACTTGGTTGCCTAATTTAAAATAGCCATGGTATGCATGCAAAGTATCTTGGCAAAGCAAAACAAAACAAAACAAAAGATCATAGTCCCTCGATGACGCTATACAAAGGTTGCCTAAACAAATGATCTTGGTCCCTCAAAACTTGCTAAGATACTTGGCAACATTGCTATCATGGTCATACAATGACCCACGCCCATCCCGTTTAACATCCAAAGATAGGGTTGTTTACCAAGACAATGGTAAATCAACAATGTCAAAGGAATAAAAATGTATAGGAAAGACATTTGAGTAGGTTAGATAGCTCCTAGTTACTTGCTCTCTTCAAAACAATCCTTTCTATTTTCAAACACACACACACACACACACATTTCAAAACATTTCCAAACAACTTTCAAAACATTGAAACATTTCTTAAAAGACAAACATCTTTGTATACATTCTTACGAACGAGAATCATTACAAATATTGTCTAAACGATGACCTCTTTTAAAAATACTTTCAAAACCACACAAAGCACCATTTCAAACAATTTCAAAAGCAAAGCAAGTGATCTAAACAAGTAACTAAGAGCCCATGGAAAACCATGGATGAAAAGGGTGCTAGCACCTTCCCTTTTCATAATATACCCCCCCGAACTCAAGAAAACATCTCAAAGGTCTTTCCTGTGCTTTTTTACCTTTCCTTTTCGATAAAAGAAAAGTCGGTGGCGACTCTTGCTAACCGCGACATTTGCGAACACGAACACAAAACCTCAAGTCAGTTCTCCCACAGCATCACACTAACCCATGTTGATGTCCTTATTGTACTTCTGGGATAGTACTTACAATACTTTCCACCTCCCATGCGGAATGATAACTCTTACTCTCTTCGATGTGGGTGCTATCAATGTACTCCCACCAATCGGAGAAACCTTTGATCCTTACCAACAGGAGACAAACACCATCAACTTTATCATCGAAAATGTTGCCTTCACCAAATACATGAATCTTTACCATGTCGAAGGAGATGAAGTGTCTGACGTTGAGCATATATCTTTCCTTTCCCTATGGATATCTCGGTGTATTTTTTGTTGTAAATCTTTACAAGTATCTAGAAGATTCCTTACCTTAGAAAGCCAACTTCACTCTGGTCAAAAAAGTGTGCCTCAGTGAGTTAATTTTCACTGGGTTATACGAAAGCCTTGGATCTTCCACCTCCAAACTCAAAGGATACAAAACATACAGAAACTTGCTCCTAGATGGCCTGTATTGGCTTCTCCAATCGTGGCTTAATGAAACATTCAAACCATCTATCAGTACTTCTGGCACAGTGAACAACGAAGATCATCATGAAATCCAAAATCGAACTGTCGAGGGAACAAGGATGCTTCGATTGACTCCTGATGATGATGGAAAGAACTTTGGGGAGTATTTCACTAAGTACGTTATGATGTATTCAAAACTTCATGTCTTTAGTCCTTCGATGGCTCATTTTGCCAATAGGACTCATGGCCCTGATTGGTTCACTAAATCTCTCTTTGACCTTTTGCCTGAAGACACGTAGATTATTGACATCTGAAGAGCCTTTTTACTCCCTAGGCTAATTGTTTAAAGGATTATGCCCGTGAAAGGAAATATCTACATGCTTGCTTATCAACCCAATTTTGTGTCTTGGCAATTTGGGCTTTGCCAACTAATCCCTGAGCCAATTTTCGAAAGAAAACGTGAACTATGTACCGCAGGAATGAAGTTATTTCTCTCAGACTAGGAATAGCATATGGCTTATCACATCAACTTCACAGAATTTAATCCTATTACTTTCCAACCATCTCTATATTGCTCGAATGGTTTTGATACTTGGTGGACAAAATTTTATTCAAAGAATATGTTCAACACCATTTTCCTCATCCAACATCTGACGAAAGCTTTTGTATTTATGCAGGATCTGAGCCAAAAAGGTAAGTGCATGCATATCAAGGAAATCCAGGCATTCCAAAAGTAATTTGAAACTATCTATGATCCAATTAACCTTAGTCGAACCACTTTTAACGTAACATAAAGTTTAAAAGAGAAATTTATCCAAAAGCTTCCTCATTTAAAACTTCTTACTTGTGACAAACCTGAACATATATATGTCTTAGCTTTTAAACTTCAACCACCAAAATTCCCAAAATTGCCTAGCGCTGATTTTGGCCTGGATTTTTATCCTCCTTACTCAAATTGGTTGGTAACTATCTTAACTTTTTAAAACAAGAGTCTCAAAAACCTACCAAATGAGTGGTTTCGACTAAGTATACCTTGGACAATTTCAAAGGCTTCCTTCATTATGAATTATCAGCTATCTTCATTGTTTCTCTGACAACTCAAGGTGTGGAAACAAAGGATTTCCATGCTCCTTTAGATTAACTTGATTATTTCCTTTATATTTGATACTAAACATTATTATCAATGTATATTCTTCTAGCCGTTGAAAATAAAAACACTAAGAAGGAACAACCTAGTTTGAAGACAATTTCAACTTTAACTTCCAAACCAACCAACACCTCAACAAAAAGAACTACCCCCGACACCAAGAAACCAAAAGCATCAAAGGTATGATTTGAAATTTTGTCTACTTTTGTACTATATTACTTCTTCTAACAATATTATTCTTTTAGGCTAGCCAACTACATCCAAAAATTCCACACAAAAGAAAGTCCACTCATGACACTCCAGTGGATGTCGAAGATGATGAAGATACTCCTCCAACTCCTGTATAAACTAAGAAGATAAAGAAGAAGAAGGCAAAAACTTTTGATGCAGCCTATTTGCAGCCAACAAAGAAGAAACCTGAACTCACTATATTTCCTCCAAATACCAAAGAGAAAAACATGTCTCAACCATCTGGAGGCGTAGTCTTGGAGCGGGTTGAAAGTGACAACTCAAGTCCTGATGGAGAAAAGGTATAACTTTTATTCGTTACACTTCTTCGATCACCATTGTTCTTTATTCAAACTAATGTTTTTTTATGTTGCAGGAAAGTAAAAGAACTCTCACTGAGTCTCCAACCAAGAAAAGCATTCTTCCTGACAATGGTGTTGCTTTGTACCATCATTTGTCTAGTGATAAACAATTCAACAAAGGATCTTCGTCTGCAATTAACAAATTTGATGCAACTGCACTACCAGAGAAAGAAAATATTCCCAAAATTGAGAATTATCCAGAGGTACATCAAGGGACCAAGAGGGCTAGTGATGATGAATGAAATAATGATAATAGCCATAGTGACTATTTACCAAAAAATATCAAATTTGCTGATGACCTTCTTGATGATGATAAACGTCTTACTGGTGAGGAAATTGTACAATTCTTTGTTGAAGATGTAGAAATAACAGAAGAAGAAGAAGAAGAAGAAGAAGAAACTCAAGGAGAATAAAATAATGAACCTTACATCCAAGCAAATTCTTAAGATAAATTTACTCCTGCAAATCAACAACCTCAAAGTAATTCCTTCACAGAGCTTTCCCAAGAAACACTGGATGCTTTGAAGAAGGATAAGCCTCTTGAGTACGTAAGGCTAATAATGTCAAAAAGGGTACTATTTTCCCAAAAGACTTGCCCTAGTCCATCTGCAACTTCGAGTGGGAGTTCTCAGACTGAAACCAATGAACAACTTCTTCATAAAATCAAAGAGAAAATCTTTGAAGCTGACTTGTTCAAAGTCTTGAAGGGTAATGCCACTGCAAGCGATGTACTCAAGAAGTTGATAAATCAAATTAATGTAGTTACTTGTCCTTTTGAGACTACTGAAGTCATGATAGATGTGAATACTTTGATCAACACAATCAGTGTATATTTCCTTAGGAATCAAGATGTAACCTTGAAGCTCCAAGAAAAGCAAACTCTTCAAGAGACTGAGTGGTCGAAAACCCTTAACTCCACCACCAAGGCTAAGAAACTTGGAAAAGATTTTAACAATGCCAAAGAGGAGTTAGAGACCAACACTCTCTCTATCTCTTTCTGGAAATAGAAAATCAATGAGTTGAAAGAAAATATTTCTCATACAGAAGCACGCCAAAAATTCATTGAGCAAATGGATCACGCTGAGATGGAACGTGAAATTTCTCAAAGTGTGCAACTTGTGGATGCAGCCAAGAAACTTTAGGATGAAATAGCTGCCCTTCATGCCACTAAATCATCCATTGATTGTAGGTTGAAACTGGAAAAGACCAAATATGAAACGATGAAAGCTAACCTGCCTTTCTAAATTTGCTGGGACGATGTATTGTTATTTTGTGTTTTGTGCGTGTTTTATTTTATGTAACTTCCAAACAAATCCATTTTGGCACTTTATAATACCATGTTGGTTGTTATCTCGTTACCTTTACTATTTTGTCGAAATATTTAGTTCTTGAAGGATAGATTTATACCTTTTTAAGTATTTGCCTTTTATCTTCAAGATTCTTCGATCCTCTGCCAACTCTTCTATTTCGTAGGCGTTATTTGTGAATGTTAGGATAATTCAAAAAGGCATTTCCCAATGTGGATACCATTTTTCTAACAACTTATTCCTTGGATCCATAGGCAATATTACTTTCCATACCAAATCATCATTCGAAAAAACTTTTCCCCTGTCTCTTTTATCGTATGCTCTAGTTATCCTTTTTTTTGTCTTCTCAGGACCTCTAAGGCATGCAACCTTTCTTCGTCCAGATCAACTAGTTTATTCATCATCATTTCCCAATAATAGTCAGAAGGAATTTCGTTCTACCCTAAATTCTTACTGATTGTAAATATATCTCCACTGGAAGAACTGCATCATGCGGAAAAGTCAAACGAAATGAAGTTGTGTTTGTTTCTTCTTTTGGAGATGTTAGACAAGCCCACAAAGCTTGATCTAAAGTATTATGTCAATTATTTGGTTTTCTCCCTACATGTCTTTTTATTAAACCAATAATTGCCTTGTTTGCGGCTTTGACCTATCCATTCGCCTGAGCATAATAGGATGTAGAAGTCAATAATTTGAATCCCATTTCCTTAGCGAATTCCTGCATCTTTCGACCAGTGAAGACTAATCCTTGATCAATTTTAATTGTTTCTGTGATTCCAAATCTATAGATTATATTCTTTTGAATAAATTTGATAATATTATCTCGATCCATATTTACCAAAGGTATTGCTTCAATCCATTTTGTAAAAATAATCAATCCTTACTAGGATATATCTTTGTCCTTTGGATGAAGCTGGTTAAATCTCTCCAACCAAATATAATGCCTAATCTATAAAGGGCCAAGGTTTAATGATTTAATGCAATTCACTTGTAGGATCGTCTTGAATACCTGCATGAACTTGACACTTTTGGCATCCCTTGGCGAATTTTATGCAATCTTTCAACATGGAGGGCCAATACATGCCGTAACAAAACAAGAGCCATTTCATCTTATTATTTTCTTGATGTGCTCCACATGCCCCACCATGTATATTCGACAATGCCAAGTATGCTTCACTTTCTCCTAAATACTTGAGTAAGACTCCTTCTGGTGTTTTCTTAAACAATTTGTTACCCATTAAAAAATACCTTAATGCATGATACTTAACTTTTCCTTTCTGCATCTACTGTTGGATCTTTTAAGTAGGCTATTATTGGGCTTCTCCAATATGTATATGCTAAGATATCTATGGCCATGAGTTCTAAATGTAGTTCATTTACATATACCAAACTTGTATTTTTTAAATCTGTTGGAGACAATTTAGTAGCTAGCACCTTTCCACGGATTTCGACTAATTATTCCAACTTCTCTTTTGACACTTTGTACCCTGAAGCAATCCGGGCTAAGTCATTTTCATCTTGGTTCTTCACTCTAGGAATATGCTTGATACTAACATACTCAAATCTTCGAATCAGTCTATTTGCTACCATAAACTACATTATTAAATTTTCTTTTATCCACTTGTACTCCTTGGTTATTTGTTTGATCACCAGTTCAAAATTTCCTTTTATTTCGACTCTGGTTGCCCCCAATTCCAACAAAGCTTCAAGTCCTGCTATTAAAGCTTCATACTCAGCTTTGTTATTCAAACAAGGAGGACCTTTGATCTTGTACTTGAACTTGGTTGGAATTTTATCAGGAGAAATAATTAGTATTCCAACTCCAGTTCCATCTTTATGAGTGGAACCATCGAAGAATAATTTCCAAGGTTCTAACTCCACGAGATTTTGAGGATTCTCGACCATTGGATGGTCTACTAAAAAGTAAGATGCTACTTGCCCTTTCATAGATTTTAAAGGCATGAAAGTCAAGGAGTATTTAGTCAAGGCAAGTGCCCATTTGCCAATTCGACTGTGCAGGATTAGTTTTGAAAGCATATGTTTAATAACGTCAAAATGCGAAGAAACATAAACATTGACTGGCTTTATATAATATTTCAACTTGGTGCATGAAAAGTACAAACAAAGACATAACTTTTATATAGTATTATATCTAGTTTCTGCATCATTTAATACTCGACTGAGGTAATATTGGCTCTTTAAATGCCATTCTCATCCTCTTGTGCAAGCATACTTCCTATAGTAACATCTGATGCATATATATACAATCTCATACACTTATTTCTACAAGGAGGCGATAAGATATGGGGGTTGATGAGGTATTGCTTGATCTTGTAGAACGCCTCTTGATGCTCTGACTTCCAGTCGAAACCACCTTATTTTAAATGTAGAAGGGGAGAGAAGGCTTGAGTGCATCCACTTAGGTTTGAAATAAATCTTCTTAAGAATTTTATATTTCCTATAAGTGACTATAACTCTCTCTTTGTTGATGATGTTTTTGCTTCCATAATAGCCTTTGTCTTGTTTTGATTAATTTTTATCCCCTTCTTATGGACCACAAAGCCCAAAAAATCACCAGCCTGCACGAAAAAGGCACACTTAAGAGGACTCATCTTCAAGCCATTATTTCACATTCTTTCAAATGATTGGTGTTGTACCCCAAAATTTTCCCTCTAATTTTTTCCCTCACAAGACTCTTTGGAATCAAGACCAAGCTAGGGTTTGCACTGCTCAAGACATCTCCTTGCACTGATGACCTAAATTAAGGTTTGAGTTTGCACAGGTATTTTTGGACTTGTAATGCTCAAAGTGACTTTCATACTTCATGTTGGACTCATAAGTTTGTCCATACCAATTTTCAAGCCTTGAATCACATTTTTGCCCAGTCAATTGGATAGTTGACCTAGAAATCAACTGTATTGGGGAAAAAGTCAATTGTGGCCAATTTACAGTCAAACCTCATGATTTTTGATCCACATCAACATTATAAACTCATATGAACCATTTGATCAAGTTTGGACCACAACTCCTCAAGAAATTTGATCAGATCATCAAAAGGGCAAAATGGTCATTTTTAGGGTTTTGATTGCACAAAGGCAATTTCTGATTTTTGACCTAGTCAATGGAAAATTTGGTTCAAGAATGGACTCAAGGACTCAATGGAATCATCTTTACCTATTCAAAAAGTTCAAAAGACCTCAATTGCATTGGATTGACAGATGAATTTTTCAGTCAACTGATCAAAATTTGATTGTACACTGAAAAGTCAAACTTTGACTTTTTGGTCAAAATCAAGTGCCAAGGGTCATTTTTCATCAAGATGTGTCAAAACATGAAACTCGTCCATCAAGAAACCCATTTTTGCAAATTAGGGTTTAAAATTGAAAATTTTCATAACTTAGAATTTTTCTAAGTTATGAAATTTTCTTAATTTTTCCTAACTTTGCCCAACATTTTCACCATGATGCAATTGGATTCAAAAAAAACTTCCAAAATTAAAGTTGTATTCCTCCACAAATTCTACAACTTTGATTCATAAAGTTTTCCCAAAAGAAGCTTGGATCTCAAGTTATAATTTTTGGAACAAGGGTCCCTAAAACTTTTAACTTAGTGAAATTTTGCCCTAGTTTAGGCAGGATTTTGACCTATCTTCATGGCCATTTTTCACATAGTTCCACTTGGAATCTCAAGTTTCATTTCAAAGATGGATTGTATATCATGTTACAAGCTTTCCAAAATGTCATAGAACTCTCCAAACACATTTGTGGTTATGGAGAATCGAAGGCTTGAATTTGGCAAAAACTCACTTTTCATCCATGGCATATTCATGTTCATACAAGTTGCAATTTCAAGTCAGCTTGCTTTGCACTAGATTACAAGTCTATAAACCATCTCACACTCAATAATTTAATGCAAATCCATTGGTATAAGGCATTGTTTTGGTCATTAGGGCATTGTACACAAGATTAATCTCTAAGTAGAAAAAGGTACATTTCCATTTTTGCTTAAATGTGCTTTATGTCAAAACTGAATCCCTTGAGCATTGGTCCATATCTCATACAACAAATCAAATATACAATTTAGAGGGGCCAAGGGAAAAGTGTGCAAGCATAAGGATAGCATGTACAGGCCTGTTAGACATCACTTCTCATGCTTTGCTTCATAACCAAGAAATTTGTGAAACTTCACATAACTTGAACATCAGCCAAAACTAACTTGTGCAAGCTTTTGAAACATCTTTCTCACATCCCTCTAAGCCAGAAACACGACCTCTTTAGTCCTCAAACGTCCCATAGTCAAAAACCACCTTCCATTGGCAAAACAGGGCAGCATCTGCAACTTGACTTCCATAGCTCAATTAGCTCGTGCATTTTGCCCCAAACTGGTTCAAACACCTTCCATTCAATCCATCAAAGCTATCCCAAACCTCAAACACCAACTGTAACTCCATTTACAGGGTTTGCCATTTTCATTTTGAGCTTGTGCAGGTTGAGTTCTATAGGCTGATTCAAGTACATTCAAGGCAAGCTAGACATTGGAGAAGTTCAAGTGAAGTTCAAGCAAGCTCCCAGACATCTCAGGCCTTGTTGAAAAGCTCCACATTTCCATACACGAATTCAGCTGAAACAGGTTTTTTTCAACTTCCTATCTCTCTATTTAGGAACATTTAGCCTTAGGTTTGTGAATAAGAAATGTAGTATTCATTGCCATGAAGCTGTACATATGTTCAGTTTTCATTTTTATTAAGCGTGCTAAGAGAATTTGATCCATGAACATACTGAAAAAATTAGGTTAGATTTTAGGGCCAGATAAATTCTCTCTGGTCTTTGAGAGTTAAGACAAGTTGTTTATATGGTTGGATTCGTCTTGAATTGCTCTACAAGTTTGATGTTATGTGTTTTTGCAATAGAGCTCGTATACAGGATCTGGCAATTGTACAGGGCGGGTGCGTTTTGTAAAGGACAGAGGTTGAAGATGAAGTGGTGGGTTGGGCTTGGTCCTGGCTCACTATTGATACCCCAATTTTACTTTTTGCACCCTCTGGCCCATTTTCTTTATGCTTTGATATTTTTGTATTTTATTTTCTTTTCAGATTTTATTTTATTATTTCCAAATATAAAAAATACTCAAAAATATTTTTATAATTTTTTCACATTTATTTTTCATTTATTTTTATTTTTCTAACACAAAAAACCATTTAATTACTTTTATCTTATTTATTAAAAAACTTGAAAATAATATATAAATTATACTTTTATTTTATTCTTTATTTTTATTCACACTAAAAATATTATTCTAAATATATTTTTATTTTTTTATATATTTTATTTAATATTGTACATATTTAATATAATTAATACATATATAAATATATACTTTTATTTTATTAGATACTTTAGAATAAAAATATAAAAAAATATTACACTTTCATTTTTATTATTATTTATACTTAAAAGAATACTTTTTTCTAAATATATTTTATTTTTGTATATATTATTTTATTTTACTGTATATAAATAATATAATGAATTTATTTTCTTAAAGAAAATTAGGGTTTTACCCTTAACCTAATAAAATTAATCTTTTATTTATTTCTTTATTTTTACATTAAATATTTTTACATACTTGGAAAATAAACATAAACTTTTTTTGCATAATTCATGTTATTTGGTATATTTATTTATTTTGTTTATTTAAAAATGGTCCATTTATTATTTATGCCATTATTCAATTTGGATGTAATAGTAAAACTAGGGTTTTTATTTCTTGTCAAATACACCTCCATTCAAAGATTGTACCCCCATCCCCATAATCATGTTGTAATAGCTTAGACTTTTAATTCTCGCACTTTATGCTTTCAATTATGCCATGATTAGAGATTAGGGTTTGTATGCAAAAATCTAAATCAACAAGTAGCTTGACCTAATACAAAGACACAAATGCACATTTGCACTCCTAGGGTTACAATCCACTTGTTGCCTTAAAAATGGGCCATGTTATGCATGTTTGGTACTTTGGCAAAACAAAAACAAAACAAAAGATCATAGTCCCTCGACGACGCTATCTTGGTTGCCTAAACAAAATGATCAAGTCCCTCAAAAATTTGCCAAGGATACTTAACACAATTGTTATCATGGTCTATACGATGACCCGCGCCTGTCCCGTTTAACATCCTAATACAAGGTTGTTTACCAAATGCAATGGTAAAACAACACTTTCAAAAGGGTTAAAAACATATAGGAAAGATCTTTGAGTAAAATAGGGTAGACAACTCTTAGTTACTTAATCAAAGCTTGCAAAAACATCCTTGCTATTGTCAAACACACCTCACAACACAATTTCAAAATATTTCCCAAAATCAAACTTTCAATCATTGAAATCTTTTCAAGAGACAAAACACCTTTGTATACATTCAAACAAGAATCATTACAAAGGTTGCCACAATGATGGCCTCTTTTCAAAACATCTTTCAAAACCACACACCAATCACCATTTCAAACAATTGGAAAATCAAAGCAAGTGATCTAAACAAGTAACTAAGAGCCCATGGATAACCATGGATGAAAAGGGTGCTTGCACCTTCCCTTTTCATAATTTACTCCCCGAACCGAAGAAAACATCTCAAAGGTCTTTCCTGTGCTTTTTGACCTTTCCTTAGGATAAAATAAAAAGTCGGTGGCGACTCTTGCTAAACCCAAACATTTGCAAACACAAACGCAAAACCTCAAGTCAGTTCTCCCACCGTATCATAGAACTGGCGACTCTGCTGGGGAGAATTCTAAAAGTGGAGTAACCTTAGGGTTTAAATCACCTTTGCATGCTTATCTTATTTGCTTTGATTGCTTTACATTTGGTTCTCTTGTTTGGGTTTTAAATCCCCCACCCAGATTTTTGGGAAACATTCATAGGTAAATAGCAATACGTTGTGGAAAGTGTGCGGGGTATACCGACATGGTTGAAGCAATAGCTATATTAGTGCGACATATTTGTGGGTACCGGTAGCCTTTGAGTCAATCAAAGAGACTACGGGTCCGCTGAGTGATGTCATGAAGCACTAATGAACTCTTAGAAACTTACTTGACCATCTTGGCCTTAATAGGGGTAGTGAGATGGCCGGCTTTGGTGCAGTCTGAAGTTGGTAGATACTCGATACTACACTCATTGAGGGTTGTTTTCTTGGAATATTTCGGTCGCCAGTTAAGTGGCTAAACTGAAACAATGAACAAAGAAAATAATCCAGTGATATTGAGCTCCTTAGAACCCAGTTACTATTAATAGGACAAGTTGAGCCAACTAACTTCAAGAGGGTACTTACCTATGAAACCCCAAACAAGCCTGAAACTAGGATCTTGTGTGACTTGTTTGTACATATGCTTGTGCATACATCATGAACATCATAAAGCATCATATGCATCCACTAACCATTTCAAGGGTTTGGATCTTCATCTTTGTTCTTGTTTTGTAGGTCATGGAATCTCTTCGCAGGAAAAAAATTCAAGTCAACCTTGTGAGAATCCCTCCTCAACTCAAGGAGCTTGCTTCCAAGATTCTAGAGAATTCTCTCTTCAGTGAAAGACATGGTAGACTCATCAACTTGGTAAACTCCATCATTGAAGAAGACATGGTGAAAGTCCTCTTCCAGTTCTTTGACCCCCTACACCACTGTTTCACATTCCCTGATTACCAACTAGTACCTACTTTGGAGGAATTTTCTCAACTCCTGAGGATTCCTATTCTTCATCAACTACCCTACAACGGTACAGAAAGAGAACCAAAGCCTGAAGATGTTGCTCAAGCCTTACACTTGCAACCATCTGATATCAAAGGTCATTGGGAAACCAGAAGTGGTGTCAAGGGTTTCTTGGCAAAGTTTCTATTTGAGAAGGCACAAGACTGCTGGAATTCTCTAGATCTACAAGCCTTTGAGGATATTGTGGCACTTCTTATCTATGGGTTGGTCTTGTTCCCAAACCCTGATCAGCTTATAGATGTGAATGCTGTCAAGATTTTCATATCTCGGAATCATGTGCCTACATTGCTTGGGGACATCCTACACTCATTTCACACACGAACAATAAGGAAAAGAGGTGTTCTCATGTGTTGTACTCCTCTTCTAGCAAAGTGGTTTATTTCTCACCTTCCCCAATCAATTTTGAAGAATGAGCAGGGTTTAAGGTGGTCACAACGGTTGATGACCCTTACACATTCTGATGTTCATTGGTGTTCTCGGTCCAGAGAAAATGTCATCATCATTGATCGTTGCGGAGAATTCCCTAGTGTCCCATTACTTGGAATTATGGGAGGCATTACCTACAACCCCTATTTAGCTCTGAGACAATTTGGGTATGCCCGAAGGGATGGCCCTCATGATATGCTGATTCCTGACTTGGTTTTTTACTTCGACAGCGATGTGTAAGGACTTCGACAAAGGTTTATCCGAGCTTGGAGGATTCCCAACAAAGTGGATAGTAAGACACTGGGACACAAGAATTCCATCCCCCTTGAGCCTTATCTCAAGTGGGTACGAACCTGCGCCCAGAGTCTTATGATGCCATACCCTCACATTCTCCCCGTGATCAAAGAGCCTGTTATGGAAGGAGAGGTTCCATACACCCTCCTACATCCAGACATGCCAACGTCATTGGAAGAATTGCAAAAGAGTTGGATACAACTCGAGGAAGAGCGGAATACTTTTGAAGCCAAATTCTATGCCAGTGAGAAGAAGGTTTTGGAACTTACCCGCCGACTACATGAAGAGGAGACTCTCAACACTTACATCGCGCCAAAGAGGATGCGCAACGTCTTTTTACATTAAGAATTTTGTAATATTTTGCCCATGGGGAATTTATGTACTAACAAATTTCTTCTTATTAATATGACGTGTGTTCTTTTTGTTTGTAACAAATTTGAATTTCTAAATCCTTGAATGCATTACATGAATAACATATCATTCATCATATGCATAAACAGGCCTTCACACCAGTTTTCCTTATCTTTCTGCTGTTTATTTCAGCAAGATGGATATAGAGCAGACGGTTAAAGATCGACAAGCACAGAATTCGCAATTCCAACAACTCCTCATGACCTTGGCAAATGGTCAAGAGGATCTTAAAGCACTGTTAGAGAAGGAGAAGGAACCAGAAAAGAAGAAAAAGAAAAGAATTGGTGTGGCCACTATGGGAAGAAGATTTGAGCATCAGGCTAGGAGAGTTCTGGAATTCCCCTCGACGTCTGACGAAGGGGTTGGTAAAGGAAAGGGAGTTACAATGCCCTCCAAATCTGAAGCTGAAGAAGAAGAAGAGGAAGAGGATGAAGATTACTCCGAACAGCAGTACCTCCAGCGGACGATAAGTATAAAAATCTTGAGGACCGGCTAGCAGCCATGGAGGTGTAAAGGGTACCTGGGTTAGATTTCGAAGAACTAGGGTTGGTTGCTGGGATCGTCATCCCTCCCAAGTTCAAAGCACCTACATTTTCTAAATACGACGGTTTGTCCTGTTCGAAGATGCATCTGAGGTCCTACGTCAGAAAGATCCAACCTCACTCTTCTAATAAGGATCTTTGGGTCCACTTTTTTCAAGATGGTTTGTCGGGTACGCAATTGGACTGGTTCTATCAACTTGAGAGATCTGATGTTCATAACTGGGAAGATTTGGCTGCTGCTTTCTATTGACAATACCAATACAACGCAGATTTAGCGCCTACTCTTACTCAACTACAGAGTATGGGTATGGCCCCTAATGAGGGATTTAAGGAGTATGCCCAGAAGTGGCGGGATTTGGCTGGAAGGGTGCAACCACCATTGTCAGATAGAGAGTTGGTTGACATGTTTTTAGGGACTCTGTCAGGTCCATTCTTTAATCACTTGATCGGGAGATCATCTGCAGGGTTCACCGAATTAATTTTTACAGGTGAAAGGGTCGAAGCTGGCATTAAGAGTGGTAAAATACAGAAGGACGCCTCCGCTTCCACTGCTATCAAGAAGACCTTCCCAGCCAAGTAGGAAGTTTCTGCTGTTCACACCTAGATAAATCAAGGGAGAATAGAGCGCCGACCTACGGTGGGGGCTGTGATGATCCAGAACTCCTCAGCCGATCAATCTCGTAGCAATCAACCAAGAGCTAACCAACAAAGGGTAGAAAGGCCACAACGGCAATTCACCCGAATCAATATGACACCGGCTCAGGTCCTCCCTCATCTGTTAAAGTTAAACCTTACCAACTTGAAATAAGCGCCGAAAAACCCAAATACCTCTTCTCCCTATTATCATTCAAATGAAAAATGTGCATACCATTCGGACAGTGTAGGGCATGACACCAACAACTGTTGGGCCCTTAAAAACAAGATCCAAGATTTGATAGATGCCAAGGAGGTAGAGTTTGACGCTCCTGAAAAGCCTAATGTGATATCCACTCCTATGCCAAAACATGGTCATAATGTCCATGCAATTGTTGAATACCTTCATGTTACCACTGTGGATGACCTAATGACTATGTTGCCAATGATTAAGATGAATTTATTGAAGGCCGGGATTTTCCCGGGATGTGAAAAAGATTGTTACTTCTGTTCAACCATGCAATCCGACTGTCCGTTGTTGAAATCAGGCATCCAACGCCTGATGGATACTCAAGAAATCCTCTTTCAGAAAACTCTTGTTGCTACTATCACTCATATTACTCCTGTTACTCATGTTACTCCAATCAATGACATTTCTATAATCACCATTTCCGACAATCTTTCCAAGACCTGCAAAAGGCCTGTTAAGATTACGCCCGACCCAAAGTTTGTACCGCTGAAGATTACCATGTCGGGGCCTATCCCATATAAGTCCAACAAGACGATACCATGGAATTATGGAGGAGAAATCTTCTACCATGGTGTCAAGCAGATCGAATCAGTCGAAGAAAATTCCGATGAAGAGACTCCTGATGTGGGGAATATTGCGGGGACAAGTAAGATAACTCGTAGCGGAAGAATCTTTTCTCCGGAGATTGCTCCTCCACGGGAAGTCTTCGGACCCTCAAGGGCTCCTGTGCCTGTCAAGATATCTGTGCGAAGTCTGGTTATTGAAGAAATTGATGCTCCCGAAGTTGTACCCTCTGCTGTTACTGCTGATAAAGGTAAGGGGATCCAAGAAGCGCCTGTTAGGACGAAGGCTCAGACATTGGTTATCCCCGAGACCACCCACAAGGAGATGGAGGAGATTTTAAAGATAATTATAAAGAGCGACTATGACGTCGTAGAGCAGATGGGGAAAACCCCTTCAAAAATTTCTATGCTGGCTCTATTGCTCTGCTCCGAGGCTCATGCCAAAGCCTTGATCAAATTTCTGAAGACGAACACGTGCCTCAAGAAATTTCTGCGGATCAGTTTCAAGAGTGTGTGGCTAGCCTTACAGCCGACAATGGTCTTGGCTTCTCTGATGCCGATTTGACGTCTAAAGGAAGAAAGCATAATGATGCGCTACATGTCTCGGTAGAGTGTAGAGGAACTACACTTGCTCATGTTCTGGTTGATACCGGTTCATCTTTAAATGTTCTACCAAAGAAAGCATTGGACAGATTGGACTGTGAAGGTTTGACCCTAAAACCCAGTAATATCATTGTTAGAGCCTTCGACGGTTCTAAGCGGATGGTTCACGGAGAAGTGGACATCCCAATTAAGGTGGGAACGGAAATTTTTAACTCTACTTTTTATGTGATGGACATCCGTCCTTCATATTCATGCTTGTTGGGAAGGCCATAGATCCACAACACTGGGGCAGTCACTTCTTCTCTACACCAGATGCTAAAGTACCCAGTCCAGGGTAAGATCATAACAGTTCATGGTGAGGAGGAGTATATGATAAGTCACCTTAACTCTTTCCGCTATGTGGAGTTAGACGGCAAATTCATAGAAACACCTTTCCAACACTTTGAAGAGGTTTCTCCTGAGGTCGCAGTAGCAAAGACAATGACTGATGTGCCCATCATTACTAAGCATGTGTCCCGGATGTCATCCCTTAAAGATGCAGAGGCTGTAATCAAGGAAGGAGGAAGTACGGTGTGGGGTCAACTGCCAGATTTTCCTTACAAGACGGATAAGTTTGGATTAGGTTTCACTGCTGCTAGCCAGAAAGCTGTGCGTCGCTCCCGGGCTGGAGGACCACCCTTAAAAATCACTCACCATGGAGTTCATGCTTTAGAAGATGATGATGAAGAAGGCAACTTTGAAGATTGGATCTTTCCAACCATTGAAGGGGGCTGAACAACTGGGAGGCGAAAGACTTTGTTCCCATTACTTTCATCAATCAGTAATTTATCTTTTGAACATTTATGTTGGTCTGTAATAACTTTTAAAAATTCGTACACTCTTTTCGCCTTATGCCTTACCCGGGGCATATAGGTCCATTTGTAAGGGTTTTGATTCTTCATTTTCATATGCCATTTTTAATGAATCATGGACGTTTTCATCTATAAACTTTTGTGTTCATTTTCTTTCCTTTTACATTTTAATTTGTTTAAGGATGTCTATCCCTTACACACACCCACACTCACAAAATGCAGGTACCCATCCACTCCGGATTCCATGGGTGACTATTCTGCATTGGCCTTCAGTGACTCTGAAGATTTGGTCAATTATGCCGAGTACGAAGGTGATGAAGACTATGAAGTTCCTGGAGAGTTAGCTAGACTTTTGCAACAAGAAGAAAGGGCTATTCTTCCCCATGAAGAGTTGTTAGAGACTATCAATTTGGGAATAGAGGAAGACATAAAAGAGGTTAAAGTGGGTGCCAACCTGGAGCCAAGTGTCAAAGAGCGCTTAGTTCAGCTGTTGAATGAATATGTTGAGATCTTTGCCTGGTCCTATAAAGACATTCCAGGACTGGATACAGATATTGTGGTTCACCGTCTCTCTACAAGAGAAGACTGTCCACCGATCAAACAGAAAGTCTGCCGAATGAGGCCCGATATGTCTGAAAAGATCAAAGCTGAAGTAATGAAATAGTTCAACGCTGGCTTTCTGGCTGTTACCTCCTATCCATAATGGGTTGCTAACATTGTGTATGTGCCTAAGAAGGACGGCAAAGTTAGAATGTGTATGGACTAGAGACCTAAATAGGGCTAGCCCTAAAGATGATTTTCCACTACCACACATTGACATTTTGGTCGATAATACAGCTCAACATAAGGTGTTTTCTATCATGGATGGATTTTCAGGGTACAACCAGATCAAGATGGCCCCCGAAGACATGGAGAAGACCACTTTTGTTATGCAGTGGGGTACCTTCTGCTATAAAGTGATGCCATTCAGACTGAAGAATGCCGGGGAAACCTATTAGCGAGCCATGGTAGCTTTGTTTCATGACATGATACATCATGAGATTGAAGTCTACGTAGACGACATGATAGCCCATTCATAAACAGAAGAAGAACACCTTGACCATCTGCAAAAGCTGTTTGTCAAGTTAAAGGAATATGAGCTCAGACTGAATCCTAGCAAGTGCACTTTCAGAGTCAGGTCCGGTAAACTTTTGGGATTTATCGTCAGTAACAAAGGCATCAAAGTTGATCCTGCCAAAGTCAAAGCTATACAAGAAATGCCTGCCCCCCGCACTGAAAAGGAGGTCAGAGGTTTCTTGGGACGCTTAAACTACATTGCAAGGTTCATCTCTCACCTAACATCTACCTGTGAGCCAATCTTCAAGTTGTTGAAGAAAGATCAGGTGGTTGAATGGAACAATTATTGTCAAGTTGCTTTTGATAGGATCAAAGAGTATTTGCTGGAGCCTCCTATCTTGGGCCAACATGACGAGTCTGGCCGAAAAGAGCATGCCATTTATTACCTTAGCAAAAAGTTTACCGACTGTGAGACTCGCTACTCATTGCTCGAGAAAACTTGTTGCGCTTTGGTATGGGCTGCTCGCCGGATAAGGCAGTATATGTTGACACATACCACTTTGCTGATTTCCAAAATGGATCTGATCAAGTACATCTTCGAGAAGCCTGCTTTATCCGGAAGAATCGCTAGATGGTAGATGGTCCTGACTGAGTATGATATCCAATACACAACCCAAAAATCTATAAAGGGGAGTGTACTAGTTGACCATCTAGCTCATCAAGCCGTCGAAGATTACCAATCTATGAGGTTCGACTTCCCTGACGAGGATATTATGACATTGGACAACATTAAAGAAAACATACCATATGACGGACCTGAACAAAGATCCAGATGGACCCTGTACTTTGATGGTGCTTCTAATGCACTGGGAAACGGTATCGGCGCGGTACTTATCTCTCCAGAAGGTTGCCAGACACCTTTCACTGCTAGACTCTACTTCAGCTGCACCAACAACATGGCCGAGTATGAAGCTTGTATCTTTGGTCTCAAGGCTACTGTTGACTTGGGAATCAAATCTTTGATCGTATTTGGGGACTCAGCTTTGGTTATCGGTCAAATCAAAGGAGAGTGGGATACTAAACACCCTAACCTCATCCCTTACAAAGAACATGTCCTGACACTGTTACCACATTTCGAGCAGATTACCTTCGAGCACTTCCCGCGAGAAGAGAATCAGCTAGTAGATGCGCTAGCTACAATGTCATCCATGTTTAAACTTAACTGGGATAATGAGGCACCTAAAATCACCATTAAACGAATGGACGAACCTGCACATTTTCACGAGATTAATACCGAAGAAGTAGTGGACCGACCTTGGTTTCATGACATCAAAAGGTATCTCGAAGCACAAGAATACCCTGAAGGAGCTTCAGTCAACGATAAAAAGTTCTTAAGAAGGTTCACGGTCAAGTTCTTTCTGAGCAATGGTATCCTATACAAGCGCAATCTTGATTGTGTCCTACTCCGTTGTGTAGGTAAGATTGAAGCTGAGCAGATCATGGATGAACTACATAATGGCACCTTTGGCACCCACTCAAGCGGTCATACGATGGCTAAGAAGATTCTAAGGGCATGCTACTACTGGTCTACCATGGAAGCTGATTGTCATCAACATTCTCGTACTTGTCACAAATGACAAATCTATGCTGACAAGGTACATATTCCTCCAGTTCCTCTCAATGTCTTAACAGCTCCTTGGCCATTCGCGGTGTGGGGAATTGACATGATTGGAGAGATTAAGCCTACAACATCCAATGGACACCGTTTTATCCTGGTGGCCATTGATTACTTTACCAAGTGGGACGAAGCAGCTTCCTTCGCCTCCGTTACAAAGAATGTGGTTGCCCGCTTCATCAAGCAGAACCTCATATGCCGATATGGTATCCCCGACAGGATCATCACAAACAACGGTACAAATTTGAAAAATATTATGATCACCGCTCTGTGCGAGCAGTTCAAGATTCAACATCATAATTCATCTCCCCATCGGCCAAAGATGAACGGTGTTGTTGAAGCTGCGAACAAAAATATCAAGAAGATCATTCAAAAGATGACAATCAATTACAAGGACTGGCATGAGATGTTACCGTTTGCTCTGCACGGGAACCGTACCACGGCACACACCTTAACTGGGGCAACACCCTTTTCTTTAGTATACGGCATGGAGGCTGTTTTACCTATCGAGGTTCAGATTCCCTCTTTAAGAATTATGAAAGATGCCAGTTTGATTGAAGATGATTAGATTCAAACCCGGCTTGATCAACTTAACTTTGTTGACGAAAAGCGACTTACTGCTGTTTTCCATGGTCATGCGTATCAAAAACGTATGATCAAGGCCTTCAACAAGAAAGTCAAGAGACAAGTATATCAAGTCGGGGACCTTGTAATCAAGCGAGTCATCTTGCCGCAAAGTGATCCCAAGGGAAAATGGACTCCTACTTATGAAGGACCGTTTGTGATCAAACATATCTTTTCTGGTGGGGCTGTGATTCTAACCACCATGGACGGTGGCGACCTGCCGCACCCTGCGAACATAGACATAGTCAAAAGATACTACGCATAAACGACCCGACAAGTTGAAAACCCGAAAGGGCGACTTGGGCAAAAATGGGCATCCCGGTGAATCGAAAACCTGAAAGGGCGATTCAGGCAAAAATTAGGGATAAACAAAAAAATCTGTGCACCCGACAAGTTGAAAACCCGAAAGGGAGACTTGGGCAAAAAAGGGTTTCCCGGTGGATCGAAAACCCGAAAGGGCGATCTAGGCAAAAGTTAGGGAATTAAAGCGTATGACTATGTCTCGTCGGATCACTTTAAGGACAATCTCTTCACGGATAAGCTCTAGGATTCTGATCAATCCAATCATCTGCGGACGAAGCAACGAATGGACAAATATTCAGAGTTGTGAAAGCTATAGCAGAATGGGACCCCATGGAATTGTTACACATAGCCATCTTTCTTTGTATAAAATTTTTCTCAATTTTACGACAACATTCTCTTACTAGGATGACTGTCTCCTTTGTACAAAAATACTTACAAAGTTAATACAAAGATACTTCAAAGTGCATAAATTTACTTGCCTTTTCTTTCTTTTTACACTTATGTTTTATTTGAAAACGTCCAACGATTTGTTAAATAAGCATATGCATTTGAATATAATCACTGCTTACAAATAAAACGAAATGAGAAAGGATAATTACTAATAGGTCGAAAGCATAGGAACACGTCTTTAGGCTATTCCAGAAGAAATCCCCTACAGTATGTCATTCAGATCCTCAACAGAGCTAAAACTTTGGAGTATACATCCCCAGCGGAGTTAAGTTTCAAAATCCATTACATTAGAGATAAGTTTCTAAACTCCAGATCCCCAGTGGAGTCCGAAAACTTTAAACTACAGATCCCCAGCGAAGATAAAACTTTCTTCCTCAACGGAGTCCAAAAACTTCAACCTTTAAACCCCGGTGGAATACTATCCAACTTCCTCCAATTCCCCAATAGATTGGCATACAACCCAAGCTTTCAAAAATTCTCCAACTGGATAAACAATTCCCCACAGAGTTATTTCCCAGCAGAACGGAGATTCTTGTTCTCATTTCTCCAGTTGAAGCCTCCCATGTTTTAATTCCCCAGTAGAGATAGTCGGATTTGTCCTTATTTCCCCAGGAAAGTCATAAGGGATTCTCAATTCCCCACAGAAGTTTTTCAAAGCTCTTGTTAATCCCCAATAGTAAGTCCAAAGGATTTCTCGGTCTCAGCAATCAAAGGTTTTAAGTCTCCAACAACAGTCAAGGGTTTATTTTCCCAAGCAACAGTCAAAGATTTCATTATCTCCAGTTATCAAGGATATATTTTCCTCAGCAAGACAGCTAATCAACTTACATGCGTATACATTACATTCATATATCATAAACATTGATAGAGCACATTTTATTGCATCATACATGTCATGCAACATAACTTTGTGTTTTAGCTAACATTTTACCCTTTTCAGGATAAGATTAAAAGATATCTTTAACAAATATTTAAAGATCTCAGATACAATATGGATACACCCCAGACACGGCGGTCGTTCTATTACTCATTGAGACTTCAGCAATCAGATACAGATTAGGTATGCTCCAGACACAAAAGCTATTCTATTTCTCATTCAGATTCAACTACCAACTTCGAGTTCAGATACACTCCAGACACAGAAGTCATTATGTCACTTATCCAGATCCCAGTTACAGTACGGATACAATCCCAACACGGAAGTCATTCTTCTACTCATACAGATCTCAACTTCAGATACGGTCCAGATACGCTCCAGACACGTTTTCCATTCTGTCACTCATTCGGAATTTATCCCCAGCCCAGAGATGCTCCATACACAGATGTTTCTCTGTCGCCCATTCAGATTTCAGATACAATACAGATACACTCCAGACACGGCAGTCATTCTGATATTCATTCAACAATCAAATACAGTTACAGTATGGATACGCTCCAGACATGGACACCTTTCCTTTGCTCATACGAATCCAATCTCCAGATACAACTCAGATGCGTTCCAGATACGGATACCATTCTGATGTTCATTCTACTGATATTCAACAAACATTTTTGATGGCATATCTAAGCCCATCTCCAGCAAGATTCTATCATCTCCAAATGGCATCTTTAAGCCCATTCCCTCAACTTACAATTTGACGAGTGCAAATTTACGGGCACTCTAGTGTCCAATCCTCTTTTACCTTCGAGTCACGAATAGCAAAATTCGCCAATCTAACTCTTCAGGTTCAAGAAGATTGAACAGGGGAAGCTGTTGTACCCCAAAATTTTCCCTTTCATTTTTCCCCTCACAAGACTCTTTGGAATCAACACCAAGCTAGGGTTTGCACTGCTCAAGACATCTCCTTGCACTGATGACCTAAATTAGGGTTTGAGTTTGCACAGGGATTTTTGGACTTCTAATGCTCAAAGTGACTTTCATAATTCATGTTGGACTCATAAGTTTGTCCATACCAAGTTTCAAGCCTTGAATCAAATTTTTGCCCAGTCAATTGGACAGTTGACCTAGAAATCAACTGTATTAGGGAAAAAGTCAACTGTGGCAAATTTACTGTCAAACCTCATGATTTTTGGTCCAAATCAACATTATAAACTCATATTAACCATTTGATCAAGTTTGGACCACAACTCCTCAAGAAATTTGATCAGATCATCAAAAGGGCAAAATGGTCATTTTAGGGTTTTGACTACACAAAAGCAATTTCTGATTTTTGACCTAGTCAATGGAAAATTGGGTTCAAGCATGGACTCAAGGACTCAATGGCATCATCTTGACCTATTCAACAAGTTCAAAAGACCTCAATTGCATTGGATTGACAAATGAATTTTTCAGTCAACTGATCAAAATTTGACTGTACACTAAAAAGTCAAACTTTGACTTTTTGGTCAAAATCAAGTGCCAAGGGTCATTTTTCATCAAGATGTGTCAAAACATGAAACTTGTCCATCAAGAAACCCATTTTTGCAAATTAGGGTTTAAAATTGAAAATTTTCATAACTTAGAATTTTTCTAAGTTATGAAATTTTCTTAATTTTTCCTAACTTTGCCCAACATTTTCACCATGATGCAATTGGATTCAAACAAAACTTCCAACATGAAAGTTTTAGTCCTACACAAAGTATACAACTTTTATTCACAATGTTTTCTCAAAAGAAGCTTGGATCTCAAGTTATGATTTTTGGAACAAGGGTCCCTAAAACTTTTAACTTAGTAAAATTTTGCCCTAGTTTAGGCAGGATTTTGACCTATCTTCATGTCCATTTTTCACATAGTTCCACTTGGAATCTCAAGTTGCATTTCAAAGATGTATTGTAGAGCATGTTACAAGCTTTCAAAAATGTCCAAGAACTCTCCAAACACATTTGTGGTTAGGGAGAATCGAAGGCTTGAAGTTGGCAAAAACTCACTTTTCATCCATGGCATATTCATGTTCATACAAGTTGCAATTTCAAGTCAGCTTGCTTTGCACTAGATTACAGGCCTCTAAACCATCTCACACTCAATAATTTAATGCAAATCCATTGGTCTAAGGCACTGTTTTGGTCATTAGGGCATTGTACACAAGATTAATCCCTAAGTAGAAAAAGGTACATTTCCATTTTTGCTTAAATGTGCTTTATGTCAAAACTAAATCCCTTGAGCATTGGTCCATATCTCATCCATCAAATCAAATCTACAAGTTGGAGGGGCCAAGGGCAAAGTGTGCAAGCGTAAGGATAGCCTATACAGGCCTGTTATACATCACTTCTCATGCTTTGCTTCATAACCAAGAAATTTGTCAAACTTCACATAACTTGAACATCAGCCAAAACTAACTTGTGCAAGATTTTGAAACATCTTTATCACATCCCTCTGAGCCAGAAACAAGACCTCTTAAGTCCTCAAACATCCCATAGCCAAAAATCACCTTCCATTGGCAAAACAGGGCAGCATCTGCAACTTAACTTCTATAGCTCAATTGGCTCGTGCGTTTTGCCCCAAACTGGTTCAAACACCTTCCATTAAATCCATTCAAGCTATCCCAAACCTCAAACACCAACTGTAACTCCATTTACAAGGTTTTCCATTTTCATTTTGAGCTTGTGCAGGTTGAGTTCTGTGGGCTGATTCAAGTACATTCAAGGCAAGCTAGACATTGGAGAAGGTCAAGTGAAGTTCAAGCAAGCTCCCAGACATCTCAGGCCTTGTTGAAAAGCTCCACATTACCATACCCGAAGTCAACTTAAACAGGTTTTTGTCAACTTCCTATCTCTCTATTTAGGAACATTTAGCCTTAGGTTCGTGAATAAGAAATGTAGTATTCATTGCCATGAAGTTGTACATATGCTCAGTTTTCATTTTTATTAAGCGTGCTAAGAGAATTTGATCCATGAACATACTGAAAAAATTAGGTTAAATTTTAGGGCCAGAGAAATTCTCTCTGGTCTTTGAGAGTTAAGACAAGTTGTTTATATGGTTGGATTCGTCTTGAAATGCTCTACAAGTTTGATTTTATGTGTTTTTGCAATAGAGCTCGTATACAGGATCTGGCAATTGTACAGGGCGTGCGCGGTTTTTGAAGGACAAAGGTTGAAGATGAAGTGGTGGGCTGGGCTTGGTCCTGGCTCACTATTGACACCCCCTTTTACTTTTTGCACCCCCTGGCCCATTTTCTTCATGCTTTGATATTTTTGTATTTTATTTTATTTTCTGATTTTATTTTATTATTTCCAAATATAAAAAATACTCAAAAATATTTTTATAAATTTTTCACATATATTTTGCATTTATTTTTATTTTTCTAACACAAAAAACCATTTAATTAATTTTATCTTATTTATTAAAAAACTTGAAAATGATATATAAATTATACTTTTATTTTATTCTTTATTTTTATTCACACTAAAAATATTATTCTAAATGTATTTTTTTTTGTATATATTTTATTTAATATTGTACATATTTAATATAATTAATACATATATAAATATATACTTTTATTTTATTAGATACTTTAGAATAAAAATATTAAAAAAATATTACACTTTTATTTTTATTATTATTTATAATTAAAAGAATACTTTTTTCTAAATATATTTTATTTTTGTATATATTATTTTATTTTATTGTATATAAATAATATAATGAATTTATTTTCTTAAAGAAAATTAGGGTTTTACCCTTAACCTAATAAAATTAATCTTTTATTTATTTCTTTATTTTTACATTAAATATTTTTACATACTTGGAAAATAAACATAAACTTTTTTTGCATAATTCATGTTATTTGGTATATTTATTTATTTTGTTTATTTAAATATGGTCCATTTATTATTTATGCCATTATTCAATTTGGATGTAATAGTAAAACTAGGGTTTTTATTTCTTGTCAAATACACCCTGTTGTACCCCAAAATTTGCCCTCCCATTTTCTTCAAGATTGGTCAAGAGCATGCTTCAGAGTCTCCCAAGGGTTGCACAGTCCAATTGCCTCCTAACAGTCAAAAATTAGGGTTTTGTTCTGGCAAAGAAATTGAAGTTTCCAAGGGTCCAAACAAGTCCCACATGACCATAAACATTGTCAAGCATCCTTATGCCAAATTTCAAGACTCACAGCACAAAATTGCACAGTCAAAAACCCTAATTGCTCAACAGTCAACTACAGGGGCAAAATGGTCATTTGACAATCAAAAGTCAAATTTTTTGGTCAACATCTTATTTTGAAGCCACAAATATCATTTGATCAATTCTTGATCATGATTCTCAAGGCATGGCTCAAAAAGTCTCAAGATGCAAAAGTTTCTATTTTTGGACAGTTGAAAAAGTCAACTGTAACTTGACCAGGGCATAACTTCCACATGGTTTATCAGAAAAATTCCATCCAAAGCTCATTTTGAAGAGAATGACATTTCCTACAACTCATCTTCACACTTCAAGTCCAAGAAATGCACTCACAAAAAGATATCAATCTGAACATTATAGGTCATTTTCAAAAGTCAACAAAAAGGCACTTTAAGTCAAAGACCATAACTTGCGATTGGTAAATCAAAATGACATGGGACCAAAGGAATTGGTTAGAGGACTTCAAGACCTTTCCAAAATGTCCAAGAACATGATCAAAGCTTAAAAATTGAGCAAGATATGCCTTGTGGAAGTTGGGAAATTTTTGGGAATTTTGAAAAGTCAACTTTGCTTCAAATGCCTCAAAATTGCTAATGGGCCTCAATTTCTTCCAAGAATCATCACCCAAAAGCTATGCACGACCCATTGACCCAAAGGGGAGTTATTTTCTTATTTTTAATTAATTAATTGAGTTTTTAATTCTTTTAATTCATTTAATTAAAATTAAATATAAGAAAAATACTAAAATATGTTTTCCAAACCTTTTTATGCAACATATCCACTCATCATGACCTCAAGATTTCGTGCACACTCAAAAGGGAAAGAATCTTCAATGATTGGCATAAGATTGGTATGGAAAAGATTGAAAAAAGATGCTTGAAAAATCAAATATGGAATCATTGAATACATGGATTTTGGGCCAGTTTTTCTAACCTAAATCATTCCTCATACATATAAAAAGAAACCCTAATGCTCAAACACAAGCAAGCTGCGCCCAAGAACATAAGAAAAACTTGCATTTTTTCACAAAATTCTGAAAACTGTTTTCCCACATAGAGCATGTTTCAAAGCAAAAGAACCATTCCATTACACTCCTGACACATCCAGGAAGCCATTCCAATCAAATTCAACCCTCCATACTCAAGGAATTGGTATAACCGTGTTCCACTTTTCTTGAAAAATTTGATAATCGTATTCCATTTTCCATGCATGATTAATGTCTTTTGATTATTGTTTTACACTAATATGATCTCTCTGAAGCTAATGGTGTTATCCAATTGAACTAATATGGCCTGTATGCAAAGTTACCATGGAAGCTCTTTAGGGTTTCAGAGGTTTGAAATTAGGGTTTCTTTCATGTGGAAAAATTAAGCCACGAGACCTATACCACTGGATTCAGAATGTCCAAACGAACCAATTTCACACCTCGCGCCCTTTTTCTTTCCAACTATATGCTAATCGCTATTTTTGTATGTTATGGTTAGTGGGGGTTTAAAACCCCCGCTATTTGATATTAGTTTCAGGCAAAAACGAAGAAGCCAGGGAGAAGAAGATGAGTTGTTGGTTTTATAGCGATAAAAAATGTAGCGGGGTAAATCGGAGATCGAATTATTGATTAATTCGTCTCACAAAAAGCAAGAGTCGCCATCGCGCTTTATTATTTCCAAGGGAAAAGGGGAAAGAGTGAAATAAAACCCTAAATATGCAATGTAAAATAATACTTTTTAAAAGTAATAAAAATACAAAGCGTTTTTGAAAAGAGATCTATGGTTTGGGGGTTGGTTATACAAAGGGAAGGTATTAGCACCCAATGTATCTATAGTACTCTATAGGAACCTTTTGAAATATCTGTTTATTGAAATGTTCGTTTGATTAAAAATAAATTGTTTTGGCCGAAAAGGGGTACGGACGGGTTTTTGAAGGTACGACGACCTAATGTCGAAGTTTTGGCTTAAAAGGTATAAGTTTTGAAAAGATTGAATATTTGAGAAAAATTGTCTTAAGTTTTAATGAAATGAAACTATTCGCATGATTGGACTTGACGACATGAAGTCAACAAATTTAATCGTTTTTTCTCTTAGATTTAGACGTAAACAGAATAAACAAGTAAAGATGAAATAATTAAACAGAAAATTAGATAAATAAATGATATACAACCATAACAATGATTAAATAACAGATTAAACGATGTGAACATGCATTTTTATATTTTTATCTAATATTAATTAAAGCGAGGGAATTAATTAAAGGAAATAAAATGTTTTTAATTTTTATTATTTTTTATGTTTCTATTTTTATATGTTTTTCTTTTTTAATATTAATATAAAGTATTATTAAAGAATTAATAAATAAATCTAAACTAAATTAAAACTTTAAAAGCTAATAACTTAAATCTAATTAAAAAGGAATACTAAAATTATTAAATTAAACCTAAGGTTAAACATAATAAAATTGGTCACACTATTAAAATTGTTTAATTAAATCATCTCTATTAAGTTAAATAATTAAACTAAATTAATAATAACTCTAAAAAAAAGGCTAAGGAAAAATAGAAAAAAGTATCAAGAATCAAAAAAAGGGGGGGTAAACAAATAACTCATTGCATGGGCTAAACAGTTTCTAAAGGGCCTAATCAGAGGTAATAAAAAAGATGGGGGGTGTTCTGGGAATTCGCTGGGCCTTGGCTAAGGGAAACCGAGTTAAGTCCAATTCATTCCATAATTTGTTTTAGGGTAAACATTGTTTTAGCTTAGGGTTAGCAGAGGGCTTAAGGGTTCACAGTCAAACTAGAGGGAAAACAGTCAAACAAGATTCCACCCAATGAGGAAGTAACTTGATTGGGGATTCATCCCATCCAGAAATGGACAAGGTAAGCTAAATCAAAAATCATCCACGAGGATTAGCTCAGTTGGGGAATTTAGAAAGGAAGCACATTTTCTGCCTAAGCTAACCTTCTACTTGGAAAGAAACATGTACAATGTTTGAATAAACAAAGTACAACCCAAAATCAATGGCAAATGTGAATATGCATGCGTGATATAAGTGTAAAAGGAATAAATGAATGTTATGCTGACAAAACGAACAGATGGAATATCTTGAAGACGATAAGATGTCACAACATAATAGATACTCGGCCAGTCTTATAAAAGACGGAAAATAACTGGAACTGGAACCCCAACGCAACGTCGGAGCGTACCACACTACAAGGCTCAAATCTTCTGAGTAGAAAAGCAATCAAATCCAATCTTCTAACACCAATAGACTACTGGCATGAGACAAAGCGTACCACACTTCAGAAATCTTCTCAAATAAAGATAATTGAAACAAAGCTTAACTGGAACAGCTGGGGAGTCACCAAACTTAGTACCACGAGAAACGCAAGTTTAACACAACCAACGCCTCATGACGATTTTGAAAGAAAATATATTCATCATGCAAGGATAAATTACTGTATTGTTTTACATTTCGTGGCTTGACCATCCTCGGAACAACCGTTAATATTCCTTTCATCATTCACGACACATTTTTAAAATAAGAACACTTTAAATAACTTTGTTTCAAATATTTCCGTAAAATTAAAATTTTGCCCACAAAAGGTAAATGCTCGAATTTCATTAATAAGATGGTAGTTCGCTAACAACGCGACTCGTACAGTTTACAAAATTTTGGGAAATAGTACATGAAAGAAAAAAGTTACACAAAAACAATGATCACTATTCTCCCTAACAACTTCGAATTCCCAAAATGTGTTCAAATGCCAAGACTGGTCTTACCAAAAGCTTGCCTAAGCCGCTCCTTCGGGTTTTCAACTTAGAAAACTGTCAACTCAAAACTAAGCGAAATACTTCTTGACTGCATCGGCGTTCAAGGGACGCGGGAGCTCGTCACCGTCCATATTGGTGAGAATCAAGGCACCTCCAGAGAAAACTTTCTTAACGACATACGGTCCTTCATAATTCGGAGCCCACTTGCCCCTAGAATCAGGTTGGAAAGATAATATCTTCTTGAGCACAAGGTCACCTTCTCTGAACTCGCGCGGTCGAGCCTTCTTATCAAAAGCCTTCTTCATTCTCTGCTGATACAATTGACCGTGACACAAAGCTGTCAATCTCTTTTCTTCAATTAAATTCAACTGATCATATCTACTTTGACACCATTCAGCCTCAGAAAGTTTAGCTTCCATCAACACTCTCAGAGACGGAATCTCAACCTCCACGGGGAGCACGGCTTCCATACCATAAACTAGGGAAAATGGGGTTGCACCTGTTGAAGTTCAAACTGAAGTACGGTATCCATGTAAAGCAAATGGAAGCATTTCATGCCAATCTTTATAAGTTACCACCATCTTCTGGACAATCTTTTTGATGTTCTTGTTAGCAGCTGCGACTGCCCCATTCATCTTCGGTCTGTAAGGAGAAGAATTATGATGTTCGATCTTGAACTCTTCACAAAGTTCTCTCATCATCTTGTTATTCAAATTCGAACCATTATTAGTGATGATCTTGCTCGGGACACCGTATCGACAAATGATCTGATTCTTGATAAATTTGACTACCACCTGTCTGGTTACATTAGCATAAGATGCTGCTTCCACCCATTTAGTAAAATAATCGATCGCTACCAAGATGAAATGATGACCATTTGAGGCTTTGGGCTCAATCATTCCAATCATATCAATGCCCCACATAGAGAAAGGCCAAGGTGAAGAGATAACGTTGAGGAGGGTCGGTGGCACATGTATCTTGTCCACATAAATCTGGAATTTATGACATTTCTTCACATATTTGTAGCAATCAGATTCCATTGTCATCCAATAGTAACCAGCTCTCAACATCTTTCTAGCCATCGCATGTCCGTTGGAATGAGTACCAAAGGATCCTTCATGCACTTCTTGCATCAGCACGTCTGCTTCACGTCTGTCTACACATCTGAGCAAGACCATGTCATAATTCCTCTTATACAATACTTCTTCATTGAGGAAGAAACTGCTTGCTAATCTTCTCAATGTCTTCCTATCTTTATTGGATGCCCCAGGCGGATACTCTTGAGTTTGAAGAACACGTTTAATGTCATAGAACCACGGTTTGTCGTCGGTGACCTCATGAGCAGGTCTGTCGAGGCGCATAACCCGGATTGTAGGCACATCGTTCCAATCATTTACTTGAAACATTGAAGACAAAGTAGCTAAAGCATCAGCCATTTGGTTCTCATCTCTAGGGATATGATGTAATTCCACTTTGTTGAAGAAAGTTAACAATCTTCTAGCATAGTCTCTGTAAGGGATCAAACCAGGATGACGAGTCTCCCATTCTCCTTTGATTTGATTAATTACCAATGCCGAATCTCCGTAAATATCAAGAATCTTAATCCTTAGATCCACTGCTTCTTCGAGACCCATAATACATGCCTCATACTCAGCCATGTTGTTCGTGCTGTCAAACTTCAATCTCGCCGTGAACGGGATATGAGTACCTCGGGGAGTGACGATGATTGCCCCAATTCCATTTCCATAAGAATTCACAGCTCCGTCAAATATTAAACCCCAATGGGATTCAGGATCAGGTCCTTCTTCGGGTAACGGCTCTTCACAATCTTTAGCTTTCAAGTACATAACATCTTCATCTGGGAAATCAAACTTGATGGATTGATAATCGTCAATTGGTTGGTGAGCCAAGTGGTCAGCTAAAATACTCCCTTTGATTGCTTTCTGAGTGTGATACTCAATGTCATATTCAGATAACAACATCTGCCAACGGGCTATCCTTCCAGATAATGCGGGCTTCTCAAAGATATACTTGATCGGATCCATTTTGGAGATCAACCAAGTGGTGTGGTTAATCATATATTGGCGCAGACGGCGAGCAGCCCAAGCTAAAGCACAACAGGTTTTCTCAAGCAATGAGTATCGAGACTCACAGTCTGTGAATTTCTTACTCAGATAATATACGACATGTTCCTTTCTTCCAGTCTCATCTTGTTGACCAAGCACACATCCCATGGAATCTTCCAATATAGTCAGGTACATAATCAAAGGTCTTCCTTCCACCAGAGGAATCAAAATGGGAGGTTCAAGCAAATATTCTTTGATGTTATCAAAAGCTCTCTGACAATCTTCTGTCCACACACATCCTTGGTTCTTTCGGAGAAGCTTGAAAATCGGCCCACAGGTAGCAGTCATATGAGATATAAATCTAGAAATATAGTTCAGTCTCCCAAGGAATCCTCTTACAGGCATTTCCCGAATAGCTTTGACTTTATCCGGATCTACCTCAATACCTTTCTGACTGACAATGAAACCCAGAAGTCTTCCAGAACGAACACCAAAAGTGCACTTGTTGGGATTCAGACGGAGTTTATACTTTCTCAAACGCTAGAATAACTTCAATAAATGTTCCAAATGATCCTCTTCAGTTTGTGATTTGGCAATCATGTCATCCACATACACTTCTATCTCTTTATGCATCATGTCATGGAACAAAGCAGTCATGGCCCTTTGGTATGTTGCACCAGCATTCCTCAGACCAAACGGCATAACCCGATAACAAAATGTTCCCCAAGGTGTAATGAAAGCTGTCTTCTCCATATCTTCTGGTGCCATCTTGATTTGATTGTAACCAGAGAAACCATCCATGAAAGAAAAGACTTTGAACTTTGCGGTACTGTCGACCAAAACGTCAATGTGCGGTAATGGGAAGTCATCCTTTGGGCTAGCTCTGTTCAGATCTCTATAGTCTACACACATCCGAACTTTGCCATCTTTCTTAGCAACAGGCACTATGTTGGCTAAACATTGAGGATAGACCGATGTAACAAGGAAACCTGCATTAATCTGTTTCTGAACTTCTTCCTTGATCTTGTCAGCCATATCGGGACGAGTCCTTCTCAACTTCTGCTTAATCGGCGGACATTCAGGTCTCAACGGTAAACGATGCTCCACAATATCGTTGTCCAAACCTGGCATATCTTGGTAGGACCAAGCAAACACATCAACATACTCTTTGAGAATCTCCAACATTTTCTCTTTGACCTCTGGGATAAGCAATGCTCCGACTTTGACTTCCTTTTTATCTTCTTCATCACCCAAATTGATCAACTCTACAGGTTCTTCAAACGGTTGAATAATCTTTTCATCGTGCTCAAGTAAACGGGAAATTTCATCAGGAATCTCTTCACTATCCTCCTCTTCGGCTCTGAACACAGGGAATTCAAAGTTGGGAGAGGGCATAGGATCATTGTTTTCAATGGTTAAGTCATGGATTAATCTGCACATATGATTATGCTTTATTTTAGAAATCGATTTGTACAAATAAAACAAAAGTTATTATATTTTCCTATTACTACCAATTAATTTTCATTACTATTTCCCAGAAAAAGTGAAAAATAAAACAGTCATGGACAAAATAACATTTTTATTCATTGAAGGGAAATACTTGAAACAAAGAGCCCAGACATTTCTCTTTTGCCTTGGGCAGAGCAAAAGGATTTATTTTCATCATAGCCCGACACAAATATTTTTCGCCTTGGGCAGAGCGAAAGTTTTTTTTTTCAAAAAAATAAAACAAAACATTACTCGGAAATGTGCATCACAACAGGAACATCAACAGCGATCCAGTTCCGGCAAACCACTCCATGCGTCACAAAATCGGGTAAATCCTCTTCAGAATCGTCTCCTATTATAGCATCAACTTCAGGAGGAGTCGGATGGATAAAACCTGCGCTTCGGAAAACCTCTTGAATCGGACGAGTAACCACTTCCTGCTTGACTCTTGCAGACATGGGATGAAAACCAAGACCTTCTCCAGACTTGTTCTCGGGCAAAGTCAACACCTGGCCCCAACCTTCAGCTGAACCACTTTCAACCACTCGTCGCGCATCCTCAAAAGAAGAAATAGATGCCCCTTGCTTCTTCACTTCATTCTTAGCGACAGATAGAGCTTGGAATTGGGTTCCAACATCCTCATCAGCATCAATAAAAGAGAAAGATGACAAATGGCTTACCACCATAGCCTGCTCTCCACCAATCATTACTAGCTTTCCCTGCCTTACAAACTTCAATCTCTGATGGAGCGTGGAAGTGACTGCCCCTGCATCATGGATCCATGGACGACCTAATAGGAAACTGTAGGCGGCACGAATATCCAATGTTAACCCTACTCACATCAGCAATGTTAACAAAAGACGGCCTTGTCGGTATAGGGACTTCTACCCCATTCTCAATCATTGTGGCATTATACTTATACGGTACAGCTTGGTCTGAGTTGTAAGGAACATGACCAGGTGGGTAAATGATCAAAGGATCAACAGGTGCAGTCTGACTGTCGTAAATGATCTCTACTGATTCAGGCAAATTGAATTGCGGTATTATAACATTCACTTCATCCTCCGGATTTCTGTCATATGTAATAGTGATAACTCTCTGGTCTAACAACTTTTGAATATCCTCCTTCACAATAGGGCAATCAACCTCTCTTGAACAAAATTCACAAACATCATAATCATGCTGATGCCTAACAAAGGCGAGTCTTCTTAAGCTCTGATGTAACCTGATCAACGACTCTCTTATGTGTTCAACTTGAAAAACTCGAAACTTTCCCGGACAACCTTCCACCATATTCACTGATGCTGCCCCATGTCGAGGCAAAGGATTATCTCTAACATTCGGGTTAACATCCTTAAAAGACAAGATACCATTCTTAATCAACCTCTGCACGTCCGCCTTCAGAGCAAAACAATTTTCAAGGTTGTGCCCCGGCGACCCTTGATGATATTCACAAAACTGATCCGCCTTGTACCATGGAGAAGTACTATTTGGTGCGACAGGAGGAGGCTTCGTCGTTATGAGATTCTTTCTGATAAGAGCAGGGAACAATTCAGTATAAGTCATAGGAATGGCATCGAATTGCGGTTTTCTAGGTGAACGGTTCGGATTGTTGAATGGATAAGCCTGTTGTCGAGGCTGCTGCTGAAATGGCCATTGTTGAGTTGGTGGGGTTTGATGAGCTGGGGTCATCAAGGCTGGGCGGACAGCCGGAGTGACTGCCGCGACGTGTGAGTAACCTCTCCTCGGTCTCCCTGGGAACAATGCACTGACATCCTGTTCTTTTCTTTTCGGGAAAACACTTCCAAACTTCTTGGTACTGCTAGACGGACTTCCTTCTTTAACCAAACGTCCTTCACGAATCCCTTCCTCCAACCGCATGCCCATGCTTACCATTTCGGTGAAGTCACTGGGTGCGCTGGAAATCATTCTTTCATAGTAAAAGGAACCTAAAGTCTTCAAGAATATCTTAGTCATCTCTTTTTCCTCAAGAGGAGGATAGATTTGAGCAGCTATTTCACGCCACCTCTGGGCGTATTCCTTAAAAAATTCTCTGCGACATCGCCCGGAGTTGATCCCTGTCCGGTGCCATGTCAACGTTGTACTTATACTGGTGGACAAAAGCTTCGCTAAGATCGTTGAAGTTGCGGATCCGAATGCTGTCTAAACCCATATACCACTTTAGAGCAGCACCCGTCAAACTGTCTTGAAAATAGTGAATCAACAAGTCATGATCATCAGAATACGTAGACATCTTCCTCACGTACATAGTCAAGTGACTCCGAGGACACGAATCACCCTTATATCTTTCAAAGTCTGGCACTTTGAATTTTGCTGGAATCTTGACATTCGGAACTAAACAAAGGTCATGCGTGTTCTTCCCAAACAAATCCTTCCCCTTTAACGCTCTGAGCTCTCTCTGCATTTCTTGGAATTGGTCTTGAAACTCTTCCATTCTATCAAAAAGACCCAAACTTTCAGCAGGCTCGGCAAGATAAGTAGGTTCATTCAGGTATGGCATGGTGTGAACCACAGGAGCGACAGTTGTCATCACCGGTTGCGGGAAAGGTGTTACAGACGGGATTAATGGCGGCATGGCAGTTGTCTCTGGCTGAGGAAGAGACAAAGTAGGTTGAAACAAAGGCTGTACGACAGGCTGATACCCCTCTGGCACAAAGTTGTAAGGCATTCCCCACGGAAAACCTTTCGGCATCTGATGTTGAAGCGGAGAGTTGATTTGAGTCACAGATGTTGGAACGGTGACAATCTCGGAAACCACAGTAGTTGAAGTCTGAATCTCAGCAGCTGTAGTCGATGGCTGATTCTGAGCAGCCACCAAACTTTCCACTAGTGCAGTTAACTTTTCCATACCGACACGAAGGGTAGCGACCTCCTCACGAAGCTCGTGGTTTTCCTGTTCCAGATCTTCCATTTTCCTCTGACGATTAGCTCGAGTATCGTATCGATGAGACAGCTTGACAACCTTCGGAGTGGAAAAAGAAACAAGGATAAGACTCTAGAAAACATGTGAAGTGGAATGTTGGATGATGCATGATATGTGATGCAAATGATAATTCATTTTAATATTTTTTCAAGGAACTTCGATAATTTTGCACGCATCAATGGTAAAGGAATTTGGAACAACAAAAACTCAATCCATTAATCAAAAGCGGTAAATTACAACTTACAACTTTGGAACAACAAAACAATAAATTACAACTTGGGATAACAACCCAATAATAAAAGCAGTAAACTACAACTTTGGAACATGAAGCCCATAATAAAAGCAGTAAATTACAACTTTGGAACATGAAGCCCATAATAAAAGCAGTAAATTACAACTTCGGAACATGAAGCCCTTTTACAGAGTTTTACAAAATGACATCAGTAAAATAAAACTAAAAGCTAAAGATCACTCAGAATCATCAGATGAAGGACCAAATGCCAACTGTAACCGGAGCTTCCTGATCTTCTCTTCATAAAAGTCTTCCATCTCTTTCCTCTCAGCTACCAGTCGATCAACGATTTCCTTTTGCGGATTAGGAACAAGGGCAACGCTCACCGAACCTTCCTTCTTTCTCTTCCTTTCACTAGCATACTTCTTCAGTAAAGCATCCTTTTGACGAAGTTTCTCATCATGATCAATGAACCAGCCGTCTTGAATAAATAATAAATCCTCCTTTTCCTTTAGTTGTCGAGCCAGGACCCGATTCTCATATTCAGACATATTATACTTTTCTTTCCAAGCATCTCTCTCGGACTTCATCCTAGATATATTTCCTTGGTATTCTCCTATATCCTCGATAGGGATATCAACAGATGACGATGCAACGGTGGGGAATAAAGGTTTCTCAGGTTTATAGGGCATCTTGAGAGCACAAGCCCTAGCACGGACCCATTGTAGGTAAGGCTCCAAAGAAACGGCACCCCTATGTCCTAACATGTCTCTCCCTTTCCTATGGATGTGGCGCCAAGCTCCTTCGATCTCCCTCTTAGCTGCCTGGTGATCTTGTCCTTCCTGTAGAAAGAAACCACTCACATGGATGTTGTTTGGCTTGTCCCTCATCGGGTATCCAAACTGACGGCGCGCGAGAACAGGGTTATAGTCAATTCCACCTTTCGTACCAAGAAGAGGCACGTTAGGAAAAGCACCACAGCTATCGATGATCTTCACGTCATAGTAAACTCGATTATACCAATCAATGTCGAAATGAGTGAGAGCCATAATTTTTGGCACCCATCGCGGCTCCTTCTCGAGATCCCAGAAAACATAAGACCCAGGTAGATGAGAAACATACCACTGATACAGCAACGGTGCACAACAAATAATCATCCCTCCTTGATAAGAGTTTCGAAGATGGATGGAGTAGTAGGTATCTCCTAGCAGCGTAGGGACCGGATTTCCAATCAAGAAAATTCTGATGGCGTTGATATCCACAAACTTATCAACGTTAGGGAACAAGAATAGACCATAAGCGAGTAAAGCAAAGACGTCTTCAAAGGAAATAGTATCTTTTATCTCAGCGAAATGACGAGCTTTCTTCAACAAAAACTGCGCAGACAAACCTCGGATTCCGCCTTTTGTAGTCATGTTCTCCTCTATCTCTGATTTCTTCAAGTGGGTGATGGTCGCTATCTCGTGAGATTTGGGCTTTTCTTCTAATCCATAAAAAAGGAACACAGTCGGTAATCGGCAAACCAAGTATGTAGGAGTACTCTTCTAAGGTGGGCATCAACTGGTAATCCGGAAAGGTGAAACATCGGTACAAAGGATCGTAGAATTGGACCAACGTATTAAGGATGCCTTCCTTCATCTTGCGCTTCATGAGAGGTATAATGGACCCATACTTTTTTTGAAAATCCGTCGGGTTCTTGATCTTAGGAATTAAACTCTTCAGTTCTTCAATCTCGGGCTCCTTAAAACTAAAACTTCGAGTGTTTCTCCTTCCAAATTCCATAATAATAGTACCTGAGATGTCTGCAAAAATCATTCCTAAGCTCCTTGAAAAACAAGTTTTTTACAAAAATGTTGATGGATGCATGAATGAATGATAATGCAACAGTTTCACACAAGTTCACAAACATGGGGTTCAAAGGTTCAACGTTTCGAGCATGGAGTCGAGGGTAAAGCCCACCCAAAGGTATGTACTAACGGTTCAATCACACCTGTAAGATAAGGTTCTAAGAGTTCCCAGAGTCTACATTCCTCCTTCGGATATTGCCAACGTCTTGATTACTCAATAATTAGCAATATTCTCAAGAGAAACTCATCTGAGCGTAGCATCGCGTAACAACTACTTCCGAATTACTCCGTTATAGTCTCCGCGCTACACCTAAAAAGGCCAAGATGGGTTAAGGTTCTACGGTTCTCAATTTCTCTGGCTCCTAGGTCGAAAATAATAATGTCTTCCTGATTACTCGGTAAACAAATATTATGTTCAAGAGGGCCTTCCATTGAGTGGGAGATCTCATGCCTCCTTCTTCGGGATTACTCCCTCAAAGTTAACATGACTGTACCGCCCGTCCTATTCTTAAGTGTAACTTAATCCGGGTATAGGATTCGTCCTTTGCAAAAAAACCCAAACAACCCCAATTTAAACACATAATCAAACAAATCAAATAATAATAAAACAGATAAAACAAACTAGGCTTAACCCACTTAGGGATGGACCAGCAAGAGGTCAATCTGTCCCCAGCAGAGTCGCCAATTCTGTAGCGATAAAAAATGTAGCGGGGTAAATCGGAGATCGAATTATTGATTAATTCGTCTCACAAAAAGCAAGAGTCGCCATCGCGCTTTATTATTTCCAAGGGAAAAGGGGAAAGAGCGAAATAAAACCCTAAATATGCAATGTAAAATAATACTTTTTAAAAGTAATAAAAATACAAAGCGTTTTTGAAAAGAGATCTATGGTTCGGGGGTTGGTTATACAATGGGAAGGTATTAGCACCCAATGTTTCTATAGTACTCTATAGGAACCTTTTGAAATATCTGTTTATTGAAATGTTCGTTTGATTAAAAATAAATTGTTTTGGCCGAAAAGGGGTACGGACGGGTTTTTGAAGGTACGACGACCTAATGTCGAAGTTTTGGCTTAAAAGGTATAAGTTTTGAAAAGATTGAATATTTGAGAAAAATTGTCTTAAGTTTTAATGAAATGAAACTATTCGCATGATTGGACTTGAGGACATGAAGTCAACAAATTTAATCGTTTTTTCTCTTGGATTTAGACGTAAACAGAATAAACAAGTAAAGATGAAATAATTAAACAAAAAATTAGATAGATAAATGATATACAACCATAACAATGATTAAATAACAGATTAAACGATGTGAACATGCATTTTTATATTTTTATCTAATATTAATTAAAGCGAGGGAATTAATTAAAGGAAATAAAATGTTTTTAATTTTTATTATTTTTTATGTTTCTATTTTTATATGTTTTTCTTTTTTAATATTAATATAAAGTATTATTAAAGAATTAATAAATAAATCTAAACTAAATTAAAACTTTAAAAGCTAATAACTTAAATCTAATTAAAAAAGAATACTAAAATTATTAAATTAAACCTAAGGTTAAACATAATAAAATTGGTCACACTATTAAAATTGTTTAATTAAATCATCTCTATTAAGTTAAATAATTAAACTAAATTAATAATAAATCTAAAAAAAAGGCTAAACAAAAATAGAAAAAAGTATCAAGAATCAAAAAAAGGGGGGGGGGGGGGGGGGGGGGGGGGGTAAACAAATAACTCATTGCATGGGCTAAACAGTTTCTAAAGGGCCTAATCAGGGGTAATAAAAAAGATGGGGGGGTGTTCTAGGAATTCGCTGGGCCTTGGCTAAGGGAAACCGGGTTAAGTCCAATTCATTCCATAATTTGTTTTAGGGTAAACATTGTTTTAGCTTAGGGTTAGCAGAGGGCTTAAGGGTTCACAGCAACGACGCTCATTTGCTCGTCTTCTTCGCTTTCGCGTTCTTCTTCGTCTCACATGCCCGCTTCTGAACTCTCTTGTCCATGGCCACCAGTATCCTCAATCTTCTTCTTCCCTCCAGCAAAGCAATAGGGCGACAGATTCACGGTACAATTCGATTTTATTTCGTTATGGTTTTGTAACGATTTGCATGTTTATGATTTTGTGTCCATTTGATTCTGACTTCGTTTTTCTTACATGATTATTTGAGGTATTTTTTGAAAGAAAGAGGAGGAGAAAAGTTACCCTTGGAGACGGAGGAGGAAGGTTGGGGCGTGCGTAGGAGGCCAAGACGGCGAGGAAACGCGAACGAAGTGAGCTTGCTTTGGTATCCTGGTTGGTATCTTACTTCTTTTGTTTAGTGGTTTGATGATGTTGTTGAAAAACAAAAACTTTCTTCTTCCTCTTGCTAGCCTTTGTCTGCTTCACTGTTTCCTTTGAGTGCTTTTCTCTCTTCTTCTTTTGCTGTGATTTTGTTGCCTCGTTATTGGCCTATGATGAATGTTTGAGGCTTTTTGTATGCTTGAATATGCTGTCGTTGAGATGCTTTGTTGTATGCTGAGATTTGAATGATGCTATTGTTGAAACATGTCTGTTTTGATTAGATTGACTTCTTCTTCCTTTTGCTTTGCTTCTGTACGCTTTATTATGGCCTATGATGGATATTACTTAGGCTTTCCGGTTTGCATATTGGTTCTAGTTCAGATTTGTTTATGCTGGCTATAAGCTTATGCAGGTTTTGGGCATACACGTTTTTTGGCCATGGTTGTTGTTTTGGTAATGGCTTTACTAGTTTTATGGTTTAGGATGGTACAGGTTTGTGGTTTAGGCCATGGTTGATGTTACTATGGCTTAGGCTTTAGAGCTGGAGGCTTGAAGGGCTTTGACAGTTTTCGTTTTTAGGCTTTGACAAGGTTATGGTGTTGATTGCTAGATGCGGGTTCTTGTATGTTTTGGTTTATGCAGCAGGTTATACTGGTTTTTGTTAGAGATAGCAGGTTTTATGGTTTAGGCCAAGGTTGTTGGTTTGACATGGTTTAACAGGTTATGGAACATGTTTGTGGTTTAGGCCATGGTTGAGGTTTAGCTTCAGGCAGGTGCTTGAGGTTTTCATTTAGGCCATGGTTTTGGTTTTCTTCAGGCAGGTGCTTGAAGTGAGGTTTTTTGGTATTTTGAGAATTGGCTGCTTGTATTTTGTTTGACAGTTTTGTTTCTAGGCTTTGAAAACAGGTTGGACTCTCTATTTTTTTTGAAGGGTTTCTGTTGTTGTTATAACAATTGGTTCGGCCTTATGTTTGATGGCTCAGGTTTTGAATTTTTAACTATATTTCCTTTGATATTCTGCCATCTCTACTGTTACATCAGTTTGTCTCTATTCTTTTTCATGCTTTCTCTTTTCTTACTGGATGCTGCTGCAGTTTTGTTTCTATTCCTTTTTCTGCCTAAGCCAAAACCTATAAAAACCCACACTCTTCCTCTCTTCTCTCTCTTAGTACAATTGACATTAAAATGATGTATGTACTTTATTTGTTCTGAAAAAGCAAACTGGAAAATGATGTAAAATGGAAATGCATTGCTTGCATATTTGGTTTTAAACTGCATGCTTCTGTTTGTCTACTGCATGGTACAGCAGAGCCTTTGTATTTTGACTTCTTCCATACTTTGGCATGTTTACGTTGGAATATTGGCTTTGAAAAATTGAAACCTGACTTGGAACTTGTATACTTGCATATGCTGTTGCTTTTTGAAATATGCAGTTGGCTTTTTGAAAATGTGCAATTGATTTTTTAATTATGCAGTTTATTTTAAAAAATGCAGTTTTGACAAAAAAATGAATTTGTGCATATTTAAATTTGTGCATTCATATTTGTCAATAAAAATTCATCCCTTTTTGTGAACCGGGAGAAATCCCGTGATTTGCAAAAAGGGTAAAAACTGATTCCAGCCGTTTGCTTTTAATGATGAACGCTTAAATTAATTTTCTGCTTTTAATTATCTATTTATTTCTGACTTTTTTCTTTTAATTCTTTGCAGGTAAAAATCAAATGGGCATTAAAGAGGCATTGGATAGAAGATGAATATTTAGAACTTAGAAAAATTAGGATAATTTTATTTCATTTTAAACATTGTAAAATTATCATTGTAAATACGTTGTAAATAAATACGGTATTTAAAACAACAATTGTAACAATTAGAATAAAATGAATAAAACTCCAATATTTTATCAATTAATTCTTTTCTTCTTTCCAATTATTTATTTTATCGTTTATAATTCTTTAAATTATATAACAACTGAAAATCAATTCCAATTATTTAAATTTAGAATGATAAATAATTAAATAAACCTCATTGACCAATTAACTTCTCTCCAATTAATTATTTCATTATTTATAATTCTTCCAAATTATAATAACTGAAAATAAATTTTCAATTATTTAAACCTAGAATAATAAATAATTAAATAACATTGTTTGATCAATTAATAAACTCTTTTCAAATATTTATTTTATTATTTATAAATCTTTAAATTATATAATAACTGAAAATAAATTCCAATTATTTAAATTTAAGATAATAAATAATTAATAAACATTGTCTACATTGATCGATTAATAAATTTAGCGTTCAAAAAATAAACAGCTCTCGACTTGAAAAAGTTATGAATTTAAAACTGCTTTGAAAATTGATAAAAATAGGTCAAAACATTTGCAATGCAATGATGCAGATGAGAGATGGTATCTTAGGTCAAAATTTGGGGTACAACAGCTGCCCCTATTTAAGTTTCTTCTGTCCGGAGATATGAAGATTAAAATCTTCGTCTCGACGAGATTGAAGGTACTTAAATACATAATACGCAAATTTTTGCCCTAAGATACCGCCATTATGTTTGATATGAATGTAGTGATTGAATTCACAGAGAAAGATATTGTGTGAAACAAGACAATGCTGGAGAAATCAAACACCAACAAAACACAGAGACGTGGATTATATACTACTGGGGAAATGAGCCATCGATTTCAAGTAATGGACTCTTGACGGCGAATAAAATTGAGGGAATACGACCTCTGACCCTAACAAAGAAGGCATCTTGCATAGGCCATACAAATAGATTATTGACCCAAAAACATCAGTGAGCTCTCAACTCAAAGTCAAAGATAGACAGAGAGTATCAAATTTTGCTGACGACGGATTACCAACTTCTGAAGGTAAAGATTCATAACAAATTTCTCTGCGAGATTTCCGGAGATATATTCATTAATGCTGAAATAATAATAAGATTGTAGATACACAAGTTGCCCCAAATAAAGAAGCTTCCACTTGCTGTCTTCCAAAAATATTATGACATACAAGCTGCTCAAATAAAGAGGCTGCCACTTGCTGTCGTCCAGGGATGTCAATAACATACAAGCTGCTCAAATAAAGAAGCCGCCACTTGGTGTTTTCCAAAAAAAATACCAATAACATACAAGCTACTCAAATAAAGAAGCTGCCACTTGCTGTATTCCAGAAAAATAATAACGTACAAGTTGCTCAAATAAAGAGACTGCCGCTTGCCATTTTCCAAAAAATAATAACGCACAAGTTGCTCAAATAAAGAGACCGCCGCTTTCCGTTTTCCAAAAAATAATAACGCACAAGTTGCTCAAATAAAGAGACCGCCGCTTGCCGTTTGTCATTTTCCAACGATGTCTATAACGTACAAGTTGCTCGTGAAGAGCTGCCGCTTGTCGTTTTCCAACGATGTCTATAACGTACAAGTTGCTCGTGAAGAGCTGCCGCTTGTCGTTTTCCGAAAATAATAATAACGCACAAGTTGCTCATGAAGATTTGCCGCTTGTCGTTTTCCAACGATGTCTATAACGAACAAGTTGCTCGTGAAGAGACCGCCGCTTGCCATTTTCCAAAATAATAACGTACAAGTTGCTCGTGAAGAGCTGCCGCTTGTCGTTTTCCAAAAATAACTCAAAAGGAAATTGCGATGATACTGGCAGAGAATAAAATCTTCGTCAAAGAGAATCATGAATCAATCCTTCCCGAAGAGATCACATACTTAAATGTGCAAAATAAATGCACCATTCGTCTAGGTCGCGACTTCACTGGGAAAATCATGAGATAGCCTATGCAAGAGACAACAACTTCATCCAGGAATAAACTAGAGGGAAAACAGTCAAACAAGATTCCACCCAATGAGGAAGTAACTTGATTGGGGATTCATCCCATCCAGAAATGGACAAGGTAAGCTAAATCAAAAATCATCCACGAGGATTAGCTCAGTTGGGGAATTTAGAAAGGAAGCACATTTTCTGCCTAAGCTAACCTTCTACTTGGAAAGAAACATGTACAATGTTTGAATAAACAAAGTACAACCAAAAATCAATGGCAAATGTGAATATGCATGCGTGATATAAGTGTAAAAGGAATAAATGAATGTTATGCTGACAAAACGAACAGATGGAATATCTTGAAGACGATAAGATGTCACAACATAATAGATACTCGGCCAGTCTTATAAAAGACGGAAAATAACTGGAACTGGAACCCCAACGCAACGTTCAGGTACAATTCCCTTCCAGTGGTCCACCAAACTCCCCAACGCTTGTGCCTGCCACATGTCTTCAGAGACCAATCCAATGGTCAGAACTTGCAGATCACCATATGCATTGGTCAACAACTCCATACACAAGTCTGAAAAGTCAAAAAGGCCTGGAGTTATTGGGCCAAGATTACTCACAAAACACCTCCAAAGGGGCCAGACACCCCCCTGCTGTTTGTATTCTTCCTTTTTAATTTTTCTTTCTTTTTCTTCTTAATTCTTTTTAATTTGTTTTATTGTTTTTTTAATTAATTCCACAAAATAATTCTATAACTCAAAAAAACAGAAAATCATAAAACAAAAAAAATATATTTTATTAATATTAATTTCTATTAATTTTGTAAATAAATTTAATGATCAATTTAGTTTTAATTTAGGGTTTTAATTTTAATTTACTTCTTAATAAACTAAAAAACATAAAATTAGGTTTTAGCATTGTTATTCTTCTTTCTTAATAAATAATTTGTTTTCTTATTATAATTATTATTAACCATTAATTATTTTTGTAAATACTTGTAATTAATTAATTAGGGTTAAATTAGGTTAAACTTAAACAATTTTCTTTAATAATTAAAAACAAACTAGAATTAGGGTTTTTATTTAAATTTCTAATTTCAATTAATCTTCCTTTTTTTTCATAAATACAAAAACTCCAAAAATAACTTCTTTTCCTTATTGAATAATTTAATTAATTTGTAATTTCAATTTAATTTCCTTAAAGGGTCCAACGCCCTCGCACTCTTGATTCTTATTTCGTTTCGCGCGTTTATTTACATTTTTCATTTTTAATTTATGTAATTTCCCCAAAGCCTTGTAATAGATAATTAGGACATTTACTTTCCGCACTTTTCTTTTCAAAATCGGGTCTTTGTTAATTTGGCAATGTAGACCCGCGCCTTGTAATAGCGTAGGACTTTTATTTTTCCGCATTTTAATTTCTGCACCTTTAAACTGTTAAAACACATGAAAGAATGTATGCCCAAATAAAAATCAAAGCGTAGATCACCAAATGCATGACAAGACAAACATTATCTGAAAATGACACACAATTCACACACCACTCTTAGGGTACGCCTCACTGTTGCCTTGCCCCTCGAAACATGGTCGTCGAGTATAGGACATTTTAGTAAGTCCTCATGTCCATGAACATGGCATGAGGGTAGCTTCTAAGGTGTCCTACTGTTGCTCTGGTGACCACACTGTCCCTACAAACGAATTGACCCGAACACCTCCAACGGTGGTGCTACCTACCCCTCAATGGTGGGATGGCATTACCTTAAGGACATTTACACAGACTAATTCCTTAGGGTAGGTAGATGACTTGTAGATACTTGCTCTAATTCAAAACAAATCAAAAACTTCTTTTCACACCTACACTTTTCAAAAAGCTTTCAAAAACAATTTTTCAAACACTCTTGAGGACTGATACAAGAGTCGATCTGAAACTTTCAAAGAAACTTTTTCAAACCCACTCACCTTGAAAAGCAAACAAACATTTTGAAAACACAATGAGCAAGTATCTAAGAGCCCATGGATAACCATGGATAGAAAGGGTGCTAACACCTTCCCTTTCTATAAATCTACCTCCCGAACCGAGAACTAATCTCAATAAGGAATTTTTCTGTGCTTTTGTCCTTTCCATGTTGGAGAAAATAAAAGACGGTGGCGACTCTTGCTTCCGCGACATTTCGCGAACCAGCGTTAAACAGTCAGTTCCAGATCCACCGATCACAGAACTGGCGACTCTGCTGGGGACTTCTTATAAAGTGAGGTGTACCTTAGGATAGTTCATAACTGTGTTTTCAATTGTTTTGACTTGTTTGCTTTAAATTGTGGGTTGCATCGGAGTTACATAGATCCTAACCCGGATCTGGGGATACCCTGTTAGGTAGAATAAGCTGTGAGGGACCTGTCCGGCGTAGACCGACATGGGTGAAGCAGTGGCTACATTGGTGTGGCGCCTTGGTCTGTACCGATATCCCTTGTGTTGCAACGAGGAGAATATGGGTCTTCTGAGGAGTCATTAAACACCAACCGACCTTAGAACCTTAAATGACCCAACTTGGCCAATAGAACAGTAGCAGTATGCTACGCCCATTGAGGCTAAACTCTCGTGATGGTTCTGGCCGCAAGAAAAGATTGCGATGCTGGAGTTATGACCGATTGAGGGTAGTCAATGATATTGGGATCCTCTAGAACCCGGTTACTTTTGATAGGACAGGTCTGAACCAACAAACTGAAAGAGGGTAATACCTAGACCCCATGCTGGCCTAAACTTTAAGGGCTTGTCTTGTGTGACTTGTGCGCCTTATCATGTTTTCCTTTGTAAATATTTGTGGTGTGCTTTATCATAACATCATAACATCATGAGCATTGCATGCATCCTGCATAAGGACTGACCATTTCAAAGACAAGAGGGTTTCACCTTTGCTCTGTTTTGTAGGACATCATGATGCTTATGCGAAGGAATACTATCCGGTTCAACTTTGTTCACCCACCTGAGTTACTTGAAGAATTGGTTAGCAGAATTCCAAACACCACTTCCTTCATCCAGAGGCATGGTTCTCTTCTCAGTTTAGTCACTGCAAAGCGGGGTCAACAGTTGATGAGTGTCCTGACCCAGTTCTATGACCCTTTGTACCAGTGCTTCACCTTTCAAGACTTCCAGCTGGTCCCTACCCTGGAAGAGTTCTCTGATTTTCTTGGTATCCCTATCTTGGATCAGACTCCCTTCACTGGTTGGGAAAAGACTCTTAGGCTTGAGGAGGTTGCTGCAGCTCTTCCCTTGACCCATCAAGAAGTAATGGACAATTGGGTGACTAGAAGCGGAGTTAAGGGTTTCTTGGCCAAGTTTCTGATTGGTAAAGCTAACAGTTTCTGGAATGACTTGGACTTTAGGGCATATGAAGACATCTTGGCTCTCTTAATCTATGGGCTAGTCTTGTTTCCTAATCCTGACAACTTCATCAATGTCACTGCCATAAGGATCTTCATGTCTCAGAATCTTGTGCCCACTCTCTTGGGTGACATCCTGCAACAACTTTGTGCTCGTACTGCCCGAAGACGAGGAACTCTGTGGTGTTGTATCCCTTTGCTGGTGAGGTGGTTTATTTCGCACCTCCCTAAGTTCGTACTGAGGAACCAAGAAGGAAGAGGTTGGGCTCATAGGTTAATGTCTCTCACTGACAAGGACATCATTTGGGTTTTCAGAGGTTTGGATGAGACAGCTGTTATTGATCGTTGCGGAGAATACCCTAATGTTCCTTTGATTGGTACTCAAGGAGGAATCTCTTACAATCCATGTCTAGCGCTCCGTCAGTTTGGAAGGGCCAGAAGAGCAGGTCCTCATGAGATGTTGGTGCCTCACATCAGTTTTGAGTTTCAGATGGATAGTGACGAGCTGCGTCGTAGGTTCGTCAAGGCTTGGGACAAAGTTCATAAAGCTGCCCCACAAGAGTTAGGGCCAAAGACTTCTCTACCTATGGAAGCCTACTACAAATGGGTTCGCATCCGTGCTCAGAAGTTAGGTATGCCATATGAAGCTGTCAGACCCGTCATTCTTGAGTGCCCTGACAAAGATGGGGTTCCTCCAACTGTCCTCCCTCCTCAGATACCTACTGATTATGAGACATTAAAGAGGTCTTGGGCGCAACTGCGAGAAGAACGGGATTCTTATCGGGAAAAGTTCAACGAGCAGGAATTGAAGATCCAGAAGCTGACAAAGCAGTTGGAGAATGAGCGAGATCTGAATGACTACATCCGTACTGAGAAGAGGAGACCCTGGGATCAATGATGAGCTTTGGATGTTCTTTTACAGTTTTATTTCCCTTTTCAGTATTTCTATTTTATGTAACGCCTAAGGGCAACCTGTTGAACAATTTAAATTTCAAAGTTGAATCTAATGAAGTGTGTTCCTTTTTGTTTACAAAGTTGATTCCCGATTATCTTTGAAAACATAAATCATACGCATTCCATTCATCATGTGCATATCAGGTATTCTTCTTTTCAGGTTGCTTACTGCTCTTCGCTGTTTATTTCAGCATCATGAACCCTGAATCATCAACCGAGATGTCTATCAAGGCCCTTCAGGCGCAGAACGCACAATTTCAAGAGCTGATCATGGGTTTGGCTCAAGGCCAAGAAGAGCTGAAGGCTTTGCTCCTGAAGAAGGAGAAGAAGAAGAAGAGAACTGTTCTTTTCAACTCGGGCCAGAGGTTTGGTAATACTCTGCAGAACGAGGAAGCTGGTTCTTCTGTAGGCAAAGACAGTCCCCAGGGGGGAAAGGCTCCAAGCCCAGTAGTCTCTGACAACGAGACTGATTTTAATGAGGAACAATATCCTCCTACTGAAGACCGGTACAAGCAGTTGGAAGACAGACTAAACGCCATGGAGATCCAACAAGTGCCTGGGATGGATTTCGGAGACTTGGGTTTATCTACTGGTGTGATCATTCCTCACAAGTTTAAGGCACCATCTTTCACCAAGTATGACGGGGCGTCTTGTCCCAAGCTACACCTCAGATCTTATGTGCGGAGGATTCAACCGTACACAGTGGACAAGAACTTGTGGATCCACTTCTTCCAGGAGAGTCTTTCAGGGACTCATCTCGAATGGTTCTATCAGCTGGATGGAACCAAAGTTCGTAACTGGGAGGAGTTGGCTACTGCTTTTTACAAGCAGTATCAATATAATGCCGACCTTGCTCCTACATGTACCCAACTCCAGGGTATGTCGCTAGGATCAGGCGAAGGTTTTAAAGAGTATGCACAGAAGTGGAGGGACCTGGCTGGCAGGGTGCAGCCACCATTAACTGACCGTGAGCTGGTGGATATGTTCTTGGGGACCCTCTCCGGGCCATTCTTCAATCATCTCATCGGTAATTCGTCTACAGGGTTCACTGACCTTATTCTGACTGGGGAAAGGATAGAGGCTGGAATGAAGTCCGGTAAAATTCAGAAAGGTGCGTCTTCGAGTTCTGAGAAGAAACCTTTTAAGAAGGAGGCCAGTGCTGTGTATGGGCCTAGAAGGCAAGATAAAACAGAGCGCCGCCAATCTGTCAACGCGGTGGTGATTGCTAAACCTGCTGTCGCTCCTCGGCAAACCAATCAACAAAGGGCTGAAAGACCCAGAAGAGAGTTTACCCGGCTGAGTATGACCTTGTCACAAATCTTGCCGCAGCTGTTATCCACCAACTTAGTGACTGTCAGGGAGGCCCCGAAGGTTGTGAATACTGCCTCTCCCAAATATAATCCCAATGCCCGCTGTGCTTATCACTCCGATAGCCCGGGGCACTCTACTGATGATTGCTGGGCCCTGAGAAATAAGGTGCAGGACCTTATTGACGCGAAAGAGATACAATTTGAGGCGCCTGAGAGGCCAAATGTGGTGACTTCTCCTATGCCCCAGCATGGAGTAAATGCCGTGGATGAAGATTTGTATGCCGTTTCTGTGAATGATGTAGCTACTCCCCTGATGACTGTTAAGAGGAACCTGCTGCTGGCCGGTTTATTTCTGGGTTGCAGCAAGGGTTGCCTTTTGTGTGTTGTTACCCCTACTGGTTGTCCTTTGCTGAAGTTAGGCATCCAAAGCCTGATGGACAGCAAAGAGATTCTGTTCAAGAAGACCTCCGTTATGTTTGTTCCTGTGGAAGAAGTATCTGTTGTTACAATTTTCAGTAATCCGATCAAGGCTCCCCCGAGGAAGCCAGTTAAAATCATGACTGTCGCACCCATTGTTATTACTGTTCCGGGGCCCCTCCCCTATGAATCTAATAAGGCTGTCCCATGGCACTATGGGGCAGATGTATATGTACATGGTATAAAGCAAGAGTTCAACACTGGTACCAGCATCAGCAATATCACTGGTCCAGCAAAAGTAACCCGCAGTGGCAGGCTCTTCTCGCCTGACATTGTGCCATTAACTATTCGAAGACCTCTCATTATAACGCCTGCAAGTGCACCTGTTTCCACTTCTGATCAAGTTGCTTCCCCTGCTGCCGAGTCATCTAATGCTCGGGGCAAAGGGATTGAAGATGAGCCTGCCCGGATGGAGGCACCAAAATCTGTGAATGTTGAAGCCTCCCAACAAGAGATGGAGGAAATTCTGAAGATAATCAAGAAGAGCGATTTTAATGTTGTTGAACAGCTGGGGCATACCCCCTCCAAGATCTCTATGCTCTCCTTGTTGTTGTGCTCAGAGGCCCATGCTAAGGCCCTAATTTCATTTCTAAAGATGGCCCATGTGCCACAGGAGACATCTGCAGACCAGTTTACTGATTATGTAGCCAATTTAATAGCTGACAATGGTTTGGGTTTCTCGGATGTTGACCTTACTGCTAAGGGAAAGAACCACAATGATGCCCTGGATGTCTCTCTTGAATGCAGGGGCACTACTCTTGCGCACGTGTTGGTGGACACTGGTTCTTCCCTGAATGTGAAACCCAAAAAGGCCTTTGACCGGTTGGATTGTGAGGGCCTGGAGCTTAAACCTAGCAACATCATTGTCAGAGCCTTTGACGGTTCTAAGATGATGGTTCATGGAGAGGTAGACATTCCTATTCGCGTGGGTTCTCAAGTATTCGGCTCAACTTTCTATGTGATGGATATTCGTCCATCTTATTCCTGTTTACTGGGTCGACCTTGGATTCACAAAGCTGGGGCAGTGACCTCTACCCTACACCAAAAGCTCAAGTACCCCGTCAGAGGGAAGATTGTCACTGTGCAGGGAGAGGAGGAATATATGGTGAGTCATCTGAATTCCTTCCGGTATATTGAGATGGATGTTGTACCCCAATTTTTGACCTAAGATCCCATTCTTATTTTTGCATTTTTAAACATAAGCCAAGGTCACGAAATACGGTTGGTTTTAACCTCTCACCTTCGAGCTTTGACTATGCGAAGATTGTCAAGTGTTTTGAACATTTTTAGCCTATGTATCACTAATTTCTAATCCATACAAAGGTGTATGTTCATGTTTTCTTTTGTGTCATGTGCAGGGACATGTCTGGATCAAGAGCATCAGATGTCGCGCCTCAATTAAGGTTTTGAGTCTCCCAAGCCAGAAGTACGATTGATTGTGGATTCTCGAAGACTGATTCATCAAGGCACACTGTTGCACCCTAAGTTTCGCCCCTAATTTTTCAGTCGCACTTTCATATCGTATTTTGTCATTTGGTCACAATCATTAGTAAATATCTTCATTCATCACATTTTTCATCATTAGTCGTATTTAAGTTGACCAGAAAAGTCAGTTTGAATCAAAGTTTGCATCGTCTTTCAGTTGTAAAATACCCAGCGTTTCACTTCATTCATTTTTATCTGTTTACTTTTTTCTTGCAGTGCTCCAAGTTGTTTATATGTCAATAATAAAAATATTTTGGTTTTATAGACAGACCGTTAAAAGCGATTCAATATTGTGCGAAAAGATAGCGAGAAAAATATTTCAAGTTTTCACCTCTTACCGATCATTTTATGAATCTGCATGACGCGTAGATTATGACGGTATGCTTGCTTTATTCTTTCGGTACAGTTCGAGGTCTCGTTTTTAACCGTAAACGCCTGTTTAGCCTGATATTTTAATTATCATTTTATTTCGATTTTTGACCTTGTTGAATATTTTTTCTTTAATCTTTGTGACATGTAGATTATTTTAATGTGTTCATTTTATTTTTTCGGATAAATTTCCGTCCGTTTTTTTATCATTTTTGGTCATTTTGGGTCTTTATTTTTTATTCATAAAATATTCAAAAAAATCATTTTAAATGGAGTTAATTTTAATGCATTTAGTTTTTTGGTTATTTTTATCATTTAAGGGCTTTTTGGTCATAAAAAATTATTTGTTAAACTGTGCTTTATTCTGATTGGTTGTTAGAGAGAGTAATGGATCGATCCAGAAATAGCAAATGAATTGCAAAACAGAAGTGAAATTTCCTCTTGATCTGTCTATATAAACACTTCTTTCTTTTCTTTGTTAAGGGGGGAACACAATAATAAACTCTCTCTTTCTCTCATTAACCCACTCACTACACACATTCCTTTCCATTCTTTTTTTTTACTCACATTCACACCATAACAACATCCCTTCAATTTCCTCACCAATTACACTCTCTGCTAGTTACCCTTCGCGCAAACTCCCTCTGTACCCCTCCGCTCCAGCTTCGTACTCACCAAAACCACCTCAATTCCATTGTTACTTCAGAACCCACACGCGATTCATCTTCCAATAGCTCTACCAGCAACATCCTCCGCTAGTAATTCATAACAGAACTGCCTAACCTTCCGCCCTCATCAACCCAGCGCCACACATCACCTCACAAGCTTCTACTTCCTCCATCAATTATCTGCACTTCCCTCAACATCCCAACCTCAAAAGACCCATGTTCTCAACCTTCCTTCCACAATGCAACCCTGTGTGACTCCTCAAAACCCTTCCGCCACCTCATCTCCCTAACCCTCTCCAACTGTTCCTCCTACGTCTCTCTCTCATCCACAGCCCTCAAATCACTCTCCCCCCTCATCTTCAATCTTCCTCCCTCTCTCTCCACGAATAACAATCCACCCCTCTTTCTCACCGTCATCTTCACTCAGCTGTTAAATCCCTCACTTTACGCCCTGGTGTTTGTATCCCATCTCCTTTTCGAGCACGTGCTCAATCCCATCAGATGGATGGTAGTGATAGTCGAAGCAAAGAGACTACAAGACTGAGTTCGGTGGAACCTATTTTGAGATTTGCTAGGGGCAATGTTTTACCCTTAGCTCTCATTTCTGCCGTCACGTTAGGATTAACATATCCTAGTCTTGGTTGCGCTCTTGACAAGTATCGTGTGTCCAAAATTGGGCCGTTTGGAATTTTTGTTATCTCAGGGTTGATGTTGCGAAGTGAAGAAATTGGTACTGCTGTAGAAGCATGGCCTGTTGGACTCTTTGGGCTAGTATCTATTTTATTTCTTACACCATACTTTTCCAGGATAATATTGCAAGTTCATCTCCAACCACCTTCCTCTTCGACACGTTTCGGTAAATGTACTTTTTCCATTTTTACCAATCTCTGATTTGTTTTGTTTAAGTGTAAATTTTGCTTGTTGTTGTCTATGAATGGGATGATATACTTGTTTCATTTAACTCTGCAAATTGAAGCTGATGTTAGTACTTGTTGACAGTTTATTACTTTCTCGGGTGATAACAAATGTGAATTTTATTGCGATTGTTTGTCTTAATGAGTTTAAAGGTTTCAATGTAGAATTTATTGTGTTGGCATCTTGTTTTTTTGAAACCGGATATCGAAGTTTCTTGTTGATATTGTTTTGTTTGTAATAAACTTGTGAGGTTCTCGATTATAATTTGTAATGACGATTCTTTTCTTGGTCCTAATGTGGAGCGAAGTTTATTGTCGTGTCATGTTTTGTTGGATTTCAATCTGAAGAAGTTTTAGCAATAAACCTGGTTGTATTTGAGTTTAAAATTCATATTAGAAAATTCAATTGTGATACCATTGTTTTGTTGAGTTCGAACATATTTGCGCTAAATCTTATCGAATGATGACATATTACATGGTTGCTTCCCAAATTTGTTTCGATTTATTTTAGTTCGCTTTGAGCTCAACTTTCTATGTTTCGATTTTGGCTTGAATAGTAGCATGAGTTTCTTTGGCTTTAGCTCATTTGTGAAGTAAAATGTTCAAATAATCGATTGTTTGGTTCTTGAATTGTTCATGTGCATCATGGAAATTTCATTTCGATTCATACCTTGCCGAAACTTTAATTCAAAACTTTTTTTATTACTTTTGAACTTGACATAATTTTGGCATGACTTTATTAAATTGTCGGTATTGATGTTGCCATGTTGTTTGAGTGATTTTAAAAAGTGGTTTTGATGATGTTTCAAATTGAATTCAATTCACAAAGTTTGTTGGTTTAATATTAGTGTTTATACATAAGGTTGAAATCACTTTGAAATTAATTTACATGAGCTTTTTATGCATAATTTGTTGTTGTCCAACTTTTGATAATGCTGATTTTTGTGTGTGTTTACATTGAACAATATCATGAATTCTTGATTTTGATTTGTGTAAACATTCATTTGTTCATATGCATCATACAAGTTCATTTTGATTTTTATACTTTGTGATTACTAACGTAAATTCAAATATTGTTGCAATTTCATTCATTTTAATTTTTATACCGCTTATGCTACTAACGCGTTTGCTACTGTGAAGGTTTCCAAAAAAAAAATCGTTTCAAGTATCCATTCTCACATAACGTATCCATAATTCCTACACTTCTCCTTTTACCTTTTTATTGTATTTCATTATTTTTATTTTATTTGGTATTGTAAATATACACTTGTACATAATATTTTGACTGTCTAGTCACTTCACTTGTAAATAAATTCAGGTTTTGAAAATATTATTTTCATTGCATTGTGATTTTATTTTTAATTCCAATTAACTTCTGAAAATTGTGCGGACGCACATAAGTTTCCCGTGTTGTTAGACTTTGTCGGTATATCTCTTGTGATGCAGGGATTCTTATCTGACACCGTGAGCTTTATCCACCGCCTTTGCGCTTTATCTGATGCTTGGAGTATTATCTCACATTAGGTTTTTTTTTTTGATGATGCTGTCGGCTTGTGATTTATTTTCACCTAAGGTTTGATATACTTTTAGCTTATTTATCCGTCTGTGGCTTTAACTCCAAGGGAAAGATTTAAATTTGTTGACTTCACGTCATCAAATGCATCTCATCCGATCGTGCGAATAGCCTCATTCATTTTTTGCTTGTTTACTATTTTTCCAAACTTAAGATAATTTTCCCAAAAGACTCCATTTTCAAACTCACACCTTTTAAGTCAAAACTTCGACACTAGGTCGTCGTATCTTCAAAATCTCTCCAACACCTATTTTTAGCCAAACAAACCATTTTAATCAAACAAACAATTTTTAACCAAAAAAACAGATATTTCAAAAGGTTCCTGCGGAGTACCGCAGATGCATTGGGTGCTAATACCTTCCCATTGTATAACCAACCCCCGAACTCTCGATCTCTTTTAAAAACGCATTGTATTTTTATTACTTTTAAGTATTATTTTACATTGCATATTTTAGGGTTTTATTTCGCTCTTTTCCCTTTTCCCTTGGAAATGATAAAGCGCGGTGGCGACTCTTGCTTTTGTGAGTCAAGTTAATTAATAGCTTGATCTCCGATTTTTCACCGCTACAGAATTGGCGACTCTGCTGGGGACAGATTGACCTCTTGCTGGTCCATCCCTAAGTGGGTTAAGCCTAATTTGTTTTATCTGTTTTATCATTATTTGATTGTTTGATTATATGTATATATTATGATTATTTGGGTGTTGATAATATTTACAAAGGACAAGTCCTATACCCGGACTAAGTTACACTTAGGAATAGGACGGGCGGTATAGTCATGTTAACTTTGAGGGAGTAATCCCGAAGAAGGAGGCATGAGATCCCCCACTCAGTGGAAGGCCCTTTTGAACGTAATATTTGTTTACCGAGTAATCAGGAGGACATTATTATTTTCGACCTGGGAGCCAGAGAAGCTGGGAACCGTAGAACCCTAACCCATCTTGGCCTTTTAGGTGTAGCGCAGAGATTATAACGGAGTAATCCGGAAGTAATTGTTACACGATGCTACGCTCGGATGAGTTTCTCTTGAGAATATTGTTGATTATTGAGTAATCAAGATGTTGGTAATATCCGAAGGAGGAATGTAGACTCCGGGAACTCTTAGAACCTTGTTCTACAGGTGTGACTAAACCGTTAGTACATACCTCGGGGATGTTCTTTACTTTTGACTCAATGCTCGTGACGTTGAACCTTTCAACTTTATTTGTGACCTTGCTTGTGGTTGTTGCATAGCCATGCATTCATGCATCCATAAAACCCTTTTTACTTGACTTTGAAGGAATTTGGAGGTCTTCCTTTGTAAACATCACAAGTTTCGTCAAGCTCAATGGATCTTGGGTGTTGATAGGGCGAAAACCCTAATCCACCAAAATGGATGATTGATCTTGATGATAACTTGATCAACGCTATGATCCAATTCAAAATTCATCTTCTATCTTCATACTTTGATGTTTACAACTTAACATCTTGAGTTCCTTGAAAGTCAGATAAAAACTCTCTTTCGCATATCATGCATCATTCTACATTTTTTGTTTCATTTTCAAAGGTCTTTTTCCGAGTCTTATTTTTCCTTTGGTCTCACCAGTACAACACTCGCGCTAAGAGAACAATGGAGAATATCAAGCAAGAGGTTTCTGAACTCCGTAGAGAGATGACTAATTTGAAAGCTAGTGTGGAGCACTTAACTGGCTTGGTTGAAATTCTGGTTGCCGCCCAAGTCAATCCTTCTAAGGAGGAGGAAGCGATGATAAAAGTCTTCACTGAAACTCTAAAATCATTCTCTCATGAGAAGGTGTTGGTTGATGCACCTAATGACTTTCTTGACAAGGTGAATATGGGAGTGCGTCTAGAAGAAGATGTCGAAAAGAGATGTTCATATGAAGATGGTAGCTCAGCTAATGGTGTGAAGAAGTTTGATAATAACTTTTCCAAGAAGAGAACCATAGGAAGAAATAATCATCATCAGAATCATCATGTTTCTCCCATTTATCAACAGAATCAGCAAGTTCCTAATCAGAGGAAAACCCAGTTTGATCCAATTCCAATTACCTATACAGAGTTGTTCCCTATCCTGATGCAGAGGAATTTGGTTCAGACCCGACCTCCACCGAAGGTTCCCGAGAAGATACATTGGTACTACAAAGCTGATTTGGCTTGTACCTTTCATCAAGGTGCTCCTGGGCATGACTTGGAGGGTTACTTTGCTTTGAAGATTGAGGCTCAGAAGTTGGTCAGAAGTTGTATCTTGTCATTCAAGAACGTTGGTTTTGAAGTTCAAATCAAGCATGTGCCGAAGAGTAAACACGATTGATGGTCACTTTGAGTTTTGAAGGATGTTTTCGGTAATTCAAGTCCAGATGGAAAGCCTTCCCAGATTATTAACTTATTCGTGCTTTTTGTAATTTTTCTTGTTTATCAAAACATTGTTTGCATGTAAGAACTTGTTTGCATCTGAATGATTATCTTGATATAATGAGTATGTTTGTCTTGAAGAAATTCATTCGTTTCACTCATATTTGTTTTAAAATTTTAAATTGCTTTTGCATTATGATACCAACTTGTTGCTCATTCTCTTGCCTAGGCAGAGATTGAAGGGAGGATGATGATCTAAAAAACACAAAATCTCTGGTTGCATGCTTTTGAATAAGATCTTGTTGATGATGTACAGGCATTGTTTCAAATTCCTAAACACCGGAGATATAAGGAAGATAATCCCTTGCTAACCCCTTTTGAGCCTTTGAAGCAGAAGTTTCTTTTCTATACGAAAAAACCTTGAATTTTAACCTGGGGCAGGGTAGTTTTTTTAGTTAATCTGACTGAGTGTTCAAAATTCATAAGGAAGATGTTTTTTGAAGAGAAACTACGAGGGCTATCCTTCATGTATAATGAAGCCAAAAGATGTGGAACCGCAATGTTATCCCTCATTCATCAAGAAACGAGGCAGTCACAATCCTCTCAACCAGTAATGCAAGCTAATGTCACACATTTTGTTCAAAAAGTCAAAAATCGAGAAAAAGAAAAAGCCTGCTAAGTCAAAAAAACATGAAAACGTGTGACTTAGGCAAAATTAAGGCATCCCGCTGGACTATCAATTCAAAAGAATTAGTTCAGGCAAAAGTTAGGGAAAATAAAAATTGCAAAGAAAAGGACTGCAAAGAAAAGTCCTCAACAAAGAACAAATTGGTGACTACAAACACGAAAACATGAGGGCGGTTTCTACTCCGAAAGCCTCGTCGTTTCCTTGACCGTCACAAAATCCTTTTGAGAGATGAACACTCATGTTGAATTAACTGAACATAGGGTTGGAGAACATCATAAAGAATGGGTGGGCACCAAATATTTTGAGCCTTAAAATCTTTTTTTCTAAAAACCATGAACCAGACCACGTTACAACCTTCAAAAGTCCTAATTGAAGCAAGGTTATTTTGAAAGCATACTTCAATGAGATAGTGTTCCTGACTCCCATGAATGTTCTAAATAGTTATGTTGGTATCATATGTTTTTCCTATACAAAAATAAATGGTGCTTTAACTCGCAAAATTTGTGCGATATCTTTTCAAAATCTTCAAGACTTACATAACTGTTGCATTAGAATTTTCATTCTCATTGTAAACTTTTTCTAACTGCAAAACATTTGTTTGATATCAAGGAAGCTCACATAAGCACCAGTGATGAGTTTATTCTTTTAAGGCCTGAAATTATGTTGAGTAATTGACGGATCACGTCAAGAAAAAATAATATCCAGGGGCATGTCACCTGAAGATTGTAAGCACGAACATGTTGCTTCTCCCAGTTAATGCTTTTCCCAACTTGTTTGCTCGTTTGGGGCAAAAATTCGAAGACTTTGTTGTGCCGACTACAGTCAATCCGGGGCAATCACGTCGAGATTTGACGAATCTCTCTAAGAGTTTGAAGACACTAGAGCATGGTGGATGCCAGGTCTTTTGTAAAATCCTCTTGAGACGATTTCTCCTCATCAGCCATATAGCTTGGGGCATTTTAGAAGTGAAGTTATTCGCAAGAATCATCGAGCATCACGCAGCTTATCAGCAATAAGCTTGGGGCATCCAAAATTAATCCCAAGGGCAATCCAGATTTGTCAAGATATGTTTTTCATACATTATCAGAGGGTGGTGTTCCCAGTATCTCCAGCTAAGCATGACTTTTCCAGCTGAAGCATTGTTCGTGTTGTTATCCCTTCAATGGATTGTTGCAATAGAAGACTGGACTTTGGGTTTTCTACCTAAAAATATCTCCCTCTCCAAAGAGATTTAAGCTTTGTAAAAGGACCTTGCTCCAATGATGGCTTTTGTTTTCTATCTCCAGTAATGTTACCATCCTATTGAGATTAGCCGAGTGTTGGGTTGTGTTGTGATGTCTTATTATTTTCTGTCCATCTCCCTTGTTTGTTTTGTCAGCACATATATGGCATTCATTTATTCATTCACACTTGCATCATGCATGCACAATTGTATTTGTTGATGTCATTGAGTTCGTACACCTTGGTTATGTCTATTCAAATAACATATTTGATCTTTCCAAATAGAGTGTCAACTTAAGCATAAAGTGTGCCTTCTTTCTAATTCCCCACTGAATTAACTCTCGTGGAAGAATCTTGCTTTAGCTTTCCTTTTCCATCTCTGGATAGGATAAATCCCCATTTGAGTTATTTCCTCATTGGGTGGAGTCTTGTTTGACTATTTTCTCTCCAGTTTATTCCTGGATTGAGCTTTGTCTCTTGTGAACGATACCCTGTGGATCTCTCTAGGCTGTGAAAACTAGATGGAGAGTGCATTTATTTTGCAACGTAAATACTTGGTCTCCTCAAGAAGGATTTATTCATGGTTCCCCATTGAAGATGAACTTTATTCCCCAGCAGTGTCATCACAACCTTCTTCTGGAATATCGACATGACAAACAAGCGACTGACTCTTTATTTGAGCAGTTTGATTATTTATGATTTCTCTATGACAAATGGCGGTCTCTTCATGAGTAGTTTATCCATCCCCGATGAAATTATTGGTTCTCACCTCCAGCAATATCTTCACGATATTTTATGGGTATCTTTTTGGGAAACAGCAAGCGGCGGTCTCTTCATGGAGCAACTTGTGTGTTATGGATACTCTTGACAAACAGCAAGCGGCGGTCTCTTCATGAGCAACTTGTGTGTTATGGATACTCTTGACAAACAGCAAGCGGCGGTCTCTTCATGAGCAACTTGTGTGTTATTTTTCTCTTGAAAAACATCAAGCAGCGGTCTCTTCATGAGCAACTTGTATGTTATTGATACCTTGAAAGAAACATCAAGCGGTGGTCTCTTCATGAGCAACTTGTATGTTATTGATATCTTGAAAGAAACAGCAAGCGGCAGTCTCTTCATGAGCAACTTGTGTGTTATTGGTAATTTTGAAAAGAAACAACAAGCGACAGTCTCTTCATGAGCAACTTGTGTGTTATTGGTAATTTTGAAAAGAAACAGCAAGCGGAAGTCTCTTCATGGACAACTTGTATGTTATCAACATGTTTAAAAACAGCAAGCGACGGTCTCTTCATGAGCAACTTGTATTGTTATTACTACATTTGAAAAAACAACAAGCGGCGGTCTCTTCATGAGCAACTTGTATGTTATTATCACCTTTGAAAACCGCAAGCGGCAGTCTCTTCATGGACAACTTGTATGTTATCAACACTTTTTGAAAACGGGAAGCGGCAGTCTCTTCATGGACAACTTGTATGTTATCAACACTTTTTGAAAATGGCAAGTGGCGGTCTCTTCATGAGCAGCTTGTACGGAAAACGACAAGTGGCAGCTTCTTCATGAGCAGCTTGTACGTTAGTATTATTTGGAAGACAGCAAGTGGCAGCTTATCTATTTGAGCAACTTGTGTGTTATTGTTCCCTTGAATACAGCAAGTGGCAGCTTCTTTATGAGCAGCTTGTGGATTTTTGGCAACAAGTGGCAGCTTCTTCATGAGCAGCTTGTGTGCTTTGATATTCTTTGAAGACAACAAGTGGCAGCTTCTTTATGAGCAGCTTGTGGATTTTTGGCAACAAGTGGCGGACTCTTCATGAGCAGCTTGTGTGCTTTAATATTCTTTGAAGACAGCAAGTGGCGGTCTCTTCATGAGCAGCTTGTATGTTATTGACACCTTTGAAAGGAAGCGAGTGGAGGCCTCTTTATTTGAGCAGCTTGTGTATCCCCAACAATAATGTCTACTCAGCAAATGGCATCCCTTCGAAAAAGTCCCGTGGGGAAGTTTGTTATTTTATCCTTTTCAAGCGATATCTTGGTCAGAGAAGAAATGTGTTACCGTTCTTGGTAAAATTCATAAATCAGAGATGTTTATCTCCAGTCACCGTACTGATGTCAATCATTTTGTTTTCCAGCCACAGTGCTGATGTCAATCATTTTCCAGTCTCAGTGCTGATGTAAATCATTTCTTTTCCAGTCTCAACACTGATGTAAATCATTCAAGAGTCTCTCATTTGAAGTCTATGACTTTGTTTCCCCAGTGGAGTTACAACCTCTTCCTCTGTGGGATTATTGTAATGTGCTTGGTTTCTCCAGCATAGTCTGTCTCATATGGCGTCATTCCCCATAAAATTCAGAGCATTACATTCATATCATATCATGAACATAATCGCGGTATCTTAAGGCCAAAAATTGTGTATTCTATATTTAAGTCCCTTCAATCTCGTCGAAATGAAGATCCCAATCTTCATATCTCCAGATAGAAGAAACTTAAATAGGGGCAGCTATTGTACCCCAATTTTTGACCTAAGATCCCATTCTTATTTTTGCATTTTTAAACATAAGCCAAGGTCACGAAATATGGTTGGTTTTAACCTCTCACCTTCGAGCTTTGACTATGCGAAGATTGTCAAGTGTTTTGAACATTTTTAGCCTATGTATCACTAATTTCTAATCGCATACAAAGGTGTATGTTCATGTTTTCTTTTGTGTCATGTGCAGGGACAGGTCTGGATCAAGAGCATCAGATGTCGCGCCTCAATTAAGGTTTTGAGTCTCCCAAGCCAGAAGTACGATTGATTGTGGATTCTCGAAGACTGATTCATCAAGGCACACTGTTGCACCCTAAGTTTCGTCCCTAATTTTTTCAGTCGCACTTTCATATCGTATTTTGTCATTTGGTCACAATCATTAGTAAATATCTTCATTCATCACATTTTGCATCATTAGTCGTATTTAAGTTGACCAGAAAAGTCAGTTTGAATCAAAGTTTGCATCGTCTTTCAGTTGTAAAATACCCGGCGTTTCACTTCATTCATTTTTATTTGTTTACTATTTTCTTGCAGTGCTCCAAGTTGTTTATATGTCAATAATAAAAATATTTTGGTTTTATAGACAGACCGTTAAAAGCGATTCAATATTGTGCGAAAAGATAGCGAGAAAAATATTTCAAGTTTTCACCTCTTACCGATCATTTTATGAATCTGCATGACGCGTAGATTATGACGGTATGCTTGCTTTATTCTTTCGGTACAGTTCGAGGTCTCGTTTTTAACCGTAAACGCCTGTTTAGCCTGATATTTTAATTATCATTTTTTTTCGATTTTTGACCTTGTTGAATATTTTTTCTTTAATCTTTGTGACATGTAGATTATTTTAATGTGTTCATTTTATTTTTTCGGATAAATTTTCGTCCGTTTTTTTATCATTTTTGGTCATTTTGGGTCTTTATTTTTTATTCATAAAATATTCAAAAAAATCATTTTAAATGGAGTTAATTTTAATGCATTTAGTTTTTTGGTTATTTTTATCATTTAAGGGCTTTTTGGTCATAAAAAATTATTTGTTAAACTGTGCTTTATTCTTATTGGTTGTTAGAGAGAGTAATGGATCGATCCAGAAATAGCAAATGAATTGCAAAACAGAAGTGAAATTTCCTCTTGATCTGTCTATATAAACACTTCTTTCTTTTCTTTGTTAAGGGGGGAACACAATAATAAACTCTCTCTTTCTCTCATTAACCCACTCACTACACACATTCCTTTCCATTCTTTTTTTTTACTCACATTCACACCATAACAACATCCCTTCAATTTCCTCACCAATTACACTCTCTGCTAGTTACCCTTCGCGCAAACTCCCTCTGTACCCCTCCGCTCCAGCTTCGTACTCACCAAAACCACCTCAATTCCATCGTTACTTCAGAACCCACACGCGATTCATCTTCCAATAGCTCTACCAGCAACATCCTCCGCTAGTAATTCACAACAGCACCGCCTAACCTTCCGCCCTCATCAACCCAGCGCCACACATCACCTCACAAGCTTCTACTTCCTCCATCAATTATCTGCACTTCCCTCAACATCCCAACCTCAAAAGACCCATGTTCCCAACCTTCCTTCCACAATGCAACCCTGTGTGACTCCTCAAAACCCTTCCGCCACCTCATCTCCCTAACCCTCTCCAACTGTTCCTCCTACGTCTCTCTCTCATTCACAGCCCTCAAATCACTCTCCCCCCTCATCTTCAATCTTCCTCCCTCTCTCTCCACGAATAACAATCCACCCCTCTTTCTCACCGTCATCTTCACTCAGCTGTTAAATCCCTCACTTTACGCCCTGGTGTTTGTATCCCATCTCCTTTCCGAGCACGTGCTCAATCCCATCAGATGGATGGTAGTGATAGTCGAAGCAAAGAGACTACAAGACTGAGTTCGGTGGAACCTATTTTGAGATTTGCTAGGGGCAATGTTTTACCCTTAGCTCTCATTTCTTCCGTCACGTTAGGATTAACATTCCTAGTCTTGGTTGCGCTCTTGACAAGTATCGTGTGTCCAAAATTGGGCCGTTTGGAATTTTTGTTATCTCAGGGTTGATGTTGCGAAGTGAAGAAATTGGTACTGCTGTAGAAGCATGGCCTGTTGGACTCTTTGGGCTAGTATCTATTTTATTTCTTACACCATACTTTTCCAGGATAATATTGCAAGTTCATCTCCAACCACCTTCCTCTTCGACACGTTTCGGTAAATGTACTTTTTCCATTTTTACCAATCTCTGATTTGTTTTGTTTAAGTGTAAATTTTGCTTGTTGTTGTCTATGAATGGGATGATATACTTGTTTCATTTAACTCTGCAAATTGAAGCTGATGTTAGTACTTGTTGACAGTTTATTACTTTCTCGGGTGATAACAAATGTGAATTTTATTGCGATTGTTTGTCTTAATGAGTTTAAAGGTTTCAATGTAGAATTTATTGTGTTGGCATCTTGTTTTTTTGAAACCGGATATCGAAGTTTCTTGTTGATATTGTTTTGTTTGTAATAAACTTGTGAGGTTCTCGATTATAATTTGTAATGACGATTCTTTTCTTGGTCCTAATGTGGAGCGAAGTTTATTGTCGTGTCATGTTTTGTTGGATTTCAATCTGAAGAAGTTTTAGCAATAAACCTGGTTGTATTTGAGTTTAAAATTCATATTAGAAAATTCAATTGTGATACCATTGTTTTGTTGAGTTCGAACATATTTGCGCTAAATCTTATCGAATGATGACATATTACATGGTTGCTTCCCAAATTTGTTTCGATTTATTTTAGTTCGCTTTGAGCTCAACTTTCTATGTTTCGATTTTGGCTTGAATAGTAGCATGAGTTTCTTTGGCTTTAGCTCATTTGTGAAGTAAAATGTTCAAATAATCGATTGTTTGGTTCTTGAATTGTTCATGTGCATCATGGAAATTTCATTTTGATTCATACCTTGCCGAAACTTTAATTCAAAACTTTTTTTATTACTTTTGAACTTGACATAATTTTGGCATGAGTTTATTAAATTGTCGGTATTGATGTTGCCATGTTGTTTGAGTGATTTTAAAAAGTGGTTTTGATGATGTTTCAAATTGAATTGAATTCACAAAGTTTGTTGGTTTAATATTAGTGTTTATACATAAGGTTGAAATCACTTTGAAATTAATTTACATGAGCTTTTTATGCATAATTTGTTGTTGTCCAACTTTTGATAATGCTGATTTTTGTGTGTGTTTACATTGAACAATATCATGAATTCTTGATTTTGATTTGTGTAAACATTCATTTGTTCATATGCATCATACAAGTTCATTTTGATTTTTATACTTTGTGATTACTAACGTAAATTCAAATCTTGTTGCAATTTCATTCATTTTAATTTTTATACCGCTTATGCTACTAACGCGTTTGCTACTGTGAAGGTTTCCAAAAAAAATCGTTTCAAGTATCCATTCTCACATAACGTATCCATAATTCCTACACTTCTCCTTTTACCTTTTTATTGTATTTCATTATTTTTATTTTATTTGGTATTGTAAATATACACTTGTACATAATATTTTGACTGTCTAGTCACTTCACTTGTAAATAAATTCAGGTTTTGAAAATATTATTTTCATTGCATTGTGATTTTATTTTTAATTCCAATTAACTTCTGAAAATTGTGCGGACGCACATAAGTTTCCCGTGTTGTTAGACTTTGTCGGTATATCTCTTGTGATGCAGGGATTCTTATCTGACACCGTGAGCTTTATCCACCGCCTTTGCGCTTTATCTGATGCTTGGAGTATTATCTCACATTAGGTTTTTTTTTTTTGATGATGCTGTCGGCTTGTGATTTATTTTCACCTAAGGTTTGATATACTTTTAGCTTATTTATCCGTCTGTGGCTTTAACTCCAAGGGAAAGATTTAAATTTGTTGACTTCACGTCATCAAATGCATCTCATCCGATCGTGCGAATAGCCTCATTCATTTTTTGCTTGTTTACTATTTTTCCAAACTTAATATAATTTTCCCAAAAGACTCCATTTTCAAACTCACACCTTTTAAGTCAAAACTTCGACACTAGGTCGTCGTATCTTCAAAATCTCTCCAACACCTATTTTTAGCCAAACAAACCATTTTAATCAAACAAACAATTTTTAACCAAAAAAACAGATATTTCAAAAGGTTCCTGCGGAGTACCGCAGATGCATTGGGTGCTAATACCTTCCCATTGTATAACCAACCCCCGAACTCTCGATCTCTTTTAAAAACGCATTGTATTTTTATTACTTTTAAGTATTATTTTACATTGCATATTTTAGGGTTTTATTTCGCTCTTTTCCCTTTTCCCTTGGAAATGATAAAGCGCGGTGGCGACTCTTGCTTTTGTGAGTCAAGTTAATTAATAGCTTGATCTCCGATTTTCACCGCTACAATGGACGGGGAGTTTATTGAAACCCCCTTTCAGCATTTTGAAGAGGTACCTCCAACATTGGCAGCAGCAGAAATAGTGGTTGAAGAGGACTTTCCTTTGAAGATGGCTTCCTTGAAGGACGCCCGGGCTGTGATCGAGAAAGGTGAATGTGCTAACTAGGGCAGGCTCCCTGATTTCACCCCTAAAACTGACAAGTTTGGACTTAGTTTTACTGCAGAGGCTCAGAGGGTTGTGCGCAAAGCTAGGACCGGAAGACCTCCTAAGCTCATCACCAATCCTGGAGTGAATGCTATTGGGGACGAAGATGAAGTGGAAGAGTCAGAGTTTGATAGCTGGATCTACCCGACGACTGACGGTGGATTGAACAATTGGACCGCCAAAGATCATACTCCTGTTACTTTTGTTACGCAGTAATGAATTCCTTTGTTTTTGTTATTTGTAATAAACAATGAATTGAAACTCTATGGCGCTGTGTCTTACCCAGGGCACCGTGGCTTCATTTGTGAGGGCATATTAATTGTCATTTCATATATCATGAATAAAGACCTTGGACGTTTTCTCGCACTTCAAATCTTATGCTCTTTTTCTTTCTTTCCTTTCTTTATATATTGCAAAACAGCTGTATTTACACACACCCACTCATACAGGTTTCAATCCACTTTGGATCTCACTGGTAACGACTCTGCTACTGCCAGTTATGACTTCGAAAATCCGATCAACTTAGCCGAAGACGAAGGTGAAGATGATTGTGAAGTGCCTGGCGAGCTTGCAAGACTGTTACTCCAGGAAGAGAGGGAAATTCAACCACATGAAGAGCCGGTGGAAACGATAAATCTGGGTACTGATACAGATAAAAAGGAAGTCAAAATTGGTGCCAACCTAGAGCTCAGCGTGAAGCAACGGTTGACTCGGATGTTACATGATTATGTGGAGATCTTTGCCTGGTCCTACGAAGACATGCCTGGGTTGGATACCGACATTGTGGTCCATCATTTGCCTACCAAGGAAGGCTGCCCTCCGGTTAAGCAAAAGATCCGCCGTATGCGTCCAGAGATGTCTGAGAAGATCAAAGCTGAGGTTATGAAGCAGTTTGATGTCGGGTTTCTTACAGTGACTTCTTACCCTCAGTGGGTTGCCAACGTGGTGCCAGTACCGAAGAAGGATGGTAAGGTCAGAATGTGTGTTGATTACAGGGATCTGAACAGGGCCAGTCCCAAGGATGACTTTCCCCTACCTCACATTGACGTTCTGGTTGATAATACTGCTCAGCACAAGGTGTTCTCTTTCATGGATGGTTTTTCAGGGTATAATCAGATCAAGATGGCTCCTGAAGACATGGAGAAAACTACCTTTGTCACTCAGTGGGGCACCTTCTGCTACAAGGTCATGCCATTCGGGTTGAAAAATGTTGGGGCAACCTACCAACATGCCATGGTTGCTTTATTTCATGACATGATCCATCATGAGATTGAGGTATATGTCGACGACATGATTGCAAGGTCCCAAACTGAGGAAGAACACCTTGATCATCTGCAGAAATTGTTTGGCCGTCTGAAGTTGTACAAGCTAAGGCTGAACCCGAACAAGTGCACCTTCGGGGTTAGATCTGGAAAGTTGCTGGGCTTCGTTGTAAGTGGTAAAGGTATTCAAGTGGACCCTGCCAAGGTTAAGGCCATTCAAGAGATGCCAGTTCCTAAGACAGAGAAGGAGGTCAGAGGCTTTCTAGGACGTCTAAATTACATTGCTCGATTCATCTCGCATCTAACCGCTACCTGTGAGCCAATCTTCAAGCTGCTGAAGAAAGATCAGGTAGTACGTTGGAATGATGAATGTCAGGCCGCTTTTGACAGAATCAAAGAGTATCTCCAAGAACCACCCATCCTTATGCCACCGGTTGAAGGGAGACCTCTGATACTATACCTGACAGTACTTGACAACTCAATGGGGTGTGTGCTGGGGCAGCATGACGAGTCTGGCCAAAAAGAGCATGCCATTTATTACCTTAGCAAAAAGTTTACCGACTGTGAGACCCGATACTCACTGCTCGAGAAAACTTGTTGCGCTTTGGTATGGGCTGCTCGCCGGCTGAGACAGTATATGCTGACTCACACTACCTTGTTGATCTCAAAGATGGATCCAATAAAGTACATATTTGAAAAGCCTGCTCTGTCTGGGAGAATAGCAAGATGGCAAATGATCTTGACGGAATATGACATACAATACACAACTCAGAAAGCCATCAAAGGAAGTGTATTGGCGGACCACTTGGCACATCAGGCAGTAGACGACTATCAGTCAATGAACTTCGAGTTTCCAGACGAGAGTATCATGATAGTGACTGATTGTGAAGTACCTGGACCGGATGAAGGACCCGAGGAAGGATCCCGATGGTCTATGCACTTTGATGGAGCCTCCAATGCTTTGGGTAATGGCATCGGCGCTGTGATCATATCTCCTCAAGGCACTCATACTCCACTTACTGCCCGGCTATGTTTCAACTGCACCAACAACATGGCAGAGTATGAGGCATGCATCATGGGACTTCAAGCTGCGATCGACTTAAGGATCAAGTTTCTGAGTGTCTTCGGAGATTCCGCTCTCGTGATCAATCAGATCAAAGGGGAGTGGGATACGAAACATCCGAATCTTATTCCTTACAGAGAATGTGTGTTGACATTGATCCCCCACTTCACAGAGATAACTTTTGAACATTTCCCAAGAGAGGAGAATCAGTTAGCGGACGCGTTAGCTACGATGTCTTCCATGTTCAAAGTCAAATGGGATAATGAGGCTCCCCGGGTCATCATCTGGAAACTGGACGAACCGGCATATTGTTGTGATCTTGAGACTGAGCTGGTGACTGAGAAACCTTGGTACCATGAGGTGAAGAGATACTTGGAATCTCAGGAATACCCTGAAGGTGCATCTGTCAACGATAAAAAGTTTCTGAGAAGGTTCGCAGCAAAGTTCTTCCTTAGCAACGACATCCTGTACAAGCGAAACCATGATTCGACCTTACTGCGTTGTGTGGATAAGACTGAAGCAGAAAGAATCATGGCGGAGCTACATGAAGGTACCTTCGGAACATATTCTAGTGGACACACCATGGCAAAGAAAATCCTTCGGGCAGGGTATTTCTGGTCCACGATGGAAGCCGACTGCTACCAACATTCTCGGACATGTCACAAATGCCAGATTTACGCAGACAAGGTGCACATTCCTCCAGTTCCTCTGAATGTCTTGACTGCACCTTGGCCTTTTGCAATGTGGGGCATAGATATGATCGGTGAGATTAAAACTACGGCATCCAATGGGCATCACTTCATCCTGGTAGCGATCGATTACTTTACAAAGTGGGTTGAAGCAGCTTCCTACGCCACAGTAACCAAGAACGTCGTGGCACGGTTCATTCGGCATAACTTGATCTGTCGATACGGCGTCCCGGAGAGGATCATTACGGACAATGGTACCAATCTTAATAACAAGATGATCACTGAGCTCTGCGAGCAGTTTAAGATACAGCACCACAACTCTTCTCCTTACCGGCCGAAGATGAATGGGGCTGTAGAAGCAGCGAATAAGAATATCAAGAAAATTGTGCAGAAGATGACAGTGACCTATAAAGATTGGCACGAGATGTTACTGTTTGCTCTACATGGGTACCGTACCTCAGCAAGGACGTCAACCGGGGCAACTCCTTTCTCCTTGGTCTACGGTATGGAGGCAGTCTTACCAATTGAAGTGCAAATACCCTCTCTCCGGATAATGAAGGATGCAGACCTGAGTGAAGATGATTGGATCCAGACACGACTTGATCAGTTAAACTTAATCGACGAAAAGAGACTCACTACTATTTGTCATGGTCAGACGTACCAAAAACGGATGATCAGGGCATTTAAAAAGAAATTCAGACCACAAGAATATCAAGTTGGGGATCTGGTAATCAAACGCATCATCCTTCCTCGGAGTGATCCCAGGGGCAAATGGACCCCTACGTACGAAGGGCCATTTGTGGTTAAACATGTGTTCTCAGGAGGAGCCATGATCCTAACCACCATGGATGGTGACGACCTTCCTCACCCCGCCAATGCAGACATAGTAAAAAGATACTACGCATAACAAAGACCCGCTAGGATGACATACCTAGGCAAAAATTAGGGCTTCCCGGCGAACCAAAAGGGTTCGGGCAAAATGAAGGGATGAAATGAAAAAATCTGTACACCCGGCAAGTCGAAAACCTGAAAAGGCGGCTTGGGCAAAAATGGGTATCCCGGTGGACTGAAAACCCGAAAGGGCGGTCCAGGAAAAAGTTAGGGATAAAGCGTAATACTATGTCTCATTGGATCACTTCGCATCCAGAATCTGGTATCAACATCAAGTTCAGATGGCATTGATCAATCAACTTCATCTTCAGCTAGGTCATCAAGTGATGAGACGCTCGAAGATATAAAGGCAATAGTAGAATTGGAACCCAGTGGGATTATTCTTCTCACACAGCTGTTTTATTTTCCTTTGTACAAATTGTATAAACTCTTTTGTTCAGCGGCGTCCTCTTACTAGGACGTCAACCTCTTGTACATAAACGCCTATTTACTGGAAAATTCAAAAATCAATACAAATACACTTTTCAGCTCAAATTACCATTTGTTTTTCCTTTTTCTATTTTGTTTTGCGAAGAACGTCCAAGGTTCAATTTGTGATATATGCATTTGACAATAATTGCTAACTCATAAATATTTGCATACGAAACAAAGGATTAATTACAGGTAACATTAGAAGCAGGGGCAATAATGAGTGGTCTAAGCGATCTAATTGTTCTGTCCACCAAGGTACCAAGGTAAGTTTGGCCGGAGAACATAACCAGTATATCTTAATTCCCTAGAGAGTGAGTCAGCAAGTCAATGCACTCTCTTTCCCCAAGCAAAGCTATACAATCAGCATTAAGGAAGTTGGGTATCCCCCGCAGATCTCAACATTCCCCAGCACAATATACGGACATTCTTAACAAGCATCCCCGGCAGTCTTGATCTAAGATTGTTCCCCAGCGGTATACCAGACATTCAACGGAGCCACTTCCCCAATACATCTAAAAAATTTCCCCAGGAGAGTCCAGTCTGAAGATTTCCCCAGGAATGTTTGAATCCATCTTCCCAGCAGGAAGCTTATCTCCAGTAGATTCTGGAAGCTTCTCCCCTATAGAGCGCGAACGCGTCCCCCGGTTTTATTCAAAGGTTATTTTCCTACCGGGATATAACTAGGTTATCCTCAGCCAAAAGCCACGAGAAGATCGTCCTCGGTGAAGTCTTCTTATCCCCAGCGAAGTCTATTAACACTTCCAACATCAACGGTGTTGTACCCCAAAATTTGCCCTCCCATATTCTTCAAGATTGGCCAAGTCAAAGGTTCAAAATCTCCCCAAGGGTTGCACAGTTCAAGGGTCTCCTAACAGTCAAAAACTAGGGTTTTGGTTTTGACAAAGAAAATGAAGTTTCCAAGGGTCCAATCAAGTCCCACATGCCTACAAATATTGTCAAGCATCCTCATACCAAGTTTCAAGACTCACAGCACAAAATTGCATAGTCAAAAACCCTAATTGCACTACAGTCAACTGTAGGGGCAAAATGGTAATTTGACAGTCAAAAGTTCAAATTTTTGGTCAACATACCATTTCGAAGCCATAAACATCATTTGATCAATTCTTGATCATGATTTTCAAAGCTTGGCTCAAAAAGTCTCAAGATGCAAAAGTTTCCATATTTGGACAGTTGAAAAAGTCAACTGTAACTTGACCAAGGCATAACTTCCACATGGTTTATCAGAAAAATTCCATCCAAAGCTCATTTTGAAGAGAAAGACATTTCCTACAACTTCTCTTCACACTTCAAGTCCAAGAAATGCTCTCACAAAATGTTATCAATCTCAACATCATAGGTCATTTTCAAAAGTCAACAAAAAGGGACTTTAAGTCAAAGGCCATAACTTGAGATTGGTAAATCAAAATGACATGGGACCAAAGGCATTGGTTAGAGGACTTCAAGCCCTTTCCAAAATGTCTAAGAACATGATCAAAGCTTAAAAATTGAGCAAGATATGCCTTGTGGAAGTTGGGAAATTTTTGGGTATTTTGAAAAGTCAACTTTGCTTCAAATGTCTTAAAATTGCTAATGGGCCACATTTTCTTCCAAGATTCATCATCCAAAGCATGTGCACGACCATTTGGCCCAAAGGGAATTTATTCATCATTTTTATTTATTTATTTGAATTTTTAATTGCCAATAATTCATTTAATTAATTAAAATATGGAAAAAATACCAAAGCAAGCTTTTCAAATCTTTTTATGCATGGAATATCTTCAAAATTTCGTGCATTATTTGATATGGAAAGAATCAGGAATATTGGACATGATTGGTATCAAATATGCATGGAAAAGATTTGAAAATATATGCCATGAAAATCAAATATCTTTCCATCAATGCAAAGGTTTTTTGGATCCAAATCTTTACCCTAATCATTCCATACATAAGCCAGAAGCAAACCCTAGTGCTAGAGACCTCTAAGCTGCGCCAGAAAACAAGAACAAAGTTTGTGTTTTTTGTCAAAAATTCTAAAACTGAAAACATGATTCCAAGGCTTTTCAAGACAAGAAAACCATCCTATTGCGTTCCTGAGGCTTCCAGGAACGTATCTGAATCAAAATCATCAACTCTAACGCCCAGAATTGGTAACTAGAAGTCAGACTGTGTCATCGTTTTTGCATAATCGTATTTCATCATTCATGCCATGATTTTGAATTCTAATGCTTGTTTTGTGTTAATCTTGTCATTCTGAAGCTAACTATATTGTTCAATTGAGTTTTCCTCATCCATACGCGAATCCACCATTGGAGTGTTTTAGGGTTGCAGGGGTTCAAAATTGGGGCTTCTCTGTTATAGAAAAATTGGAACACGAGACTTAGACCATTAAACTCAGGAAGCTTGGACGAACATAACTACCCTATCGCGCCTAATTTATGTAGCAAGACGAGCTATTCGCTATTTTTGAAAAGGGTACATTTTGGGGGGGTTTAAAACCCCCGCTAATTCTTTTTTTGTTTCAGGTAAAAATGCAAGCAACGAAGAAGAAGATCAGGTGTCAAGGCATGGTTGGCTCATTTGAATTTCACGCTAAAATCATCCACTAACCCTTGTTTTGAATTATATTATTTGTTTTCTATACTATGTCCAGAACGCGTAAACGGCTCAATGGCAAGGCATATGGTGTGGTAAGCGATAGGACCTGGGTTCGATCCCCAGGTCCTCTATCCCTTCAATAATATTTTTTCTAATATCATCCTATGCAGTTTCTCTCCAGAGGCCTACCATACGCCCATAATCCAAGCGCGCCACATGGCCACTGAGGGCAATCTAAAGGCCCAGATCTGATGAACACCATGGACATTGGTCAACGCACCTGAACGCTTCTAGGAAAAGTCAAAAAAGGGCCTCCAAAGATGGGCCTGATTGCTACAACTTAACCTCCAGTTTGGGGACAGAACCCCCCAGGGGTTTGCTTTTTCATTCTTTTTCATATTTTATTTTATTTTATTTGTTTTAATTGATTTCCATTTAAATCTTTAAATTAATTTATTTTCATAAAACATAAAAAATAATAAAAATCAGAAAAAGGCAAAAATAAAAATATATTTTTATTTTAAATATCTTTGTAAATAAATCTTATTAATTAATTAGTTTTATTCTAGGATTAATTTTAACATTTTTTTTAATAAATTTAAAATTTGTAGAATTAGGGTTTTAATCAATTTTTATCTTTTTCTTTTCCTTCACCATTAATTATTAATCATTATATTTTTGTAAATAAAATTGCATTAATTAATTAGGTTTAATTTTAGGTTCAATTTCAATGCTTTTCTTAATAAATTAAAAATAACTAGAATTAGGGTTAATTAATATTTTAATTTCATTTAATTCTCATTAAAAATCCATAAACACCAAAAAAACTCAAAAATCATTTCTTTTCATTTTAATTTAATTAATTTCATAATTACAATTTAATTTCATTAAAAAAGGTCCAACGCCCTCGCATTCCCGATTTTTATTCTCTTCACGCATTTTATTCTTATTCCTTCTCTTAAATATTAATGTAATTCTCCCAAAGCCATGTAATTCGGACATTTATATTTCTCGCACTTTACTTTATTTTATGTCAAATCGGGTCCTGGATTTAATTTGGCGATGTGGACCCGCGCCTTTGTAATAGTTTAGGAACTTTATATTTCTCGCAACTTTTTAACTGCTAATAAATTGCATGCAAGAATGAATGACTAAAATAAAAACAAAAGCGTAGATCACCCATGACATGAACAAGACAAAATATCTGAAAACGACACACAAATCACACACCACCCCTAGGGTACGCCTCACTGTTGCCTTGCCCCTCGAAAGGTGATCGTCGAGTAGAGGATGTTTTAGTAAGTCCTCATGATCCGGGAACCTGGCATGAGGGTAGCTTCTAAGGTATCTTCCTATTGCTCCGGTGATCACCATGTCCCGAACCTTCGAATTGACCCGAACCCCTCCAATGGTGGTGCTACCTACCTCTCAATGGTGGGATGGCACTGCTTTAAAGGGCATTTACACAGACGAATTCCTTAGGGTAGGTAGACGACTCTAGATACTTGCTCTAATTTCAAAACAAATCAAAAAATACTTTTCACACCGACATCTTTTCAAAAGCTTTCGAAAGCAATTTTTCAAACACTCTTGAGGACCGATACAAGAGTCGAACTGAAATTTTCAAAGAAACTTTTTTAAAACCCACAGTTGAAAAGCAAACAAACCATTTTTGAAAACACATTGAGCAAGTATCTAAGAGCCCATGGATAACCGTGGATAGAAAGGGTGCTAACACCTTCCCTTTCTATAATCTACCTCCCGAACCGAGAGCAATCTCTATAAGGAATTTTTCTGTGCTTTTGTCCTTTCCATTTGGAGAAAATAAAAGACGGTGGCGACTCTTGCTTCCGCGACATTTCGCGAACCAGCTTTAAACAGTCAGTTCCAGATCCACCGATCACAGAACTGGCGACTCTGCTGGGGATAATCATATAAAGTGAGGTGTACCTTAGGATTAAGATCACTGTGTTTTCAATTGTTTTCTTTGCTTGCTTTAAATTGTGGGTTGCTTGGGAGTTCTATAGATCCTAACCCAGATCTGGGGGATACCTTCTTAGAAAGTAGCAACAAGGCTGTGAGGGAACTGTGCGGGGTATACCGACATTGTTGAAGCAGTCTGCTACGTTGATGTGGCACTTTGGTATGTACCGGTAACCCTTGAGTTCAGTCAAGGAGAGTACGGGGCCTCCGCATGGTGTCGTGAAGCATCAACAGACCTTAGGAACCTTAATTGAACTATCTTGGCCTCTTTAGGATAGTGAGATAACTGACTTTGGTGCAGTCCGAGGTTGGTTGATACTCGATACTACACTCAATTGAGGGTTGCTTTCCTGGAATATTTCGGTCGCCAGTTCAGTGGCTAAATCGAAACGATGAACAATGAAAGCAATCCCGTGATATTGGGACCCTTAGAACCCGGTTACTTCTAATAGGACAGGTTAAGCCCACCAACTTCAAGAGGGTAATACCCAGACCTCATGTTGGCCTAAACTCTAAGGGTTTCTCTTGTGTGACTTGTGTGCCTTCGTACTTGACTATTTGCATGCTTGTTAACTGACACTTGAGTTTCTTGCAGGTTTTGTTTATAGTCCTTAATTGGGACACATAACAGGGTTTACTGAGTTTCTTGCAGGTTTTGTTTATAGCCCTTAATTGGGACTCATAACGGGGTTACTTACATTACCCCATGCATGGCATAACATCATACCATTGCATACATCCTAACTCATTTCAAGGATCTCAAGGGCCTGTGATGCAGGTCATGATGAACCAACTGTCTAACAAGGGGCAAAGGGGATTTATTTTCCCAAGCCAAGGTTGTCAGGGGCTATGACCCACTGGATATGGTGAGCTTTTGACCCTTGAAGAAGGACTCTCAACAATATGAAGTGCCTTCAATCAAGCCACCAGTTACCAGATTCTAATAATTTTTCTTGTTTATCCCGCGAGGTCCTTGAAAACATTACATGCATGTCATATACATCATTACATAACAGGTATCTTTGTTGCAGGTCACTTACCTTTCTCGCTGTTTATTTCAGCAATGGCTTCCCAACAAGATAACCAGGACCTCCTTGCTCAAGAGACTCGGTTCGGGGAAATCCTCCTGAATCTATCCAAGGGGCAGGAGGAGTTGAGAACACTTCTCATGGAGACTTTGGTCAGGAAAAGCGCTGAGGACGAGCGGGTGAAACATCTGCAAGCTGAAGTGGATGCATTGAAAGCCCAGATGTTGGGGCAGGTGACTGCCGTTCAAGGCTTAGCTCAAAGACAAGAAGAGCTCGGAGTTCTCGTCAACCAACTGCTTCAGGGTAACCAACTGGGGCAAACATCCAAGGTTGAAGGGCCAGTCATCATTCAACCACCTCTGAGGCAAGAGGATAAGATAACTCCTCAAAAGGCTTCAAGGTCACAAGTTCAGCACCAACCTCACCAGCTTCAGACAGACAAGCCCAGGAGGCAATTCACCCAGCTCAACATGTCGCTGTTCCAAGCTCTACAACGCCTGTTGAGGTTGAATCTAATCACATTAAGGGCTCATCCCCGGAACCCCAACATAGCATCTCCTATCTATGATCCCAATAAAAGGTGTGCCTACCAATCTGCCAGTCCTGGACATGATACAAATGAGTGTTGGGCTCTGAAGAACAAGATCCAGGACCTGATTGATGAAGGAGCATTGGAGTTCACACAAGATGGTCAGGCTGAATTTTTCTACCATCCCTCCAAGGCTCACCATTTGAAGTGACAAGCCCTGAGATGGAAAAACATTTGTTCATTCGAATGTTCAAGTTGTAATTTTCTTTTGTTCAAACATTTACTCATGTTAAACGTTGTTATTTCATTAAGGCATCGCATACGTCTGTCTTGAAGCAATATATTCGTATTCACTATACGCAAATTATTTTCATATTTTTTCTGATGATCAACTCTCGATTAATAATTCTAAAGCCTCTTGAGGGAGGATGACGAAAACGATACCACGATACACAGTATGCTTTTGAACAGACCCCGCTGATGAGGTACAGGCATTGTTTCAATCCCCAAACACTGGAGTTATAAGGAAGATAATCCCTCGTTAACCCCTCTGAGCTAAAGAAGTAGGAGTTTTTATTTTCGAAATTTAAAACCCTTAATCATAACCTGGGGCAGGGTAGTCTCTCAGTTGATCCAAGTGCATAACAAATGGCACCAAAGAGGTCCTTACAAAAAAGAAAAAGAAGAAGACCGTCATGATTCCGAATAATCATAAGGATAGGCAGTCATTATATCTCAAAAATAAGAGCCCAATAAGTCAAAACCTACGAAGGAGACTTACGAAACTGGGGCATCCCGCTGACTATAATTCCAAAAAGGAAACAGCTCAGGCAAAAAACAGGGACAACAAAATCAAGAGAGAAAAAGAGGTCATAAAAAACCCTCGACAAAAAAAGAAAGGAAATGACTGTCTATTCAAAATAAACTGTCAATATCCGAACCATCACTGGAGCATCAAAGCAAAGACCCAAACAAGGTCTGACGCACGATCAACTGAGCTTAGGTTTGAAGAACATCACGAAGAGTGGGTGGGTACAAATAAAATTTGAGCCTTTATCCTTTGTTTCTTAAACCGTGAACCAGGCCACGTTATAACCCTCAAAAGTCCTAGCTGAAGCATGGGTTAGTTCGAAAGCATACTGTACGAAAGGTATCCTGGCTCCTTAAGGCTCGCGGTAAAATACGGAGTTGACATCACGTTTTACAAACAAACACTTGTTTTATGAAAAAGAATGCATTTTCAAAATCTTCAAGACAGACATAAGCTTTGCATTTTTAACATAACTTTGTTTGCATATGACTTTTTGTTTGAACAGCATAGAAGTTCGCGCGACGAATGCCTAATGAACGAAAGCACCCCCAATCAAGGGGCATGACATGATCATGGTCTATCATCTGGGGCAGTCCAATCAAGATTCGGAGAATCTCTCAAAGGCCAAATAGCCTGGGGCAAATCTCCGCCTAAGTCACTTGGGGCACTCCAACAATGAATCTTGTCTGATCAAACATCTTCTGGTAACATTACGAAACACTTCTAACAGGGGCAACTCCCTACATTCTGAAAGCACGGACATAGTCGAAAAGATACTATGCAAAATCAAAGACCCGCTAGGTTGACATACCTAGGAAAAAATAAGGGCTTCCCGGCGGACCAAAAGGGTTCGGGCAAAATGAAGGGATGAAAAGAAAAATCTGTACACCCGACAAGTCGAAAACCTGAAAAGGCGGCTTGGGCAAAAATGGGTATCCCGGTGGACTGAAAACCCGAAAGGGCGGTCCAGGCAAAAGTTAGGGATCAAAAGCGTACGACTATGTCCCGGCATCTTGTCACTTGCTTACCAGAAAAAGGTTGGTCCATCAACAACTATCAGCACCCCACAGGTGCCTTCTCTCATAGAAACAGGGGCAGTATTGAGTCGTCTAAACGGTCTAATGATTCTGTCCATCAAGGTACCAAGGTAGGTTCAGCTAAAGAACATAACCAGATATCTTAATTCCCCAGAGAGTGAGCTAGCAAGTCAGTGCACTTTCCCCAAGCAAAGCTACATTATCAAACCTTAAGGAAGTTGGGTATCCTCCCGCAGATCTCAACATTCCCCAGCAATGTACGGACATTTTTAACAAGCATCCCCGGCAGTCTTGACCTAAAAATTGTTCCCCGACGGTATACCAGACATTCAGTGGAGTTACTTCCAGTACATCTCAAAACTTCCCCAGGAGAGTCCAATCTAGTTCCCCAGGAAAGTTGGAATTCATCTCCCCAAGCAGTAAGCTTATCCCCAGTAGATTCTGGAAGCTTATCCTCGCAGAGCACGAACGCGTCCCCGGCTTTATTCAAAGAGTTATTTCCCTACCAGGATATAACTGGGTTATCCTCAGCCAAAAGCCACGGAAAGATCGTCCTCGGCAAAGTCTTCTTACCCCCAGCGGAGTTCATCAATTCCTTCAACATAACACAACAATGGTATCCCCAGCGGAGTTATCACCATTCCAGCAAAATACCTCTCTCCCCACAGAGTATTGCTCCTCAGCAAGATTGCTAGAATACTTTTCTCCCCGCAAAGTAATCCATTCGCCAAGTTTATTCCCCAACGGAGTCATCTTCTCCTACCGGTATTCTTGCAACTATCATCCCCAGCGGAAGCAAAATTTATTCTTCAACATCAGCCCAGGAGTGACTTCCTGGCACCCGTCAAGGATTTATTTTCCTAAGACGAAAAGATACATTCATAAACATCGCACTTCCATACATTATAGCATGCATATACGCATCATATCTTACAAATCTCATTTATGTTGAGAACATCATTGCTTGACCCATATCACGCATTGCATATGACTGACCTTTACCTTTCGAAAAGATCCAGTTAAGTTCTCAGCTACATTCCAAGACCTAGACTGGTTCAGTTAAATCGACCCTAAGATTTTTCTGTTTCTTATCCAGTCAAAGGCCTTCCCTGGTTCAGTCAGATCGACCCTAAGATCTCCCTGTTTCTTATCCAGTTGAAGATTTCAAGACCTAGACCGGTTCAGTTAAATCGACCCTAAGATTTTTCTGTTTCTTATCCAGTCAAAGGCCTTCTCTGGTTCAGTCAGATCGCCCCTAAGATCTCCCTGTTTCTTATCCAGTTGAAGATTTCAAGACCTAGACCGGTTCAGTTAAATCGACCCTAAGATTTTTCTGTTTCTTATCCAGTCAAAGGCCTTCTCTGGTTCAGTCAGATCGCCCCTAAGATCTCCCTGTTTCTTATCCAGTTGAAGATTTCAAGACCTAGACCGGTTCAGTTAAATCGACCCTAAGATTTTTCTGTTTCTTATCCAGTCAAAGGCCTTCTCTGGTTCAGTCAGATCGACCCTAAGATCTCCCTGTTTCTTATCCAGTTGAAGATTTCAAGACCTAGACCGGTTCAGTTAAATCGACCCTAAGATTTTTCTGTTTCTTATCCAGTCAAAGGCCTTCTCTGGTTCAGTCAGATCGACCCTAAGATCTCCCTGTTTCTTATCCAGTTGAAGATTTCAAGACCTAGACCGGTTCAGTTAAATCGACCCTAAGATTTTCCTGTTTCTTATCCAGTCAAAGGCCTTCTCTAGTCCAGCTAAATCGACCCCTAACAGATTTTCCTGATAAAGACTCAGTAGAAGATATCCAAGATTCTCTCAGCGTTATTGTTGAGGTAGAAGTCGCCCAAGATTCTCTCAGCGATACTGTTGAGGTTGAAGTCGCCCAAGATTCTCTCAGCGATACTGTTGAGGTTGTAATCGTCCCCAGATTCTCTCAGCGTTCCTGTTGAGGTAGTAATCGTCCAAGGTTCTCTCAGCGTTCCTGTTGAGGTAGTAATCGCCCAAGGTTCTCTCACCGTCCCGTTGAGGTAGTAACAATCTCTGGTTCATTCATCACCGTTTGAAGCTCCAGATCCAGCTCCTGTAACCAGTCAGGACACATCCATACAAAGAGTTTGAAGACCAGCTCCTGTAACAGGTCAGGTAATCCTTTTCTTTTGCAGGTACGCAAGTTCTCGCTAAGGAATCTCTTACGCGATCAACATCCAGATGGCATCTATAAGCCCATCATCCTATCCATCAATCTCCAAATGGCATCTATAAGCCCATTCCCATCATCACACTACTACTATGTGAGCGCAAATTTATGGGCACTCTAGTGTTCAATCATCTTCCACCTTCGGATTACGAAAGGCACGTCATCCAATCTGCATCCTCAGGTCTAAGAAGATTGAACAGGGGCAACTGTTGTACCCCAAAATTTGCCCTCCCATATTCTTCAAGATTGGCCAAGTCAAAGGTTCAAAATCTCCCCAAGGGTTGCACAGTTCAAGGGTCTCCTAACAGTCAAAAACTAGGGTTTTGGTTTTGACAAAGAAAATGAAGTTTCCAAGGGTCCAATCAAGTCCCACATGCCTACAAATATTGTCAAGCATCCTCATACCAAGTTTCAAGACTCACAACACAAAATTGCACAGTCAAAAACCCTAATTGCACTACAGTCAACTGTAGGGGCAAAATGGTAATTTGACAGTCAAAAGTTCAAATTTTTGGTCAACATCTCATTTTGAAGCCATAAACATCATTTGATCAATTCTTTATCATGATTTTCAAAGCTTGGCTCAAAAAGTCTCAAGATGCAAAAGTTTCCATATTTGGACAGTTGAAAAAGTCAACTGTAACTTGACCAAGGCATAACTTCCACATGGTTTATCAGAAAAATTCCATCCAAAGCTCATTTTGAAGAGAAAGACATTTCCTACAACTTCTCTTCACACTTCAAGTCCAAGAAATGCTCTCACAAAAAGTTATCAATCTCAACATTATAGGTCATTTTCAAAAGTCAACAAAAAGGGACTTTAAGTCAAAGGCCATAACTTGAGATTGGTAAATCAAAATAACATGGTACCAAAGGCATTGGTTAGAGGACTTCAAGACCTTTCCAAAATGTCCAAGAACATGATCAAAGCTTAAAAATTGAGCAAGATATGCCTTGTGGAAGTTGGGAAATTTTTGGGTATTTTGAAAAGTCAACTTTGCTTCAAATGTCTTAAAATTGCTAATGGGCCACATTTTCTTCCAAGATTCATCATCCAAAGAATGTGCACGACCATTTTTCCCAAAGGGAATTTATTCATCATTTTTATTTATTTATTTGAATTTTTAATTGCCAATAATTCATTTAATTAATTAAAATATGGAAAAAATACCAAAGCAAGCTTTTCAAATCTTTTTATGCATGGAATATCTTCAAAATTTTGTGCATTATTTGATATGGAAAGAATCAGGAAGATTGGACATGATTGGTATCAAATATGCATGGAAAAGATTTGAAAATATATGCCATGAAAATCAAATATCTTTCCATCAATGCAAAGGTTTTTTGGATCCAAATCTTTACCCTAATCATTCCATACATAAGCCAGAAGCAAACCCTAGTGCTAGAGACCTCTAAGCTGCGCCAGAAAACAAGAACAAAGTTTGTGTTTTTTGTCAAAAATTCTAAAACTGAAAACGTGATTCCAAGGCTTTTCAAGACAAGAAAACCATCCTATTGCGTTCCTGAGGCTTCCAGGAACGTATCTGAATCAAAATCATCAACTCTAACGCCCAGAATTGGTAACTAGAAGTCAGACTGTGTCATCGTTTTTGCATAATCGTATTTCATCATTCATGCCATGATTTTGAATTCTAATGCTTGTTTTGTGTTAATCTTGTCATTCTGAAGCTAACTATATTGTTCAATTGAGTTTTCATCATCCATACGCGAATCCACCATTGGAGTGTTTTAGGGTTGCAGGGGTTCAAAATTGGGGCTTCTCTGTTATAGAAAAATTGGAACACGAGACTTAGACCATTAAACTCAGGAAGCTTGGACGAACATAACTACCCTATCGCGCCTAATTTATGTAGCAAGACGAGCTATTCGCTATTTTTGAAAAGGGTACATTTTGGGGGGGTTTAAAACCCCCGCTAATTCTTTTTTTGTTTCAGGTAAAAATGCAAGCAACGAAGAAGAAGATCAGGTGTCAAGGCATGGTTGGCTCATTTGAATTTTGCGCTAAAATCATCCACTAACCCTTGTTTTGAATTATATTATTTGTTTTCTATACTATGTCCAAAACGTGTAAACGGCTCAGTGGCAAGGCATATGGTGTGGTAAGCGATAGGACCTGGGTTCGATCCCCAGGTCCTCTATCCCTTCAATAATATTTTTTCTAATATCATCCTATGCAGTTTCTCTCCAGAGGCCTACCATACGCCCATAATCCAAGCACGCCACATGGCCACTGAGGGCAATCTAAAGGCCCAGATCTGATGAACACCATGGACATTGGTCAACGCACCTGCACGCTTCTAGGAAAAGTCAAAAAAGGGCCTCCAAAGATGGGCCTGATTGCTACAACTTAACCTCCAGTTTGGGGACAGAACCCCCCAGGGGTTTGCTTTTTCATTCTTTTTCATATTTTATTTTATTTTATTTGTTTTAATTGATTTCCATTTAAATCTTTAAATTAATTTATTTTCATAAAACATAAAAAATAATAAAAATCAGAAAAAGGCAAAAATAAAAATATATTTTTATTTTAAATATCTTTGTAAATAAATCTTATTAATTAATTAGTTTTATTCTAGGATTAATTTTAACATTTTTTTTTAATAAATTTAAAATTTGTAGAATTAGGGTTTTAATCAATTTTTATCATTTTCTTTTCCTTCACCATTAATTATTAATCATTATATTTTTGTAAATAAAATTGCATTAATTAATTAGGTTTAATTTTAGGTTCAATTTCAATGCTTTTCTTAATAAATTAAAAATAACTAGAATTAGGGTTAATTAATATTTTAATTTCATTTAATTCTCATTAAAAATCCATAAACACCAAAAAAACTCAAAAATCATTTCTTTTCATTTTAATTTAATTAATTTCATAATTACAATTTAATTTCATTAAAAAAGGTCCAACGCCCTCGCATTCCCGATTTTTATTCTCTTCGCGCATTTTATTCTTATTCCTTCTCTTAAATATTAATGTAATTCTCCCAAAGCCATGTAATTCGGACATTTATATTTCTCGCACTTTACTTTATTTTATGTCAAATCGGGTCCTGGATTTAATTTGGCGATGTGGACCCGCGCCTTTGTAATAGTTTAGGAACTTTATATTTCTCGCAACTTTTTAACTGCTAATAAATTGCATGCAAGAATGAATGACTAAAATAAAAACAAAAGCGTAGATCACCCATGACATGAACAAGACAAAATATCTGAAAACGACACACAAATCACACACCACCCCTAGGGTACGCCTCACTGTTGCCTTGCCCCTCGAAAGGTGATCGTCGAGTAGAGGATGTTTTAGTAAGTCCTCATGATCCGGGAACCTGGCATGAGGGTAGCTTCTAAGGTATCTTCCTATTGCTCCGGTGATCACCATGTCCCGAACCTTCGAATTGACCCGAACCCCTCCAATGGTGGTGCTACCTACCTCTCAATGGTGGGATGGCACTGCTTTAAAGGGCATTTACACAGACGAATTCCTTAGGGTAGGTAGACGACTCTAGATACTTGCTCTAATTTCAAAACAAATCAAAAAATACTTTTCACACCGACATCTTTTCAAAAGCTTTCGAAAGCAATTTTTCAAACACTCTTGAGGACCGATACAAGAGTCGAACTGAAATTTTCAAAGAAACTTTTTTAAAACCCACAGTTGAAAAGCAAACAAACCATTTTTGAAAACACATTGAGAAAGTATCTAAGAGCCCATGGATAACCGTGGATAGAAAGGGTGCTAACACCTTCCCTTTCTATAATCTACCTCCCGAACCGAGAGCAATCTCTATAAGGAATTTTTCTGTGCTTTTTTCCTTTCCATTTGGAGAAAATAAAAGACGGTGGCGACTCTTGCTTCCGCGACATTTCGCGAACCAGCTTTAAACAGTCAGTTCCAGATCCACCGATCACAGAACTGACGACTCTGCTGGGGATAATCATATAAAGTGAGGTGTACCTTAGGATTAAGATCACTGTGTTTTCAATTGTTTTCTTTGCTTGCTTTAAATTGTGGGTTGCTTGGGAGTTCTATAGATCCTAACCCAGATCTGGGGGATACCTTCTTAGAAAGTAGCAACAAGGCTGTGAGGGAACTGTGTGGGGTATACCGACATGGTTGAAGCAGTCTGCTACGTTGATGTGGCACTTTGGTGTGTACCAGTAACCCTTGAGTTCAGTCAAGGAGAGTACGGGGCCTCCGCGTGGTGTCGTGAAGCATCAACAGACCTTAGGAACCTTAATTGAACTATCTTGGCCTCTTTAGGATAGTGAGATAACTGACTTTGGTGCAGTCCGAGGTTGGTTGATACTCGATACTACACTCAATTGAGGGTTGCTTTCTTGGAATATTTCGGTCGCCAGTTCAGTGGCTAAATCAAAACGATGAACAATGAAAGCAATCCCGTGATATTGGGACCCTTAGAACCCGGTTACTTCTAATAGGACAGGTTAAGCCCACCAACTTCAAGAGGGTAATACCCAGACCTCATGTTGGCCTAAACTCTAAGGGTTTCTCTTGTGTGACTTGTGTGCCTTCGTACTTGACTATTTGCATGCTTGTTAACTGACACTTGAGTTTCTTGCAGGTTTTGTTTATAGTCCTTAATTGGGACACATAATAGGGTTTACTGAGTTTCTTGCAGGTTTTGTTTATAGCCCTTAATTGGGACTCATAACGAGGTTACTTACATTACCCCATGCATGGCATAACATCATACCATTGCATACATCCTAACTCATTTCAAGGATCTCAAGGGCCTGTGATGCAGGTCATGATGAACCAACTGTCTAACAAGGGGCAAAGGGGATTTATTTTCCCAAGCCAAGGTTGTCAGGGGCTATGACCCACTGGATATGGTGAGCTTTTGACCCTTGAAGAAGGACTCTCAACAATATGAAGTGCCTTCAATCAAGCCACCAGTTACCATATTCTAATAATTTTTCTTGTTTATCCCGCGAGGTCCTTGAAAACATTACATGCATGTCATATACATCATTACATAACAGGTATCTTTGTTGCAGGTCACTTACCTTTCTCGCTGTTTATTTCAGCAATGGCTTCCCAACAAGATAACCAGGACCTCCTTGCTCAAGAGACTCGGTTCGGGGAAATCCTCCTGAATCTATCCAAGGGGCAGGAGGAGTTGAGAACACTTCTCATGGAGACTTTGGTCAGGAACAGCGCTGAGGACGAGCGGGTGAAACATCTGCAAGCTGAAGTGGATGCATTGAAAGCCCAGATGTTGGGGCAGGTGACTGCCGTTCAAGGCTTAGCTCAAAGACAAGAAGAGCTCGGAGTTCTCGTCAACCAACTGCTTCAGGGTAACCAACTGGGGCAAACATCCAAGGTTGAAGGGCCAGTCATCATTCAACCACCTCTGAGGCAAGAGGATAAGAGAACTCCTCAAAAGGCTTCAAGGTCACAAGTTCAGCACCAACCTCACCAGCTTCAGACAGACAAGCCCAGGAGGCAATTCACCCAGCTCAACATGTCGTTGTTCCAAGCTCTACAACGCCTGTTGAGGTTGAATCTAATCACATTAAGGGCTCATCCCCGGAACCCCAACACAGCATCTCCTATCTATGATCCCAATAAAAGGTGTGCCTACCACTCTGCCAGTCCTGGACATGATACAAATGAGTGTTGGGCTCTGAAGAACAAGATCCAAGACCTGATTGATGAAGGAGCATTGGTGTTCACACAAGATGGTCAGGCTGAATTTTTCTACCATCCCTCCAAGGCTCACCATTTGAAGTGACAAGCCCTGAGATGGAAAAACTTTTGTTCATTCGAATGTTCAAGTTGTAATTTTCTTTTGTTCAAACATTTACTCATGTTAAACGTTGTTATTTCATTAAGGCATCACATACGTCTGTCTTGAAGCAATATATTCGTATTCACTATACGCAAATTATTTTCATATTTTTTATGATGATCAACTCTCGATTAATAATTCTAAAGCCTCTTGAGGGAGGATGACGAAAACGATACCACGATACACAGTATGCTTTTGAACAGACCCCGCTGATGAGGTACAGGCATTGTTTCAATCCCCAAACAATGGAGTTATAAGGAAGATAATCCCTCGTTAACCCCTCTGAGCCAAAGAAGTAAGAGTTTTTCTTTTCGAAATTTAAAACCCTTAATCATAACCTGGGGCAGGGTAGTCTCTCAGTTGATCCAAGTGCATAACAAATGGCACCAAAGAGGTCCTTACAAAAAAGAAAAAGAAGAAGACCGTCATGATTCCGAATAATCATAAGGATAGGCAGTCATTATATCTCAAAAATAAGAGCCCAATAAGTCAAAACCTACGAAGGAGACTTACGAAACTGGGGCATCCCGCTGACTGTAATTCCAAAAAGGAAACAGCTCAGGCAAAAAACAGGGACAACAAAATCAAGAAAGAAAAAGAGGTCATAAAAAACCCTCGACAAAAAAAGAAAGGAAATGACTGTCTATTCAAAATAAACTGTCAATATCCGAACCATCACTGGAGCATCAAAGCAAAGACCCAAACAAGGTCTGACGCACGATCAACTGAGCTTAGGTTTGAAGAACATCACGAAGAATGGGTGGGTACAAATAAAATTTGAGCCTTTATCCTTTGTTTCTTAAACCGTGAACCAGGCCACGTTATAACCCTCAAAAGTCCTAGCTGAAGCATGGGTTAGTTCGAAAGCATACTGTACGAAAGGTATCCTGACTCCTTAAGGCTCGCGGTAAAATACGGAGTTGACATCACGTTTTACAAACAAACACTTGTTTTATGAAAAAGAATGCATTTTCAAAATCTTCAAGACAGACATAAGCTTTTCATTTTTAACATAACTTTGTTTGCATATGACTTTTTGTTTGAACAGCATAGAAGTTCGCGCGACGAATGCCTAATGAACGAAAGCACCCCCAATCAAGGGGCATGACATGATCATGGTCTATCATCTGGGGCAGTCCAATCAAGATTCGGAGAATCTCTCAAAGGCCAAATAGCCTGGGGCAAATCTCCGCCTAAGTCACTTGGGGCACTCCAACAACGAATCTTGTCTGATCAAACATCTTCTGGTAACATGACGAAACACTTCTAACAGGGGCAACTCCCTACATTCTGAAAGCACGGACATAGTCGAAAAGATACTACGCAAAATCAAAGACCCGCTAGGTTGACATACCTAGGCAAAAATAAGGGCTTCCCGGCGGACCAAAAGGGTTCGGGCAAAATGAAGGGATGAAAAGAAAAATCTGTACACCCGACAAGTCGAAAACCTGAAAAGGCGGCTTGGGCAAAAATGGGTATCCCGGTGGACTGAAAACCCGAAAGGGCGGTCCAGGCAAAAGTTAGGGATCAAAAGCGTACGACTATGTCCCGGCATCTTGTCACTTGCTTACCAGAAAAAGGTTGGTCCATCAACAACTATCAGCACCCCACAGGTGCCTTCTCTCATAGAAACAGGGGCAGTATTGAGTCGTCTAAACGGTCTAATGATTCTGTCAATCAAGGTACCAAGGTAGGTTCAGCTAAAGAACATAACCAGATATCTTAATTCCCCAGAGAGTGAGCCAGCAAGTCAGTGCACTTTCCCCAAGCAAAGCTACATTATCAAACCTTAAGGAAGTTGGGTATCCTCCCGCAGATCTCAACATTCCCCAGCAATGTACGAACATTTTTAACAAGCATCCCCGGCAGTCTTGACCTAAAAATTGTTCCCCGGCGGTATACCAGACATTCAGTGGAGTTACTTCCAGTACATCACAAAACTTCCCCAGGAGAGTCCAATCTAGTTCCCCAGGAAAGTTGGAATTCATCTCCCCAAGCAGTAAGCTTATCCCCAGTAGATTCTGGAAGCTTATCCTCGCAGAGCACGAACGCGTCCCTGGCTTTATTCAAAGAGTTATTTCCCTACCGGGATATAACTGGGTTATCCTCAGCCAAAAGCCACGGAAAGATCGTCCTCGGCAAAGTCTTCTTACCCCCAGCGGAGTTCATCAATTCCTTCAACATAACACAACAATGGTATCCCCAGCGGAGTTATCACCATTCCAGCAAAATACCTCTCTCCCCACAGAGTATTGCTCCTCAGCAAGATTGCTAGAATACTTTTCTCCCCGCAAAGTAATCCATTCGCCAAGTTTATTCCCCAACGGAGTCATCTTCTCCTACCAGTATTCTTGCAACTATCATCCCCAGCGGAAGCAAAATTTATTCTTCAACATCAGCCCAGGAGTGACTTCCCGGCACCCGTCAAGGATTTATTTTCCTAAGACGAAAAGATACATTCATAAACATCGCACTTCCATACATTATAGCATGCATATACGCATCATATCTTACAAATCTCATTTATGTTGAGAACATCATTGCTTGACCCATATCACGCATTGCATATGACTGACCTTTACCTTTCAGGAAAGATCCAGTTAAGTTCTCAGCTACATTCCAAGACCTAGACTGGTTCAGTTAAATCGACCCTAAGATTTTTCTGTTTCTTATCCAGTCAAAGGCCTTCCCTGGTTCAGTCAGATCGACCCTAAGATCTCCCTGTTTCTTATCCAGTTGAAGATTTCAAGACCTAGACCGGTTCAGTTAAATCGACCCTAAGATTTTTCTGTTTCTTATCCAGTCAAAGGCCTTCTCTGGTTCAGTCAGATCGCCCCTAAGATCTCCCTGTTTCTTATCCAGTTGAAGATTTCAAGACCTAGACCGGTTCAGTTAAATCGACCCTAAGATTTTTCTGTTTCTTATCCAGTCAAAGGCCTTCTCTGGTTCAGTCAGATCGCCCCTAAGATCTCCCTGTTTCTTATCCAGTTGAAGATTTCAAGACCTAGATCGGTTCAGTTAAATCGACCCTAAGATTTTTATGTTTCTTATCCAGTCAAAGGCCTTCTCTGGTTCAGTCAGATCGACCCTAAGATCTCCCTGTTTCTTATCCAGTTGAAAATTTCAAGACCTAGACCGGTTCAGTTAAATCGACCCTAAGATTTTTCTGTTTCTTATCCAGTCAAAGGCCTTCTCTGGTTCAGTCAGATCGACCCTAAGATCTCCCTGTTTCTTATCCAGTTGAAGATTTCAAGACCTAGACCGGTTCAGTTAAATCGACCCTAAGATTTTCCTGTTTCTTATCCAGTCAAATGCCTTCTCTAGTCCAGCTAAATCGACCCCTAACAGATTTTCCTGATAAAGACTCAGTAGAAGATATCCAAGATTCTCTCAGCGTTATTGTTGAGGTAGAAGTCGCCCAAGATTCTCTCAGCGATACTGTTGAGGTTGAAGTCGCCCAAGATTCTCTCAATGATACTGTTGAGGTTGTAATCGTCCCTAGATTCTCTCAGTGTTCCTGTTGAGGTAGTAATCGTCCAAGGTTCTCTCAGTGTTCCTGTTGAGGTAGTAATCGCCCAAGGTTCTCTCACCGTCCCGTTGAGGTAGTAACAATCCCTGGTTCATTCATCACCATTTGAAGCTCCAGATCCAGCTCCTGTAACCAGTCAGGACACATCCATACAAAGAGTTTGAAGACCAGCTCCTGTAACAGGTCAGGTAATCCTTTTCTTTTGCAAGTACGCAAGTTCTCGCTAAGGAATCTCTTACGCGATCAACATCCAGATGGCATCTATAAGCCCATCATCCTATCCATCAATCTCCAAATGGAATCTATAAGCCCATTCCCATCATCACACTACTACTATGTGAGCGCAAATTTATGGGCACTCTAGTGTTCAATCATCTTCCACCTTCGGATTACGAAAGGCACGTCATCCAATCTGCATCCTCAGGTCTAAGAAGATTTAACAGGGGCAACTGTTGTACCCCAAAATTTGCCCTCCCATATTCTTCAAGATTGGCCAAGTCAAAGGTTCAAAATCTCCCCAAGGGTTGCACAGTTCAAGGGTCTCCTAACAGTCAAAAACTAGGGTTTTGGTTTTGACAAAGAAAATGAAGTTTCCAAGGGTCCAATCAAGTCCCACATGCCTACAAATATGGTCAAGCATCCTCATACCAAGTTTCAAGACTCACAGCACAAAATTGCACAGTCAAAAACCCTAATTGCACTACAGTCAACTGTAGGGGCAAAATGGTAATTTGACAGTCAAAAGTTCAAATTTTTGGTCAACATCTCATTTTGAAGCCACAAACATCATTTGATCAATTCTTGATCATGATTTTCAAAGCTTGGCTCAAAAAGTCTCAAGATGCAAAAGTTTCCATATTTGGACAGTTGAAAAAGTCAACTGTAACTTGACCAAGGCATAACTTCCACATGGTTTATCAGAAAAATTCCATCCAAAGCTCATTTTGAAGAGAAAGACATTTCCTACAACTCCTCTTCACACTTCAAGTCCAAGAAATGCTCTCACAAAAAGTTATCAATCTCAACATTATAGGTCATTTTCAAAAGTCAACAAAAAGGGACTTTAAGTCAAAGGCCATAACTTGAGATTGGTAAATCAAAATGACATGGGACCGAAGGCATTGGTTATAGGACTTCAAGACCTTTCCAAAATGTCCAAGAACATGATCAAAGCTTAAATATTGAGCAAGATATGCCTTGTGGAAGTTGGGAAATTTTTGGGTATTTTGAAAAGTCAACTTTGCTTCAAATGTCTTAAAATTGCTAATGGGCCACATTTTCTTCCAAGATTCATCATCCAAAGCATGTGCACGACCATTTGGCCCAAAGGGAATTTATTCATCATTTTTATTTATTTATTTGAATTTTTAATTGCCAATAATTCATTTAATTAATTAAAATATGGAAAAAATACCAAAGCAAGCTTTTCAAATCTTTTTATGCATGGAATATCTTCAAAATTTCGTGCATTATTTGATATGGAAAGAATCAGGAAGATTGGACATGATTGGTATCAAATATGCATGGAAAAGATTTGAAAATATATGCCATGAAAATCAAATATCTTTCCATCAATGCAAAGGTTTTTTGGATCCAAATCTTTACCCTAATCATTCCATACATAAGCCAGAAGCAAACCCTAGTGCTAGAGACCTCTAAGCTGCGCCAGAAAACAAGAACAAAGTTTGTGTTTTTTGTCACAAATTCTAAAACTGAAAACGTGATTCCAAGGCTTTTCAAGACAAGAAAACCATCCTATTGCGTTCCTGAGGCTTCCAGGAACGTATCTGAATCAAAATCATCAACTCTAACGCCCAGAATTGGTAACTAGAAGTCAGACTGTGTCATCGTTTTTGCATAATCTTATTTCATCATTCATGCCATGATTTTGAATTCTAATGCTTGTTTTGTGTTAATCTTGTCATTCTGAAGCTAACTATATTGTTCAATTGAGTTTTCCTCATCCATACGCGAATCCACCATTGGAGTGTTTTAGGGTTGCAGGGGTTCAAAATTGGGGCTTCTCTGTTATAGAAAAATTGGAACACGAGACTTAGACCATTAAACTCAGGAAGCTTGGACGAACATAACTACCCTATCGCGCCTAATTTATGTAGCAAGACGAGCTATTCGCTATTTTTGAAAAGGGTACATTTTGGGGGGGTTTAAAACCCCCGCTAATTCTTTTTTTGTTTCAGGTAAAAATGCAAGCAACGAAGAAGAAGATCAGGTGTCAAGGCATGGTTGGCTCATTTGAATTTCGCGCTAAAATCATCCACTAACCCTTGTTTTGAATTATATTATTTGTTTTATATACTATGTCCAGAACGCGTAAACGGCTCAGTGGCAAGGCATATGGTGTGGTAAGCGATAGGACCTGGGTTCGATCCCCAGGTCCTCTATCCCTTCAATAATATTTTTTCTAATATCATCCTATGCAGTTTCTCTCCAGAGGCCTACCATACGCCCATAATCCAAGCGCGCCACATGGCCACTGAGGGCAATCTAAAGGCCCAGATCTGATGAACACCATGGACATTGGTCAACGCACCTGCACGCTTCCAGGAAAAGTCAAAAAAGGGCCTCCAAAGATGGGCCTGATTGCTACAACTTAACCTCCAGTTTGGGGACAGAACCCCCCAGGGGTTTGCTTTTTCATTCTTTTTCATATTTTTTTTTATTTTATTTGTTTTAATTGATTTCCATTTAAATATTTAAATTAATTTATTTTCATAAAACATAAAAAATAATAAAAATCAGAAAAAGGCAAAAATAAAAATATATTTTTATTTTAAATATCTTTGTAAATAAATCTTATTAATTAATTAGTTTTATTCTAGGATTAATTTTAACATTTTTTTTAATAAATTTAAAATTTGTAGAATTAGGGTTTTAATCAATTTTTATCTTTTTCTTTTCCTTCACCATTAATTATTAATCATTATATTTTTGTAAATAAAATTGCATTAATTAATTAGGTTTAATTTTAGGTTCAATTTCAATGCTTTTCTTAATAAATTAAAAATAACTAGAATTAGGGTTAATTAATATTTTAATTTCATTTAATTCTCATTAAAATTCCATAAACACCAAAAAACTCAAAAATCATTTCTTTTCATTTTAATTTAATTAATTTCATAATTACAATTTAATTTCATTAAAAAGGGTCCAACGCCCTCGCATTCCCGTTTTTTATTCTCTTCGCGCTTTTTATTCTTATTCCTTCTCTTAAATATTAATGTAATTCTCCCAAAGCCATGTAATTCGGACATTTATATTTCTCGCACTTTACTTTATTTTATGTCAAATCGGGTCCTGGATTTAATTTGGCGATGTGGACCCGCGCCTTTGTAATAGTTTAGGAACTTTATATTTCTCGCAACTTTTTAACTGCTAATAAATTGCATGCAAGAATGAATGACTAAAATAAAAACAAAAGCGTAGATCACCCATGACATGAACAAGACAAAATATCTGAAAACGACACACAAATCACACACCACCCCTAGGGTACGCCTCACTGTTGCCTTGTCCCTCGAAAGGTGATCGTCGAGTAGAGGATGTTTTAGTAAGTCCTCATGATTCGGGAACCTGGCATGAGGGTAGCTTCTAAGGTATCTTCCTATTGCTCTGGTGATCACCATGTCCCGAACCTTCGAATTGACTCGAACCCCTCCAATGGTGGTGCTACCTACCTCTCAATGGTGGGATGGCACTGCTTTAAAGGGCATTTACACAGACGAATTCCTTAGGGTAGGTAGACGACTCTAGATACTTGCTCTAATTTCAAAACAAATCAAAAAATACTTTTCACACCGACATCTTTTCAAAAGCTTTCGAAAGCAATTTTTCAAACACTCTTGAGGACCGATACAAGAGTCGAACTGAAATTTTCAAAGAAACTTTTTTAAAACCCACAGTTGAAAAGCAAACAAACCATTTTTGAAAACACATTGAGCAAGTATCTAAGAGCCCATGGTTAACCGTGGATAGAAAGGGTGCTAACACCTTCCCTTTCTATAATCTACCTCCCGAACCGAGAGCAATCTCTATAAGGAATTTTTCTGTGCTTTTGTCCTTTCCATTTGGAGAAAATAAAAGACGGTGGCGACTCTTGCTTCCGCGACATTTCGCGAACCAGCTTTAAACAGTCAGTTCCAGATCCACCGATCACAAACGGTATCCCCAACAAAGTTACCATCAACCTCCCAGTAGTACCTCTCTTCCCACAGAGTATTTGTTCCCCAGCAAGATCGCTATAGTAATTTTCTCCCTGCAGAGTAATCCATTCGCCAAGTTTATTCCCTAACGGAGTTATCTTCTCCCCACCGGTATCCTTGCAACTATCATCCCCAGCGGAAACAACAAAGCACTATTCTCCAACATCAGCGCAGGATGTGACTTTTCGGCACCCGTCAAGGATTTACTTTCCTAGACAAAAACATACATTCATAAAAATCGCATTTCCATACATTATAGCATGCATATATGCATCATGAACATACGATCTCATTTATGTTGAGAACATCATGGCTTGATCCATATCATGCATTGCATATGAATGACCTTTACCTTTCAGGAAAGACCCAGTTAAGTTCTCAGCTATATCCAAGACCTCCTCTGGTTCAGTTAAATCGATTCCTAAAGATTTTTCTGATTCTTATCCAGTTTAAGTTATTTCAAGACTTTAGTCTGGTTCAGTTAAATCGATACTAAGATTTTCCTGATTCTTATCCAGTCAAAGTTATTCCAAGACCTTGCTTGGTTTAGTTAAATCGACTCCTAAAGATTTTTCTGATGCCGATCCAGTCAAAGGCCTTCTCTGGTTCAGTCAGATCGACCCTAAGATCTCCCTGATTCTTATCCAGTTGAAGATTCCAAGACCTTGCCTGGTTCAGTTAAATCGACTCCTAAAGATTTTTCTGATGCCGATCCAGTCAAAGGCCTTCTCTGGTTCAGTCAGATCGACCCTAAGATCTCCCTGATTCTTATCCTGTTGAAGTTATTTCAAGACCTTGCCTGGTTCAGTTAAATCGACTCCTAAAGATTTTTCTGATGCCGACCCAGTCAAAGGCCTTCTCTGGTCCAGTTAAATCGATTCCTAAAGATTTTCCTGATGAAGACTCATTAGAAGACATCCAAGATTCTCTCATCGTTACTGTTAAGGTAGTAATCACCCCAGGTTCTCTCATCGTTACTGTTGAGGTAGTAATCGCCCCAGATTCTGTCATCGTTACTGTTGAGGAAGTAATCGCCCCAGATTCTCTCATCGTTACTGTTGAGGTAGTAATCGCCCCAGATTCTCTCATCGTTACTGTTGAGGTAGTAATCGCCCCAGATTCTCTCATCGTTACTGTTGAGGTAGTAATCGCCCAAGGTTCTCTCATCGTTACTGTTGAGGTAGTAATCGTCCAAGGTTCTCTCACTGTCCCGTTGAGGTAGTAACCATCCCTGATTCATTCATCACCTTTTGAAGCTCCAGACTCGATTCCAGTATCTCGCCAGGGCACGTCTGAAGAAGTTGAAGATTCGATTCCTGTAACCAACCAGGGAGCGTCTACACAAAGAGTCTGAAAACCAACTCCTGTAACAGGTCAGGTAATCATCTTTCTTTTTTCAGGTACGCAAGTTCTCGCTAAGGAAACTCTTACGCGATCGACACCCAGATGGCATCTATAAGCCCATCCACCTATTCATCACCCCTCAACATGGAATCTGTAAGCCCATCTTCCTATCCATCAATATCCAAATGGCATCTGTAAGCCCATTCCCACCATCACACTGCTAGCATGTGAGCGTAAATTTCTGGGCACTCTAGTGTTCAATCATCTTCCACCTTCGGATTACGAAAGGCACGCCAGCCAATCTACATCCTCGGGTTTAAGAAGATTGAACAGGGGCAACTGTTGTACCCCAAAATTTTCCCTCCCATTTTCTTCAAGATTGGTCAAGAGCATGCTTCAAAGTCTCCCAAGGGTTGCACAGTCCAATTGCCTCCTAACAGTCAAAAATTAGGGTTTTGGTTCTGGCAAAGAAATTGAAGTTTCCAAGGGTCCAAACAAGTCCCACATGACCATAAACATTGTCAAGCATCCTTATGCCAAGTTTCAAGACTCACAGCACAAAATAGCACAGTCAAAAACCCTAATTGCTCAACAGTCAATTGCAGGGGCAAAATGGTCATTTGACAGACAAAAGTCAAAAAATTTGGTCAACATCTTATTTTGAAGCCACAAATATCATTTGATCAATTCTTGATCATGATTCTCAATGCATGGCTCAAAAAGTCTCAAGATGCAAAAGTTTATATTTTTGGACAGTTGAAAAAGTCAACTGTAACTTGACCAGGGCATAACTTCCACATGGTTTATCAGAAAAATTCCATCCAAAGCTCATTTTGAAGAGAATGACATTTCCTACAACTCATCTTCACACTTCAAGTCCAAGACACGCTCTCACAAAAAGATATCAATCTCAACATTATAGGTCATTTTCAAAAGTCAACAAAAAGGCACTTTAAGTCAAAGACCATAACTTTAGATTGGTAAATCAAAATGACATGGGACCAAAGGAATTGGTTAGAGGACTTCAAGACCTTTCCAAAATGTCCAAGAACATGATCAAAGCTTAAAAATTGAGTAAGATATGCCTTGTGGAAATTGGGAAATTTTTGGGAATTTTGAAAAGTCAAATTTGCTTCAAATGCCTCAAAATTGCTAATGGGCCTCAATTTCTTCCAAGAATCATCACCCAAAAGCTATGCACGACCCATTGACCCAAAGGGGAGTTATTTTCTTATTTTTAATTAATTAATTGAGTTTTTAATTCTTTTAATTCATTTAATTAAAATTAAATATAAGAAAAATACTAAAATATGTTTTCCAAACCTTTTTGTGCAGCATATCCACTCATCATGACCTCAAGATTTCGTGCACACTCAAAAGGGAAAGAATCTTCAATGATTGGCATAAGATTGGTATGGAAAAGATTGAAAAAAGATGCTTGAAAAATCAAATATGGAATCATTGAATACATGGATTTTGGGCCAGTTTTTCTAACCTAAATCATTCCTCATACATATACAAAGAAACCCTAATGCTCAAACACAAGCAAGCTGCGCCCAAGAACATAAGAAAAACTTGCATTTTTTCACAAAATTCTGAAAACGGTTTTCCCACATAGAGCACGTTTCAAAGCAAAAGAACCATTTCATTACACTCCTGACACATCCAGGAAGCCATTCCAATCAAATTCAACCCTCCATACTCAAGGAATTGGTATAACCGTGTTTCACTTTTCTTGAAAAATTTGATAATCGTATCCCATTTTCCATGCATGATTAATGTCTTTTGATTGTTGTTTTACACTAATATGATCTCTCTGAAGCTAATGGTGTTATCCAATTGAACTAATATGGCCTGTATGCAAAGTTACCATGGAAGCTCTTTAGGGTTTCAGAGGTTTGAAATTAGGGTTTCTTTCATGTGGAAAAATTAAGCCACGAGACCTATACCACTGGATTCAGAATGTCCAAACGAACCAATTTCACACCTTGCGCCCTTTTTCTTTCCAACTATATGCTAATCGCTATTTTTGTATGTTATGGTTAGTGGGGGTTTAAAACCCCCGCTATTTGATATTAGTTTCAGGCAAAAACGAAGAAGCCAGGGAGAAGAAGATGAGTTGTTGGTTTGTGGTTGGTTAATTCAAACATTTGGCGCGTTTTATTATTATCCAGCATAATACTTGTTTCTCTCTCATATTGATCATGTTCCACTAAATAAACAAAGAAACGCACTAGCTCCATTGGTAGATGCGTTGTCATGCAAGCAATGGGACCTGGGTTCGATTCCCAGGTCCCCCATATTTCCCTATATTTTTTCTTATAATGCGTTCAGGTACAATTCCCTTCTAGTGGTCCACCAAACTCCCCAACGCTTGTGCCTGCCACATGTCTTCAGAGACCAATCCAATGGTCAGAACTTGCAGATCACCATATGCATTGGTCAACAACTCCATACACAAGTCTGAAAAGTCAAAAAGGCCTGGAGTTATTGGGCCAAGATTACTCACAAAACACCTCCAAAGGGGCCAGACACCCCCCTGCTGTTTGTATTCTTCCTTTTTAATTTTTCTTTCTTTTTCTTCTTAATTCTTTTTAATTTGTTTTATTGTTTTTTTAATTAATTCCACAAAATAATTCTATAACTCAAAAAAACAGAAAATCATAAAACAAAAAAAAATATTTTATTAATATTAATTTTTATTAATTTTGTAAATAAATTTAATGATCAATTTAGTTTTAATTTAGGGTTTTAATTTTAATTTACTTCTTAATAAACTAAAAAACATAAAATTATGTTTTAGCATTGTTATTCTTCTTTCTTAATAAATAATTTGTTTTCTTATTATAATTATTATTAACCATTAATTATTTTTGTAAATACTTGTAATTAATTAATTAGGGTTAAATTAGGTTAAACTTAAACAATTTTCTTTAATAATTAAAAACAAACTAGAATTAGGGTTTTTATTTAAATTTCTAATTTCAATTAATCTTCCTTTTTTTTCATAAATACAAAAACTCCAAAAATAACTTCTTTTCCTTATTGAATAATTTAATTAATTTGTAATTTCAATTTAATTTCCTTAAAGGGTCCAACGCCCTCGCACTCTTGATTCTTATTTCGTTTCGCGCGTTTATTTACATTTTTCATTTTAAATTTATGTAATTGCCCCAAAGCCTTGTAATAGATAATTAGGACATTTACTTTCCGCACTTTTCTTTTCAAAATCGGGTCTTTGTTAATTTGGCGATGTAGACCCGCGCCTTGTAATAGCGTAGGACTTTTATTTTTCCGCATTTTAATTTCTGCACCTTTAAACTGTTAAAATACATGAAAGAATGTATGCCCAAATAAAAATCAAAGCGTAGATCACCAAATGCATGACAAGACAAACATTATCTGAAAATGACACACAATTCACACACCACTCTTAGGGTACACCTCACTGTTGTCTTGCCCCTCGAAACGTGGTCGTCGAGTATAGGACGTTTTAGTAAGTCCTCATGTCCATGAACATGGCATGAGGGTAGCTTCTAAGGTGTCCTACTATTGCTCTGGTGACCACATTGTCCCTACAAACGAATTGACCCGAATACCTCCAACGGTGGTGCTACCTACCCCTCAATGGTGGGATGGCATTACCTTAAGGACATTTACACAGACTAATTCCTTAGGGTAGGTAGATGACTCGTAGATACTTGCTCTAATTCAAAACAAATCAAAAACTTCTTTTCACATCTACACTTTTCAAAAAGCTTTCAAAAACAATTTTTCAAACACTCTTGAGGACTGATACAAGAGTCGATCTGAAACTTTCAAAGAAACTTTTTCAAACCCACTCACCTTGAAAAGAAAACAAACATTTTGAAAACACAATGAGCAAGTATCTAAGAGCCCATGGATAACCATGGATAGAAAGGGTGCTAACACCTTCCCTTTCTATAAATCTACCTCCCGAACCGAGAACTAATCTCAATAAGGAATTTTTCTGTGCTTTTGTCCTTTCCATGTTGGAGAAAATAAAAGACGGTGGCGACTCTTGCTTCCGCGACATTTTGCGAACCAGCGTTAAACAGTCAGTTCCAGATCCACCGATCACACACCCTCATTCAAAGATTGTACCCCCATCCCCATAATCATGTTGTAATAGCTTAGACTTTTAATTCTCACACTTTATGCTTTCAATCATGCCATGATTAGAGATTAGGGTTTGTATGCAAAAATCCAAATCAATAAGTAGCTTGACCTAATACAAAGACAAAAATGCATGAAAATCAAACACAAATGAACACTTGCACTCCTAGGGTTACAATCCACTTGTTGCCTTAAAAATGGGCCATGTTATGCATGTTGGGTACTTTAGCAAAACAAAAACAAAACAAAATATCATAGTCCCTCGATGACGCTATCTTGGTTGCCTAAACAAAATGATCAAGTCCCTCAAAAATTTGCCAAAGATACTTAACACAATTGCTATCATGGTCTATACGATGACCCGCGCCTGTCCCGTTTAACATCCTAATACAAGGTTGTTTACCAAATGCAATGGTAAAACAACACTGTCAAAAAGGGTTAAAAACATATAGGAAAGATCTTTGAGTAAAATAGGGTAGACAACTCTTAGTTACTTGATCAAAGATTGCAAAAACATCCTTGCAATTGTCAAACACACCTCACAACACAATTTCAAAATATTTCCCAAAATCAAACTTTCAAACATTGAAATCTTTTCAAGAGACAAAACACATTTGTATACATTCAAATAAGAATCATTACAAAGGTTGCCACAACAATGGACTCTTTTTAAAACATCTTTCAAAACCACACACAAAGCACCATTTCAAACAATTGGAAAAGCAAAGCAAGTGATCTAAACAAGTAACTAAGAGCCCATGGATAACCATGGATGAAAAGGGTGTTTGCACCTTCCCTTTTCATAATCTACCCCCCGAACCCAAGAAAACATCTCAAAGGTCTTTTCTGTGCTTTTTGACCTTTCCTTAGGATAAAATAAAAAGTCGGTGGTGACTCTTGTTAAACCGAAACATTTGCAAACACAAAACCTCAAGTCAGTTCTCCCACCGTATCATAATTGGTGAAGGTGATCCATATAATTTTCATGCAATACAGACTTCACTACTATGTCATCAATATAAATCTGCACGAAAGTCTCAATAAAATCGTGAAATATAGAATTCATTGCTCTCTGATAAGTTGCCTCATCATTCTTTAAACCAAAAGGCATGACTACCCATTCATAGTTGCCTAATGCCCCAGGGCATCGAAAAGTTATCTTGGGCACATCTTCTTCAGCAATTAAAATATGATTATATCCAGAATATCCATCAAGCATACTAAGATACTTAAAGCCTACGGTTGGATCAATTAGCATTTATGTCATAAACATTGGATATTCATCCTTTGGGGTTGCATAATTCAAATCTCTAAAATCTATGCAAACCCTAAGAGACCTATTTTTCTTAATAACAGGAACAATATTTGAAAACCCTTCGAGAGAAACTCTGGTGTGAGCCTCTTAGGGTCTTATTGATGGGCTTCTTACCATCCTTAATAGGCAGCTTCAATTAGAACAAATCTCTTCTTAAACCAGGCATTTCATCATAATCCATACGAAACAATCATTGTATTCTTTTAGCAATTAGATTACTTTAACTTTCATATTTGGGTTGAGTTTTACATTCAGATAGGTGGGTCTTTTTATGGACCCCTCACCCAGGTCCACTTCTCCGAGAGGGTCCTGCGCCATCATCTTTGCACTTGATGATGTTAGATCTTTCTCGAATCCCAAAGGTTCTTCATCCTATATTGCATCTAGCCTCTGGTCTTTTCCTTCGAAGCGCATCTCTTCATCAGGGGTTTTTTGTTTGAATTTTACCCCAGGTCACTTTGCATGCATTGCTTCATCTTTGGATTCGACATCCATGTGTTTAATTTATTTTCAGCCAAATAAGCTGAAATCTTTTCGAAAAAATGGAACTCAGACATTATCAATGTCTTCGTCAGCCTAGCCAGTTGGTCGTATTCCAGAAACTCCTTTGACATCAGCTTCTTCTCCCATAATTTCCATATCCCACTGGAATCCATGAGTGGGATGTAGAGTAAGGAAATATAAAGCATTCTTGTTGGGTGAATATGCATCATCAGCAGGGTTGCATGACCCAATATTGGCCAGATTATCATCAAAGCTTCTTCTATCAACATGGTTAACTTCTGCCATTCAATAGCTCTGGTCAGCTTCAATGTTCCCGATAATTATGTCCTCTCTCCATATGTATATTCGTTGAAGCATGGAGGAGGGTACTGCCCCAATACCATGGATCCATTCACGTCCCAGCAGTAAGTTATAATTTGTTTTTACTGCAATGACCATGAACATCATAGGTCTTGTAATTGAACCCACTGTTAGATCCATTTGCACCACTCCTAGAGTGTGACCTATTTTACCTTTGTAGTTTGAGAGCACCATGTTGTGGGGCTTGGTGTAAGTGTCGAACATGCCAATTCTCTTTAACATGAATTAGGGCATTAGATTCACTCCAGCTCCCCCATCTACCAGAATTTTATTGATTCCCACGCTCTTCACCTTTCCCCTTATGAATAGAGGTTTAAGGTGATTCTTCATACCTTGATCGGGTTGTTCGAAGAATGTGTTTTGTTTTTCAACAGCTCTGTTATTCAGAATATAGTAACACACTGGCCTGTGTTTTTCCATTTCCATCTCATCAGCTTCCTCTAATTCTTTGACTTCCGTTATTTGATCATATTCATGTGGAAGCATTGAGACCATATTGCATTTGATATTAAAGGATGACTCTTCATCTGATGCAAAGTCATCAGTGAGCATGTCTTCGTCATTTGCTAGATCCTTTTGATCTTTCTCGCCAACTTCTTCTTTCCTTGGGGAAAACAGTCTTCTCCCCACAGGTAGCTTATCTTTGACCATGATGGTTGAGGGAAGTTGGTTACTGATCGACTCTATCACTTATTTATTTTATAATTCTCTCTCTACCTTCTTTGTTCTTTGGTGTCTTCGCCACTGGGATTTGGACATGGGGTTCTTCCCCTTGTAATTTTTTTACCTGTATGCTTGTTGCTTTGACACTTAAAATTGTTTTCGATATGTTATTGACGTCCTTCCTCCTTCCTTGAAACTCCTCCACTTTCCTTTTCCTACTTCCTTCTCTTCGTTTGGATGTATCCACTTGTCAGTTGGTATGTTTGTAGGTGGTTTGAAGGTGACTCTTCGATTTTCTTTTGGGCAAGGACTATCAGGACTTCTGGGAACTCCCCTCTCGTTGAATGTAAAGTTGCTCCTAGGGCCCCTCTGGTTGTCCCAACAACAAACATATGGGATTCTTTCAAAAGTTTCTGACTCTTTTCGATCATAGGTCGCACTGCACCTTGGGTATATTAGGCACTCTAATTTCGCTTTGTGGCAGTGGACAAGGAAACCTATCAAACTTTCCCCAGCTTTTGGATAGAAAATTTCCAACTGATCATCTTTCTTCCAATTTCCCTCAGTTCGAGCATGTTGGATTCTTTCATAAGTGTCTACTCTCTTTCGATCATAGATTAGGCTGCATATGGGACACATTAGCCCCTCAGAGTTCTTCTTGTGGCAGCGAACCAGATAGTTCAGCAGACTTTCTCCAGCCTTTGGGTAACCTTTTTTCATTTGATCACCTTCCATCCTGAGGTGCCTTTCGACTTCCTCCATCTCAGGGGCAGGCTGATTCAAGTCCACCATGTTTACTTCAAGGTTAGAACCTTCAGTAATCTTGACCTTGTCAAACTTGACCCTAAGGCCATCGGTGGCCTTCGTCATTCTAGCATTTGTGGCAACATCATGAGTAATCTTGCCTTCAACATCCTAGTTAGTTATACTTTCAATAGTATTTTGCACTTCGATGCCTGTGACAAAGTCATCAGTAATTTTGTTCAAGTTGTTGGCAAGGCCTTTAGTAGCCTTCTTTGCTTCGACTCCTGCAACAAAATCTTCAGTGATCTTGTCCTCAGGGTGTATGTCGAAACCAACAACTTCCCGCATGTGGTCTTCTGCATGTTCGACATAATTGATTTCTACTACATGAAGAGGGTCCAAATCAACCTTCATTTGGCTCTTGGTCTTTTCACCAAACTTCAATTTCCCTTCCTTCATAGCATTCTGAATCAAATCCTTGAAAAGAAAACACTGTGAGGTTTTATGTCCCAAAAAGTTATGATATTTACAAAAACCTCTTTTCTTCCATTGGTCTAACCGAGGAATTTTGGCATCAGGTGGCACTATCATCTGGTCATCCTTTACCAGCAAGTCAAATATTTCGTCTTATTTTGTTACATCGAAGGTATATGTTCTCTTAGGGAACTTATCATTCTTTTCTGGTTCTGTAGGATTCTTCCTATTCGAAGGGGCCAGAACTTTGCAAGGATATGGTAGCCCTTGCTTTAATTCATCCAAATCTACTTCATATTCCTAGAAATCTAAAATGCCAATGCAATCTTCTTGTTCATCTATGGTTATTTCGACATAAGCAACTATTTCTTTTCTATGGATTTTGTTTGCCCTAGCTTTTTCGACCTTTAGGCGCTCCACTTGTCGAACCCGATCTGCCAATTGGGCCATATCCCTTAATTAATGAGGGTCTAACTTCTTTCTGATAAAGAAATCTAATCCTCTTGGAGCCATCTCAACTAATTCATGTTCAGGAACTTGGGTGAAACATCTTTCCTGTAGCAGGCGGAATCTATTGAAGTAATCATCAATTGGCTTGCTAAACCTACGCTCAATGCTGGCCAATTCACTTAGACTTATCTTTGATTGACCTGCATAAAATTGTTCATGAAATAGTCTTTCTAAACGCGTCCAATCTTGGATAGAATTCGCTGTAAGGGTCGTGAACCATGTGAAAGCATTTTTGGTTAGTGAACTAGAAAAATATTTTATCCTTAAGTTTTCATTATTCGCTATGTCCCCAGCCTCAATAAGGTACCTGGCTATATGTTTGACAGTTGATTCGCTGATGTCACTAGAGAATTTTATGAACTTTGGAACTTTCGAACTCCTAGGCAATACAATCTGTAAATTATATTCAGATAAGGGAGAAGTATAATTTGGCCTAGTGAAGCATACATTTACACCATTTCGTGCTATGATCTTTCGACCATGGCTACCAGATTGTTGTTTGCTGCAACGTTGTCTTGTCGAACTGGATATAAGACTTCATCAGCATTCTGGTTTTTATTTATCATCATAACACTAGGTTCTAGTTGCCTTAAAATTTGTGGTTCTTGCCTAAAAGGTTCAACCCTAGGTATTTCGACATTCGTAACTCTAGGCACTTCGACTATTCCTCCCTGATTTGCCACATTCGTCTGGGGTGCATTTCTTTAATTATGTTGAACTTGGTTAATTGTTGGGTCTTCTTTTAAGATTATTCCTTGATTTTCCCTGACCCATTCTCTTTGAGGATGTGTTAGGGGTTGAGGCACACCAAAGAAATTAGCGATGTGTGTCATTTATGCATCCATTTGTTGGTTCGCCTGAGTGGTGTTTTGAATAAGAGGGTTAAAGATTGTACTCATTGTTTGTGCAAGCATCTGAACCATTTCCTGGTTACTTTTGTCCATTTGTTGTCTAATGACTCTTGCCGATTGATTTGTTAAATTTGGTATATAGGAAGAAACTCCTTCAATTTGTGGTTAGACATTTCGACCCCTGTTATTAACTGCAGATCCAGAACCTTGTAATGGCGAAGTAATGTTCATCACAGGGTCTGAATATGTTGAAGTAGAGTTATGTAAACCCATCATAAATGAAGATGACATGCCATAAAGCTGCTCACGACCATTTTGGGGCATGGAAAAACCAGCTGGCCCCTGAGGCCTATGAAAAATATTTCCCCCTGAAGGGGGGTCCCTTGTGAACCTTGTGGCCCTACATAAGTAAAAAGAGGCCCAGTATAAGCATTCAACGACATTGGCATCAAACTTGTTGACAATGGTATAGCCTACGAAGAAGGCGTAGAAACCGTAGTTCCCCCTGTCAAAGTGACTGAGGGTGGTACTTCATCATTGTTAGGAGGATTTTGATTACCTGTTTGGCCTTGATTCACCGTTTTCCTAACGTATTTTCTTTTGGGTAGTTTCTTGTTGTTTGTGGCTAATTTACCACTCATAAATCTCATACAACACAGAAAAATACAAAAAGATAATGAATATTTTCAAAACTTTTTTACTGGAACAGAAAAAATGATAGAAATATTGAGCACATGTCCTACCGGGTGTGCCAATTTGTTTACCATGAAATTTGGTAAACAAATGCTAGTCTTTTAAATCGAATAAAAATTGTTGACTTGCAGGATCGACCAAATTGATCCTAAGTACATGTGTTCTTATTCAAAACTTTTGTTCTTGAAACGAAGAATACTTTCAACAGCATTCTTATTTTTTAAACAAATTTGATTTCAATTGTTACTTCGTAGGTAGTAGTATAATTCTTTAAAGAAAATAGTGTAATGTAAAAGGCTTTCGACTGAAATTTAAAGATAATGTATAAAACTTCAATTAAAGTTGAATGACAATAAACCTAAAATTGGTGCATCATACATACATTCTCATAACTTGTTTCTCGAACGCTGGTACTTTGAGTAATTTTGAGTATTTTGTACAAAGATATGAACACGATGAATCCTAAAACTAAGACCTTTATTTATACTAATTCGACCAAAACATTCTCTTTATAAAATGTTTCCACGTTTGACATCTGCACGCGCCTTCAAACTCTATGCTTCTACAAGTCTCTTTGGATAAGATCAAACTTTTGAATGAAAATTCTTTGTCTTCAAAGCTCCTAATATCATAATCGTGATGGTCAAAAATATCCTTTATGATATTTCGAATAACTTAAATCCCAATGATTTGTATACAAACCATTCGCCAATATTTTAGCAAAAATGAAGCTCTTATTAACTTTTCATCTATCGAAATCGTCACAAAGACTTATTTATTGTTCCTTTCGAACTATATTCTCCAAAATATATCATTTCATCTAAAAACTCATGTAGTCGAAATTCTCAGTCAACAAATTGTAAGCAAATAGTTCTGAATATGGGAAAGTGATGCGTGACATCATCAGACTCTAAAGCTAATGCACTATGACTCGTGGAGTTTACAAGTTGTGTTATGACAAATATAATCAAGCTCTGGATTATGCCCTCAACGCTCCTGAACAACGCTCTTCTAGAATGCTTTAATGTATAACTCTGACAAAGAAACTTATGATGTTATCAAGCTTTGAAATCTTGCATTCAACAGGCTTTGATGAATAGTGGTACAAGATTATGGATTTAGACTCTGAAGGCCAAATTCTAAAGTCTCTCTCATATTGACTTTGTTTCTTCTATGAATGCTTCGTCAACTTTATTTCTGAAGCCTCTAAAGATTATAAGATAAGATCAAAAGGTTTTACGTGAGAAAATAGTACACAATACAAGATTAAATATTCCTTCCATTACATTGATTTTGTAGGAAAATGACTATACTACTATACTATTTTGTCTCTCATTTTCATAAACCATTATTCAAGGATACAACTATACATTTGTGAAATTACATATTCACCCTTTAACAAATCTTTTTATTGCCTATATAAAGGACTCTTGGAAGATTGGAAAAAGAAGAACTTTCAACTTTAACATTTCAATATTGTGAGAAAATAAAAGCTTTCATAGAAAACACTTGTGTGTGTAAATTTTGTAATTCATTTCATGTAATCTGCTTTCATAAAAGCAACTTTGTAACACAATTTCTTTCTCAAATTTTGAGTTGTATATTCCTTGAGAGACTAGGGTATAGTAAGAATTTCTCAAGAAGACATTGACAGTAAGTCTTTGTGGTTGTAATCAAGTTTGATTGTTATAGTGGGTTAAGTCCTTGTGAGAAGGCGAAATCACCTTGACGCGTGGACAGGAGGTAGCTTTGTTAACAGCAAACCATGATAAAAATATTTGTGTTCATTATTTTTATTCTAAGGTCTCTCCTTATTTTGGGAAGCAAAATATTTTAATGCTAGAAATTCAATTCACCCCCCCCATTTTCTTGTGTTTCCTTAACCTTAAAAAAGTATCGCACTTACTACCACGCCCTTTTTTACCATAGGCCACCATTTGTGGTGGAATCCTTCTCTAAACTATGGTTATAAATACTTTTTGTAGTCGTGATTTCATCCCATACCATCAAACCAAACATACCATATGGTTGTGTTCGAATTGATGACACATAAGGGAGCATAACAAAATAGAACATAATGGAGCATAATGGAATATAGCAGAATAAAATATAGATCCCGCTCCACTGTTTAATTATTTTATTAAGAAACGTCTCATTTCATTACATACACCCCAAATCTAATAAAAATGGAGAATTAGATGGAATAGATTTCATCATGTTCCATTCCACTTCATCCATTATTTGCAAATCCAAACAATGGAATCTCATTAATTACCATTTCATTCGATTCTATTCCATCTAGTACCACTAATTTAAACATACCATAAAGAAAACATGTGTATAAAAATGACATCATTTATTTTATAAAAGGTGTTTCTATTTTTAAGCATAAACCCCTACACTTATCTCAAATTCTCATTTTTCATGAATATGATCTCATAAAAGGCATTGCAGCGGGTACACACACAAGTTAGAGGCGTCATTCTCTTATATTTTGAGTCAGATAGAATGGCATAGAAGGAGATAAGACCTAATACCATAGAAAAAATAAACACAGTAAATTTGGACAAAATGATAATCCATAACTAGCAGAGGAAATACGGAGCATTCAAATCCATTAGATTAATCTTACAACCGTATTATATGAGGTCCCTTCATAATTTGGTTACAAACAAGCTCTTCGCATAAGAAAGAAAATGTGTCATTTTAAGGTAACTTCTCTCTCATTCAAAATTCCATTTTTTCACACACACTAACTTGGGCGTTAGATTGTTAACCTTGCATGTTAGCTTCATCCTCTGTGTTAAAATCAAGGCTCACTAACGCTAAACTCAGGTTCAATTTTTTAATCATCATCTTGTTCTCATGCATAGCAATGGCATCGCCTCTGGGAAATGACACAAAAATCCTACGATTACCATGATTTCTCGATCTCGTGCCTAGATCCATCTCAATCGGAATGTGAATCTTCACTCCTAAACAATTATACTGAATTTGAAACTAAATTACGTCTCAACAAAGGTGTCAACTTGCTCCATCACTCAACATTTGGTTGTAGAGGCAGCAGGCACCGTGGAAAATCGTCTCGCACCTACTCCTCTTCCTTCGCAACAAAATATGGCACAACCATAAATGATCCAAAGATCCCCTCAACCTCCTCAACTTGCAGTTAATACCCAAAAATTCATTGTAGGGGAACCATCTATGTGACTATAGGCACATCCTATAACTGCCAAATGTGAAACACTTCCGAGTTTCCAACTCCTAGAAGCCAATTTAGGGCCAACAACTTCTAATGATTTGTTGAGTGGCATGTTCAAAATGATCCAGTAACAAAGCTCTCAGACCACCATTGACAGACTCACTCGGATAGAGTAGAGTCTACAGAATGTCGTGCTAAATGAATACATCATATAAGAAATGGCCTCATAGAAGGTCACAGAGCCAAGGAAAGGACGAGAAAACCCCAAAAATCAACTTGTAATTGGGAACATAGATAACATATACCCTCTCCTGATCACGAGGGGAGGAAACACAACCACACTCCTCAGGAAGTTTGTAGGCCGACCAGGAAAGAAGGAAAGGAGGAAGCCACTTCGGCTCCGCCCAAGAAGAAAAATCCTTTGAACACTTGAATCATGTATGGTATAATTCTACGTTCCTTGGAAAAACCACCTAAAGTGTAAGATTACAATGGAGATAGAGATCCCAAAGAACATGTTGAACATGTAGATGTTCATTTTCATTAATACCACACAGATGAAGATATCAAATGAAAATTTTATGCAATCTCTTTAATTGAATTTTCTCGAGACTGGTATAAAAACCCTCTCTGATGGAAGCATAGTGTTATACCCCAAATTTTCCCCCTAAGATCCCTCATCATCTCATATTATCAATATATTAAGATCACACATTAAGGTTGGTTCTCCATTTCTACTTTATCCCATCTTTAAGTTTACTCTTGAGGGATCACCAAGCACCTTGAATTATGTATCTTGTACATATTTTATTTTAACTTACATCAAAATATGTGTATATGTCTCTTTGAATGTTCATTTTGTAGGTAATAACACAATTGCATTCATTTCACCATCTAACCTAGGGTTTAAAGGATAGTCCTTAGTTAAATGGTTCTTCAATAGATTGCAAGAGTTCAAGCTTCAAGGCTATGTCTATGATATCAAAAATTTATGGTCCAAAGAGCTCTCTCACTTTATTTAGGCCAAGTTCTTCTCAAAGTTGGTGGTGGAACTCATCAAGAAAATTCACAAGTTCATGTGTTTATTTCCATGCCTTCTTCAACAAGTTTCATTGAGACTTAAGCTACATATTTGAGTGTTCTTCAAGATAACATCATCTCAAGGAATTTTTTGATTCATCATGCTTTATTTTACCAAGAAAGTTCAAAAAATATTCAAGGTTGGTTCAACAAGTTTTACCTAATTGAGGAAGTGCTTGATTCAGTGATCACATGTGCATAACTGTCTCAATTTTCTATGTTTTGAGTTGGTTATTTTTTCTATGGATTCTTATCATCATCTAAAACAAACTCTCTTTACATTACAATATCCAATTTTGCAATAAAAATCATCAAAAGTTGAAAGGGGTTTCAAGTTCTTTTGACACTCTCTGAGCCAGGGTTTGTTGACTTCTAAGGACCATATCTTGCTAATTTTTTGAGATTTTTGATTGACTCCAAATCCATGAATATCTTTAAAGGTTCCTTAACAATCTCTCTTCAGGAATCTAATGCTAATTTTGAATGGAAGATCACTAATGGTTGAGAAAGATTACAAGTCTCCTTGAGAAGCCTTTGAATTTTAGGGTTTGACTTCAAATGATCATAACTTAGTCAATTTTCATCTCCTTGATCCCATTCTCTTTCCATAATAATCTTTGGGATGTCTACTATAACTTTGTTTCAATCTTTAATACTTGGAGATGCTTGGAAACTGGTTGAAGAATTGAAAAGATTAAAGGGCTTTGTGAATTTCCCCAAATTTATTCATCATCTTCCAAAGACCACAACTCTTTCAATTTTTCTGATTTTTGAGTGATATCAATTCCACAATTCAATTCTATATTTTAACTTCATGTCATCTTCAGATATCAAGATTAAATTTTGAGTAGAAGGTCATGTAATTTTGAAGAACATTATAAGTCACTTTGGAGTTCTATACTTAGAAATTTTTCCGAGTACAAAAATCAGTTTGTTTTTCACAATTTCAAGAGGACGTAACTTCCAGCTCAATTATCCAAATGGAGTCTTTCTTGGCACATTCTAAAGATTTTTACCTTGTCTTTCAAATGCCTCAAGAATCATGCCCTAAAGCCTCCTGAGTTGTATGCACCATGGATTCAAAGTTGGTACCTTGGAAATGAAGTTTCACTTACAATGAGATTTCAAATTAACTAACGTGGCTTCTAATGATCAATTTTGTGCATGTTTTCCACTTAAACATGTTTAACAAAGTTGCTAAGGCTGGATTAAGGATTGAAACACAAGAATTAGCTGAGTTTTGATGAGTTAGAAGTCACACTTTTGTCATGATCAGGGTGCACACCATTTCACTTGATTGCCTATCATTCACCCTCTCTCAGCATTGCATCACATTCTCCTATAAATAGAGACCTTCTCTACTTTATTTTACAAGCTTTAGAGAGCCAAAAAACCTATGTTGAACTTCCTTCATACCTCTCAATTTTTTAACTTCGAATTTGGTTTTAAAGCATTTTTCAATCCAATTTCTTTACTAATTCTTCATCCTTGAACTTCATTGAAGCTAAAAGAAGAAGAACCAAGACTTAAAGTGTCCTAAATTGTGCTAGCCAAGTCAAGTTTCAGAGCTCTGAAGTTGAGCTTCAACAGGTAGATTCCTCCAACAATTCTCTCCAAACTTGTTGCTATAATGTAGCTCTCATCACTCTGATACTCATTGCATTATTGGTTTTTAAATGGAAAGCGAGTTTTGATCATGAATTTTGAAATCCCTTTTCAATTGTTTCCTTCTGGTTTTTTGCAAATCGACTAAGTTGTGGTTAATATAAAATTTTCACGAGGGTACACTTGAAATCGTCTTAAAGAGACGAAGCGAATGACACCGGTCTAAGCTCCTGATTTTACAGTTTGTGAGACCTATAATTCACGCGTGGCTGGAGGTTGAAGATGAGTGTGTCATCTCTCCACCAATAACATGACGCCACACTTTTTTTTTCAAATATGTTTTTAATTAATGATCCAATGGTTTATTCACTAATGACCATGATATGCACAGCGTGCCAGGTCGCTTGGATTTGATTACTAACACATTTTGACATTGATCCAATGGTTTATATCTTTTTGATTTTATTTTTATTTTCTGATTTTATCTTTTAATTATTTTAAACTTAAAAAATTCATTAAAAAAATTCATTTTAACTTCTAAAATTCTGAAAAAATTATCAAAAATACTTTTGATTTTTCTCTTTCTGATTTTTAATTTTTCATAATTTTATTTTGTGATTTGGTTTTTTTTATGACTTTTCACTTTATTTTACTTATTTTAATTGTTTATAAATACTTTTCTTGATTTTAAAATTCTGGAAAAATTCTGGAAGGATCCAATGACCTCTTGACAAATATTGGTGACCTCATTTTATTTTTATTTTTTATTTTACTATTTTTCATAAATTTTAGCTTTTTTTGCTTATTTCTTTAAATTTTAAAAATAGTTTATGACTTAAAAAAATTCTGAAAACTTTTGTCAACACTTATTGACTTATGTTTTACTTCTAATATTTTTTTAGAATTTTTATTTGGTGTTTTAACACATTTTGTGTATTTTACCAATTATTTCCATTTTATTAATTATTTAAATATTGACATATTTTTATTATTTTTGCTTGGTCCTGATTTGGATGTTATTTTGTGACAAGTTCCTCAACCTCATTAAATTTTTGGTGTTGATAGGTTGAAAAATCAAATCCACCAAAATTGATGAATGATGTTGATGATATTTGAAATCCTAATTTCATCTGATACACCCCCTCCCTCTTCATCTTATCTTTTTATTGTTTTTACTTGTCCTACATGTTTTTGGAGAATGATCTACATATCATTTCTCTAACATATTGTAATATAGATTGCTATTGACCGGCCTCAAAGTATGTGTGAATTCTACATGAGTCCACTTACGATTGCTTAACATAATGTTAAATTTGTCCTGATTCGAAAAATGATCATTTATGGTCTAAACCTATGTTTGTAAGCCTAAGTATGTTTAAATTGAAACCTTTAATCCAATAACTTTGAAGTTCATTGTTAGGAGGCTTTGATTTTATCAGTCCTCTAATGAACTTCATGAAATTTGGTCTAAGTGAATCATTTGAACATCGTTGATCATATGTGGTGCCTTTGAGCATTTAAAATGAATGATATACTTGACTAAAAATAAATGAGACTTATTATTGAGAAGCTTTGTGTAATACGGTGGGAGAACTGACTTGGGTGTTTTGCATTTTATCACAATTATTGCGGATAGCAAGAGACGCCACCGACTTTTCTTTTATCCGATAAGGAAAGGGTGAAAAGAACAAGAAAGACCTTTGAGATATTTTCTTGAGTTGAGGGGGTAGGTTATGAAAAGGGAAGGTGTTAGCATCATTTTCATCCATAGTTATCTATGGGCTCTTAGTTGCTTTCTAGATCACTTTTGAAATTTCTTTGGTTGAAATGTGTTTGTGGTGGGTTTTGAAAGTATTTTTGAAAAGCGCCTTCATTTAGGCAAACTTTGTAATGATTTTCGTCTCTATAAGAATGCATATAAAGTGTTGGACTTTTTGAAAATATTTCATGTTTTGAAAGTGTTTGGTGTGTTTGAAAAGATGTTTTTTTTTTGAAGATGGATTATGAGCAAGCAACTAAGAACATTCTACCTACTCAAAAGTCTTTTGTTCATTGCTTCCTTCCTTTGATATTGCTATCTTACCATTGATTGGTAAGAAGCCTTATCTTTGGATGTAAATAGAAGGGTGTGGGTCATCGTATAGTTATGAATAGAAATGTTGTGAGATATCTTAGCATTTCTCTTGAGGGACTAAGATCATTTATAAGGCAACATTCGTAGCGTCATCGAGGGACTATGATCTTGTATTTTTTATTGTTTTTGCTAAGATGTCTCACATGCATATCATGACCATTTTCTCAAGGCAACAAGTGGAGTTAACCCTGGAGGTGTAAGTGTGCAAGTGTTTATTTTTTCATGCTTGATTTTGTCTTGGATTAAGGTTTTCTAAGCATTGATTTTATTTTTCCATACAAACCGTAATTACTAGCATTTATGTGAAAAGCGATAAATTGCGGAAAATAAATGTCCTACGCTATTACATCATTTTGGGAATGGGGTATACAACTTTACAAATGGGGATTGCAAGAAATTAAACCTAATTTTCTATTACAACCATATTAAAACTTGAATAATATACAAGAGTTGAAAGGAATATAATGTACAAGACATGAATGAAAAGAAAATGAATTTGTTTTGATGTTGGTAAAGAAATATTTTGGCCTATTTAACTAAAAGGAAATTTAATTAAACTAAAGAAAAATTAAGATTAAGTTAAAGAAAAATAAATAAATAGGAAAATGTTTTTGATCTTTTTCATTGTAAGAAGTTAAATAAAAATAAACTAAATAATTTAAATATATTTTTGGTGTTTTTGATTGATAAAAATAATTATAATAATAGCAATAATAAAGTAAAGAAAATGAGATAAAGATATAACATTAACGTCAGGGGGGTTCAAAAAATGGAAATGTCAAGGCCCATCTGTGATACAATGGCAGAACCAACTGTTTAATACTAGTTTGCGTTTTGCATTTTTTGCTTGCAAAATGTCGCGGTAAGCAAGAGTCGCCACCGACTTTTATTTTATCCAACAAGGAAAGGAAAAAAGCACAGAAAAATTCCTTTTTCGAGATATTTCTGAGTACGAGGGGGTAGATTATAGAAAGATAAGGTATTAGCACCCTTTCTATCCGTAGTTATCTATGGGCTCTTAGGTACTTGCTCATCATTTTCAAAATTGCTTCTTTGTGTTTATGTGATTTGAAAAGCTTTTGTTTTGACTTCGATTTAACTCTTGCTTCTGTCTTCAAGAGTGTAATGAAGTGTTTTTTGAAAACTTTGTTTTGAAAAGGAGTGTAAGTGTGAAAAAAAAAGATTGTTTTGATTGAGCAAGTACTTAAGAGCTAATCTACCTACTCGAAAAAAGAATCGTTTTATGCTTGTTTCCTTTAGACAATGTTATCCCACTATTAGTGAGTAGGTAACATAGTCGTTGGAGTTTTCAGGGTCAATTGAAAGGGACGTACAATCACTAAAGCAATGTTAGGACGTCTTAGTAATAACCCTAATGTCTTAGATCAATTATCCGAGGCAACAATATCTGAGGCAACCTTTCCGAGGCAACTTTGATCTTTGGACAAAAGGACGACTACTAAAGCATCCTATACTCAATGACCGTTTATCGAAGGCAGCCAAGTGGGAGTGTACCCTAGGAGTGCGCATGTGCGAGTGATTCAATTTCAGATTATTTATCTTTGCACATTTTAGGGTTATCTAACCGTTTTAAAGTTTACATACATTCTTGTCATGCATTCTAATATCTTACATCTAACAGTTTAATATTTTACGGAATTTAAAGTGCGGAAATTAAACTACGCTATTACAAGGCTTCGGGTATTTACATAGCCAAAAACAAACCCTTTGAAAATAAAGCGATAAATGAAAATCCTAATTTAAACTATTACAACTTATGAGCAGTTACAATAATAGGGTAAAAATAATAATAAAACGCGCGAGAAAAATTAGATCGAGAGAGAACAAGGGTTTTGACCCTTCCTACCCTAACTAAAAAGAAAAATGTTTGTTTTTTTTAATTATTTTTTTTAAGAAAAGAATTAGGTTTTAAATTAAATACTAAATTAATTAGTTAATTAAGTTAATTAATGAAAATAATTACATGGCCTGTTTTTTATGTTTTTGTTATTTTTAAGAAAAGAAAAATATAATTAAGTTAGAAGTAAAAACCTAATTGTTCTAATTAATTTTAATTTATTTGTAAAAAGAATTAAAGTTATCTAATATTAACAACCTAATTTTATTAATTAATTTTTTTGATAAAAAAAATAAAATCTAGACCTAATTTGTGGAAAGTATTATTTTTATGATTTTTTTGATAAAAAGAAAAAAAATTAATTGGTTAGTAAAACAAATAAATAAATTAAATTAATTAAATAAAAATATAAAAAAGAAAAGAAATAGAAACTTGGGCCTGAATTTAGTAGTTTGAGGGGGTGTGAGAAGAAACCTGGGCCCAAGAAGGATGAGGTCCACGTTGACCTTCCATGATCTCCTGCCATGCATTGATTGGGCATACTATGGTCCTTCAGATGATGGCCATCAGATTTGGCCATCTAGCCACTTGGCAGATTGGATGGTGAGGTCTATGGTAATCCCTTGGCTTGTGTATGCGCTGGATCCTGAAAAGGAAAAATATATGAAAGAAAGGGGGGACCTGGGATTCGAACCCAGGTCCTGAAGCAATTACCATACACTCCACTACCACTACGCCACTTATTTTGTTTGTTCATATAATACATAACATTAATCAAATATGGAAAAGGCAAAACAAATTAATTCAGTGCGCGTTTTTTTTTAATAGGCCAATGGTTGCTTGACAACTAGTCATCTTCCTCCTTGGATCTGTTGGTAAAAGTAGAACACTTTTACCTACTGACATATGTCCGTAGCTATAGGCGTGCACATTCTCAAAATCAATTACAAGCATGATAAATAAAAACCAAAGCCATGGATGGCTTCGTCTGAACCTACTGAGTACAGTGGTGGCCCTTTCATGGCCCAATTTCACCTGTACATCAAGATCCCAATTTGAAGCTACAAACCCTAATAATGGTGAAATCCAATATAGTCCATATAAATGCAATTAAACAATATAGAAAGCTTGCAAATGTTCCAAGGAGTAAGAATCTATAACTATTTCATGCTACAAGTACAAGAATGATGCAATTCAAATTCAAGAAAATAGCAATACCGTGACTGACTTACAGCGCATTATAGGGCCTGGAAATTCTTGGTCTTGATTGGTTTTGCTTGCCTACAATCCCAGGAAGCAATTTGAATGGTCAAAGAGTCTTGAATTGGCCTGGAACAATGAAATCGTGTTGACACTTTTTTGATGTTTTTTCAAGTTTTGTTCTTGATCATACGCCTCTCTCTCTAGCCTCTTTTGGCCTGCTCACGTTCTTTATGTATTAAGGAATAAATTAGGGTTGAAAGAATGATCATAATCTTCCTCCATTATTGAATTTGATTGTGATTTGATACACTTGAAAACCATTCCAAAAATAGTCCAAATCCAATCTTTTTGTGCACCTCATGCCTTTACACGAATTTGAATACTTGTCAACTGGATTTGAGACCTGAAACAAGTACAAAATCTTGAGTTTTCAATGCTTTAGATTTTTCCATGATTTATTTTGATTAAAATTGATTTAATTAAAATCAAAATCAAAATAAATAATAAAAATAAGAGAATGACAAGTGGAAAAGGCTAGGGCTCGTGGACCATGTTGCAAACTCAAATCAAGTGAAAAAGATTGGGCCCATTTGGCAAAAATTGCATTTTTAGGCATAGTTGACTTTTGGCAATTTTGCAAAAAGGGTCAACTTCACCAATTCATAACTTCCTCAATTTTGACTCTTTGAATGTGTTCTTGGACTTTTTAGAAAGCTTGAGATGTCCTCTAAGCAATCCTTTTTGTACCATCTCAATTTTATATTCCATGATCATGTATGAAGCTTTGACAAAAAAGGTGTTTTTGTTGACTTTTCAAAATGACCTATAATGTCCAAATTCATAACTTCTTGTGAGTGCATATTTTGAACTTGGGAGATACAGGTGGATTGTATATCATAGCATCCTCTTCAAAATGAGCTTTTGATGGGTCATTTCTCATAAAGTATGAGAAAGTTATGATTGGTCAAAGTTGAGTTGACTTTTCCTACAAAACCCTAATTTACCAACTTTTGGTTCTTGATGAATTGTGAGCAATCACTGATGAATCATGATCAACCCTTGATAAAATGATGAAAAATACTTCAAAATGAGGATGTTGACCAAAAATCTTGAATTTTGACTGTATGTAGGCCACAGTTGACTTTTGCCATAGCACAGTCGATTTTCAGGCCTTTGAGCAATTGACTGAGCAAACTTCCTCTGCAAGGCTTGAAACTTGACATGGATGATCTTGAGAACATATTAGGACAATGGTGATCATTTGGGATCCCTTGGACTCAAGTAACTTGATGCAATATGAAACCCTAATTTGAGGTAGACTACCTTATGAGAGAGCTTGTCTGTTCAACCCTTGGACTTCCTTGAGCAACTTGAGGGTCTTTCTTGAGATGTTTTGAGAAATATGGGAGGGCAAATTTTGGGGTACAATCGTTGCCTCTGTTCAACCTTCTTAAACCTGAGGATGTAGATTGGCTTTCGTGCCTTTCATGATCTGAAGGTGGAAGATGATTGAACACTAGAGTGCCCAGAAATTTGCACTCGCATGAAGTGGTGTCCATCTTGCGATATCTGGAATGGGCTTATAGATGCCATTTGGAAATTTCTGACGGGGGATGGGCTTAAACATGTCATCCCAAGGAGTGTTGGTCGCATAAGAGATTCCTTAGCGAGAGCTTGTATACCTGTTGTTGAGGAAGATTCTGTCGAGGAATGCTGATCTTTGTCTTGAGAGAAATAGATTTTTAGGAGCTTAAGTCGTCCGTTATTCTACTGGGGTATCATCTCTGTTTTGAGAAAGGTTGAATTTTAGGAACTTCAGCTGTCCGTTATTCTTGTTGAGGAATCATCTCTGTTGAATTTTAGGAACTTAGGTCGTCCATTATTCTACTGAGGAATCATCTCTGTTGAATTTTAGGAACTTCGGTCGTCCGTTATTCTACTGAGGAATCATCTCTGTTGAATTTTAGGAACTTCGGTCGTCCATTATTCTACTGAGGAATCATCTCTGTTGAATTTTAGTAACTTCTGTCATCCGTTATTCTACTGAGGAATCATCTCTTAGCCGATGAGGTGAAAATGAACTACTATCTGGTCATGGTCAAGGCTTCATAGTAACAAGATCGACTGCTTTTTGGTCGTAATCCAGGCTTTACAATGATTTACTGGGGAGATGAGACTAAACTTGCTATCTGGTCGTAATCCGAGCTTCACAATTTCTTGATTCTTATCTGGTCGTAGTCCAGGCTTCAGAAGGAAATGAGTTGTTATCCGGTCGCATCCGGGCTTCAACTTGAATTTAGGGCAAACTAATATCAGGTCGACTCCGGGCTTCTTAGTAATTGTCCAGGTAAACTGCTATTTGGTCATAATCCAAGCTTCGTAGCGTCTTGTACCGTTATCTGGTCGTAATCCAAGCTTCACAATACCTTACTTATTATCTGGTCGAAATCCAGGCTTCAGAAGAGATCAAATGGTTATTCGGTCGTAATTCGGGCTTCCCTTTGGCTTTGGGCCTACTAATATCTGGTCGTAATCTGGGCTTCATAGTATCTGGCTGGGTGGACTGCTATTTGGTCGTAATCCAAGCTTCATAGTGTCCCTCGCTGTTATTTCGTCGTAATCCAGGCTTCACAGTGTCTTTAACCGCTATCTGGTCGTAATCCAGGCTTCGCGACGTCTCATACCACTATCTAGTCGAAATCCAGGCTTCATGGTGTTCGAAGGAAATCAAGATACTATCCGGTCGTAATCCGGGCTTCATAACTTGTGTTAAAGATATACCACTATCTGGTTGTAATCCAGGCTTTGCGGTGTCTTTGGCTGCTACCTGGTCGTAATCCAGGCTTCATAGAAACTTGTATTGCTATTTGGTCGTAATCCAGGCTTCACAATGACTTGCTAAGCTGTTATCCGGTCGTAATCCTTGCTTCACGGCTTGCTGGGGATTAAACTATTATTCGGTTGTTCTCCGGGATTCATAGCTTAGAGATAAACCACTATCTGGTCGTAATCTAGGCTTCGCGGTAGTCTGATATTGTTATCCGGTCATAATTCGGGCTTCACAATATGCTGTAGAAATCAAGATACTATTCGGTCGTACCCGGGCTTCATAGCTTGAGTTTTGTGATAATTTGATTGTATCTTTCCTGAAAGGTAAAGGTTAGTCGTATGTAATGCATGATATGTATCAAGCAATGACGTTCTCAAAATAAATGAGATTGTGATGTATGATGTGTATGCACATGTCATGATGTACGGATATGTAATGTTTTTTTATGATAATCTCTAGCTGGGGAAAATAAATCCCGGATTGCTGCTGGAGAAAAAAAAGTTGAATTCTTTGTTTCCGCTGGGGATAGTGAATGAAGATGATTGTGAGAATAATCCTGCAGGAGAGGATAACTCTATTGGGGAATAGACTGACGAGGAAATGACTCTATAGGGAAAAGAGATACTCTGCTAGAAGATCTGCTGATTTCGGAGAAATAAACTCAGCTGGGGATGAATTACCGTTGCTGGTGATAATGAACCCTGTTGGTGATTGAGTTTATGTTTGTTAGAGGAATGAACTCCGCTGGGGATGATTTTCCAATGGTGACTTCATTGGGGATAATCTTTTAGACTCTATTGGGAACAATCCTCCAGAGTCTACTGAGGGTAATCTTCTAGTGCAGGCGACAGATAAACTCTGCTTGGGGAGAATCTTACTGACTCATCTGCGATTGCGAACCTCAGCTGGGGAGAGCTAACACCATTGTCTTTCGGGTGCCTTTTACTCTGCGAAGGAGTGTATGTTACTGGGACGCATGCTGAGGATATGACGATGACTTTGCATCGAGATTTTTCTGCCGCTGTATCTGCTGGAGAAAGTGCCTGCGGAGGCCTTGTGGATCGAGTGTTATCCCAACTTATGAGGTGCTTGGTAACTTTCGATCGAAATGATCAGTCTGCTTCTGGTAGGCAAGTGACAAGATGACGGGACATAGTTGTACGCTTTGATCCCTAATTTTTGCCTGGACTGCCCTTTCGGGTTTTCAGTCCACCGGGATACCCTTTTTTGCCCAAGCCGCCCTTTCGGTTTTTCGGCTTGCCGGGTGTACATATTTTTTTCATTTTTTATCCCTAATTTTTTCCCGAACCCTTTTGGTTCGTCGGGATGCCCTTATTTTTGCCTAGGCCAGTCAACCTATCGGGTCTTTGTTCATGCGCAGTATTTTCTGACTATGTCCACGCTCTCAGGGTGTAGGTAGTTGTCATTGTCGGTAGTGTTGTGTCGCCATACTACCAGAAGATGTTCGTTTTGATCATGCAAGATTTATCACTGGAATTCTTGTCCGATGCCTCAAGTGATTCAGATGGAGATCTTCCCCTGGCTATTTGGCATCTTTGAGAGATTCCTTGAATCTTGACTTAACTGCCCCAGATGATGGACAATGATCATGCCGTGCCCCTTGGTTGGAAGTGTTTTTCCACTTGAGGTGATCCTTTTTATTGAGAAGGTTTTTGTTCACTAGATATTCGTCATGCGAATTTCTCTGCTGTTGAACAAATAGTCATATGCAAACAATGTTATTTTAAGAATACAAAGCTTTATGTCTGTCTTAAAAAAAAATTTCGAATATGCATTTTTCAGTAAAGCAGGAAAATTTTGTAAAATGTGATTTCAACTCAGGATTTATAACAAGTCCTACAGGAGTCAGGATACCTTTTGTAATAGTATGCTTTCGCACTAACCCATGCTTCAGCTAGGACTTTTAAGGGTTATAACGTAGCCTGGTTCACGGTTCAAGAAACAAAGGATAAATGCTCAAATTTTATTTGTACCCACCCGTTCTTCATGATGTTCTTCGATCCTATGCTCAGCTAACTGTGCGTTTAGATCCCGTTTGAGTCTTTGCTCTGATATTCCAGTGATGGTTCAGATACTGAGTAGGTAGTCATTTCCTTTTTTGTTTAGGGTTTGTAGGATCTCTTTCCTTTTGATTTTAATTATCCCTGTCTTTTGCCTGAACTATTTCTTTTTGTGATTACAGTCAGCGGGATGCCCTAGTTTTTTCTTAAGTCTCCTTCATATGTTTTGACTTAATGGGCTTTTATTTTGAAAGATAATTACTACCTGTCTTGACGATTATAGGGAACCATCACCGCCTTTTGTTTTGGAAGGACCTCTTTGATGCCATTCATTGGGCACCCGAATTAACTGAGAAAACTACCCTGCCTCAGGTTGTGATTAAGGGTTTTAATTTGTGTGAAAAGAAAACTCTAACTTATTTGGCTCAAAGGGGTTTACTAGGGATTATCTTCCTTATAACTCCACTGTTTAGGATTTGAAACAACGCATGTACATCGTCAGCGGGGTCTGTTCAAAAGCATAATGTAGAGATTTTGATATCATTTTCATCATCCTCCCTCTAAAGGCTTAGAGTTTTTTAATCGAGAGTTGAACATCACAAAAAGGAAAGCAATTTAAATATAGTGAATACGAATGGATTGATTCAAAACAGACATATGCAATGCATTGATAAAGTAACAGAGTTTGTGTAGCGGTAGAAATGTTCAAGACTAAGCTATTGGATTGGATAGACTTTATACAAATCAAAATAAAAATCTCCACCACGCTTTATTGTTTCCAAAGGAATGGGAAAAGAGCGAATAACCCAAAAAAAAGGGGGAAAGATTCAAGGTAAGTGGGTTGGTTATGCAAAGGGAAAGTATTAGCACCATAAACATCTACGGTACTCCGCGGGAACCTCTTTGAAAAAAATCTATATATTTTGGCTATAAAAATGTGTTATATATATAATGGATGGTGGGGGTGAGAAAAGAAATATTTTTATGATTTTTGCACCCGCAGCGGTTGCGAACCTTTAGTGCCTACGTACCACCTTTCGTGCAATAGGGGATCAGGGTACACGTAGTTCCTCTTTTAAAAATTTGAAACACAAGTGTGTTGGTTAATTTTATGAGATAAGACATCATTGTCATTGTCCGTATGGAAAACATACTTACTACCCACAATCATGAGAAAGGAGAATTTGCATCATCTCAAAGTGGACGATATGGCTTGGATTTTAAAATCAACAATGCCTCACTCAACACCCAAGTGGAAAATATCTCTCTTTACTACATATTGTAGAAGTATAGTTGTTTGCATCACTACAAGGATTGACAAGAGTCTAATCTTTTAAGAAAAGTTTTAAAATAAAAAGCCAAAGTGGCAAAAATGGTTTGAAATGAGATTGATTGACTTTTAGTCTTCTCACAAAAAATGTCAAGGTATTATTAAATTGATTGAAATTTATTTATGAAAATGTTTTGAAAATGCATGGACCTAAGTCCAAGTTTATTATGAAAGTGTTTCAAGTTTAGAAATAAGAAGAGTTTTTTTAAAAGGAGGGAGAAGATTTTTGAAATTAAAGAAGATGGGAGGAGATGAAGAGGCTATCCTAAAGCATAAGGTAAAAGTTGGGGATAAGAACCATCTAACCAACAAGAAGCCAATACTTAACATTTTGAGTCAATATAGAATTCACATTCTTTGGATTGAAACCAAGCAAGCAAAGATACTAGACCTCTTGAGAGAACTAAGCTTCAAGTGTATTAAGTATTCGCAAAAATTGGGCAGAGTAACGGCTGTATACGGGTGAATTCCAGATTACAAACAAAGTATGTAATCACAATAACCTGCACACAAAACAAACAAACAACCCAATGTCTTGAGGTAAACATCAAGAACTCCAGACAAAATATCAAATAAAGTCACAAAGTCTCCAAGATAGGCCAAGGTTTCTAATCCTAAGTCCAAAAAGTCCAAAACTCCATAATGCCAAGGATAGTAACCAAATAGTCCAAGTATCATTAAAGATTTTTATGGTTCATGTTGATTATTAGGTGTCTTTAAAAGGAAAAGAAAAGCTCAAGTGAGCAAAATAAAAATGACATAAAAGTAAATGCTCAAGTGAGCAAAATAAAAATGGCATAATAATAAATGCTCAAGTGAGCAAAAATAAAAAATGGTATGAAATGTAAATGCTTAAATTAAATGGTACATAAAACATAAAAAATAAAAGCATAAAGTAAAGTCAATTGTTAGAAATTAGTGGTTAGTTGGATGACCATCTTGAAACTTGCATTTGGAACTCATTATAGGATTAGTAGAACCAAAGCCTCCACACAACAAGTTGCATTTGATTTTTGTCAAGTATATCATCCATTTTGGAATCCTCAAAAGTAACTTTTAATGATCAACAATGTTTAAGGGATCCGCGTTGACCAAAAGTGTTGTAGATCCATTAGAGGATTGGTAGAACCAAAGCCTCCACACAATGAATCTCAAGGTTATTGGATCAAAGAGATCAAATGAACATACTTAGGCTTGCAATCATAAGTTTGGGTCACGAATGATCATTTATTCGAATCGGGACAAAATTTAGCGCTATGTTAAGCAATTGTAAGTGGACTTATGTAGAAGTCGCACCTATTTTGAGGTCGGTCAATAGAAATCTATGTACTTCATGTTTGGATAAATGATATAGAGATCATCACCCTTTAACATGTAGCACAATTAAAAAAAAGAAAGGGATAAGATGAAGAGGGAGGGGAATGATAAGCTAATTTGGATCACCATTTCAAAATTCTTTCATCTTTAAATTCAACCACTCCTCTAGATGGATTAAAGTACTAAACATATCATTAATCCAAAGCACCAAAAATGAATTAAATAATTCACTCTTAGGTAGATTTGAATTGATGAACATTTATCCAACTTCATCTACATCACAAAGTCCATTGAGTTTAAATACAAATTGGACATTTAAAATTACAATCCAAACCAACAATCAAAGAAGTGAGTAGAAAAATATTTGAGTCAAAACAGCCCCAAAACAAGGCAGAAAAAGTATTTTCGACACTGTTACAATCGATTGTGCTTCGACAGCAACCCATTGCATCAGTGCAATTTTTTTTCAAATCAACTTTCTGTGACAAACAATTGCAATGTTACAACAATTGATTGCAACCTGTTAAAATCAGTCAAAAACAGCATCTCAAGGATCAAATTCTTGTTCCAACTTTTCATCAAACACCTTATGATCATGGATCCAATTGAGCATGAACATTCCATCAAAATATGAGAAAATAGCACTAATGGAATCATAAAACAGTGCTCAATGAATCAAAACCAGAAATCCACAAGAGATCACATTGTGAAAGATGATGATCCAACTTACCAAAGGTAGAATTAGAGAATTATCAAACAACTTCCAGAATTTGCTGCAATTCGACCACAAGTATCAATTACCAAAGCTTGGATGTAAAGAATTGATGAATAAAAAGTGTTTGGGTGAAGGATTAGCTCAAAGATTAGTAAGCTTCAATGCAAAGCTTACTAACTTTTTGAAAATTGAGCTTTGAGTGAATTTGGTAGATGGAGTGAATTGAGAGATTTTTTAGCAAGATGAGTTTGGCTATCAAAAGCTTGTGATTTGAATGAAATGAGGTCTCTATTTATAGAGTTTAGGATTGGGATTAGTGGTAATTTGGTAATTGATTCTTGGAGACAAAATTTGAATTAATGATGTAATTTTCAAATTAGGTAGAAAAATTGGAGCCAAAAAGATAACAGTTTTGAAATTGCTGGCTTTTTTCAAAAATCACGTGTATTTTGCTGCTATAAGTCGATACATGGGTTGCATGCGTCGACACATCTTAGTTGTATAATGCAGCATGTGTCGATGCATGCCTCTATGGGTCGACACATTCTGATATTCGACACATTACAGAATCAAACAATTTGCATGAGTCGACACATAGCACGTATGTGTCGACACATGCTAGTAATACAAATAGGATGAGTCGATACATAACATGCATGTGTCGACACATGCTAGTTATGCACCACAGGATGAGTCGATACATACCTTTATGGGTTGATGCATGTTGTCTTTCGCCACAATACAAAATCAATCAACTTTCATGAGTTCGACACAAGCCTTCATGGATCAATACAAGCGTCCTTTCGACACAATACAAAATTGATTAATTTTCATGAGTTCGACACAAGCCTCTGTGGATTGATACAAGCTGCCTTTCGAAACAATATAGAATTGATTAATTTTCATGAGTTCGACACAAGCCTTCATGGATCAATACAAGCTGCCTTTTGAAACAATACAGAATTGATTAATTTTCATGAGTTCGACACAAGCCTTTGTGGATTGATACAAGCTGCCTTTCGACACAATACATAATCAATCAATTTGCATGAGTTCGACACAAGCCTCCATGGATCAATACAAGCTGCCTTTCGACACAATACAGAATCAATCAATTTGCATGAGTTCGACACAAGCCTTGTGGATTGATACAAGCTTCCTTTCGATGCAATACATGATCAATCAACTGGGAAAACCTTATTTGTTGGATGCTTCTACTTGGTACCTACAAAACAAAATTATGCAAAGACAAAGACAAATATTTTTTTTTGTATTTTGGTTAGAGGTTAATTATCAACACATATACAAAATACACAACTAAGGTGCTTGGAGATTCCTCAAGAGCAAACTTAAAGATAGGAGATAGAACAAAGAGGAAGAACCAACCCTAATGTGATCTTTTAATGATCAAGTTGACATGATATGATAGGGGAATCTTAGGGGCAAAAATTAGGGTACAACAGCTGCCCTTATTTAAGTGTCTTCTATCCGGAGATACGAAGGTTAAAAATCTTCGTGCCGATGCGATTGAAGATACTTAAATATAAAACAAGCCCTATTTTTGTCTCTAATATGCCATGCAATGCTTATGATTATGAATGCATATGAACAGAACTAAAGAGACACAAAGTATCACTGGGGATGCCACAAAAATGAAGAAACAAAGGAGCAACCCCACCAGGAAAATAAATCAAAAGTGGACCCAAAGAATTGAATCAAAGAGGAGAATAACAAGCATCGATGTTCATTGCCGATGTACTACCAATGTACACTGAAGGTAGAAGGAGAATATCATACCACCGCCGTTCACTGACAATGAACTATCAACATTTACTAACGATAGCAAAAAGATAAGAAGCATCGATGTTCACTGCCGATGTACTACCAACGTTCACTGAAGGTAGATTTGAATATCACACCACCGCCGTTCACTGACGATAAACTATCAACATTCACTGATGATAGCAAAAAGATAAGAAACACCAACGTTCATTGCCGATGTCATACCAACATTCACTGAAGGTAGATTTGAATATTATACCATCGTCGTTCACTGACGATGAACTATCAACATTCACTGATGATAGCAAAAAGATAAGAAACACCGACGTTCACTGCCAATGTACTACCAACGTTCACTGAAGGTAGACTTGAATATCACACCACCGTCGTTCACTGACAATGAACTATCAACGTTCACTGATGATAGCAAAAAGATAAGAAACACCGACGTTCACTGCCAATGTACTACTAACATTCACTGAAGGTAGATTTGAATATCATACCACCGCCGTTCACTGACGATGAACTATCAACGTTCACTGATGATAGCAAAAAGATAAGACACCGACGTTCACAGCCGATGTACTACCAAGGTTCATTGAAGGTAGATTTGAATATCATACCACCGCCGTTCACTGACGATGAACTATCAACATTCACTGATGATAGTAAAAAGATAAGAAACACCGGCGTTCACTGCCGATGTACTACCAACGTTCACTGAAGGAAGATTTGAATATCACACCACCACCGTTCGCTGATGATAGCAAAAAGATAAGAAACACCAACGTTCACTGCCGATGTACTACCAACATTCACTGAAGGTAGATTTGAATATCACACCACCGCCGTTCACTAACGATGAACTATCAACGTTCACTGATGATAGCAAAAAGATAAGAAAAACCGACGTTCACTGAAGGTAGATTTGAATATATCATGTCACCGCTGTTCACTGACGATGAACTATCAATGTTCATTGATGATAGCAAAAAGATAAGAAACAACGACGTTCACTGCCGATGTACTACCAACGTTCACTGAAGGTATATTTGAATATATCATGTTATTTCCGTTCACTGACGATGAATGTGATGCGGTGGGAGAACTGACTTGAGGTTTTGTGTTTGTGTTTGCAAATGTTGCGGTTAGCAAGAGTCGCCACTGAATTTTCTTTTATCCAAAAGGAAAGGTAAAAAAGCATAGGAAAGACCTTTGAGATGTTTTCTTGAGTTCGGGGGGTAGATTATGAAAAGGGAAGGTGCTAGCACCCTTTTCATCCATGGTTTTCCTTGGGCTCTTAGTTACTTGTTTAGATCACTTGCCTTTTGTTTTGAAATTGTTTGAAATGGTGCTTTGTGTGGTTTTGAAAGTATTTTGAAAAGAGGCCATCGCTTAGGAAATCTTTGTAATGATTCTCATTCGTAAGAATGTATACAAAGATGTTTGTCTTTTAAAAAATGTTTCAATGTTTTGAAAGATGTTTGGAAATGTTTTGAAATGTGTGTGTTTGTTTGAAAATATCAAGGATTATTTTGAAATTGATCAAGTAACTAGAAGCATTCTACCTACTCAAAAGTCTTTCTTGTGTATTTTTATTCCTTTGACATTGTTGATTTATCATTGATTTGGTAAACAACCCTATCTTTGGATGTTAAACGGGACAGGCGGGGGTCATCGTATGACCATAATAGCAATGTTGCTAAGTATCTTTAGCATTTTGAGGGACTAAGATCATTTGTTTAGGAAACCTTTTGATAGTGTCATCGAGGGACTATGATCTTTTGTTTTGTTTTGTTTTGCCAAGATACTTTGCATGCGTAACATGGCCATTTTTGTTTAGGCAACCAAGTGGGTGAAACCCTAAGGGTGCTTGTGTGCAATGTGTGTCATTTTACATGCATTTGTCTGGTATTAGGTTTTGTCTATTTGTTTTTTTTTTTGTCTTATCATGCAAAACCCTAATTTACTACACAAGTATATAAAGCGATAAATTGCGTAAAGTAAAACTAAACTATTACAACAATTATTATGGGAAGGGGGATACAAGTTTTTGAATGGGGATATTGAACAAAATAAACCCTAAAATAACTATTACAACCCAATTGAATTAAGTGCGAAATAAATAAATATACAAATATTTAAATATCCAATGCAATGTATTTATGCAAAAAAAAATTTGTATTTGATTTTTTGTATGAGAAAATAAGTTATTTAACCCTAGAAATAAGATAAAAATATTAGTATTATTTTTGAAAGGGGAAACCCTAATTTTTTATTAAAGAAAATATATGTCCTATATTATTTTATTTTGTCCATTTTTGTACAAGAAATAATAAATAATATTATTAACAAATATTAAAAATTAAAATATGTATGAAAATAATAATTTATGTGTAAAATAATAAAATAAAATGTATAGTATTTTTATTAAATGTATTTATAATTTATTTAAGAAAATAAAGTATATTACCCTAATAAAACTATTTTTTTATGTAAAAATAAAAAATAAAAAATAAAATAAAATGCAAAAAAATAAAGAAAATATTTTTCATATTTTTTATGGTTCAAAAAAAATAAAATAAAACAATAAATATAAAAATATAAAAAGAAATATGAAAAATAAAACAAATATGCAAGGGGGTGCAAAAAGTAGAAACAAAAAGGCCAACATTGCAAAAAGCCCAGATGGAGCTTCGTCCCTGTCCTTCAGCCTCTCCTTCGCGCGCGTTTCAGCTCAACCTGCAACTCTCAAATACTTGCACAAAAACAAAAACTTGCAACATAAAAAATGTAGCTTCGAATCTCACGATTCCAATGATATAAAATTCATAATCTAACTCTCAAAGATCAGGGAGAATTTCAGTAGCCCTAATTTGTGACCTAGTTTTTTCAGCATGTTCAACATTCAAATTCTCTTAGCTCAGTTAATATAAATGACAACTATGCATATGTACAGTTTCACCATGCTAGAGACTATATTTTTGCTTCACAAATCGTGGCTTGAGGATGTCTAAATAGAGAGATAGAGTTTTGAAAAATACCTCCTTCAGCTGGATTTGGATATGGCAATGTGGGGACTTTGAGTGAGGCCTGAGGATCGTGTGAGCTTCCTTGAAGTTCCCTCAAGTTATTCCAATGCTTAGCTGGCTTTGTGGATGGCTGAAACTCCCTGTTAAAGTCAACCTGCAACCTTCCAAAGTGAAAATGGCAATGGCTGAAACAGAGCACACAGTTATAGGATGAATGCTTGGATAGCTTTGATATGATGTATGGAAGGTGTTTGAAGTGTTACAAGGCAAAACGCACGAGCAAATATTGAGCTTGCTATGATTTTGCAGAAACTATAATGTTGGGCAGAAATTTGGAGTTTTGGAGTTTTTGAATATTTCAGAGGTCAAGCATTTGTGTCCAGCCTTGTGATATGTTTGTGAATATGTATAGAATGATACAAAGTCCACCCTTTTCCTGTTGTACAAGTTCTGACTTCTTTGGCCAACTTTCTTGCATTTCAAGAAAAGTGACAAGACTTATGCCAACATGCTTGTACTAGCTTGCTAGCTGCAAAGAGTTGGTACAAGTTGATTGATATCTGTGGAAAATGCTTGCACAAAAGGAACAAGTCCAAGGCTCAAGGCTGATAAAGTTTGCAAAAGCTTGCTTTATGAAAATGGCAATGTGCCCTTTATGCCATTTATAGATTTATTTCTTGTACAAAGCTCAAAAAGTGAAAACAAAGCCTTTATCCATTGAGTTATCATTTAATTATGGAGTGTAGAAGGATTTTAGGACCTGTAATTCAAGGTACAAGCATGCTTGATCAGATTTGCAACTTGACACTTTGTAAAAATGGCTTGATCAAAAGTGACAAAATGCCATTTCCTCTTTTTCGATTCTCCCTAACCACAAATGATCTTGGAGAGTTCTTGGACATTTTGGAAATCTTGCAACATGCTCTGCAATCCATATTTGAAATTCATTTTGAGATAACTCTTGGAACTAGGTGAAAAATGTCCATGAAGTTGGGTCAAAAACCTGCCCAAATTAGGGCAAATTTTCATTAAGTTATTTAGTTCATGGACCCCTATTCACAATTTCATAACTTGATATCCAAGCATCTTTTGGGAAAACTTTGTGAATCAAAGTTGTATATTTCATGGAGGACTACAACTTTCATGTTGGAAGTTTTCTTTGAATCCAATTGCATCATGGTGAAAAAGTGGTGAAAAGTTGGGGAAAAATAAGAAAATTTCCATACTTAGAAAATTTCTAAGTTATGAAAAAATTTCAAGTTAAAACCCTAATTTGCAAAATTGATTTTATTGGTGAACAAGTTTCATGTTTTGACATATCTTAATGAATTGTTACCCTTGGCACTTGATTTTGACCAAAAAGTCAAAGTTTGACTTTTCAGTGTACAGTTGACTTTTAATCAGTTGACTGCAAAATTCATTTGTCAATCCTATGTACTTGAGATCTTTTGAACCATGTAATTAGGTTAAGATGATGCTATTGAATCCTTGAAATCATTTTTGAACCTAATTGTCCACTGGCTAGGTTAAAATTCAGAAATTGCCCTTTCTCAGTCAAAACCCTAATTTTGACTATTTTGCCCTTTTGATGGTTTGATCAAATTTCTTGAGGAGTTATGATCCAAACTTGATCAAATGGTTCATATGAGTCTAAAATGTTGTTGTGGATAAAAAATTATGAAGTTTGACTGTAAATTGGCCATGGTTGACTTTTTCCCCAATACAGCTGATTTTTAAGTCAACTGTCCAATTGACTGGGCAAAAATGTGATTCAAGACTTGAAACTAACATGAGCAATCTTAGGGGTCCAAGATGGTGTATGAAAGTCACATGAAGCATTGATGGTCCAAAAATCCTTGTGCAAACTCAAACCCTAATTTTGGGGTATCAGTGCAAGATGAGATATCTTGAGCTGACCAAACGCTAATCTTGTCTTGAGTCCAAGAAGTCTTGTGAGAAAAATCTTGATAAATGAGAGGTCAAATTTTGGGGTACAACAGCTGCCCCTGTTCAATCTTCTTGAACCTGAAGAGTTAGATTGGCGGGCTTTTATGTTCATGACTCAAAGGTAAAAGATGATTGGACACTAGAGTGCCCATAAATTTGCACTCGACGAAATGTAGTTGAGGGAATGGGCTTAAAGATTCCATTTGGAGAGGTGACAGAATCTTGTCGAATATGGGCTTATAGATGCCATCCAAGAATGTTTGTTGAATTGTAAGTTGTAAGTCAGAAAATGAGTATTCAGAATGGTGTCCGTGCCTGGAACGTATCTGAACTGTATCTGAAGGTTTGATTTGAATGAGAAATAGAATGGCTTCCGCGTCTGGAGCGTATCTAAGCTGGGAAAAATCAGAATAAGTGACAGAATGGCATCCGCGTCTGGAGTGTATCTGAACTGTATCTGAACTCCGAATCTGAATGAGTGACAGAATGACTTCCGTGTCTGGAGTGTATCTAAACTGTATCTTAGATAGGTGACAAAATAACTTATGTGTCTGGAGCGTATCTGAACTGTGATCTGAATAAGTGACAGAATGACTTTCGTGTCTGGAGTGTATCTGAGCTGGAAATTGAATAAGTGACAGATTGACTTCCGTGTCTGGAGTGTATCTGGATTGTATCTGAAATTGAGATTCGAATGAGTATTAGAATGGCACCCTTGTCTGGAGCGTATCTGTATTGTATCTGCAATATTCGAACATTGTTAATGATAGCTGTTAATCTTATCCTGAAAAGGGTAAATTGTTAGCTGAAACACAAAGTTATGTTGCATTAAATGTATGATGCAATAAATGTGCTTTATAAATGTTTATGATATATGGATATAATGTATGCGCATGTAAGCTGATCTGCTGTATTGTTGAGGAAAATAAATCCTTGACTGCTGAGGATAAGAAATCCTTGGCGACTGTTGGGGATGTGAGGATCCTTCATGTCTTGAAGTTAGAGTATTGATAAAAATATATGTGGCGAACAATGCCATATACTGCCTGAGTAATCTGCTTGGGGAATCCAGAGAATTTTGAGGACTTCTACTGGGGATTGCACAATGGGAATCCTTGATTTGCTGGAGAATAAGGAAGACTCTGATGACTTCTGCGGGGAATTAATAAGGAGAATCTTCATTCCGTTGGGGAGCAATGAAAACTTTGGCGACTTCACTGGGGAATTAAGAATGAGAATCTTCATTCTGTTGAAAAATAAAAACTCTGTGGGGAAGAAGGCTTATTGTTGGGGAGTAAGTTCAGGAGATTGGGTTGTCTGCCACTCTACTGGGGAATTATCCTAGGTTGGGGAGAGACAAAAGTTAACTGTTATCTTGGTTGATTTCCAGACTTCAAGACAACCTGCTGGGGAATTCGGAGAAACTGAATGGTTTCCGCTAGGGATTGATAATTAGAAGTTTTGGCTCCGCTGGGGATTGGGAGTTTGAAGTTTTAACTCTGATGGGAATTAAGGGTTTGAAATTTTAGCTCCTTCGGGGATCTAGATGATGTACTGTAGGGATTGCTTATGGAATAGCCTAAAGACGTTTTCCTATCCTTTCAGTCTGACAGTAATTGTTCTTTTCCACTTCGTTTATTTGTAAATAGTAATTATGTTCAAATGCATATGCTCATCAACGAATCATTGGACGTTTTTGCCAATATAAACACAAGTGTAAAGGAAAAGGAAAATAGTTTTCTGTACTTTGAAAGAGATATCTTTGTATTTACTTTGAATAATTGTTTTGTACAAAGGAGACAGACATCCTAGTAAGAGGATGGTGTCATAAAAGTAATAAAATTTTATACAAAGAAAGATAGCTATGTGTAAAAATCCCATGGGGTTCCCATTCCGCTATAGCCTTCGTATCTCTGAATGTCTTGTCCATCTGCTGCTTCGTCCGAAGATAATTGAATTGATCAGAAGCCCAAAGTTTTTCAGTGAAGATATTGTCCTTAAAGTGATCCGACGAGATATAGTCATACGCTTTAATTCCCTAACTTTTGCCTGGACCGCCCTTTCGGGTTTTCAGTCCATCGGGAAACCCTTTTTTGCCCAAGTCTCCCTTTCCAGTTTTCAACTTGCCGGGTGTACAAATTTTTTATTTATTTTATCCCTAATTTTTTCCCGAACCTTTTTGGTTTGCCGGAATGCCCTTGTTTTGCCTAGGTGTGTCAACCTAGCGGGTCATTTATGCGTAGCATCTTTTGACTATGTCTGCGTTCGCAGGGTGCGGCAGGTCGTCACCGTCCATGGTGGTTAAGATCATTGCCCCACCAGAAAAGATGTTCTTGATTACAAATGGTCCTTCGTAGGTAGGAGTCCATTTTCCCCTGGGATCACTTTGTGGCAAGATAATGCGCTTGATCACCAGATCTCCAACTTGATATACTTGGCGTCTGACTTTCTTGTTGAAAGCTTTGAACATCCGTTTTTGATACGTCTGACCGTGGCAAACAGCAGTAAGTCTCTTCTCGTCAATTAAGTTCAATTGATCAAGCCGGGTCTGGATCGAATCGTCTTCACTCAAACCAACATCTTTCATGATTCTCAAAGAGGGAATCTGAACCTCGATAGGTAAAATAGCCTCCATGCCATAAACCAAATAATAGGGTGTTGCCCCAGTTAACATGCGAGCCGTGGTACGGTATTCGTGAAGAGCAAACGGTAGCATCTCATGCCAGTCCTTGTAGGTGACTGTCATCTTTTGTATGATCTTTTTGATATTTTTGTTAGCAGCTTCGACTGCACCATTCATCTTTGGCCGATAGGGAGATGAATTGTGATGTTGAATTTTGAACTACTCGCAAAAGGCGGTGATCATAGTATTGTTAAGGTTTGTACCGTTATCAGTGATGATCCTTTCGGGGATACCGTACCAGCAAATCAGATTCTGCTTGATGAAGCGGGCAACAACATTCTTAGTAACGAATGCGAAAGAAGCTGCTTCAACCCACTTGGTGAAATAGTCAATGGCCACCAAAATGAAGCGGTGTCCATTGGATGTTGTAGGCTTGATCTCTCCAATCATGTCGATTCCCCATATAGCGAAGGGCCAAGGAGCTGTTAGGACATTTAGAGGAACTGAAGGCACGTGCACCTTGTCTGCATAGATGTGACATTTGTGACAGGTGCCGGAGTGTTGATAGCAGTCAGCTTCCATGGTAGACCAGTAATAGCCTGCCCGTAGAATCTTCTTATCCATCGTATGCCCGCTAGAGTGAGTGCCAAAGGTGCCCTCGTGCAATTCAGCCATGATCTTTTCAGCTTCAATCTTGTCCACACAACAGAGCAGAATGGAATCATGATTGCGCTTGTACAGGATGCCATTACTTAGGAAGAACTTTGCCGAGAATCTCTTTAAGAAATTTGTGTCATTGACTGAAGCTCCTTTTGGATATTCTTGAGCCTCGAGATACCTTTTGACTTCATGAAACCACGGCTGGTCCACTACTTCTTCGGTATTAATCTCGTGACAATGTGTCGGTTCGTCCATCCGTTCAATAGTGATTTAGGGAGCCTCATTATCCCAATCAAGTTTAAAACATAGATGACATTGTAGCTAGAGCATCTGCTAGCTGATTTTCTTCTCGCGGGAAGTGTTCGAAGGTAATTTGCTCAAAATGTGGTAACAATGTCAAAACATGTTCTTTGTAAGGGATGAGGTTTGGATGTTTAGTGCCCCACTCTCCTTTGATCTGACTGATGACCAAATTTGAGTCCCCAAACACATATAAGGATTTAATTCCCAAGTCTATGGCAGACTTGAGTCCAAAGATGCATGCTTCATACTCTGCCATGTTGTTCGTACAGTTAAAGCAAAGTCTGGAAGTGAAAGGAGTATGGCATCCTTCTGGAGATATGAGCACAGCGCCGATACCGTTACCAAGTGCATTGGATGCCCCATCAAAGTACAGGGTCCATCGGGATCCTTGTTCAGGTCCGTCATATGGTATGATCTCTTCGCAATTGTCCAATGTCATGATGTCTTCGTCAGGGGAGTCAAACTTCATAGATTGATAATCTTCTACAGCTTGATGAGCCAGATGATCAACTAGCACACTACCCTTTATAGCTTTTTGGGTCGTGTACTGTATGTCGTATTCTGTTAGGATCATCTGCCATCTAGCTATCCTCCCAGACAAATAAGGCTTCTCAAAGATGTACTTTATCGGATCCATCTTAGATATCAGCAGAGTGGTATGAGTCAACATATATTGCCTTAGCCGGCGAGCAGCCCATACCAAAGCACAACAAGTTTTCTCGAGCAGTGAATATCTGGTTTGACAGTCGGTAAACTTTTTGCTAAGGTAATAAATGGCGTGCTATTTTTGGCCAGACTTGTCATGCTACCCCAGTATGCACCCCATTGAATTCTCTAAAACGGTCAGATACATGATTAGCGGTCTTCCCTCGACGGGTGGCATCAGGACAGGAGGCTCTAGCAAATACTCTCTGATTCTATCGAAAGCAATCTGACAGTCATCATTCCATCTAACTACCTGATCTTTCTTCAACAGCTTGAAGATTGGTTCACAAGTAGATGTTAGGTGAGAAATGAACCTAGCAATGTAGTTCAGGCATCCCAAAAAACCTCTGACCTCCTTCTCAGTGCGAGGAGCAGGCATTTCTTGTATAGCTTTGACTTTGGCAGGATCAACCTTGATGCCTTTATTGCTGGCAATGAAACCTAAGAGTTTACTGGACCGGACTCTGAATGTGCACTTGTTTGGGTTCAATCTGAGCTTGTACTCCTACAACCTGACAAACAGCTTTTGCAAGTGATCAAGGTGTTCTTCTTCAGTTTGTGATCGGGCTATCATGTCATCTATGTAGACCTCTATCTCATGATGTATCATATCATGAAACAAAGCTACCATGGCGCATTGATAGGTTGCCCCGACATTCTTCAGTCTGAATGGCATCATTTTGTAACAGAATGTACCCCACTGTGTTACAAAAGTAGTTTTCTCCATGTCCTCAGGTGCCATTTTGATCTGGTTATAGCCTGAGAATTTGTCCATGAAAGAAAATACTTTGTGCTGAGCTGTGTTGTCAACCAAGATGTCAATGTGTGGAAGTGGAAAGTCATCTTTAGGCCTGGCCCTGTTTAAATCTCTATAATCCATGCACATTCTCACTTTGTCGTCCTTCTTAGGCATGGGCACAATGTTGGCCACCCATTGAGGATAGGAAGTAACAGCCAGAAATCCAGCATTGAACTGTTTCATAACTTCTGCTTTGATCTTCTCTGACATGTCAGGTCTCATGCGGCGGACCTTTTGTTTCACTGGTGGACAATCTTCTCTTGTGGGGAGACGGTGTACCACAATGTATGTATCGAGTCCCGGCATATCTTCGTATGATCAAGCAAAGATCTCAACATAATCATTCAATAGCTGAATTAGGTGCTCCTTGACACTCGGCTCTAGATTGGCCCCTATCTTGATTTCCTTTTTATCATCCTTAGTACCCAAGTTGATTGTATCCAACTACTCCTCATGAGGCTGAATTTCTCTTTCCTCTTGTTGTAATAATCTGGCCAATTCCCCTGGCACCTCACAATCTTCCTCACCTTCGTATTCGGCTTGGTAGACTGGATCTTCATATTCACTGAAGGCTATAGCAGTATTGTTACCCATGGAATCCGAAATGGAAGGGTACCTGCATTTGTGAGTGTGGGTGTATGTAAGGGTATAGCCATCTTAAAACAATAAAATGTAAAAGAAAGACAATGAGCAAAAAGTGTATATGTGAAAAAGCGTCCATGATTTATTGAATGACATATGTAGATGAAATAAAAACCCTTACAAATGGAACATTGTGCCTCGGGTAAGACACAAGGTTTTTAAAGTGCGAATTGTTTGTGAATTATTACAGTCCAACAGAAATGGAAAAGATAAATTATTGAGATATGAAAGTAATCGGAACAAAGTCTTTTGCTTCCCAGTTCCACAGTCCTCCGCTGACAGTAGGAAACATCCAATCTTCCAGGCTGCCATCTTCTTCACTCTCCTCTAGTGCATTAACCCCTTGGTGGTTGATCTTCATAGGTGGCCCTCCGGCACGGGCGCGGCGTACAGCCTTCTGACCAGTCAAAGTAAACCCCAAGCCTAACTTGTCTGATTTGTAAGGAATGTCTGGAAGCTGACCCCATATTATACACCCCATTCTTCCACTACTGCTCTTGCATCCTTGAGAGATGACATCCGAGGTGGAGGTCTTGTAATCTTTGGAATTGAAGATACCGCCTTGGTTGCTGCTATTTCCTTAGAGACTTCTTCAAAATATTGGAAAGGGGTCTCTATGAACTCGCTATCTAACTCCATATAACGGAAGGAATTCAGATGACTAATCATATACTCCTCCTCCCCATGGACAATTATGATCTTCCCTTGGACGGGGTAATTGAGCATTTGATGCAAGGTGGAGGTGACAACTCCGGCATTATGGATCCAGGGGCGTCCCAACAGACAGGAATAAGAAGGACGGATGTCCATCACATAGAATGTTGAGTTGAAAACCTGAGTTCCTACCTTGATCGGGATGTCCACCTCCCCATGGACCATCCTCTTCGATCCATCAAAAGCTCTCACCACTATATTGCTGGGTTTTAAAATCAGTCCTTCGCAGTCCAACCTATCAAGGGCTTTCTTCGGCAAGACATTTAGAGATGACCCAGTATCAACCAAGACATGAGCTAGGGTTATTCCTCTGCACTCCACTGAGACATGTAATGCATCGTTGTGTTTTCTCCCTCGGGGTGTCAAGTCAGCATCGGAGAAGCCCAGGCCATTATCAGTTGTCAAACTGGCCACATAGTCCTCGAACTGGTCAACAGACGTCTCTTGCGGCACATGAGCTGTCTTCATAAATTTTACCAAATCTTTGGCGTGCGCTTCAGAGCACAACAGCATGGCTAACATAGATATCTTGGAAGGGGTCTGCCCCAATTGTTCAACAACATCATAATCACTCTTCTTAATGATCCTCCGGATTTCTTCCATCTCCTTGTTGGATGTCTCAGGAATAACTAGTGATTGAGCCTTCGTCAGGACATGCTCCTCTTGAACATTCTTTCATTTATTCTCAGCAGTGGAAGCAGGGATAAGAATTGTATTGTCTTTGTCAGCGGGTACACTTGTAGGTATAATTACTGGTGCGGAGGAAACCTTCGGAATAGCCACAGGTCCAAAGACTGCTGTTGGAGGAGCAATCTCTGGAGAAAAGATTCTTCCACTATGGGTAACCTTACTTGTTCCAGTAATGTTACCGATGTCGGGATTATCCTCTTCGGAGCTTTCTTCTTCTACACTCTGTTCCATCTGTTTAATACCATGGTAGTAGATTTCTCTACCATAGTTCCATGGTACTGATTTATCTGATTTGTATGGGGCAGGCCCGGGCATTGTTATCTTAAGCGGAGCAGTCTTCAGAGCATATGTAATCCTAACGGGTTTTTTAGGAACCCCGGAAGGATTGGCGTATATGGTTATTATTGAAACTTCTGGAACTGGAATGGGTGAAATAGGAGCTTTCTCAAACAAAATTTCCTGGTTATCAATCAATTGTTGGATACCTTTCTTCAACAGAGGACAATCAAATGATGAGGACAGGCAAGTATGGAAATCTTGATCACAACCTGGGAACACCCTAGCTTTTAACAAATTCAACTTGATGGTCGAGAGAGGAGTCAACAATTCATCCACGGTGTCAACAAATAAGTCTTCCTCAATAGCACTGGCATTGTGTCCATGCCTAGGCATTGGAGCGGAGATAACATTCGGCTTTTCAGGAGCTTCAAACTCAACTTCCTTTGCGTCAATCAGATCCTGAATCTTATTCTTCAGAGCCAACAGTTGTTGGTGTCGTGCCCTGGACTTTCAGAATGGTACGCGCATCTGGCGTTGGGATGGTAGTGTGGAGAAGTAGTATTAGGATTTTTTGGGGCCTCTTTCAAAGTGGCCAGATTTAACTTCAAGAGATGTGGTAGCACTTGAGCAGGAGTCATGTTGATCTTGGTAAATTGCCGCACTGGCCTTTCTACCCTTTGCTGGTTATTTCTCGGCTGATCTGATGCAGGCTTCGGAATCATAACGGCCCCCACAGTTGGTCGATGCTCGGTTCTTCCCTGATTCATCTGAGCATAGACAGCAGACACTTCCTTCTTTCCAGTGAAGGGATTTTTTACAGCAGCTGAGGCAGACACGTCCTTCTAAATTTTCCCATTTCTTATACCAGCCTCTACTCTTTCACCAGTCATAATCAATTCGGTAAACCCTGCATAGGAGCTTCCAATCTGATGATTAAAGAAAGGGCCTGACAAAGTCCCTAAAAACATGTCCACTAACTCTCTTTCAGATAAAGGTGGTTGTACCCTTCCGGCTAGATCCCTCCACTTTTGGGCGTAGTCTTTGAAGCCCTCATTGGTAGCCATATCCATACTCTGTAGCTGAGTACAGGTTGGCGCCAAGTCGGCGTTGTATTGATATTGTTTATAGAAGGTTGCTGCCAAGTCTTCCCAATTATGGACATCTGCCCTCTCCAACTGGTAGAACCAATCAAGCTGCATTCTTGATAAACTGTCCTGGAAAAAGTGGACCCACAAGTCTTTGTCAGCAGAATGTGGTTGAATTTTCCTGACATAGGATTTGAGGTGCATTTTGGGACAAGACACCCTATCATACTTGGCAAACAATGGCACTTTAAATTTTGGAGGGATTACAATTCCAGACACCAGCCCTAACTCCTCAAAGTCCAGCCTCGCTACTCTCTGTACTTCTATAGCAGCTAGACGTTCTTCCAAGTGTTTGTATTTTCCATCGGCCGGAGGGTATTGTTGTTCAGAGTAGTCCTCTTCTTCCTCTTCTTCTGCTTCAGAATCTGATGGCACTGCCGCTCCTTTTCCTTTTCCATCCCCCTCTTCAGATGTTGATGGTAATTCCCAGGTCCGTCTGGCCTGTCCCTAAAATCTTCTACCCATGAGAACCACACCAGTTGGCTTCTTCTTCTTCTTCTCTTTTTCTTTCTCTAGCAAAGCCTTCAGTTCCTCCTGCCCCTTGGCTAAGGTCATGAGCAACTGTTGAAATTGTGAATTCTGAGCTTGCAAATCTTTGACCGTTTGTTCAATATCCATCTTGCTGAAATAAACAGCAGAGAGATAAGGAAACTTGGTGTGAAGACCTATTTATGCATATGATGAATGATATGTATTCATGTAATGCTTTCAAGGATTCAGAAGTTCAAATTTGTTTTAAAACAAAAAAGAAACACACGTCATATTAATTAAAATAGAATTGTGAGTACATCAATGCCCCTTGGGCAAAATAATACAGAATTCTAAGGTAAAAAGACGTTGCACATCCTCTTTGGTGCAATGTAGGTGTTGAGAGTCTGCTCTTCATGAAGTAGCCGAGTGAGTTCCAAAACCTTCTTCTCGCTTGCGTAGAATTGGGCTTCGAAAGTATCGCGCTCTCCCTTGAGTTATATCCAACTCATTTGTAGGTCTTCGAGTGATGTTGGCATGTCAGGATGTAGGATGGTGTGTGAAACCTCTCCTTCCTTAACAGGCTCTATAATCATTGGGATAATGGAGAGGTAGGGCATCATAAGACTTTGGGCGCGGGTTCGTACCCACTTGAGGTAAGGCTCAAGAGGGATGGAATTCTTGTGTCCCAGAGTCTTTCTATCCACCTTGTTGGGCATCCTCCAAGCTCGGATGAATCTCTGACGGAGTCCTTGGTCGTCGTTGTCGAAGTCAAAAAACAAACCTTGAATCAGCATGTCATGTGGGCCATCCCTTCGGGCATAACCAAACTGTCTTAGAACCAAGCAGGGGTTGTAGGTGATGCCTCCCCTAATGCCAAGTAGAGGGACATTAGGGAATTCCCCACAACGGTCAATAATGATGACATTCTCTCTGGACTGAGAACACCAATGAATATTTGAATGGTTAAGTGTCATTAACCGTTGTGACCGCCTCAAACCTTGTTCATTCTTCAAGACTGGTTGGGGAAGATGAGAAATAAACCATCTTGCCAGGAGAGGAGTGCAACACATGAGAACACCTCTTTTTTTTATTGTACGAGTGTGAAAAGAGTGGAGGATATCCCCAAGAAATGTAGGTACCGGGTTGTGAGACATGAAGATTTTGACAGCGCTCACATCTATGAGTTGGTCAGGATTAGGGAACAAGACCATCCCATAGATGAGAAGAGCTACAATCTCCTCAAAAGCTTGCAAGTCTAGAGAATTCCAACAGCTTTGGGCCTTCTCAAACAGAAACTTTAACAAGAAGCCTTTGACACCACTTCTAGTTTCCCAATGTGTTGTGACATCAGACGAGTGCAAGTGTAGGGCTTGAGCAATCTCTTCTGGCTTTGGATCTCTTTCCGTACCGTTTAAGGGTAGTTGATTGAGAATAGGAATCCTCAATAGTTGAGAGAATTCCTCCAAAGTTGGCACAAGTTGGTAGTCAGGAAATGTGAAGCAATGATGCAAAGGGTCAAAGAACTGGAAGAGAACTTTCAGCATATCCTCCTCTGTGTTGGTGGTGACCAAGTTGAGCAGACGAACATGTCTCTCGGTGAATGGAGAATTCTCAAGAATCCTTGAAGCTAGCTCCTTGAGTTGTGGAGTAATTCTCACAAGGTTGATTTGGATAGTTTTCCTGCGAAGTGAATCCATAACCTACAAAACAAGAACAAAGATGAATCTCAAAAATCCTTGAAATGGTTAGTGGATGCATATGATGTTCATGTTGACCATGATGTTATGCACAAGTATATATGTACAATAAAATCACACAAGTTCCTAGTTTAGGCTTTCATGGGGTTTCATAGGTAAGTACCCTCTTGAAGTTTAGTTGGCTCAACCTGTCCAAGAAATAGTAATCGGGTTCTAAGGAGCTCAATATCACTGGATCGTTTCCTTGTTCATTATTTCAATTCAGCCTCTTTACTGGCGACCGAAATATTCCAAGGAACCAAACCTCAATGAGTGTAGTATCGAGTATCTACCAACTTCGGACTGCACCAAAGCCGGTCATCTCACTACATCCTAAAAGGCCAAGTTGGTCAAGTAAAGGTTCTAGAAGTCCATTAGTGCTTCATGACATCACTCAGCAGCCCCGTATTCTCTTTGATTGACTCAATGGCTATCGGTACCCACAAATATGTCGCACTAATATAGCTATTGCTTAGACCATGTCGGTATACCCCGCACAGTTTCCACAATGTATTGCTATTTACCTATAATGTTTCCCAAATCCGGGTAGAGGATTCAAACCCAAACAATAGAACTAAGATGTAAAGAAAACAAGTCAAGCAAGATAAGCATGTAAAGGTGATCTAAAAACCCTAAGGTAACCCCACTTTTATTATCCTCCCCAGCAGAGTCGCCAGTTCTGGTGATACGGTGGGAGAACTGACTTGAGGTTTTACGTTTGTGTTCGCAAATGTTGCGGTTAGCAAGAGTCGCCACCAACTTTTCTTTTATCCAAAAGGAAAGGTAAAAAAGCACAGGAAAGACCTTTGAGATGTTTTCTTGAGTTCGGGGGGTAGATTATGAAAAAGGAAGGTGCTAGCACCCTTTTCATCCATGGTTTTCCATGGGCTCTTAGTTACTTGTTTAGATCACTTGCCTTTTGCATTTGAAATTGTTTGAAATGGTGCTTTGTGTGGTTTTTAAAGTATTTTGAAAAGAGGTCATCGCTTAGGCAATCTTTGTAATGATTCTCATTCGTAAGAATGTATACAAAGATGTTTGTCTTTTAAAAAATGTTTCAATGTTTTGAAAGATGTTTGGAAATGTTTTGAAATGTGTTTGTTTGTTTGAAAATAGCAAGGATTATTTTGAAATTGATCAAGTAACTAGAAGCATTCTACCTACTCAAAAGTCTTTCTTGTGTATTTTTATTCCTTTGACATTGTTGATTTACCATTGATTTGGTAAACAACCCTATCTTTGGATGTTAAACGGGACGGGAGGGGGTCATCGTATGACCATGATAGCAATGTTTCCAAGTATCTTTAGCATTTTGAGAGACCAAGATCATTTGTTTAGGCAACCTTTTGATAGCGTCATTGAGGGACTATGATCTCTTGTTTTGTTTTGTTTTGCCAAGATACTTTGCATGCGTAACATGGCCATTTTTGTTTAGGCAACCAAGTGGGTGAAACCCTAAGGGTGCTTGTGTGCAATGTGTGTCATTTTACATGCATTTGTCTTGTATTATGTTTTGTCTATTTGTTTGTTTTTTTTTGTCTTATCATGCAAAATCCTAATTTACTACACAAGTATATAAAGCGATAAATTGTGTAAAGTAAAACTAAACTATTACAACAATTATTATGGAAAGGGGGATACAAGTTTTTGAATGGGGATATTGCACAAAATAAACCCTAAAATAACTATTACAACCCAATTGAATTAAGTGTGAAATAAATAAATATACAAATATTTAAATATGCAATGCAATGTATTTATGCAAAAATGTTTTGTATTTGATTTTTTGTATGAGAAAATAAATTATTTAACCCTAGAAATAAGAGAAAAATATTAGTATTATTTTTGAAAGGGGAAACCCTAATTTTTTATTAAAGAAAATATATGTCCTATATTATTTTATTTTGTCCATTTTTGTACAAGAAATAATAAATAATATTATTAACAAATATTAAAAATTAAAATATGTATGAAAATAATATTTTATGTGTAAAATAATAAAATAAAATGTATTGTATTTTTATTAAATGTATTTATAATTTATTTAAGAAAATAAAGTGTATTACCTTAATAAAACTATTTTTTATGTAAAAAATAATAATAAAAAATTAAATAAAATGCAAAAAAATAAAGAAAATATTTTTCATGATTTTTTATGGTTCAGAAAAAATAAAATAAAACAATAAATATAAAAATAAAAAAGAAATATGAAAAATAAAACAAATATGCAAGGGGGGTGCAAAAGTAAAACAGGGGGTGAAAAAAGTAGAAACGAAAAGGCCAAAATTGCAAAAAGCCCAGATGGAGCTTCGTCCCTGTCCTTCAGCCTCTCCTTCGCGCGCGTTTCAACTCAACCTGCAACTCTCAAATGCTTGCACAAAAACAAAAACTTGCAACATAAAAAATGTAGCTTAGAATCTCACGATTCCAATGATATAAAATTCATAATCTAACTCTCAAAGATCAGGGAGAATTTCAGTAGCCCTAATTCATGACCTAGTTTTTTCAGCATGTTCAACATTCAAATTCTCTTAGCTCAGTTAATATAAATGACAAATATGCATATGTACAGCTTCACCATGCTAGAGACTACATTTTTGCTTCACAAATCGTGGCTTGAGGATGTCTAAATAGAGAGATAGAGTTTTGAAAAATACCTCCTTCACCTGGATTTAGATATGGCAATGTGGGGACTTTGAGTGAGGCCTGAGGATCGTGTGAGCTTCCTTGAAGTTCCCTCAAGCTATTCCAATGCTTAGCTGGCTTTATAGATGGCTGAAACTCCCTGTAGAAGTCAAGCTGCAACCTTCCAAAGTGAAAATGGCAATGGCTGAAACAGAGCACACAGTTACAGGATGAATGTTTGGATAGCTTAGATATGATGTATGGAAGGTGTTTGAAGTGTTACAAGGCAAAACGCACGAGCAAATATTGAGCTTGCTATGATTTTGCAGAAACTACAATGTTGGGCAGAAATTTGGAGTTTTGGAGTTTTTGAATATTTCAGAGGTCAAGCATTTGTGTCCATCCTTGTGATATGTTTGTGAATATGTATAGAATGATACAAAGTCCACCCTTTTCCTGTTGTACAAGTTCTGACTTCTTTGGCCAACTTTCTTGCATTTCAAGAAAAGTGACAAGACTTATGCCAAGATGCTTGTACTGGCTTGCTTGCTAGCTGTAGAGAGTTGGTACAAGTTGCTTGATATCTGTGGAAAATGCTTGCACAAAAGGAACAAGTCCAAGGCTCAAGGCTGATAAAGTTTGCAAAAGCTTGCTTTATGAAAATGGCAATGTGCCCTTTATGCCATTTATAGATTTATTTCTTGTACAAAGCTCCAAAAGTGAAAACAAAGCCTTTATCCATTGAGTTATCATTTAATTATGGAGTGTAGAAGGAGTTTAAGACCTGTAATGCAAGGTACAAGCATGCTTGATCAGATTTGCAACTTGACACTTTGTAAAAATGGCTTGATCAAAAGTGACAAAATGCCATTTTCTCTTCTTCGATTATCCCTAACCACAAATGATCTTGGAGAGTTATTTGACATTTTTGAAAGCTTGAAACATGCTATACAATCCATCTTTGAAATGAATTTTGAGATACCTCTTGGAACTAGGTGAAAAATGTCCATGAAGTTGGGTCAAAAACCTACCTAAATTAGGGCAAATTTTCACTAAGTTATTTAGTTCATGGACCCCTATTCACAAATTCATAACTTGAGATCCAAGCATCTTTTGGGAAAACTTTTTGAATAAAAGTTGTAGATTTCATGGAGGACTACAACTTTCATGTTGGAAGTTTTCTTTGATTCCAATTGCATCATGGTGAAAAAGTGGTGAAAAGTTGAGAAAAAATAAGAAAATTTCCATACTTAGAAAATTTCTAAGTTATGAAAAAAATTTAAATTAAAACCCTAATTTGCAAAATTGATTTTCTTGGTGAACAAGTTTCATGTTTTGACATATCTTGATGAATTATGACCCTTGGCACTTGATTTTGATCAAAAAGTCAAAGTTTAACTTTTCAGTGTACAGTTGACTTTTAATCAGTTGACTACAAAATTCATCTGTCAATCCTATGTACTTGAGATCTTTTGAACCATTTAATTAGGTTAAGATGATGCTATTGAATCCTTGAAATCATGTTTGAACCCAATTGGCCACTGGCTAGGTTAAAAATCAGAAATCGCCCTTTCTCAGTCAAAACCCTAATTTTGACTATTTTCCCCTTTTGATGGTTTGATCAAATTTCTTGAGGAGTTGTGATCCAAACTTGATCAAATGGTTCATATGAGTCTAAAATGTTGTTGTGGATCAAAAATTATGAAGTTTGAATGTAAATTGGCCATGGTTGACTTTTTCCCCAATAAAGCTGATTTTTAGGTCAACTGTCCAATTGATTGGGCAAAAATGTGATTCAAGACTTGAAACTTAACATGAGCAATCTTAGGGGTCCAAGATGGTGTATGAAAGTCACATGAAGCATTGATGGTCCAAAAATCCTTGTGCAAACTCAAACCCTAATTTTGGGGTATCAGTGCAAGATGAGATATCTTGAGCTGGCCAAACCCTAATCTTGTCTTGAGTCCAAGAAGTCTTGTGAGAAAAATCTTGATAAATGAGAGGGCAAATTTTGGGGTACAACAATGAACTATCAACGTTCACTAATGATAGCAAAAAGATAAGAAACACCGACGTTCACTGTCGATGTACTACCAACGTTCACTGAAGGTAGATTTGAATATCATACCACCGTCGTTCACTAACGATGAACTATCACCGTTCACTGATGATAGCAAAAATATAATATATCAAGTTTTCCCCAAAATTCCATTGTTTCACCTAGAACAGGTCGCAACTTCTTCTTTAACCAAGGCACTCTGCCTGGAAAGGGTAATATGTAAGCTTATCTCAAATAAAGAGACTTCCACTCATTGTCAAGGGGAATTGCAAAGAGAAATGACTTTCTGGGGATAGCAATATGACTTCCTGGGGATAGCAATATGACTTCCTGGGGATAGCAATATGACTTCCTGGGGATAGAGATATGACTTCCTGGGGATAGCAATATGACTTCCTGGGGATAGCAATATGACTTCCTGGGGATAGAGATATGACTTCCTGGGGATGGAGATATGACTTCCTGGGGAAAGAGATATGACTTCCTGGGGGAAGAGATATGGCTTCCTGGAGAAATGCCACGATATTCCTGCTGAAGAGATAAAGTCTTCTCGTGTAAAATAAATGCACAAACCAAAACTCAAAGTTCTCGGAAATCCAAAGTAAATAATATCGTCATGCAACCACGAATCCAATTAGAAACAAACTGGAACAAGACGGCCAACAAAGATACATCCTTTGAGAAATAAACTCAAGAGGGAAAACCAAATCCACCTAAGCAAGGAGCGCTGCAGGAAGGTTAGAACACAATGTCAATAAAAATGATTTGTATCAATGCATGATGCGTGTATGAATGTATGAGTGATATCGTGCATATGCTGGTAAAAGGATACATAATCAGTACAAACAAACAAAACCACCTCAGTTACCAACAACATTGGGCTAAACTTCAACCAGAAATATCAATCCAAGAAAGGTAAAATCAACTGCGGAAACCAAACCTATTGCTTGTCCTAACTTCACTGAGGAGAAACATAATTCGGATGTAGCTAAATCAAACGGATATTGCGATAGAACATCTTTCTTCCGGTTTCATCGGAGAAACCAGTTTTTCAAAAGCAACATACCTACTGGAGATTGCAAGACCAGCCTCAAATAAAGCAGACTGACGCCGAGACAATCAAACCTCACTGGGGAATTTAGACCCACTTTGAAGGAGGAAAAACATGCAAACCTCACTAAGGGAGACAATGCTTCATCATCGAGACATCTACTGGGGACTTCATGATGACTTCATTGGGGAGGTCAAAACCACATCATCGAGGGAAAACCAAGATACGTTCTTAACTGTGGAAAGCGGAGATACGTGTTCTTCGAGAGTAATTATTGCACCAACTTCTTTGGGGAGAAAGGACTTCTATCAAATAAACGAGGCCTTTACTGGAGAATATTGGATTGAGTCTTCATATCATACAAACCTATTCTAACAAAAGATGCCATGGGATAGCCTTCCCGGGAAATCAAGAAGTCAACACTAATGCCAATACTGCAAAAAGAGCGATATCTTAGCACACCATGGGAATAAAACCTTTCATCATATGAGGGAAAACTTTGTTGGGGAATCTGGGACGGAGGCTTCTGACCATGCAAACCCAAAATCAAAAGTGAACTAAGACTTGGTTGGGGACAATGGGATCACAAACCTAATATTGTACCTTGCACCCACTGGTATCGTCTTTAACTATCTGAGAAACACACAAAGATTGCGCACATACCAACAAGATGACCTTGAGAAAAACCTTCATGAAGGAAGTAAATCTTCTTAAAACAACCGGAGTTTGTTCATTCCTGGGATCGCCATTTTTGTTGTCATTGTTTCATCACAAATCCCAAAGTAAATTGAATCGTGAAGATCTCCCCTTTTTTTTTTAAGTCAATTTTGCTTTTTAATCTTTTTACTTTAAAAATTATTATCAGTAATAAATGTAGTCTTGCAAGCTAAATAAAAATAAGAACATAAAGAATTGGGCAAAAGCTCGAATTTCATTAATAGAATGGTAGTCTGCGAATGGCGAGACCCCATGGATGATTACAAATTTTGGGAAATGGTAATATATAATGGAAAAGATACATTGAGATACAACGACCACCATTCTCCCTAACAAATTTTGAAATCCTGAGCAGCAGCTTTTGTTGAAGTATGGTGAGGATCCAAGAAGATTGTTGCTTCAACGATCAAGTCTTGTCTGACGTAGTTACTTGCCAAGAAAAATCCCTAACTTTTGCCTAAGCTGCCCTTGCGGGTTTTCAACTTAGCGGGAAATTTATTCTGTTTATGTCTCTAATTTTTTCCTAGACCTCCCTTTCGGGTTTTCGGCCTACTGAGACGCCCTTTTTTGCCTAAGCCGCCCTTTCGGGTTTTCAACTTAGCAAGCTGTTCTTTTATTTCTTTAGGTGAAGTATTTCTTGACTGCGTCAGCATTCATGGGACGTGGGAACTCCTCGCCATCCATAGTTTCAAGAATTAATGCACCACCAGAGAAGGCTTTCTTGACAATATACGGGCCTTCAAAATTGGGAGTCCACTTGCCCCTAGAATCAGTGTTGAAAGACATGATCTTCCTGAGCACGAGGTCGCCTTCTCTGAATTCACGAGGTTTGACCTTTTTATCAAATGCTTTCTTCATTCTTTTCTGATATAACTGCCCATGACACAAAGCTGTCATTCTCTTCTCTTCAATCAAATTCAATTGGTCAAACCTGTTCTAGACCCATTCAGCTTCTGTCAACTTGGCTTCCATTATCACACGCAACGAGGGAATTTATACCTCAACAGGGAGGAAAGCTTCCATTCCATATACCAGGGAGAACGGGGTTGCTCCTGTTGAAGTGCGGACATATGTTCGATATCCATGCAGAGCAAAAGGGAGCATTTTATGCCAATCCTTATAAGTAACAACCATTTTCTGGATAATTCTCTTCATATTCTTATTAGCAGCTTCAATAACCCCATTCATCTTTGGCCTGTATGGAGACGAATTGTGATGGACAATCTTGAATTCTTCACACAGTTCTGTCATCATCTTGTTATTAAAATTTGAACCATTATCAGTGATGATTCTACTCGGCACACCATACCGGCATATAAGATTGTTTTTGATGAAACGCACAACCACTTGTTTGGTAACATTGGCATAAGAAGCAACCTCTACACATTTGGTGAAGTAGTCAATTGCTACCAAGATGAAACGGTGTCCATTCAAAGCTTTGGGTTCTATCATCCCGATCATGTCTATACCCCACATAGAGAAAGGCCATGGGGAAGAAATCACATTGAGAAGTGTCGGAGGCACATGGACCTTGTCTGCATAAATCTGGCATTTATGGCACTTCTTTGCAAATTTGTAACAATCAGATTTCGTTGTAAACCAATAGTAACCTGCCCTTAGCATCTTTTTAGCCATCGAATTCCCATTAGCATGAGTTCCAAATGAACCTTCATGAATCTCATGCATCAACATGTCTGCTTCGTGTCTATCCACGCATCTGAGCAAGATCATGTCATAATTTCTCTTGTATAACACATTTTCACTGAGGAAGAAACTGCCTGCCAATCTTCTCAGTGTCTTTCTATCTTTCCTTGACGCACCAATCGGGTATTCCTGAGTCTGAAGAAAATGTTGGATGTCATAATACCAAGGTTTTTCATCTGCTACCTCCTCTTTCGTAAACATATGAGCGGGCCTATCCAGCCGTCGAACTGTAATACAGGGTATATCATTCCAAGTATTCACCTGGTACATGGAAGCCAGAGTTGCCTGAGCATCCGCCATTTGATTTTCATCTCTAGGAATGTGATGGAATTCAACTTTATTGAAGAAGGGTAGTAATCTTCTCGCATAATCTTTGTAAGGGATCAAGCTAGGGTGACGAGTATTCCATTCTCCTTTAATCTGATTTATTACCAAAAGCTGAATCACCATACACATCTAGATTTTGATTCTGAGATCAATAGCTTCCTCAAGACCCATGATGCAATCCTCATATTCCGCCATATTATTAGTGTAATCAAATGTTAACCTTGCAGTAAAAGGAATGTGCGATCCATGAGGAGTGACGATCACAGCACCAATTCCTTTACCATAAGCATTCACCGCTCCATCAAATATCATACTCCAGCGAGATTCAGGGTCGGGGCCTTCCTCAGGCAATGGTTCATCACAATCTTTCACTTTCAGGAACATCACATCCTCATCGGGAAATTCATATTCTGCAAACTGATGGTCTTCCACCGGCTGGTGAGCAAGGTAATCTGCCAACACACTACTTTTGATAGCTTTTTGAGGGCGGTACTCAATATCATATTCAGATAACAACATCTACCAGCGAGCAATTCTCCCAGTAAGAGCACGCTTCTCAAAAATATACTTGATTGGATCCATTTTGGAAATCAACCAAGTGGTATGATTCAACATATACTGCCGCAAACGCTTTATCATCCAGGCCAAAGCACAACATGTTTTTTCTAGCATGGAATACCGCGACTCATAATCAGTGAAATTTTTGCTGAGATAATAAATGGCGAACTCTTTCTTCCCTGTTTCATCTTGTTGTCCCAGAATACAACCCATGGATTTATCTAACATTGTTCGATACATAATCAACGGTCTTCCTTCTACGGGAGGGAGCAAGATAGGAGGTTCAAGCATATACTCTTTAATACTCTCAAATGCCCTTTGGCATTCATCCATCCACACACAACCTTGATCTTTCTATAACAACTTAAAGATCGGTTCACACTTTGCAGACATGTGGGAAATAAATCTGGAAATATAATTCAAACGCCCGAGGAAACCCCTGACTTGCTTTTCAGTTCTTGGTGTTAGCATTTATTGAATTGCTTTGACTTTTTCAGGGTCAACTTCAATTCCTTTCTGGCTAACGATTAAACCCAACAATTTCCCCGATCTAACTTCGAAGGTGCATTTATTTGGATTCAAGCGGAGACGATTCTTCCTCAAACGCTGAAACAACTTCAAAAAATATTTTAGATGCCCTTCTTAAGTTTGGGATTTTGCAATCATATCATCAACATATACTTCAATTTCCTTATGCATCAGATCATGGAATAGGGTTGTCATAGCCCTCTGGTACGTTGCACCAGCGTTCTTCAACCCGAAGGGCATCACTCTGTAACAGAATATTCCCCAGGGTGTAATAAACATTGTTTTTTCCATGTCCTCTAGAGCCATTCTTATTTGATTATACCCATAAAATCCGTCCATAAACGAGAATACATTGAATTTTGTTGTACTGTCCACTAACATGTCAATGTGAGGCAATGGAAGATCATCTTTCGGACTAGCTTTATTTAGATCTCTGTAATCTACGCACATGCGTACTTTTCCGTCTTTTTTTGGTACTGGGATAATATTGGCAATCCATTGAGGATACACTGACGTCACAAGAAAACCAGCATTAATCTGCTTTAGGACCTCCTCTTTGATCTTTACTGCCATATCTGGGTGGGTTCTTCTCAACTTTTGTTTAACTGGCGGGCACTCTGGCTTCAATGGCAAACGATGCTCGACAATGTCTGTATCTAGACCAGGCATATCTTGATACGACCAAGCAAAAATATCCACATACTCTTTCAATAGCTCAATCAACCCGCTTTTTACATCAGGATGCAACGATGATCCAATCTTAACTTCCCTCGGATCTTCTTCTGAACCAAAATTAATCACTTCCAAAGGCTCCTTATATGGCTGAATGGTATTTTCCTCGTGCTCAAGCAACCGTGAGACCTGTTCTGGAATCTCATCATAATCTTCTTCTTCAGCCCCAAACACAGGACATTCAAAGTTCAGAGAGGGTGCAGGGTCATTGTATTCAACGGGTTTTTTAATTAATCTGCACATATGATTTATGATTTCTTTTAGAAACTGACACATATAACAAGTGATCATGCAAATTAATTTTCAGTTATCATTGATTTTGAAAGGGTTTTTTATTTGATTACCATTTCCCAAGAAAAAGCAGAAAATAAAGACATATTTTTGGAAGCAAAGACAACTTTTATTAATGATCTTAAAAATCAAAGCAAACAGATAAGCCCATACAATACTTTCACCTTGGGCAGAGTGAAAGCTTTTCAAAAGAAAGAAACAGATTAACAAAACAAATTACTTTGAAATATGTATGCAAGAAGGAACATCAATGGTGACCCAGTTCTGAACTCGGACTCCATGCGTCACATAATTTGGTACTTCGTGCTCATCTTCATCCTCTTCAGCAGCATTAATTCCAGAACCAATTGGATAGAGGTAGCCTCCGCTGTGGAAAACATCATGATAATTGTTCATAGAAGACTTTGACTTCAAACTTTCGCCTTTGCCATTCTTCGAAGAGAAACCCAAACCAGTTTTGTTTTTGTTCACGGGTGGATCCACAAGTCGTCCTCAAACGAAATTATGATCATTGCGCACAACCTGTTGCGCGTCCTTCAACGAAACCACAGAATTCTCATTCCTCCTTATGTTGTCAATAGATAGGGCTTGGAATTGGGTTCCAACAGCAGCCTCAACCGCTTCTACAATACTGAAAGAGGATAGATGGGATATCAACAATGTCTGCTCCCCATTTATGATCACCATATTCCCTTTATGCACAAACTTTAACTTCTGATGCAGAGTTGAAGTGACAGCCCCTGCTTCGTGTATCCATGGCCGTCCTAGCAAACAACTATATGCGGGAATAATGTCCATGACCTGGAAGGTTATCAAGAACAAATATGGTCCTATATGGATGGGCAAGTCCACTTCACCGATGACAGATTTCCTTGAACCGTCAAAAGCCTTCACAATGATGCCACTCGAGCGCATAGGTGCTCCTTGATACTTTAACTTCATGAGGGTACTCCTCGGTGTAACATTCAGCGTGGATTTGTTATCAATTAGCACATTGGACAGCGAATCATTCTTGCAGTTCATAGATATGTGGAGGGCCAGGTTGTGATTCCTCCCTTCATCTGGTAACTCATCATCGCAGAAACTCAAATTATTACATGACGTAATGTTTCCAATTACGCTGCTGAATTGATCTAACAGCATGTCATTCTCCATAAAATCTTGGTCTAGTACTCTCATCAGTGATTCTCTTTGAGTACAGGAATTCATTAATAAAGCTAGGATAGATATCTTGGAAGGAGTCTGCAATAGCTGATCTACAATTTTGTAGTCGCTCATCTTAATTATCTTCAAATATCATCCACTTATTTCTCTAATGTAGCTCCACTAGTCTCTCCTGCAGCTTTCTTAGGCTCATCGTTCTCATCAATTTTCTTTCCAGCAACAACATCTTTTCGAATAACCGGTGCAAACACACGACCACTACGGGTCACCCTGCTATTATCAGCTATATTTCCAACATCTGGCATTGGCTGGACGGGAATCTCCACCCCATCTTCTAAGATTATAGCGTTGTATTTGTAAGGCACAGCCTTGTCTGATTCATAGGGAACATGACCTGGCAAACTAATTACCAATGGGATAACAGCTGGTTTGCTTTGGTAATCCACCTCAAGATGAGTGGGTGCACCAAAACAAGGTACAATGACGTTTACCCCTTCCTCAACGCAATCATCCATCAAAAAGTCATTTCCGGCAAACAAATCTTCGTCTGAAGAGAAATACTCATCTGCAGAGGCATACTCTTCCTCTGACTCCTCTTCCATCAAACAAACTTCAGCCATATCAATCTCATGATAATCATCTCTCTAACCTGTGATCTTGATAGTTCCATTGTCTAACAGCAACTGGACACCTTCCCTCACAATAGAACATCCTCGGGGGTTTCGACAATAAACTATGCAAGATCCATATTAGTGTTCCACCTGACCAGCAGTACGGCAGAAGGTAGTATGCAAATGCACGAGATCCTTATCCAAATGATCCACATCAAAAAATTTGAATTCACCAGGACATCCAGAAACCATATTCACTTCCTCTTCATATTCCGCCCTAGGCCTGATTATATGGATTAAACCTCCATCCATCATCTCCTGTGAATCAGCCTTTATCTCCTCGCAACCTTGTATATTTGTACTGAAAATAGCACAACAGGCATGGTCATGCGTATAATAACTGAATTCACAGAGGTCTGCATGCATCTTCACCAAATCTCCTCTAACCATATTAATGTCAAAAATTCGAAAGTCGCCTGGACAACCGGCCACCATATTTACAGCATTCACTCCCCCGTGCTTGGGTAGAGGATTGTCTTTCACATTAGGTCCCACGTCTTTGAAAGATAAAATTCCAGACTTCATCAACCTTTGCACTTCAATCCTCAAGGGATAATAATTCTCAACACTGTGTCTCGGTGCTCCCTGATGAAAGCCACACGTATGGTCTGCTTTGTAATACCAAGGCAATGGTGATGGTATGGCGGGAGGTGGTCGTGTCTGGACCAAATTCTTCTGAATCAATGTTGGTAGTAGCTATGCATAGCTCATGGGAATAGGATCATAGTTCTCCCTTCTCTGATTATACCCTTGATTCCCCTGCTGGGACGGCCTCTGATAAGCAACGGTAGTCGGAGCGGCATTCATAACAGGAGTAACTGAGGCGACTTACTGATGACGCTGATAATTCTTTCTAGGAGCGTTTACCCTTCTCTCTTGCATAACAACATTTGTATCCCCCTCTTTCTTCTTTGTAAACCCATAAGCTGGCTTTTTCACCCCTCCGGATCCTTCACCCTTTGTCAAACGGTCTTCTCTTACTGCCTCTTCTAGGCGGACACCCATTCCTACCATCTCTATAAAATCACTTGGGGCACTTGCTACCATTCTTTCGTAGTAGAAAGCGCCTAGCGTCTTCAGAAAAATCTTAGTCATTTCTTTCTCTTCCATGGGAGGAATCACTTGTGTATCCACTTCGCGCCATCTCTATGCATACTCTTTGAACGATTCTGTCTTTCTGAACCATGGCCCTAAGTTGGTCACGGTCAGGCGCCATGTCCACATTGTACTTGTATTGTTTAATGAATGCTTCTCCCAAATCATTAAAAGTATGGATGTTGGCGCTGTCTAAACTCATGTATCATTTCAACGCTGCACCGGTCAGATTATCCTAGAAAAAAAAGTGAATCAGCAGACGCTGATCATCAGTGTGGGTAAACATTCTTCTTACATACATCACCAAATGAGTACGAGGGCAAGTGTTTCCCTTGTACTTCTCAAACTCCGGGACCTTGAACTTAGCAGGCACTTTAACATTCGGGACCAAACACAGCTCATTCACATTCTGCCCAAATAACTCTTTTCCCCTAAGAGCCTTCATCTCTCTTTGCATTCTATCAAATTGTTCTTGGAAATCATCCATTCGGTCGTAAAGACCCAAGTCTTCACTCGACGGAGGGAAAGGACGACGCATATCTTCATTAACAAATGGAACCAAACTCATCGAAGGAGGTGCAGCAGGAACAGTATGTACCACAGGAGGTGCAAGAGTAACAACATTTTGAACCACTGGAGCATCTTGAGGGCCAAGATTGAAACCTTTAGGTGCAAAATTCTCTGGTATTCCCCATGAATAACCCTGAGGCATACGGTTTTGAGCAACAGCCGGAGTAGCGGATACAGGAATAGTAGGAACTTCATCATTTGCCCTTGTTGGTTGAGGTTGAACACTCGGTGGCTGATTTTGAGAAACCACCAGAGCTTCCATCAGAGTAGTCAAGTTAGCCAAGCCATCCTTCAAAGCGGAAACTTCTTCGCACAGCTCGTGATTCTCCTGTTCTAAGTTGTCCATCTTCTTTTTGAAATTAGCCCGAGTGTTGTAGTGATGAGTTAGCTTGCTGAACAAAGTAAAGAAGTCGGGTAAGGCACCTGGATATGCATAAAAAATGCAAGAAATATGTGCATTATGATGCATGATATGCAATGCATATGATTATTTTTACTTTATCATTTAATATTTCAAGGGATTTATGGTTTATAGACATATTGCAAACATCACAAGTAATAAAGCTTTTGAAATACTGAAAATTTTTTATTATAATAACTTCAAAATGGATTACAAGTTTCAATGATCCCAAGTACAAGATGAAAATACAATCTAAAAATCCTGAGAAGAGGAAACTTGATGGAGATCAATCTGTACGCTGGCGCTTCCCTGTGAGCCTGACAATCTGAGCCCTCAACCTCTGGTTTTCTTCCACATGTCTGATGGAAACCTCCTTCCAATCATCTGAAGTAGGAAGTGAGTAATCAACACCTGTTTGAGGCTTAGGAGAAAATAAATCCCCTTGCCTCTCCATAGACTCCACTACTCGACTCTCAAGGATCTCAATCAAATCATCTTTCTCCTTCAGGTCTACTCTGTAGGAACTCTCTAAAGTCTGGAACTTGTTCTTCCAAGCATCCCTTTCCTGTTGCATCCTAACCAAAGCAAGCTGCAGCTCCTCTAGATCATCTAATAAAGGAGGATTGGTCTTCACAAATAGATCAGGCATGGGTGTCTCCCGAGTATACAGCATCTTCAACTGAATGGCTCTCGATCGGACCCACTGAAGATATGGCTCCAAAGAAACATCACCTCTAGGTCCCAAATCCTTCCTACTCTTCTTATGAATGTGACGCCAGGCCTTCGCAATCTGCTCCCTAGCTTCCATGTGGTCTTCTCCTTCCTTCAGAAAGAAACTGCTCAAATGAATACTATTCGGTTTATCCCTCATCGGGTAACCAAGCTGTCGCTGTGCAAGAACAGGGTTATAGTTAATTCCTCCCTTTGTACCAAGAAGAGGCACATTGGGGAAACTACCACAACTGTCAATAATCTCCACATTCTGGTAAGCTCAATGATACCAATCAATATCTGAGTGAGTAAGTGCCATGATCTTAGGAGCCCAACGAGGTTCCTTCTTGACATCCCAAAAAGCATCAGACTGAGGCATATGAGAGATAAACCACCGGTACAACAAAGGCCTGCAACAGATAATCATTCCTCCATGATAGGAACTCCTAAGATGAACAGAGTAATAAGCATCACCCAACATTATAGGAATCGGGTTTCCAATCATGAAAATCCTGATAGCGTTAATGTCGACAAACTTGTCCACATTAGGAAATAAGAATAATCCATAGGCGAGTAAAGCAAAGATGGCCTCAAAAGCAACCGTACTCTTCATCCTGGCAAAGTAACGAGCTTTCTCCAATAAGAACTGAGCTGGTAATCCTCTAATCCCTCCTTTGGTAGTCATATGGGCTTCCACCTCAGACTTCCCCAGATGAATCAAAGCAGCAATCTCATGTGGTTTTAGCTCACCATCCAAACCAGTAAAAGGAACACGATCGGTAACAGGTAAATCCAATAGATAGGAATACTCCTCCAGTGTAGGCATCAATTGATAATCGGGAAAAGTAAAGCAGTGATACAACGGATTATAGAACTGGACCAAAGTTGAGAGAATACCCTCCTTCATCTTTAGCTTCATGAGAGGAATAATGGATCCATACTTCTTCCGAAAGTCTGCAGAACACTCGATCTTGGAAATTAGATTGATCAACTCATCTATCTTGGGATCCTTAAAACTGTATTTCCCGGTCTTTCTCTTTCCATAATCCATGGTTAAAAGTACCTGAGATATTCACAAATAGTCAACCTTTAAATCCCTTGAAATATTGTTTTCTTCAAAAGATGCTTATGAGTGCATGGATGCATGATGCAACAATCACACACAAGATCACACATATAGGGTTCATAGGTTCAACGTCACGAGCATGAAGTCGAAGGTACTACCCATAAGGTGTTGGTTTAAGAGTTATCACCTGTTGAACAAGGTTCAAAGAGGTTCCCAGAGTCTACATCCTTCCTTTGGATATTACCAACTTCCCGATTAACTCGGTAATTAGTAATATTCTCAAGAAAGACTCGTTCGAGCGTAGTATCACGTGACAACTATTTTTGGATTACTCCGTCATAGCTTTCGCACTACACCTAAAAGGCCAAGATGGGTTAGGTAATCTACGGTCCTCAGCTTCAGCAGGCACCCAGGTCGAAAGCAGTACGTCTTCTCGATTACTCGGTAAAAGACACTACAGTCAAAGGGGCCTCCACTGAGTGGGGGATCTCATGCCTCCTTTTTTGGGATTACTCCCTAAAAGTTAACATGATTATACCGACCGTCCTATCTTAAAGTTTGCCCAAGTCCGGGTATAGGACTTATGAGTAATCACCAAGCACCCTGTAAACCAGGAAAATCCAGACAAACATATATACAAAATATAACACATAAACACAATAACACATATACAGATATAAACAAAGATAGGCTCAACCCACTTAGGGATGGACCAGCAAGAGGTCAACCTTTCCCCAGTGAAGTCGCCATTTTTCTGTAGCGGTAGAAATGTTCAAGACTAAGCCATTGGATTGACTAGACCTTATACAAATCAAAATCAAAATTGCCACCGCGCTTTATTGTTTCCAAAGGAATGGGAAAAGAGTGAATAACCCAAAAAAAGGGGGAAAGATTCAAGGTAAGGGGGTTGGTTATGCAAAGGGAAGGTATTAGCACCCTAAACATCTACGGTACTCCGCAGGAACCTCTTTGAAAAAATCTGTATATTTTGGCTATAAAAATGTGTTATATATATATATATATATATATATATATATATATATATATATATATATATATATATATATATATATATATATATATATATATATATATATATGGATGGTGGAGGTGAGAAAATAAATATTTTTATGATTTTTGCACCCGCCGCGGTTGCGAACCTTTAGTGCCTACGTACCACCTTTCATGCAATAGGGGATCAGGGTACACGTAGTTCCTCTTTTAAAAATTTGAAACACTAGTGTGTTAGTTAATTTTATGAGATAAGACATCATCGTCATTGTCCGTGTGGAAAACATACTTACTACCCACAATCATGAGAAAGGAGAATTTGCATCATCTCAAAGTGGAGGATATGGCTTGGATTTTAAAATCAACAATGCCTCACTCAACACCCAAGTGGAAAATATCTCTCTTTACTACATATTGTAGAAGTATAGTTATTTGCATCACTACAAGGATTGACAAGAGTCTAATCTTTTAAGAAAAGTTTTAAAATAAAAAGCCAAAGTGGCAAAAATGGTTTGAAATGAGATTGATTGACTTTTAGTCTTCTCACAAAAAATGTCAACGTATTATTAAATTGATTGAAATTTATTTATGAAAATGTTTTGAAAATGCATGGACCTAAGTCCAAGTTTATTATGAAAGTGTTTCAAGTTTAGAAATAAGAAGAGTTTTTTTAAAAGGAGGTTGAATATTTTTGAAATTAAAGAAGATGGGAGGAGATGAAGAGGCTATCCTAAAGAATAAGGTAAAAGCTAGGGATAAGAACCATCTAACCAACAAGAAGCCAATACTTGACATTTTGAGTCAATATAGAATTCCCATTCTTCGGATTGAAACCAAGCAAGCAAAGATACTAGACCTCTTTAGAGAACCAAGCTTCAAGTGTATTAAGTCTTCGCAAAAATTGGGCAGAGTAACGGCTGTATACGGGTGAATTCCAGATTACAAACAAAGTATGTAATCACAATAACCTGCACACAAAACAAACAAACAACCCAATGTCTTGAGGTAAACCTCAAGAACTCCAGACAAAATATCAAATAAAGTCACAAAGTCTCCAAGATAGGCCAAGGTTTCTAATCCTAAGTCCAAAAAGTCCAAAACTCCATAATGCCAAGGATAGTAACCAAATAGTCCAAGTAGCATTAAAGATTTTTATGGTTCATGTTGATTATTAGGTGTCTTTAAAAGGAAAAGAAAAGCTCAAGTGAGTAAAATAAAAATGACATAAAAGTAAATGCTCAAGTGAGCAAAATAAAAATGGCATAAGAATAAATGCTCAAGTGAGAAAAAATAAAAAATGGCATGAAATGTAAATGCTTAAATTAAATGGTACATAAAACATAAAAAATAAAAGCATAAAGTAAAGTCAATTGTTAGAAATTAGTGGTTAGTTGGATGACCATCTTGAAACTTACATTTTGAACTCATTAGAGGATTGGTAGAACCAAAGCCTCCACACAACAAGTTGCATTTGCTTTTTGTCAAGTATTTCATCCATTTTGGAATCCTCAAAAGTAACTTTTAATGATCAACGATGTTTAAGTGATCCGTGTTGACCAAAGGTGTTATAGATCCATTAGAGGATTGGTAGAACCAAAGCCTCTACACAATGAATCTCAAGGTTATTGGATCAAAGAGATCAAATTAACATACCTGGGCTTGCAATCATAAGTTTGGGCCACGAATGATCATTTATTCAAATCGGGATAAAATTTAATGCTATGTTAAGTAATCGTAAGTAGACTTATGTAGAAGTCGCACCTATTTTGAGGTCGGTCAATAGCAATCTATGTACTTCATGTTTGGATAAATGATATAAAGATCACCACCCTTTAACATGTAGCACAATTAAAAAAAGAAAGGGATAAGATGAAGAGGGAGGGGAATGATAAGCTAATTTGGATCATCATTTCAAAATTCTTTCATCTTTAAATTCAACCACTCCTCTAGAGGATTAAAGCACTAAACATATCATTAATCCAAAGCACCAAAAATGAATTAAATAATTCACTCTTAGGTAGATTTGAATTGATGAACATTTATACAACTTCATCTACATCACAAAGTCCATTGAGTTTAAAGACAAATTGGACATTTAAAATTGCAATCCAAACCAACAATCAAAGAAGTGAGTAGAAAAATATTTGAGTCAAAACAGCCCCAAAACAAGGCAGAAAAAGTATTTTCGACACTGTTACAATCGATTGTGCTTCGACAGCAACCTATTGCATCAGTGCAGTTTTTTTTCAAATCAACTTTCTGTGACAAACAATTGCAATGTTACAACAATTGATTGCAACCTGTTAAAATCAGTCGAAAACAGCATCTCAAGGATCAAATTCTTGTTCCAACTTTTCATCAAACACCTTATGATCATGGATCCAATTGAGCATGAACATTCCATCAAAATATGAGAAAATAGCACTAATGGAATCATAAAACAGTGCTCAATGAATCAAAACCAGAAATCCACAAGAGATCACATTGTAAAAGATGATGATCCAACTTACCAAAGGTAGAATTAGAGAATTATCAAACAACTTCCAGAATTTGCTGCAATTCGACCACAAGAATCAATTACCAAAGCTTGGATGTAAAGAATTGATGAATAAAAAGTGTTTGGGTGAAGTTTTAGCTCAATGATTAGTAAGCTTCAAAGCAAAGCTTACTAACTTTTTGAAAATGGAGCTTTGAGTGAATTTGGTAGATGGAGAGAATTGAGAGATTTTTTAGCAAGATGAGTTTGGCTATCCAAAGCTTGTGATTTGAATGAAATGAGGTCTCTATTTATAGAGTTTAGGATTGGGATTAGTGGTAATTTGGTAATTGATTCTTGGAGCCAAAATTTGAATTAATGATATAATTTTCAAATTATGCAGAAAAATTGGAGCCAAAAAGATAACAGTTTTGAAATTGCTGGCTTTTTTCAAAAATCACGTGTATTTTGCTGCTATGAGTCGATACATGGGTTGTATGCGTTGACACATCCTAGTTGTATAATACAGCATATGTCGATACATGCCTCTATGGGTCGACACATTCTGCTATTCGACACATTACAGAATCAAACAATCTGCATGAGTCGACACATAGCATGTATGTGTCGACACATGCTAGTTATACAAACAGGATGAGTCGATACATAACATGCATGTGTCAACACATGCTAGTTATGGACCACAGGGTGAGTCGATACATACCTTTATGGGTCGATGCATGTTGTCTTTCGCCACAATACAAAATCAATCAACTTTCATGAGTTCAACACAAGCATTCGTGGATCAATACAACCTGCCTTTCGACACAATACAGAATTGATTAATTTTCATGAGTTTGACACAAGCCTCTGTGGATTGATACAAGCTGCCTTTCGACATAATACAGAATTAATTAATTTTCATGAGTTCGACACAAGCCTTCATGGATCAATACAAGCTGCCTTTTGACACAATACAGAATTGATTAATTTTCATGAGTTCGACACAAGCCTCTGTGGATTGATACAAGCTGCCTTTCGACACAATACAGAATCAATCAATGTACATGAGTTCAACACAAGCCTCCATGGATCAATACAAGCTGCCTTTCGACACAATACAGAATCAATCAATTTGCATGAGTTCGACACAAGCCTCTGTGGATTGATACAAGCTGCCTTTCGACACAATACAGGATCAATCAACTCGGAAAATTATTTGTTGGATGCTTCGACTTGGTACCTACAAAACACAATTCTGCAAAGACAAAGACAAATATTTTTTTGTATTTTGGTTAGAGGTTAATTATCAACACATATACAAAATACACAACTAAGGTGCTTGGAGATTCCTCAAGAGCAAACTTAAAGATAGGAGATAGAACAAAGAGGAAGAACCAACCCTAATGTGATCTTGTTATGATCAAGTTGACATGATATGATAGGGGAATCTTAGAGGCAAAAATTGGGGTACAACAGTTTGACATGAATAAATATTCGAACAATCAAAAGAAAATTACAACTTGAAAATTCTAATGAACAAAAGCCTCTCTTGTCAAAACTTGTCACTTCAAATGGTGAGCCTTGGAGGATTGACATAAACATTCCAATACTCCTTCATCAATCAGGTTTTGAATTTTGTATTTCAACTGCCAACAGTCGTCAGTATCATGCCCCGGGCTGTTGGAATGTGTTGTACCCCAAAATTTGCCCTCTCATGTTTTCAAAGGTCTTCCCTTATAGGGTTGTCACAAACCCTTGCCTAAGAAAAATAAAGTTTTTTGAAGATGAACAAAATGTCTTTCGATTGGCATCTTGAAAAAGTCTTCGATTGGGTATCCAAAATCCTTCGATACAGACTTGACTCACCAGTCTTCGATTGGGCACTTGGAACTCTTCGATCAGGCTTTGATTAGCAAGCTTCGATTAGGTGTTTGGAACCCTTCGATCAAGCTTTGGTCTGCAAAGTCTTCGATTGAGCGGTTGACCTCCTTCGATCAAGTTTTGGCATGCAAGTCTTCGATTGAGCGCTAGACCTCCTTCGATCAAGCTTTGGCGTGCAAGTCTTCGATTGAGCGCTGGACCTCCTTCGATCAAGCCTTGGTGTGCAAGTCTTCGATTGAGCGTTGGACCCCTTCGATCAAGTCAATTTCACAATGCTTCGAATAGTACTTTAGAGGGTCCTTCGACTAGAACTTCATACTTTACCTCAAGCAGAACATCAAAACAAAATGACCTTTGAAAGGCATTTCAGTGCAGAGTTTCTCTTAATCTAAGATGCTCTGATGAAGGAAGTTCTGGACACTTTGAATCAGAACTTAGACTCATCACAATGTCAAGGGCTGGTCGAAGTTGTCTAATAGGGAATGTTCTAAATAGATTCGAATTGGACTTTGAAGCTGGCAAAGAAGGCAGATTCGAAGGAATGAAGTAGGCTGCCATGACTAAGCAAAAACACATATCCTAACCTGTCCAGGTTCATCCAAAGTTCATAATGGCATGTGTCCCTTGCAAATATGCAATCTAAGCAGGGGGAGTCTCAATCGAAGGGGTTGTGACTGGAGTAGTTTGAATTGGGACTTTGAAGCAATCGAAGAGAGCAAATTTGAAGCAGGAGGTCAGCTTTTGATTTTCATCAAGTTGGAGGCCCAAAACAACTCAGAGCAAGCTGGCAGAAACGCATGATTGGATCAAATATGGCAAGTTTTCATGAAAATCAAATCAAATCTCTTAATCATAATGGACCAAGATTTGATACACAAATGTTGACCTAATTTCTTTTGTCCATATAAACCTCAAGCCTCACAAATCACACATACACGTGAAGAACACATACACAAACTCTGCAGAAACGGCCACACGACCTTGAGAAAAAAAAGCTTGAAAAGTGGTGATCAAATTCTGGTTTAGAGGTGAATTCAGACCAAAAGCAAAACGCAGCTTCCTTCCTTGTCATCCAGTGGAGCTATACCCATCAAAAGGGAGTCTTTCCATCGCCCATAATGCACTGTAAGTCTCCAGGAACTTTGCTCTGCACATGGAATCATAACTCGGTTTTCTTGCATCTTTATGCCAAATTTATTGCATATTTGTACTGACCATTGGATTTCTAAGCAAACTGCATTATTTAATTTGATTTTTGTGGCTTCTAACCCCATATTCAGAACCTAGGGTTCTTGTTCTTGTTTTTTAGGCGTTTATGTCATAGGGAAAATCAATGCAAACCATGGTTACAGGGATGACCAGGATGAACAGACGAGTACGTCGGTACTCTTGGATTTCATTTTCCTGGCTTAGGAGAGATGTTTGAACGACCCTAGGAATCTTCTTGCGGATAAAAATCCGCAGGTAAACGAACCAGGCTTTTCTGAGAAAGATGATAACGTGGCTGGGCGTGATTGGTTCGTTTGAATCAATTGCGCGTTTTTTTTTTTGGCCAGGCATAATTATTGTTTGATATAATATTTATTTTCTATTTAACTAACGAATGAAGCAGATTGGGTGAGCGGTTAGCGCGTTGGCATATGAGTATTGGGACCTGGGTTCGAATCCCAGGTCCCCCAAAACTTTGTTGTGTTTTTCCTTCAAGTATTTAGGCGCAGCATCCCAAGCGTGGACTACCATACGTCCTCAGATCTCAATGTGCCAGGTGATTCCAGATCCAGATCCAGTGATCCCGGATGGAGGTTCACCATGAACCTTGGTCAACGAACGTCCAGGCAATCGAAAAGTCAAAAGAGGTTGTTCGAATCTGGGCCTGGAATTGCAGAATCAACCTCCTTTCTTCAGGACCAGCGCCCCCCCCCCCCCCCCCCCCACCCCCACAGTTTGCTTATGTCTTTATTTTCTTTTCATATTTCTTTTGCTTTTTATTATTATTATTAAAAAAATAACTAATTAATTAACAAACTAACCTTTTTTTTATTAAAAAAAATAGAAAATCAAAAATATTATTTTCATCATTAATTTCATTATTTTTGTAAATAAACTATTAACTAATTAATTTAGTTTTTATTATTAGGTTTAATCTTAACATTTTTACAATAAATTAAAATTGACTTAGAATTAGGTTTTTTTTAATGTTTTTTCCATTCTAATTTTATTTCTTTAATTAAAATATAACTCAAAAAAATATTTTCTTTTTAACTAATCCATTATTAATTTAGACTTAATTCTTAAATCAAAAAAAACCAAAAATATGTTTTATTGAATAAAAGGGTCAAAACCCTAAAGGACATTCCGATTCAATTTTCTCGCGCGTATTATTTTTTATCTATATTTGTGTAATTGCTCCGAGGATGTAATAGTTTTAACTTAGGACTTTATTTACCGCTTTTATTTACTTTCCCGCATTTAATTTTAAGGGTTTGTTTTTGGCGATGTAAATACCCGACGCCTTGTAATAGCTTAGCTTTATTTTCCGCAACCATTAACTGCTAGATGTATGAATAATAGGCTATGCATGACAAGATCTATCCTAACTTAAAATCAACTATAGCTCACCATGACCTGTACAAAGATAATATAAACTGAAAATTGACACACTTGCACATGCCACTCCTAGGGTACGCCTCACTTGGTTTCCTCGAACGTGGTCATTGAGTATAGGAAGTTTTAGAGGTCGCCCTCTTGTCCAAAGATCATAAGTTTCCTCAAACGGTTGCCTCGGATAAAATGATCTAAGATATTAGGGTTACCGCTAAGGCGTCCTAACATTGCTTTAGTGACCACACGTCCCTTAAACCGAATTGACCCGAAAACTCCAACGACGGTGCTACTTACTCATCAATAGTGGGATAGCATTGTCTAAAGGAAGATAGCATAGAACGATTCCTTTTTCGAGTAGGTAGATGGTTCTTAAGTACTTGCTCTTTTTAAAACAAAAAACAAACTTTTTGCACTTACACTCTCTTCAAAAACAAAACTCTTTTCAAAATCCACAACACAAAGAAAAGCAAACTTTTGAAAACATAGTGAGCAAGTACCTAAGAGCCCGAGGATAACCACGGATAGAAAGGGTGCTAACACCTTCCCTTTCTATAATCTACCTCCCGAACCCGAGAAACATCTCGAAAAGGAATTTTTCTGTGCTTTTGTCCTTTTCTTGTTGGATAAAATAAAAGACGGTGGCGACTCTTGCTTACCGCGACATTTTGCAAAAACAAACGCAAACGCGAACCAGCATTCCAAAACAGTCAGTTCTCGTTCCCACCGATCACAGAATAGGCGACTCTGCTGGTGAGTATTTATAAGTGAGGTGTACCTTAGGATTAGATCATTTGTGTTTTCAATTGTATGCTTTGTATGCTTTATCTTTGTGGGCTTGTATTGGAGTTCTGTAGATCCTAACCCGGATCTGGGGGGTACCCTTTTTAGGTAAGTAGCAATAAACTGTGAGGGATCTGTCCGGCGTAGACCGACACGGATGAAGCAGTAGCTACGTTGGTGTGACACCTTGGTCTGTACCGATATCCCTTGTGTTGGAACGAGGAGAATATGGGTCTTCTAAGGAGTCATTAAGCACCAACTGACCTTAGAACCTTAAATTGACCAACTTGGCCATAGAACAGTAGCAGTATGCTACACTCATTGAGACTAAACTCTCGCGATGATTCCGGCTGCAAGAAAAGGTTGCTAAACTGGAGTTATGACCGATTGAGGGTAGTCAGTGATATTGAGATCCTCTAGAACCCGGTTACTATTTTTAGGACAGGTCTTAACCAACTGAAACTGAAAGAGGGTAGTACCTAAGCTTCATGCCAGCCTGAAATCTAAGGGCTCTTTTGTGTGACTTGTGTGCCTTTACCATGTTTGCCTTTTGTGAATACTTGTGGTGTGCCTTTACCATGACATCATAACATCATAACATTGCATACATCTTGCATAAGGACTAACCTATTTCAAAGACAAGAGGGTTTCATCTTTGCTTTATTTTGTAGGACATCATGATGCCCATGCGTAGGAATACTATCCGGATCAACTTTGTTCAAGTACCTACTTTGCTTAAAGAGTTAGTTGTCAGGATTCCAGACACTACTTCTTTCATCAGGAGGCATGGCTCTCTCCTCAGTTTAGTCACCTCAAAGTTGGACCAACAAATAATGAGTGCCCTGGTCCAGTTTTTTGATCCGTTATACCATTGCTTCACCTTTCAAGACTTCCAGCTGGTTCCTACCCTGGAAGAGTTCTCTGAGTTGCTTAGTATCTCTGTTTTAGAGCAGACTCCATTTACTGGTTGGGAAAAGACTCTCAGGCCTGAAGAGATTGTTGCAGCCCTTCACTTGACCAAAGAAGAGGTAATGGCCAATTGGGAGACTAGAAGTGGAGTTAAGGGTTTTTTGGCTAAGTTTCTGGTTGACAAAGCTAATCACTTTTGGGATGACTTAGACTTCAAGGCGTACGAGGACATTCTGGCTCTTTTGATCTATGGTCTAGTATTGTTCCCAAATCCTGACACTTTTGTTGATGTTAATGCCATAAAGATCTTCATCTCTCGGAAGCCTGTACCCACTCTCTTGGGTGATATCCTTCATCAGCTTTATGCCCGTACTGCCCGAAAGCGGGGAACTTTGATGTGATGTGCTCCTTTATTGTCAAGGTGGTTTATTTCGCACATCCCTAAGTCCGTACTGAAGAACGAAGAAGGAATGGGCTGGGCTCATAGGATAATGTCTCTTACTAATAATGACATTATCTGGACTCTCAAAGGCTTGGATGAGGTGACTGTCATTGATCATTGTGGAGAGTATCCTAATGTTCCGTTGATCGGAACCCATGGAGGAATCTCTTATAACCCATGTTTATCTCTCCGTCAATTTGGAAGAGCCAGAAGAAAAGGGCCTCATGAGATGTTGATGCCTCATATCATCTTTGATTTTTAGGGAGATAGCGACGAGCTGCGTCGTAGATTCATCAGGGCTTGGGATAGAGTTCACAAATTTGACCCACATGAGTTGGGACCAAAGACTTATCTGCCAATGGAGCCATATCTCAGATGGGTCCACATCCGTGCCCAGAAGTTAGGTATGCCATATGGAGCTGTCAGGCCTATTATTCTTGAAGTTGCTGATAAAGACGGGGTTCCTCCAACTATCCTCCATCCTCATACGCCCACTGATAGTGGCACACTGAAGAGGTCTTGGGCGCAACTGCGGGAAGAACGGGATTCTTATCGGGAGAGGTTCAATGAACAAGAACAGAAGATCCAAAAGCTGACTAAGCAACTGGAAAACGAGCGGATCCTGAATGATTATATCCGCACTGAGAAGAAGAGTCCATGGGAGCATTGATGGACCTTCGAGGATTTCTTTTACAGTTTTTTATTTACTTTTCAGTATTTCCATTCTTGTAACGCCTAAGGGCAATTTGTTGAACAATTTAAATTCTGAAGTTAAATTGAATAAAGCGTGTTTCCTTTCTTGTTTACAAATTTGAATCCCGATTGTCTTTGAAATCATAAATCATACGCGTTTCATCTCATGCACTTCATAAACAGGTACCCTTTTTACAGGTCTCTTATCTTCTTCGCTGTTTATTTCAGCAATCATCATGTCTACTGAACCTTCCACTGAGCAAGCTATCAAATCCCTCCAGGCCCAGAATGCCCAATTTCAAGAGTTGGTCATGAGCCTAGCTAAGGGTCAGCAGGACCTGAAGATCCTGATTCTGAAAGAAAGGAAGAAGAAGAAAAAGAGGACCGTCCTGTTCAACACCAGATGCAGGTTTGGAAACGGGCTGCAGGATGAAGTTGATCTGGCCACCTCATCTGGGGGGAAAGATAGTCCACAAGAAAGGAGGGCTCCTAGCCCTATGGTCTCCGACAACGAGACGGACTATGATGAAGAACAGTATCCTCCTGCTGAGGATAAGTACAAACAACTGGAGGACCGTTTGAGCGCCATGGAAATACAGAAGGTGCCCGGTCTGGACTTCGGAGATCTAGGTCTATCCTCTAGGGTGGTGATTCCCCATAAGTTCAAGGCACCTGCCTTTGCCAAGTATGACGGAGCTTCCTGTCCAAAGTTGCACCTCTGGTCGTATGTAAGGAAGATCCAGCCTTATACTGCTGATAAGAACTTGTGGATCCATTTCTTTCAAGACAGTCTCTCAGGGACTCAGCTTGAGTGGTTCTATCAGCTGGATGGAGCCAGTATCCGCAACTGGGAGGATTTGGCTACTGCGTTCTATAGGCAGTATCAGTATAACTCCAACCTTGCTCCTACGCGTACCCAACTCCAGGGTATGTCAATAGGGACGGGTGAAGGATTTAAAGAGTACGCTCAAAAATGGAGAGACCTTGCCGGAAGGGTGCAACCCCCTTTAGCTGATCGTGAACTTGTTGATATGTTCTTGGGGACCCTGTCTGGTCCATTCTTTAACCATTTGATTGGAAACTCTTCAGCCGGGTTTACAGACCTTATCTTGACTGGTGAGAGGATTGAAGCTGGTATCAAGGCTGGAAAGATACAGAAGGGTGCCTCCTCGGGCACCGAGAAGAAGCCGTTTAAGAAAGAGTCCAGTGCTGTCTACGGTTCAAGAAGACAGAATAAACCTGAACACCGCCAAGCTGTCAACGCGATTGTTATTTCAAAACCTGCTGGTGCTCCTCAGCATCACAACCAACAAAGGGGCGAGAGACCTCGAAGGAAATTCACTCGTCTCAGCATGACTTTGTCTCAGATATTGCCACAATTACTGACGACCAATCTGGTGACTCTAAAAGAAGCTCCGAAGATTTTAAATACAACATCACCAAAGTACAACCCTAACGCCCGCTGCGCTTATCACTCTGATAGCCCGGGGCATAATACGGATGATTGTTGGGCTTTGAAGAACAAGGTTCAAGACCTAATCGATGCAAAGGAGATTGAGTTTGAGGCGCCCGAGAGACCTAATGTTGTGACTGATCCCATGCCCAAACATGGAGTAAATGCTGTAGAGGAAGACTTGTTTGTTGTTTCTGTGGATGATGTTGTTACCCCTCTAATGACTGTCAAGAAGAACCTGTTGCTAGCCGGTTTATTTTCGGGTTATGGTGAAGGTTTCCATATGTGTTCTGTTTTACCTACTGGTTGCCCATCTTTGAAATCAGGCATCCAAAACCTGATGGATAACAAGGATATCCTGTTTGAGAAGATTGTTGTTCCTGCCACCCCTACTGAAGAAGTTTCCATTATTACCATTTTCAACAATTCTCCCAAGGCTCCCTCGAGGAAGCCTGTCAGAATTACGCCTGTTCTAAAGATCGCACCCATAATCATCACTGTTCCGGGGCCCATCCCCTACACCTCTGACAAAGTTGTCCCCTGGCACTATGGGGCAGATGTTTATGTTCTTGGAGTTAAGCAAGAGTTTGATGCTGATACCGGCGTCAGCAACATTACTAGGCCTGCTAAAGTCACTCGTAGTGGTAGACTTTTCTCACCTGATATTGCTTCACCAACTGTCTGAAGACCTGTTGTCATTTCACCTGCAAGTGTACCTACTTCCATTCCTGATCAGGTTCCTATTCCTACCCCTGTCGCCGAGTCATCTAACACTCGGGGCTAAGGGATCACCATTGATATACCTGCCCAGACAGAGGCACCAAAGACAACCACTGTTGAAGCTTCCAAACAGGAGATGGAAGAGATTCTGAAGATTATTAAGAAGAGTGATTATAATGTAGTTGAGCAACTGGGGCAAACCCCATCCAAGATTTATATGTTATCACTGTTGTTGTGTTCAGAGGCCCATGCCAAGGCTCTGATTACCTTCCTGAAGACGGCCCATGTGCCACAAGAGACATCAGCTGATCAATTTACCGATTGTGTGGCCAATTTAACTGCTGATAATGGTTTGGGTTTCTCCGATGCTGATCTGACTGCTAAAGGGAAGAACCATAACGATGCCCTGCATGTCTCCATTGAATGCAGGGGCACTACTCTCGCACATGTGTTGGTTGACACTGGTTCCTCATTGAACGTCTTGCCCAAGAAATCTCTAGACAGGTTGGATTGCGAAGGGTTGGAGCTAAAGCCAAGTAACATTGTTGTCCGGGCCTTTGATGGGTCTAAAAGGATGGTGCATGGTGAGGTGGATATTCCAATTAAAGTTGGTTCTCAGGTCTTCAATTCTACATTCTACGTGATGGACATTCGACCATCCTATTCTTGTTTGTTGGGTCGTCCATGGATCCATAAAGCTGGAGCTGTGACCTCAGCACTCCATCAGAAGCTGAAGTACCCGGTCAGAGGGAAGATTGTGACAGTACAGGGAGAGGAAGAGTATATGGTCAGCCACCTCAACTCGTTTAGATACGTAGAGATGGATGGGGAGTTCATTGAGACCCCATTTCAGCACTTTGAAGAGGTTCCTCAGACACTAGCATCAACTGAGACTATGGTTGAAGATTCTCCTATGAAGATGGCTTCCTTTAAGGATGCCCGAGCTGTTATTGAGAAGGGTGAGTGTGTAAATTGGGGCTGACTTCCTGATTTCACTCAGAAGACTAACAAGTTTGGTTTGGGTTTCACTGCAGAAGCTCAAAGGGCTGTTCGTAGTGCAAGGATTGGAAGATCTCCTGTGTTCATCAGCAACCCGGGAGTAAATGCCATCGAAGATGACGTGGAGGAGTCTGAATTCGACAGCTGGATCTACCCTACGACCAACGGTGGACCAAGAAACTGGACAGCAAAGGACTTCATCCCTATTACTTTTGTTACCCAGTAATGAACTCTTTGTTTTGAATTTGTAACAGACAATATTGTGAAACTTTATGGCCTGGTGTCTTACCCGGGGCACCGTGGCTTCATTTGTGAGGGCTTTTGTGTGCCATTTTCATATATCATTAATAAAAGCATTGGACGTTTTTGCATTTCAAATCTTGCGCTCTTTGTTTTTCTTTATTATATATTGCAAAACAGCTATTTTACACACACTCACATATACAGGTCTCAATCCACTCTGGATCTCACTGGTAACGACTCTGCTACTGCCAGTTATGACTTTGAAAATCCGATCAACTTAGCCGAAGACGAAGGTGAAGATGATTGCGAAGTGCCTGGTGAACTTGCAAGACTGTTACTCTAGGAAGAGAGGGCCATTCAGTCGCATGAAGAGTCGGTGGAAATAGTGAATCTGGGTACTAAGACGGACAAGAAGGAAGTCAAGATCGGTGCAAATCTGGAGCTTAGTGTAAAACAGCGGTTGATCCAGATGCTGCATGACTATGTTGAGATCTTTTCCTGGTCCTACGAAGATATGCCTGGGTTGGATACTGACATTGTGGTTCATCGCCTACCTACCAAGGAAGACTGCCATCCCGTAAAATAGAAGGTTCGCCGTATGCGCCCAGAGATGTCCGAGAAAATCAAGGCTGAGGTTATGAAACAATTTGACGCCGGTTTTCTAGCAGTAACTTCTTACCCTCAGTGGGTTACCAATGTGGTTCCGGTACCGAAGAAAGATGGTAAGGTCCGAATGTGTGTTGACTACAGGGATTTGAACAGGGTAAGCCCTAAGGATGACTTCCCTCTACCTCACATTGATGTTCTGGTTGACAACACTGCTCAGCACAAGGTATTCTCCTTCATGGACGGTTTCTCAGGTTATAATCAGATAAAAATGGCTCCTGAAGACATGGAGAAGACCACTTTTGTTACTCAGTGGGGCACCTTTTGTTATAGGGTCATGCCTTTTGGGTTGAAAAATGATGGGGCAATATATCAGTGTGCCATGGTTGCTTTGTTTCACGATATGATCCATCATGAGATTGAAGTATACGTCGACGATATGATTGCGAGATCCCAAACTGAGAAGGAACACCTTGACCATCTACAGAAGTTGTTTGACCGGTTGAAGTTGTACAAGCTGAGGTTGAACCCGAACAAGTGCACCTTCGGGGTAAGGTCCGGCAAATTGCTAGGATTCATCGTGAGCGACAAAGGTATTCAAGTGGACCCTGCCAAGGTGAAAGCCATACAAGAGATGCCAGCTCCCAAGACAGAGAAAGAAGTCAGAGGCTTTCTAGGACGTCTGAACTACATTGCCCGATTCATCTCACATCTAACTGCTACTTGTGAGCCAATCTTCAAGCTACTGAAGAAAGATCAAGTGGTACGTTGGAACGATGAATGCCAGGCCGCTTTCGAAAGAATCAAAGAGTATCTCCAGGAACCACCCATTCTTATGCCACCAGTTGAAGGGAGACCTCTGATCTTATACTTAACAGTACTTGACAACTCAATGGGGTGTGTGCTGGGGCAGCATGACGAGTCTGGCCGAAAAGAGCATGCTATTTATTACCTTAGCAAAAAGTTTACCGACTGTGAGACCCGATACTCACTGCTCGAGAAAACTTGTTGCGCTTTGGCGTGGGCTGCTCGCCGGCTGAGACAGTATATGCTGACTCACACTACTCTATTGATTTCAAAGATGGATCCAATCAAGTATATCTTCGAAAAGCCTGCCTTGTCCGGAAGAATAGCAAGATGGCAGATGATCTTGACTGAGTATGACATCCATTACACAACTCAAAAAGCAATCAAAGGAAGTGTATTGGCAGACCATTTGGCACATCAGGCAGTGGATGATTACCATTCTATGAACTTTGAATTCCCGGACGAGAATATCATGTTAATAACTGATTATGAAATACCTGGACCGAATGAAGGACCTGAGGAAGGATCCTGATGGTCTATGCATTTTAATGGAGCTTCGAACGCTTTGGGCAACGGCATTGGTGCTGTGATCATATCTCCTAAAGGCTCACATACTCCACTTACCGCCCGACTATGTTTCAACTGCACCAACAATATGGCGGAGTATGAAGCATGCATCATGGGTCTTCGAGCAGCAATTAACCTAAGGATTAAGTTTCTGAGTGTCTTCGGAGATTCCGCTCTCGTGATCAGTCAGATCAAAGGCGAGTGGGATATGAAACACCCAAATCTTATTCCTTACAAGTAGTATGTGTTGACGTTGCTTCCCCACTTCGAGGAGATAACCTTTGAACACTTCCCAAGAGAGGAGAATCAGTTGGCGGACGCGTTAGCTACGATGTCTTCTATGTTCAAAGTCAAATGGGACAACGAGGCTCCCCGGATCATTATTTGGAAATTGGATGAACCTGCACATTACTGTGATCTTGAGACCGAAGAGGTAACAGAAAAGCCTTGATATCATGAAGTGAAGAGGTACCTTGAAGCTCAAGAATACCCCGAGGGTGCATCTGTTAATGACAAGAAGTTTCTGAGAAGGTTCGCGGCAAAGTTCTTCATCAGCAATGGCATTCTCTACAAACGTAGCCATGATTCAACCTTATTGCGTTGTGTGGATAAGATTGAAGCAGAAAGGATCATGGCAGAGCTGCATGAAGGTACTTTCGGAACTCATTCCAGTGGACATACCATGGCAAAGAAAATCCTTCGGGCAGGATATTACTGGTCCACAATGGAAGCCGACTGTTATCAGCATTCTCAGACATGTCACAAGCGCCAGGTCTATGCTGATAAGGTACACATTCCTCCAGTTCCTCTGAATGTCTTGACAGCACCTTGGCCTTTTGCAATGTGGGGCATTGATATGATCGGCGAGATCAGACCTACGGCATCCAACGGGCATCGTTTCATCCTGGTAGTGATTGATTACTTTACGAAGTGGGTTGAAGCAGCTTCTTTTGCTACGGTAACCAAGAACGTCGTGGCACGGTTCATTCGGCACAACCTGATATGTCTGAAATTCTGGCTGCGGATACTCAATGTCACGTTCAATGTTATGACACCGTATCTGACTTTCTATAATACAGTAAATACAAAAACAGTAAAGAACACAGTCAATTGTTTACCCAGTTCAGTGTGCAACAACATCTACTCTGGGGGCTACCAAGCCAGGGAGGAAATCCACTATAAGAGATGTTAATTCAGGAATAAACCAACCAGTTTATCTCCTTCACTTAAGACCTACCCAATGCAATTTCAATCTAAGTACAACTTAAACCTGAGTTCCTACTCACTCCCCCTCAATCACAGCAGTGATACATAAAACAATTTGACTAATGAATTGATGAAGACACTCTTCAAAAACATACACTTGATTAAGCTTCACAGCTTTTTAATCAAGCAACACAACCACTCTTGCTTCACAGCTTTGAGTGATACACACACCTAACTTGACTCTGCTTCACAGCTTTAGTCAAGAGACATACAAACACTCTTGCTTCAAAGCTTTGAGTGCTACACAACCCTTACAATTAAAAACCTATTCCAAGTCACTTATCACAATGATAATTGCTTGGATTACAATAGTTAAAACTATACAGCTTACAAATGATCTTCTATCCAAAAAGGCATTGCTTTCAAAACAGCAGCTCTGTTGAATATATAGCAGCTGCATCTTCAGTTAGGGTTTCCACAAAAAGCTAGGGTTAATTCCATTTGACCTTAAGACTAGGTCACAGGACTTTATCAACCAGGTTAGGGTTGAGCTAGGTTAACCCAAAGAAAACGCAGGATTCTGTTCTGGAAAGACTGAGTCATTTTCCTGAAAAAACTCAGAATTAACCAAACTGCAAATCTGTTAGTTCAGAACAGGATGTCTTAACATTTGTTATGACATTTGAATTCCTGTTTACTGATTTTGGTAAATGTGATCATTTTGCAAAATGCTCAGATACACACTCATAAACATCAGTACCTGTATGACAATATTTTTTTGCAAAGGTACCTAATGAATCAGTACAAACTAAACTAGAATGTTATGACATCAGTCATGACATTCACACATACACTTGGGATTTACCAAAAATGCAAGCCAATAACTAAACAACTACAAACTCCCCCTTTGGCAGATTTTTGGCTAAAGACCCTAAGCAATCAGAGATAGTTAGCAGCAGAAAGAAATGACTGCAGAAAAATAGAATGTCTAATTAAGTACCAAAATATATCTCCCCCTCTTTAGCCACAAATGGGCCAAAGATACATGTTCATAAAAATTATACAGTCATCCAGAAAAAAAATAATAAGAGCAGCAGCTAAAAACTGAATACACTTCCAAACTCCACCAGGGACCAGCATCAACTCCACCAAACAGCAACCAACCTTTAAGCATTGTCATCAGACTCAGAGGAGCTAGTTTCTTCAGTATTGAGATGACCTTCAGCTTCTACACCCTCTTCCCTTCTGTTTCCTTCAGCTTCCTCCTTTTCTAACCTGGCAATTAGGATTTCTAGGGTCTTTTTCCTAGCTTCCAGTTCTTTGCAGGTCTCTTTTAATACAGCTATGACATCAGATGTCTTGGATTGGGTCTTCACAGACGATGTCTCAGCTGATGTTATGACAATATCAGGAGCATGAGATCCCTGAAACAGTTTGTAGTGCAACCCAAGGGTAGGAGCTCTTTTGCAAGCAGTATCTCTTGCCACCAGGATATCAGGGTATTGTGCAAGGATAATTCCACAAAGGAGGGAGGGAAAGGCAATTGGTCCTTTGACAGCATAACTACCAGCATGTTTTAAAGTTTGTTCAAAAATATACCTGCCATAGTCAAAAGCAGTCTTGGTTCCCACAGCATAAATAAATCTCCCCAATCCTGTGGAGATAGTTAATTTATGATTTGTAGGCACCCAGTTGGCTGCACCAATCTCGTGCAGGATGGAAAATTTCATGCTAAGTTTGCTGGCATTCAGCTTGCCTTTCAAGGGCCAGCACTTCACTTGCCTTGCTGTGATGGTTTGACAAACTTCATTGTCAGTGACTTCCAGATCAGGACAATCCTCATTTGTTCTTCCAAGAAATTTGTTAATTTCTGATGGAGAGAAATTAACCCTTCTTCCTCTAACAAAAACACTTTCAAAGTCAGCTGACCTTCCATCAGCACAATCATTAGACAAGTTAACTATGAACTCCTTGACCAGATTTTCATAACACTTGTTAAATTTTATCACTGTCTTCATTAGTCCAGCATTCTTGATCAGGTCCATGATGTCTTTGCACTCCATGGCATCATTGTTGAGTTCTCTTTCTAAAGCTATTCTCTTTAAGCAAACATACTTCCATCTGTTTGCATTGCCAGGATGATGAAAAGAGATGTTGTCTGTTGGGACTTCAGGAACTCTAGCAATTTTGCTGGAGGGGAGCTTCCTTCTGATAGGAATTTCTTCAGCATCAATCTCAAACTCTGATTCCTCGTCAGAATCAGAAGATTCAGGTTCTTTTCTCTTCTTTGAAATTGGTTGTCTAGCAGTATGCACCTGGGCTTTCACCTTCCCTTTGGACTGAATAGTTTTCACAGATTCTACCCCAACCATGCCTTCAGCCTTGGATTTCTTAACAGCAGGTTTATCTTTGGACACACATTTTTCATCATTCTGATTACCCTTTCTTTTCATCAATCTCCTAGCTATGCTAGGGTTTACATTGGCAATCAGATCATTATCTGAGTAATCCTCATCCACATCAATGATAGGTGGATCAACAGTCTTTTCTGAAGGGTTCTGAATGTTGTCATTTTGTGTCACAACATTCTCAGAGACATCTACATTCTCAGAGACGTCCACATTTAGGCTTCCTGATTGATTTAAAGGGACAGAAATCCCCGGTACAGGTTGGTTTCCGCTTAGTATACTAGTAATAAGCCTAGCAATAGCTTGATGAACTTGAATTGATCCTTCTCTATTTGGTACAGAAGAAGAAGGATGAGAAGGATTACCAGGGGCTGCAGCTTGAGCTCTTCCTGCATGTCTAGTTCTCAGCTTTTTGACTTTGGCGGGGTCAGTTGCCATCTCTCTGAGAGGAGTGACCTCAAGAACTTCATATTCTATGCATGTGGTGATTGCTCTAGAGTCTTGGTCAGATGATGAAGATGATGAGGATGATGAAGTCGCCTTGGTTGAAGATGATGTCTGAGACATTTTGATTGACTTAGAGCACCAGTAGCAATTTGAGAGAAAATTTTGATTGAGAGAAGGGAACAGGTTGCAAAGTCGAGAGAGGTAGGAGGCAAAAGAGAGTCTTTTCAACTTCTTAAGTATTTTGAAAGAATTTGGAAAACATATGATTAACCCACTAAAAATAGACTTAACAAAATTAACTCCTTCAACCCTTGTTTTAAGCAAAATTAATTGCTATAATTTCTCATGTTGGCAAATACCCAACCTGCCCCTCAAGTTTTCAAGTTTATTTCCAACAAGAGCCTTGGTAGAAGAATCAGCCAGCTGAAGCTTAATGATACCATGTTCCAGTTTAATTGACTTCTTCTCTACAAAGTCAATGTGCTTGGTCCTGCTATGCTGAATAGGGTTCATTGACATATTGATTGTATTCAGATTGTCACAATATAATGTCACAACATCTTGTGAGACATTATACTCAGTGAGCATCTGTTTTGTCCAGATATTTTGAGAACAGTTATTCCTAGCTGCAACCATTTCCGCACAGAGTTGGGAAGGCATTCTTTTGACATGAATCATAGTTCTGGTTGATTCTTGAATGATTTTCTTTTTGTCCACTCCATTTTGATGGAGAGTTATAGGAGAAGAGACTTCACGACTCATTTCTTCAGGGAAACAGAATTTATTAGACTTGTTGTTTCCAACATCCTTGTCATGATTACTTCTGGTTCTGACAACACATCCTTCTTCAAGTTTATTCACCACATCATAGACATGTTTCTTTTTACCAAGCCTTTCAATTTTAAGTTCACCACAAACCCTTCTTTTATCAACCTGTAGTTTTGGAGTCCTTCTGACTGCTTCCATAGAGATAGCTCTTTTCATTCTTCTTAGATGAAGATGACCAAGCTTATGATGCCACAGTTTCATCTCTTTTTCTTCTTTGGTAATTGGACACATAGTGGAGTTATTAGTGTTCTCAGGCTGCCACAAGTAACAGTTATCTTTGGATCTGATTCCTTTCATTACAACTTCTAGTTTTTCATTAATTACTAGACATTCAGATTTTGAGAAGTTGACCTTGAATCCTAGATCACATAATTGACTGATACTAATGAGATTAGCAGTCATCCCTTTTACCAGCAAGACTTCACTCAGACTTGGAACTTCAGGGCAGTCCAAATTACCAACTCCTTTGATTTCACCTTTAGCACCATCTCCAAAGGTCACATAACTAGTGTTGTGAGGTTTAACATGATTGAGAATGTTCTTTATTCCAGTCATGTGTTTAGAACACCCACTGTCAAAGTACCAGCCTTCCTTTGCAGACATTCTCAGGGAAGTATGGGCTATCAGGGCAGTAGCCTTTTTCTTCCATTGAGGAGTATGTGGTACCTTTTTAGACTTAGGTTTGACACCTGAGTTTTGATTGGGGTATCCATGCAATCTGAAGCAGAAGGGCTTTATGTGGCCATATCTCCCACAATGATGACATCTCCATCTTTGGTACCTTTTCTTCATATGTCTCTGTTTCTGATGTTGAGAGTTGTGTTGAGACATCTGCTTTGACAATTGTTTAACAGGCCTGATCTTCTTGTCTGCACCAGATTTCTTAGCTTCCACAAATCCTAGTCCAGATTTGTTTCCCACATTTTGTCCAACTTGAAGAATCTCTTCCAATTTATCTATTCCATTGGTCAGCATCTTGACAGATTTGGTCATATGGTTCAGTTGTGAGTTCAGCAATTGAACTTCCCCTTCTAGATGACTTATAGTTTCGAGATCTGCCCTTTTTTCAGCCTCCAGCTTTATAATGAGTTTTGATTGTTTCTCATTCAGCACACAGACTTCAGCACACAATTTCTTGTAGGTATCAGCCAGTTCTTCAAATGTCACTTCTTCATCACTGGTGTCACTTTCAGAAGTACAAACACCAGTTAGAGCAGTAACTAGTTTGGCAGATTCTTCTTCAGAATTACTTTCTGAATCACAGTCAGACCAAGTCGCAGTCATTCCTTTCTTTTGTTTCTTAAGAAAGGTTGGACATTCAGCTCGAATATGCCCATATCCTTCACAACCATGGCATTGAATTCCTCTGCCTTGGTTTCCCTTCTCTTCTGACCTTGGTCTTCTGCTGGAACTGTCAATGTCAGAGGGAATGTTATAAACATTAGACCTTGACTTTGGATCCATTCTTTTGATGAGCTTGTTGAACTGTCTTTCAAGCATGGCTATAGCTTCTGAAATATTTTCTTCTTCATCCTCCTTGTTTTCAACATCAGTGTTGGATACAAGTGCTATGCTCTTGTTCTTCTTGTCACCATTATCAGTGATCCCCATCTCAAAAGCCTGAAGAGACCCAATAAGTTCATCCACTTTCAACTTGCTGATGTCCTGGGCTTCCTCTATGGCAGTTACCTTCATTGCAAATCTTTTAGGCAAGGATCTGAGAATCTTTCTCACCAGTTTTTCTTCTGACATCTTTTCTCCCAGTGCTCCTGAGGTGTTGGCAATCTCCAAGATGTTCATGTGAAACTCATGAATGTTTTCATCTTCCATCATTTTTAGATTCTCAAACTTGGTAGTCAACATCTGAAGCCTTGACATTTTTACTTTGGAAGTGCCCTCATGAGTAGTTTTGAGAGTGTCCCAAACTTCCTTGGCCAGTTCATATTGATGTACTAGTCTGAAAATGTTTCTATCAATTCCATTGAACAAGGCATTTAAAGCTTTGGAATTTCCCAGGGCTAACTCATCTTCTTCTTTACTCCAATCTTCCTCAGGCTTCAGACTGATTGTCCCATCTTTCTCAGTTATGGTGGGATGGTTCCATCCTTTGTCAGCAGCTCTCCAAGCCTTTTTGTCCAGAGATTTTAAGAAGGCAATCATACGAGGTTTCCAGTAGTCATAATTAGTTCCATCCAGAATGGGTGGTCTATTTCCAAAAACTCCTTCTTTGTCCATAGTGCCAGAAAGTAATATCCATAGATCTCACCCAGTAATACAGGCAGGGTGCCTGCTCTGATGCCAATTGAAATTCTGGCTGCAGATACTCAATGTCACGTTCAATGTTATGACACCGTATCTGACTTTCTATAAGACAGTAAATACAAAAACAGTAAAGAACACAGTCAATTGTTTACCCAGTTCAGTGTGCAACAACACCTACTCTGGGGGCTACCAAGCCAGGGAGGAAATCCACTATAAGAGATGTTAATTCAGGAATAAACCAACCAGTTTATCTCCTTCGCTTAAGACCTACCCAATGCAATTTCAATCTAAGTACAACTTAAACCTGAGTTCCTACTCACTCCCCCTCAATCACAGCAGTGATACATAAAACAATTTGACTAATGAATTGATGAAGACACTCTTCAAAAACATACACTTGATTAAGCTTCACAGCTTTTTAATCAAGCAACACAACCACTCTTGCTTCACAGCTTTGAGTGATACACACACCTAACTTGACTCTGCTTCACAGCTTTAGTCAAGAGACATACAAACACTCTTGCTTCAAAGCTTTGAGTGCTACACAACCCTTACAATTAAAAACCTATTCCAAGTCACTTATCACAATGATAATTGCTTGGATTACAATAGTTAAAACTATACAGCTTACAAATGATCTTCTGTCCAAAAAGGGATTGCTTTCAAAACAGCAGCTCTGTTGAATATATAGCAGCTGCATCTTCAGTTAGGGTTTCCACAAAAAGCTAGGGTTAATTCCATTTGACCTTAAGACTAGGTCACAGGACTTTATCAACCAGGTTAGGGTTGAGCTAGGTTAACCCAAAGAAAACGCAGGATTCTGTTCTGGAAAGACTGAGTCATTTTCCTGAAAAAACTCAGAATTAACCAAACTGCAAATTTGTTAGTTCAGAACAGGATGTCTTAACATTTGTTATGACATCTGAATTCCTATTTACTGATTTTGATAAATGTGATCATTTTGCAAAATGCTCAGATACACACTCATAAACATCAGTACCTGTATGACAATATTTTTCTGCAAAGGTACCTAATGAATCAGTACAAACTAAACTAGAATGTTATGACATCAGTCATGACATTCACACATACACTTGGGATTTACCAAAAATGCAAGCCAATAACTAAACAACTACAATGTCGATACGGTGTACCAGAGAGGATTATTACGGATAATGGTACCAATCTTAACAACAAGATGATCACTGAGCTCTGCGAGCAATTCAAGATACAGTACCACAACTCTTCTCCCTACCGGCCGAAGATGAATGGGGTTGTAGAGGCGGCTAATAAAAACATTAAGAAGATTGTGCAGAAGATGACAGTGACCTACAAAGACTGGCACGAGATGTTACCATTTGCTCTTCATGGGTACCGTACCTCAGCACGGACGTCAACAGGGGAAACACCCTATTTCTTGGTTTATGGCATGGAGGCAGTGTTGCCTATTGAAGTTCAGATACCCTCTCTTCGGATCATAAAGGATGCAGGTTTGAGCGAAGACGACTGGATCCAGACCCGACTTGATCAACTGAATCTAATCGACGAAAAGAGACTTACTGCTATTTGTCATGGTCAGACGTACCAAAAACGATTGATCAAGGCATTTAACAAGAAAGTCAGACGACAAGAGTATCGAGTTGGGGACCTGGTAATCAAGCGCATTATCTTACCTCAAGGTGATCCCAGGGGCAAATGGACCCCTACTTACGAAGGGCCATTTGTGGTTAAGAACATCTTCTCAGGAGGAGCGATGATTCTAACCACCATGGATGGTGACGACCTTCCTCACCCCGTCAATGCAGACATAGTGAAAAGATACTACGCATAATCAAAGACCCGCTAGGTCGACTGGACTAGGCAAAGATAAGGGCTTCCTGGCGAACCAAAAGGGTTCAGGAAAAAATAAGGGATGAAAATTTAAAAAAAAATTTGTACACCCGGCAAGTCGAAAACCTGAAAAGGCGGCTTGGGCAAAAATGAGTATCCCGGTGGACTGAAAACCCGAAAGGGCGGTCCAGGCAAAAGTTAAGGATAAGTGTAACACTATGTCTCATTGGATCACCTTGCATCCAAACTTCAGTATCAACTATCAAGCTCGGACGACACCAGTCAATTAGATTCACCTTCAACTAAGCAGCAAGGTGATGAGATGCTTGAAGATATAAAGGCAATAGCAGAGTTGGAACCCAGTGAGACTATTCACATAGCTGTTTTGTTTTCTTTTCACAAATTGTATAAATTCTATTTGTTCGGCGGCGTTCTCTTACTAGGACGTCAGCCTCTTGTACAAAAGCGCCTATTTACAGGCAAACTTCAAAATCAATACAAAGTCATTTTCAGACAAATTTCAAATTGTTTTCCCTTTATCTGTTTTGTTTTGCAAAGAACGTCCAATGTTCATTTTTGATATATGCATTTGACATTAATTACTGCTCATAAATATTTACATGCGAAACAAAGGACTAATTATGGGTGATATCAGAAGTAGGGGCAATAAGAATTGTCTGAGCGGCCTAGTTGCTCTGTCTACCAAGGTAAGTTCAGCTGAAGAATGTGACCAAGATACTGTCACTCCCTGCAGAGTAAGACAGTAATGGTAGCTCTCTCCACTGAGACTTGCAACCATGAATGAATCAGCAATACTCTCCCCAAGCAGAGTTGGTCTACCATCAGCACTAAAAAGGTTGGGTATCCCCAGAAGGTCTTAATATTCCCCAGCGGAGTATAAAGATATCCCCAGCAAGCATAAGAGTATCCCTGGTAGTCTTAATATTCCTCAACAGAATATAAGAATGTTCCCTGATGGAATACAAGATACCCCCAGTGGAGCCATTTCCCCAGCGCAGTCTAAAAAAGCTTCCCCAATGGAGTTGAATCATCTTCTCCAGTAGATTCTTGAAGCTTATCCCCTGTGAAGCACAAATAAATCTCCCCATCCAAATTCAGAGGTTTATCCCCACAAGGGTCTAACTGGGTTGTCCTCAGTAAGTTGCAACTGAAAGATCATCCCCAGCGAAGTTCTTTCTATCCCCAGCGGAGTTCATCATCAAAATCCCCAGCAGAGCTTATCAACGGAATCCCCAACGGAGTTTATCAGTAAAATCTCAGCAAAGCATCTCTTCCCCACAGAGTAATTCCCCACAGAGTAATCTCTTCATCATGTTTATTCCCCAAAGGAGTCATCCTCTCCTGCAGGTTTATTCTCACAACCATCTTCGTTCATCATCCCCAGCGGAAATGAAGAACTCAACATTATCCTCCAGCAGCTCCGGGATTTATTTTCCCCAGCTAAAAACATCACATCTTCATACATCCTGACATGCATACGCATCATACAACACAAATCTCATTTATTTTGAGAACATCATGACATCATGCATTTCATACATCATGACATTGCATACAGCTAACGTTTTACCTTTTTCAGGAAAAGGTCAATCAAAAGATGGCTACCATCAACCTTTTCAAGTTCCAGATCAATACCTGTAGCAAGCCAGGAAAATATCTGTGGACGACTGATTGTAGATTAATACCTGTAACAAGCCAGGAAAATTATCTACATGAAGAGATTGAAGATTAATACCTGTAACAAGCCAGGAAGACCTTTCTTTCTCAGGTCAGAGATCAATACCTGAAACCAGCCAGGACAGATATCTCCTCGACCAACCTTTTCAGGTCCCAGTTTAATACCTGTAGCAAGCCAGGAAAATATCTGTGGATGACTGATTGTAGATTAATACCTGTAACAAGCCAGGAAAATTATCTACACGAAGAGATTGAAGATTAATACATGTAACAAGCCAGGAAGACCTTTCTTTCTCAGGTCAGAGATCAATACCTGAAACCAGCCAGGACAGATATCTCCTCGACCAACCTTTTCAAGTCCCAGTTTAATACCTGTAACAAGCCAGGAAAATATCTGTGGACGACTGATTATAGATTAATACCTGTAACAAGCCAGGAAAATTATCTACGTGAAGAGATTGAAGATTAATACCTGTAACAAGCCAGGAAGACCTTTCTTTCTCAGGTCAGAGATTAATACCTGAAACCAGCCAGGATAGCTATCTCCTCGACCAACCTTTTCAAGTCCCAGTTGAATACCTGTAGCAAGCCAGGAAAACTATCTGTGGACGACTGATACCTGTAACAAGCCAGGAAAACCATCTACACAATGAGATTAAAGATTAACACCTGTAACAAGCCAGGAAGACCATCTTTCTTTCTCAGGCATGCAAGTTCTCTCTAAGGAATCTCTTATGTGATTGACACTCCTGCAGATGGCATCTATAAGCCCATCCTCCTACCAACAATCTCCAGATGGCATCTATAAGCCCATCCTCCTACCAACAATCTCCAGATGGCATCTATAAGCCCATCCCCCTACCAACAATCTCCAAATGGCATCTGTAAGCCCATTCCCGACATCACAATGTTGATACTACACCATGTGAGTGCAAATTTCTGGGCACTCTATTGTTCAATCATCTTCCACCTTCGGATCACGAAAGGCACGCAAGCCAATCTACATCCTCAGGTTTAAGAAAATAGAACAGGGGCAACTGTTGTACCCCAAAATTTGCTCTCTCATGTTTTCAAAGGTCTTCCCTTACAGGGTTGGTCACAAACCCTTGCCTAAGAAAAATAAAGTTTTTTGAAGATGAACAAAATATCTTTCGATTGGCATCTGGGAAAAGTCTTCGATTGGGTATCCAAAATCCTTCGATACAGACTTGACTCACCAGTCTTCGATTGGGCACTTGGAACTCTTCGACCAGGCTTTGATAAGCAAGCTTCGATTAGGTGTTTGGAACCCTTCGATCAAGCTTTGGTCTGCAAAGTCTTCGATTGAGCGTTGGACCTCCTTCGATCAAGCTTTGGCGTGCAAGTCTTCGATTGAGCGCTAGACCTCCTTCGATCAAGCTTTGGCGTGCAAGTCTTCGATTGAACGCTGGACCTCCTTCGATCAAGCCTTGGTGTGCAAGTCTTCGATTGAGCGCTGGACCCCTTCGATCAAGTCAATTTCACAATGCTTCGACTAGTACTTCAGAGGGTCCTTCGACTGGAACTTCATACTTTACCTCAAGCAGAACATCAGAATGAAATGACCTTCGAATGGCATTTCAGTGCAGAGTTTCTCTTAATCTAAGATGCTCTGATGAAGGAAGTTCTGAACACTTAAATCAGAACTTAGACTAATCACAAGGCCAAGGGCTGGTCGAAGTTGTTTAATAGGGAATGTTCTAAATAGATTCGAATTGGACTTTGAAGCTGGCATAGAAGGCAGATTCGAAGGAATGAAGTAGGCTTCCATGACTAAGAAAAAACACATATCCTAACCTGTCCAGGTTCATCCAAAGTTCACAATGGCATGTGTCCCTTGCAAATATGCAATCGAAGCAGGGGAGGTCTCAATCGAAGGGGTTGTGACTGGAGTAGTTCGAATTGGGACTTTGAAGCAATCGAAGAGAGCAAATTCGAAGCAGGAGGTCAGCTTTTGATTTTCATCAAGTTGGAGGCCCAAAACAACTCAGAGCAAGCTGGCAGAAACGCAAGATTGGATCAAATATGGCAAGTTTTCATGAAAATCAAATCAAATCTCTTCATCATAATGGACCAAGATTTGATACACAAATGTTGACCTAATTTCTTTTATCCATATAAACCTCAAGCCTCACAAATCACACATACACGTGAAGAACACATACACAAACTCTGCAGAAACGGCCACACGACCTTGAAAAAAAAAGCTTGAAAAGTGGTGATCAAATTCTGGTTTAGAGGTGAATTCAGACCAAAAGCAAAACACAGATTCCTTCCTTGTCATCCAGTGGAGCTATACCCATCAAAAGGGAGTCTTTCCATCGTCCATAACACACTGTAAGTCTCCGGGAACTTTGCTCTGCACATGGAATCATAACTCGGTTTTCTTGCATCTTTATGCCAAATTTCTTGCATATTTGTACTGACCATTGAATTTCTAAGCAAACTGCATTATTTAATTTGATTTTTGTGGCTTCTAACCCCATATTCAGAACCTAGGGTTCTTGTTCTTGTTTTTTAGGCGTTTATGTCACAGGGAAAATCAATGCAAACCATGGTTACAGGGATGACCGGGATGAACAGACGAGTACGTTGGTACTCTTGGATTTCATTTTCCTGTCCTAGGAGAGATGTTTGAACGACCCTAGGAATCTTCCTGCGGATAAAAATCCGCAGGTAAACGAACCAGGCTTTTGTGAGGAAGATGATAACGTGGTTGGGCGTGATTGGTTCGTTTGAATCAATTGCGCTTTTTTTTTTGCCAGGCATAATTATTGTTTGATATAATATTTATTTTCTATTTAACTAACGAATGAAGAAGATTGGGTGAGCGGTTAGCGCGTTGGCATATGAGTATTGGGACCTGGGTTCGAATCCCAGGTCCCCTAAAACTTTGTTGTGTTTTTCCTTCAGGTATTCAGGCGCAGCATCCCAAGCGTGGACTACCATACGTCCTCAGATCTCAACGTGCCAGGTGATTCCAGATCCAGATCCAGTGATCCCAGATGGAGGTTCACCATGAACCTTGGTCAACGAACGTCCAGGCAATCGGAAAGTGAAACGAGGCTGTTCGAATCTGGGCCTGGAATTGCAGAATCAACCTCCTTTCTTCAAGACCAGCGCCCCCCCCCCCCCCCCCCCCCCCCCCACAGTTTGCTTATGTCTTTATTTTCTTTTCATATTTCTTTTGCTTTTTATTATTATTATTAAAAAACTAACTAATTAATTAACAAACTAACCTTTTTTTTATAAAAAAAAACAGAAAATCAAAAATATTATTTTCATCATTAATTTCATTATTTTTGTAAATAAATTATTAACCAATTAATTTAGTTTTTATTATTAGGTTTAATCTTAACATTTTTACAATAAATTAAAATTGACTTAGAATTAGGTTTTTTTAATGTTTTTTCCATTCTATTTTTATTTCTTTAATTAAAATATAACTCAAAAAAATATTTTCTTTTTAACTAATCCATTATTAATTTAGACTTAATTCTTAAATCAAAAAACACCACAAATATGTTTTATTCAATAAAAGGGTCAAAACCCTAAAGGACATTCCGATTCAATTTTCTCGCGCGTATTATTTTTTATCTATATTTGTGTAATTGCTCCGAGGATGTAATAGTTTTAACTTAGGACTTTATTTACCGCTTTTATTTACTTTCCCGCATTTAATTTTAAGGGTTTGTTTTTGGCGATGTAAATACCCGACGCCTTGTAATAGCTTAGCTTTATTTTCCGCAACCATTAACTGCTAGATGTATGAATAATAGGCTATGCATGACAAGATCTATCCTAACTTAAAATCAACCGTAGCTCACCATGTAGTAACCGGAATCTTGAGATAACATTGAAAGAACAAGATTAGTTTTGACCTATCTCAAGAGTTTTGATGATAACTAAATTATATTTAAGATAATTTATGCTCTGATGAATGTGTTTTGAATGTCTCAGTTAATGTTCTGACAGAAAATATTCTGAAGTGCTAAGCCAAAATTATGAAGAATTTCTTTGATAAAAGAAACTTTTATTCAAGCGCATCTGCTGACTCTAGTAAGACACTTTATTTGTTAAATATATCTTCTAACTTTTAGCAGGCTCCTTGCTCAGAAGATAACTTGAAAGCAAGCGTTGTTCAAAGTTCTTAGCAAGCAACACACTGCCTAGAAGATGAGTGAAGCATGTTCTGACTTAAAGACATTGGAAAAAATTATGAAATAACGTTTAGATCAACTTGTCTTGTCAAAGCAAAGGAAAAAATGTTCTTACATTCTGACGTTTGCTCATTAATGCAAAGACAGCTGAAAGCACTCAAGTGCCTACAACTAGTTTCTTGGAAAATGGAATATTGCAAGGATACACGCAAAGCATTTAATGCTCTCCATCTTTTCTGAAGGCAACAATGGTCTTATTGTTCCTACTATAAATAGAAGGACATTTATTGCAAGCCAACAACCAAGTGAACCAAGAAAACCAATCAAATTTTCAAAAGAAGCAAGAAACTACGTGAAAGATCCAAAAGCTCACAAACTCATTGTTCATACAATTTGTGCATTATATTCTAAGTGAAAAATCACAATTGTGATATAGCTTGATTAGAAGCAAACTCCATTTCATTATCTGTAAAGATTAAACTCCTGTATTTGTTCCTTGAGAGACCAAGTTTAGTCAGATTTCTCAAGCAGACTAGGACTAGATTTAAGTCTTAGTGGTGTTAGTCACTTGTAAGTTTACTTGTGCATTGTTAGTCACAACAGTTGTTGTGTGATTGTAATCAGTTGATTATAGTGGATTAAGTCCTTGTTGAGAAAGGCGAAATCACCTTGGTGGGTGGACTGGAGTAGTTTGAGTTCAAACGAACCAGGACAAAAATAACGGTGTTCTTCCATTATTGTTTGAGCTTTGTTTTGAAAACAAAAAGAGTCACTTATTCAACCCCCCGCCCCCTTCTAAGTGTTTTCTTACCCCTTCAATTGGTATCAGAGCTTGACTCTTAGCACAACACTTAACCGTGTCAGGAAAAGATCCAGAAGAAAACACAATGGCCGCTGAACAAAACAATAATAGTTACAACAAACCTCCAGTGTTTGATGGAGAAGATTTTGAGTACTGGAAAGATAAACTAGAAAGTTTCTTTCTAGGTCATGATAGTGATCTTTGGGATATAGTCTTGGATGGTTACAAACATCCTACAGATTTAGAAGGAAACAAAGTGGATAGAAGAAATATGGATAGACAATAAAAAGCTGATTTTAAAAATCATCACAGAGCTAGAAATATTTTTTTAAATGCTATCTCTAAAGTAGAATATGAAAAAATCACTAATAGAGATACAGCGCATGATATGTTTGAGTCTCTCAAAATGACTCATGAAGGAAACGCTCAAGTTAAGGAGTCTAAAGCTCTGGATTTAGTTCAGAAGTATGAAGCCTTCAAAGTTGAAGAAAGTGAGTCTATAGAAGCAATGTTCTCTAGGTTTCAAACTCTGATCGCTGGTCTGAGAGTTTTGAACAAAGGATATACCAAAGCAGATCATGTGAAAAAGATCATCAGAAGCTTACCCAGAAGATGGGCACCAATGGTCACTGCCTTCAAGGTGTCAAAAGATCTGAATAATGTGTCTCTGGAGGAACTCATCAGCGCTCTCAGAAGTCATGAGATTGAACTGGATGAGCATGAGCCTCAGAAGAAAGGTAAGTCTCTAGCCCTTAAATCAATTAAGAAATTTGATACTAACGCTTTTCAGGCTGAAGAAGAAAACTCTGAAGAATCAGCTTCAGAAGAAGACGAACTATCTTTGCTCTCCAAAAGGATCAATCATCTGTGGAAGCACAGACAAAAGAAGTTCAGGAACTTCAAGAAGTCAGAAGATAAACCAGAATCTTCTGGACACAAAAAGTCAAACAGAAGAGAGATCATCTGTTATGAATGCAAAGAACATGGTCACTTCAAAAGTGATTGTCCAAAGCTTCAAAAAGAAAAAACAAAGGAGATTTGGTAAGAAGAAAGGAATGATGGCAAGTTGGGATGACTCAGATTCTTCTAAAGATGAATCTGGTTCTGAAGATGAAAATGCCAACCTAGCTTTGATGGCTATCACAGAAGATGACTCAGACTGTGAATCAGAACAAAGAGAGGTATTTTCTGAATTTTCTAGATAAGAACTTGCTGATAGTTTATCAGAACTTCTGGAAAACTATAGTAAGCTCAAAATAAAATACAAGAAACTCAAGAAGAGTCTTGCATCTGATCTTGGGAAACTTGAAACAGAAAAATCTGAACTTTTAGAAAACAATTTTAAACTTAAAAAGGAAATTCAAAATGTTCAAAAGAATACTATTTCAGAGTCTGTGTCTAGTTCAAAAGATATTCTGAAAGAATATGACTATAGCTTTCAATCGTTTCTTGCTAAAGGCATAGACAAAAGTAAAATGGCTTCAATGATCTATGGAGTTAGTGGGAAAAACAGAAGAGGAATTGGATATGAACCTCCCAAAAGGAAGGAGACATACATTCCAAAACCTGTTGCTAAAATGACCTTCACTTACAAACCTCTGAATAAGCAATTCAAGTTTGGACACTCACATGATATAAAATATACATCACATTCTGGAAACTCTTATGCTAACCCAAAAGGACCCAAAAAGATATGGGTACCTAAGGATAAAATAATATTTGTTACAGATGTCCTTAACAGCTCAATTGAAACACCAGTCATGGTACCTGGACTCTGGGTGCTCACGACACATGACGGGAAAAAGGTCTATGTTCCAAAGCCTGGAACTTAAAGCTAGAGGAGATGTGAAGTTTGGAGGTAATCAGAAAGGGAAGATTATTGGCTCTGGAACCATTGGAAACGGTAAACTTCCTTCTATCTCAAATGTTGTATTAGTAGAAGGATTAGCTCATAATCTATTGTCCATAAGTCAATTAAGTGACAATGGCTATGACATTATCTTTAATCAAAACTCCTGTAAAGCTGTAAGTCAAAAAGATGGATCAATCCTCTTTTCTGGAAAGAGAAAGAACAACATTTACAAAATTGATTTATCAGATCTTAAATCTCAAAACGTCAAATGTCTTTTGTCTGTTAGCAATGAGCAATGGGTATGGCACAGAAGATTGGGACATGTTAGTCTTAGAAAAATCTCTCAACTAAATAAATTAAATTTAGTCAGAGGACTTCCCAATCTGAAGTACAACTCAGAAGCTCTGTGCGAAGCATACCAAAAAGGAAAATTTTCAAAACCTTCCTTTAAATCTAAAAATGTTTTCTCTTCCTCTAAGCCATTAGAGTTACTTCATATTGATTTGTTTGGGCTAGTTAAAATTGCATCCATCAGAGGCAAGAAGTATGGATTGGTCATCGTTGATGACTTCAGCAGATGGACATGGGTAAAGTTTTTAAAACACAAGGATGAGTCACATTTTGTATTCATTGACTTCTGTACTCAAGTGCAAAATGAAAAAGATTTTAAAATCACAAAAGTCAGAAGTGATCATGGTGGTGAATTTGAAAATCATTATTTTGAAAAATATTTTAAAGAAAATGGAATTGTTCATAATTTGTCTTGTCCTAGAACTCCCCAGAAAAATGGAGTTGTAGAAAGAAAAAATAGAACATTACAAGAGATGGCCAGAACCATGATCAATGAAACAAATATGGCTAAGCACTTTTGGGCAGAAGCTGTGAACACATCGTGTTACATTCAGAATAGAATCTCTATAAGACCTGTTCTTGAAAAGACTCCCTATGAATTATGGAAAAACAGAAAGCCCAACATTTCTTATTTCCATCCTTTTGGATGTACTTGTTTTATTCTAAACACCAAAGAAACTTTGAACAAGTTTGATTCCAAAGCACAAAAGTGTTTCCTGCTTGGATACTCTGAACGCTCAAAAGGCTATAGAGTATACAACACAGAAACTCTGATTGTTGAAGAATCAATCAAAGTCAGGTTTGATGATAAGCTTGACCAGCAACAGCCAAAGCAAATTGATTTTTCTGTAGGTACAGAAGATCATCCCTCAAACTCTGAAAGTTCATAAGCAAAAGGAGATTCAGAAGAAAAATAAGACGCAGCAGATCATCCTCTTGACAATACTCTGAACAATCTCAGAATCTCTGACCGACCCACTCAAAAAAGGTTTCCTAGAATATCTTCAGCTCACAAAAAAGACGTAATCATTGGAAGAAAAGAAGATCCCATCAGAACAAGATCCTCTCTCAGAATCAATGAAGAATCTTTGTTTAGTTTGGTCTCTCTAATTGAGCCAACTACCATTGATGAAGCTCTGGAAGATAATGATTGGATCTTAGCAATGCAATCACTTAACAGCTGTTAAGAGAATTCTTAGGTATCTTAAAGGTACTACTAATCTTGGTCTATGTTACAGAAGATCACAAGATTACAAAATAGTAGGTTATTGTGATGCTGACTTTGCTGGAGATAGAATTGAAAGAAAAAGAACCTCTAGAAGCTGCCAGTTTTTGGGTGACAATCTTATCTCGTGGTACAGCAAGAAGCAAGCAACAATTGCACTATCAACCATAGAAGCTGAATATATATCTGTTGTTGGATGTAGCTCTCAGATGATTTGGATGAAAAGTCAACTAGAAGATTTCAACCTTTATGAAAGTAAGATTCCTATCTTCTGTGACAATACTTTTGCTATTTGTCTTTCTAAGAATCTAATCTTACATTCTAAAGCCAAACATATAGAAATTAAATATTATTTCATAAGGGACTATATTAAGAAGGGAATTTTAAACTTAATTTTTGTAAAAACAGACCATCAATGGGATGACATTTCTACCAAACCCCTTTCAGAAGATAGATTTAATTTCATTCTGAAAAATATTTGTATGGAATTATGTCCTGAATAAAATAATATTTATTTTCTATGATTGACTTCAGAATATTCTGAAATGAATGCTCTGATCAACAACTCTTCAGAAGTTAGAAGAGAAGTTGTAACATAAGCTCTATGAAAAGTTATGAAATATTCTAACGCTTCATGTCCAAGTGTAGTTCAGAAATTCATTAGAACAAACAGCTGTTCCATGCATCCTTCAGGAGATGAACACATGGTGTGTTTCTGAAAGGTCAAGCATGCAAAAGCTACTGATGATGTTCTAGATAACTGTTGATGATTAGCCATAATCCCACGTTTTCCCTCATTTTTAGCAAATCATTAAATGCAAGTAATGACGAGATTCGTTTTTAAATCCGTTTTAATTTTTATTTTAAATGTGTATTAAATACTTTTAATTTTAATTCTAAACCTATTTTCTGAAATTAATGCCTATAAATACTTTTTGAAAAACCCTTTTCATTCTTTACTGTCTCTTTCAAAACTCAAGCGTTTTTTTCTTACTGTACTTTTCTCTTAAAACCCTTTTCTTCAATTTCTCATTTCTAAAGAACTTCAATGGCTTATTCTTCTTATACCCACTTTGAGCAATACATTATGCCTGAAAGGACAACTCTCATTCTGGTAGAAAGTTTGGAAGTGTTGAGTGAGCTAATGGTAGACTTTGAGAATCTCAGAGAGAATGGATTTGACTCGTTCCCTGCTGTGAAGTTTCAAGGTTGGGAAAGCTACTTTGATCGTCTTATTGGTCCAGTCTTTCCACATTTGGTGAAAGAATTCTGGATTCACGCTATTGCAACCCCCAAGGTTATTCTCTCCTTTGTAATGGGCAAGGAAATATCCATTACAGAAAATCAAATCAGAAAGTTGTTGGGATTTAAAGGACTTGGAGTTACAGGAATGCCCAGTGGAAGAATGGAGATGTCTAGGGTATATTCATAGATTTTCACTAACGGTCAAGGTTCCTTCAAAGTCAGGGATTTGAAAGACAAATACAAGATTTGGGCAAGTATTATTCATGGATGTATTCACCACAGGAAAGACATCAGTTCTCCTGATTACATCAATGCTGGTCAACAATATTTGTTGTTTTGTCTTGGAACCAATGTCAAAATTGATTTGCCCTACTTGCTTTTTGAACATCTCTGGAACCATGTCAAAGAAACCAGAGAAGCTGACAGGATGAAGAACCCAAAATCAAAGAGGAATTGGATTCCTATGGGGAGGTTAATATCAGACATTCTGACTGAAAATGGTCTGATTGCTCACCTAAAAGAAGCAAATCTTCTGGGGGAGCTAGAACCTATTTGTGGTAAGACTATGGCTGGAAAGAACTTGCTGAAAAGGAAAATTATTGACAAACTACTGGTGGAACCCACTCCATGTGTGTCAGCTGTTGTGAAGAGGATAAGGATTCATATTGCTGACTTTCCTATGTTTAACTCGGGGGATCATCCTCGTATCATTTTGCATTATCTTGAGATCTGCAAAGAAACGGGATCACCCATTGATCCGGCTTGGATTCAAGGAAGAAATAAAGCTTCTCCTGATGTTGTTCTCCAAGAATCTGTGAATAGAAAAGCTGTAGAAGGACCATCTGACACTCCTTAGAAGAAGAAAAAGAAGACAGGTAAACATGCTGAAACTATACTTGTTTATGATTCTGAAAATGTATCTGCGTCTGCTGAACACTCCCAAACCTTAGGAGACTTAGATGTTGACATTGATCTGACCTTTCTTTTGTACCTCAAAATTTGCCCTCTCATTTTATCAAGATTTCCCCCCACAAGACTCTTTGGACTCCAGACAGGATTAGGGTTTGCTCTGCTCAAGACATCTCCTTGCATTGTTGACCTGAAATTAGGATTTGAGTTTGCACAGGGGTTTTTGGACTTCCAATGCTCAAAGTTACTTTCATACTTCATGTTGGACTTATAAGATTGTCCATACCAAGTTTCAAGCTTTGAATCAAATTTTTGCCCAGTCAATTGGACAGTTGACCTAAAAATCAACTGTACTGGGGAAAAAGTCAATTGTGGCCAATTTACAGTCAAATCTCCTAATTTTTTATCCACGTCAACATTATAGACTCATATGAACCATTTGATCAAGTTTGGACCACAACTCCTCAAGAAATTTGATCAGATCATCAAAAGAGCAAAATGGTCTTTTTTAGGGTTTTGACTGCATAAGGGTAATTTCTGATTTTTAAACTAGCCAATGGTAAATTGGGTTCAAACATGGATTCAAGGTCTCAATGGCATCATCTTGACCTATTCACAAGGTTCAAAAGATCTCAAAAGCATTGGATTGACAGATGAATTTTCCAATCAACTGATCAAAAATCAATTGTACACTGAAAAGTCAAACTTTGACTTTTTAGTCAAAATCAAGTGCCAAGGGTCATTTTTCATCAATATGGGTCAAAACATGAAACTTGTTCATCAAGAAACTTAAAATTGAAAATTAGGGTTTAAGATTGAAAATTTTCATAACTTAGAAATTTTCTAAGTTATGAAAATTTCTTATTTTTTCCCAACTTTGCCCAACATTTTCATCATGATGAAATTAGATTCAAACAAAACCTCCAACATGAAAGTTGTAGTCCTCCACAAAATATACAACTTTTATTCACAAAGTTTTCCCAAAAGATGCTTGGATCTCAAATTATGATTTTGTGAACAAGGGTCCATGAAACTTTTAACTTAGTGAAATTTTGCCCTAGTTTAGGCAGGATTTTGACCTATCGTCATGGCAATTTTTCACATAGTTCCAATTGGAATATCAAAATGCATTTCAAAGATGGATTGTAGAGCATGTTACAAGCTTTCCAAAATGTCCAAGAACTCTCCAAAATCATTTATGGTTATGGAGAATCGAAGGTTTGAATTTGGCAAAATGTCACTTTGATCCATGGCATTTTTCATGTTGCTACAAGTTGCAATTTCTATCCAGCCTTGCTTGTACTTGCTTACAGGTCCTTAAACCCTTCCACACTCAAAAATTGAATGCAAACTCAATGGATTAAGTCATTGTTCTGATCTTTAGAAGTTTACACATTGAATTAATCTAAAAATGGAAAAAAGGTAGCATTGCCACTTTGATAAAGTTGGCTTTATGTCAATTTGTTTCTCTTGAGCATTGCACCAAGCCTTTTGCAGCAAACCAACTCCACAAACTCAGGGCAAAGTACAACAACTTTGTGCAGCTAGGAAGGAGGCCTGTACATGCTCTTTGCTTGATCACTTCACACTTTTCTTCAAAACCAAGTCAACTTGCAAAAAGGACATAACTTTGCAATCTGATAAAACCAAGTGTTGTAAACATTTGAACCAACTTTTGCATATTGCCTAACGTCATAAACACGAGCTAGCCAGTCCTCAAATACCCTTGAACACCAAAACAACAAAAACTTGCAAAACAGAGCAGCTTCTGCATTTTGATTTCCAAAACAAAAACTACTTGTGCGCTTTGCCCCAAACCTCTTCCAACACACTCCATAAAACCCACTTAAGTTATCCCAGCCATTGGCCAGCAACTGTAACCTTGTTTTCAAGCTTCACCATTTTTGAATTCTGACTGTGCAGGTTGACTTCTACAAGCTTATTCGGGCAAGTTCAAAGCTAGCTAAGCATTGGGAAAGCTCCAAGGAACTTCAAGCAAGCTCCCAAGCATCTCAGGCCTCACTGAAAACCCCTACATTGACATACTCGAGTTCAACTGAAACAGGTAAAGTTCAAACTTCTATCTCTCTATTTAGGAAACATTAGGCTTAGGTTTGTGAGTAAAAAATGTAGTCCTCATTGCCTTTGAGTTGTACATATGCATAGAATTCATTTAAGTTAACTGAGCTGGGAGAATTTGAATGATGAACTTTCTGAAAAAACTAGGTTAGAAATTAGGGCCAGAGAAATTCTCTCTGGTCTTTGAGAGTTAGGTTAAGTTTTTTATATGGTTAGAACCGTATGATCATGCTCTATAACTTTCATGTTGCAAGTTTTTATTTTAGAGCACGTATGCAGGATTTCCAGTTTTGAATACCAGACGCGTATATTTTTGTCACAAGGTTGAAGATGATGGAATCTGGGCTGGGCCTTGGCATTTCCTTGCTATTTGCACCCTTAGCTTGTTGTTTACACCTCATTGGCCCATTGTTTTATATTTTTATATTTTTTCTATTTCTTTTTTATTTCTGACTTTATTTTATTTTTTCTAAACATTAAAAATTACTAAAAATATTTTTCTTAAAATTTCACATTTTATTATATTTTTTATTTTATTTTGGCATAATATTTAGTTTATTAGGCTTAATATATTTATTTTCTCAAATAAGAACTTGTAAATAATACAAAAAATATTATATTTTTATTTTAGTATTTATATACTTAAATAATATTTTCTCACATTATTTTTATTTTTTAACATTTGCATATATTTTATTTATTTTCTCATACATGAATAAATAATTATAACATATATATTTTCATAAAACAAATTAGGGTTTCCATCCTTAATAAAAATAATCTCTTATTTAATACATTAAATATTTTATTTTTACATACATAAAAATAATACAAAAAACATTTTTTGCATATTTTTAATATATTGCATATTTATTTAATTGTCCATTTAAATATTTGCTTATTTATTATTTGAACAAAGAATTCAATTTGGTTGTAATAGTTGATTTAGGGTTTTATATTTTCTTGCAAATATCCCCTATTCAAATTTGTATCCCCCTCCCCATATCAATATTGTAATAGCTTAGATTACTTTTACGCATTTATTGCTTTCAAATATGCCATGATAGCAAGATTAGGGTTTGTATGCAAAAATCCAAAATCAAACAAATAGCTTGACTAAATACAAGACAAAAATGCATGAAAATGACAACACAATGCACACAAGCACCCCTAGGGTTTCATCCACTTGTTGCCTTAAAAATGGCCATGGTATGCATGCTAGGTGTCTTGGAAAAACAAAAACAAAACAAAAGATCATAGTCCCTTGATGACTCTATCTTGGTTGCCTATACAAAATGATCTAGTCCCTCAAAAAATTGCTAAAGATACTTAGCACAATTGCTATCATGGTCAATACGATGACCCGCGCCTGTCCCGTTTAACATCCAAACACAAGATTATTTACCAAATACAATGGTAAAACAACACAATCAAAGAGTTAAAACTACATAGGAAAGATCTTTGAGTAGGGTAGACAACTCCTAGTTACTTGATCAAACTTGCAAACATCCTTGCTATTTTCAAAAACACATCACAACACAATTTCAAAACATTTCCCAAAACAAACTTTCAAACATTGAAACATTTTTCAAAAGACAAACACCTTTGTATACATTCAAACAAGAATCATTACAAAGGTTGCCACAACGATGGCCTCTTTTCAAAATACTTTCAAAACCACACACAAAGCACCATTTCAAACAATTGAAAAGCAAAAGCAAGTGATCTAAAACAAGTAACTAAGAGCCCATGGAAAACCATGGACGAAAAGGGTGCTAGCACCTTCCCTTTTCATAATCTACCCCTCGAACCCAAGAAAACATCTCAAAGGTCTTTCCTGTGCTTTTTGACCTTTCCTTTGGATAAATAAAAAGTCGGTGGCGACTCTTGCTAAACCGAAACATTTGCAAACACAAACGCAAAACCTCAAGTCAGTTCTCCCACCGCATCACAGAACTGGCGACACTGCTGGGGAAAAATATAAAAGTGGGGTTACCTTAGGGTTTTAGATCACCTTTACATGCTTATCTTGTTTGACTTGATTGCTTTACATTTGGTTCTATTGTTTGGGTTTGAAATCCTCTACCTGGATTTGGGAAACATTCATAGGTAAATAGCAATACGTTGTGGAAACTGTGTGGGGTATACCGACATGGTTGAAGCAATAGCTATACTAGTGCGACATATTTGTGGGTATCGGTAGCCTTTGAGTTAATCAAAGAGAATACAGGGCCGCTGAGTGATGTCATGAAGCACTAATGGACTTTTAGAACCTTTACTTGACCATCTTGGCCTTTTTAGGGGTAGTGAGATGACCGGCTTTGGTACAGTCCGAAGTTGGTAGATACTCGATACTACACTCATTGAGGGTTATTTTCTTGGAATATTTCGGTCGCCAGTTAAGTGGCTAAACTGAAACAATGAACACAGAAAATAATCCAGTGATATTGAGCTCCTTAGAACCCGGTTACTATTTATAGGACAGGTTGAGCCAACTAAACTTCAAGAGGGTACTTACCTATGAAACCCCGTGCAAGCCTGAAACTAGGAACTTGTGTGATTTGTTTGTACATATATACTTGTGCATAACATCATAACATCAAGAAGCATCATATGCATCAACTAACCATTTCAAGGATTTGGATCTTCATCTTTGTTCCTGTTTTGTAGGTAATGGAATCACTTCGCAGGAAAATAATCCAAGTCAACCTTGTGAGAATTCCTCCTCAACTCAAGGAGCTAACTTCAAGGATTCCTGAGAATTATCCATTCACTGAGAGGCATGGTCATCTTCTCAACTTATTCAACACCGACACTGAGGAAGACATTGTGAAAGTTCTCTTCTAGTTCTTTGACCCCCTACACCACTGCTTTACATTTCCTGATTACCAGCTTGTGCCTACTTTGGAGGAATTTTCTCAACTATTGAGGATTCCTATTCCCCATCAACTACCCTACAATGGTATGGAAAGAGATCCAAATCCTGAAGATGTTGCTCAAGCCCTACACTTGCAACCATCTGATATCATAGGCCATTGGGAAACTAGAAGTGGTGTCAAGGGTTTCTTGGTAAAGTTTCTGTTTGAGAAGGCCCAAAGCTGTTGGAATTCATTGGACTTATAAGCTTTTGAGGAGATTGTGGCTCTTCTCATCTATGGGTTAGTCTTGTTCCCAAACCCTGACCAACTTATAGATGTTAGTGATGTCAAACTTTTCATGGCTCGCAACCCGGTGCCTACATTGCTTGGGGATATCCTCCACTCATTTCACACACGAACAATGAGGAAAAGAGGTGTTCTCATGTGTTGTACTCCTCTAATAGCAAGGTGGTTTATTTCTCACCTTCTCCAATCAGTCTTGAAGAATGAGCAGGGTATGAGGTGGTCACAATGATTGATGACTCTTACACATTCATATGTTCATTGGTGTTCTCAATCCAGAGAAAATGTTATCATCATTGATCATTGTGGGGAATTCCCTAATGTCCCATTACTTGGCATTAGGGGAGGCATTACCTACAACCCCTGCTTGGCTCTGAGACAGTTTGGGTATGCCCAAAGGGATGGCCCTCATGACATGCTGATTCCATACTTGGTTTTTGACTTCGACAACGACGATCAAGGACTTCGACAAAGGTTTATCCGAGCTTGGAGAATGCCCAACAAAGTGGACAGTAAGACATTGGGACACAAGAATTCCATCCCCCTTGAGCCTTACCTCAAGTGGGTACGAACCCGCGCCCAAACCCTGTTATGGAAGGAGAGGTTCCATACACCCCCCTACATCCTGACATGCCAACATCACTTGAAGATTTACAAAGGAGTTGGATACAGCTCAAGGGAGAACGCGATACTTTTGAAGCCCAATTCTACGCTAGTGAGAAGAAGGTTTTAGAACTTACTCGCCAACTTCACGAAGAGTAGACTCTCAATACCTACATAGCACCGAAGAGGATGTGCAACGTCTTTTTACATTAGAATTTTGTATTATTTTTCCCATGGGGCATTTATGTACTAACAAATTCTTCTTATTAATATGACGTGTGTTCTTTTTTTGTTTGCAACAAATTTGAATTTCTGAATCCTTGAATGCATTACATGAATACACATCATTCATCATATGCATAAGCAAGCTTCACACCAGGTTTCCTTATCTCTCTGCTGTTTATTTCAGCAAGATAGATATAGAGCAGACAGTCAAAGACTTACAGGCGCAGAATTCATAGTTCCAACAGTTACTCATGACCTTGGAAAAGGGTCAGGAGGAGCTCAAAGGTCTACTGGAAAAGGAAAAGGAGAAAAAGAAAAATAAAAGGGTTGGTGTGGCTACCATGGGTAGAAGATTTGAAGGCCAAGCTAGAAGGGTCCTGGATTTCCCCTCAACATCTGATGAAGGGGTTGGTAAAGGTAAAGGAATTGTCGTGAAATCTGAGTCTGGGGAAGAATAAGATGAAGAGGATGAAGTCTATTCTGAGCAGCAGTACCCTCCTGCAGACAACAAGTATAAGAATCTGGAAGAGCGTCTGGCTGCCATGGAGGTGCAAAGAGTGTCTGGGCTGGACTTCAAAGAGTTAGGGTTGGTTGCTGGGATTGTGATTCCCCCTAAATTCAAGGTGCCTTTATTTGCTAAGTACGATGGTTTGTCTTGCCCAAAGATGCACCTGCGGTCTTACGTCAGAAAAATCCAACCTCATTCTTCTGATAAGGATTTGTGGGTTCATTTCTTCCAGGACAGTCTTTCGGGGACGCAATTAGATTGGTTTTACCAGCTAGAGAGGTCTGATGTGCACAATTGGGAGGATTTGGCTGCTACCTTCTACAGACAATATCAATATAATGCGAATTTAGCACCAACCCGTACTCAATTACAGAGTATGGGCATGGTCTCAAATGAAGGTTTCAAAGAGTATGCCCAGAAATGGAGAGACTTGGTGGGACGAGTACAACCACCTCTATCTAAGAGGGAGCTGGTAGATATGTTCTTGGGTACACTGTCAGGCCCCTTTTTCAATCACCTGATTGGAAGTTTGTCTGCAGGGTTCACCGAGTTAATTCTGACTGGTGAGAGAGTTGAAGCAGGAATCAAGAGCGGAAAAATTCAAAAGGATGCATCTACTTCCGCTGCCATCAAAAAGACCTTTCCAGCAAAGAAAGAAGTCTCAGTTGTCTACTCCCAAAGAAGTCAAGGAAGATTTGAGTGCCGACCAGCGGTGAGGGCTGTAATGATTCATAAGTTTGCGGCTGATCATCCTAGAAACAATCAACCCAGAACCAACCAAGCAAGAGTGGAAAGGCCTGCATGGCAATACATCCGGATCAACATGACACCTGCTCAGGTTTTACCCCATCTCTTGAAGTTAAGCCTTGTCAGTTTGAGGGAGGCCCCTAAAAACCCTAACACTTCGTCACCGCACTACCATCCCAATGCCAAGTGTGCTTATCATTTAGAGATCTTGGGGCATGACACCAACAATTGTTGGGCCCTCAAAAATAAGATTCAGGACTTGATAGATGCTAAAAAAGTTGAATTCGACGCCCCTGAAAAGCCTAATGTGATATCTGCTCCAATGCCAAAACATGGTCATAATTTCCATGCTGTTGAAGAGGATCTTTTTGTGGCTACTGTCGATGATTTGATGACTCCGCTACCGATAATCAAGTTGAATTTGCTGAAGGCTAGGATTTTCCCAGGTTGTAAAGAAGATTGATGCCTTTGTTCCTCCTTACCAACCGATTGTCCGTTGTTGAAATTAGGCATTCAACGCCTAATGGATAACCAAGAGATACTTTTTGAAAAGACTCTTATTGCACCGACTCCTGTCAATGATGTTTCGATAATTACCATATCCTCCAATCTTTCCAAGGTCTCCAAAATACCTATTAAGATTACATCCGATCCAAAGATTGTACCTTTGAAGATAACTGTGTCGGGGCCTATCCCGTACAAGTCCAACAAATCAATATCGTTGAACTATGGGGGAGAGATCTTCTACCACGGTGTTAAGAAAATTGAATCAACTGAAGAAAGTTCTGATGAAGAGACTTCCGACATTGGAAACATTGTCGGAACGAGTAAAATCACCCGCAGTGGAAGAATTTTCTCTCCGGAGATTGCGCCACCAAAGGCAATCTTCGGACCCTCGGCCGCTCCTAAGGTCACCCCTGTGCCGGTTAACATATCTGTGAGAACTCCGATTACTAAAGAAGTTGTGACTCTTGAAGTTGTCCCCTCTGCTGCTGCTGATGATAGAGGGAAAGGGATCCAAGAAGAGCCTATCAGGACGAAGGCTCAGCCGTTGATCATCCCTGAAACCTCTCAAAAAGAAATGGAAGAGATTTTGAAAATAATCAAGAAAAGCGATTATAATGTTGTGGAGCAACTGGGGCAAACCCCCTCAAAAATCTCTATGCTAGCCTTACTGCTTTGTTCAGAAGCTCATGCCAAAGCTTTGATCAAATTCTTGAAGACGGCCCATGTGCCCCAGGAAACCTCCGCAGACCAGTTCCAGGAATGTGTAGCTAGCCTGACAGCAGACAACGGTTTAGGGTTCTCCGACGCTGATCTAACAGTCAAAGGGAGAAAGCATAATGACGCCCTGCATGTCTCGGTGGAATGAAGAGGGACTACTCTGGCACGCGTTTTGGTAGACACTAGTTCATCGTTGAACGTCCTACCAAAGAAGGCATTGGATAGGCTAGATTGTGAGGGTCTAACTTTGAAGCCCAGCAATATCATTGTTAGAGCCTTTGATGGTTCTAAACGGATGGTCCACGGGGAAGTGGACATCCCGATTAAAGTGGGTACTGAAATCTTCAACTCCACATTCTATGTCATGGACATCCGTCCCTCATATTCTTGCTTGTTGGGAAGAACCTGGATTCATCATGCTGGAGCCGTTACTTCAACCCTGCATCAGAAGCTCAAGTACCCTGTCCAGGGGAAAATTGTAACAGTTCTCGGTGAGGAGGAATACATGATAAGCCATCTTAATTCTTTCCGCTATGTGGAATTGGATGGTGAATTCATTGAAACCCCCTTTCAACATTTTGAGGAGGTAGCTCAGGAGATTGCGGCAATTCCTTCTGTACCCATGATTACCCGACCTCCATCTCGGATGTCGTCACTTAAAGATGCAAAGGTTGTGATTGAAGAAGGGGGAAGCACAATCTGGGGGCAACTTCCCGATTTTCCGTTCAAATCTAATAAATTCGGCTTGGGTTTCACTGCTTCTGCTCAAAAGGTTGTGTGTCGCTCCCGGGCTGGGGGACCACCAGTGAAGATCATCCATCATGGAGTCAGTGCTTTGGAGGATGGTGAAGAGGAGAGCAATCTAGAAGACTGGATTTTCCCTACCGTTGAAGGAGGATTATGCAATTGGGAGGCAAAGGACTTTATTCCCATTACTTTCATCAATCAGTAATTTATCTTTCAAACATTTCTGTTAGTTTATAATAATTCCTAAACAATTCGTACACTTTTAACCATGTGCCTTACCCGAGGTGCATAGGTCCATTTGTAAGGGTTTGATTTTTCATCTTCATATGCCATTTTAATGAATCATGGACGTTTTCATATATAAACTTTTGTGTTCATTTTCTTTCTTTTTACATTTTATTTGTTTAAAGGTGGCTATCCCTTACACACACCCACACTCACCAATGCAGGTACCCATCCATTCCGGATTCCATGGGTAACAATTCTGCTATGGCCTTCAGTGACTTTGAAGATCTGGTCTACCATGCCGAATACGAAGGTGATGAAGACTGTGAAGTGCCTGGAGAATTGGCTAGACTGCTACAACAGGAAGAAATGGCTATTCTACCTCACGAGGAGTTGTTAGAGACTATCAACTTGGGAACAGAGGAATACAGAAAAGAAGTTAAAGTGGGTGCCAACCTAGAGCCAGGTGTCAAGGAGTGCTTAGTTCATCTGTTGAATGAATATGTTGAGATCTTCGCCTGGTCCTACAAAGACATGCCAGGACTGGATACAGATATTGTGGTTCACCGTCTCCCTACAAGAGAAGATTGTCCACCAATTAAACAGAAAGTTCGCCGCATGAGGCCCGACATGTCTTAAAAGATCAGAGCTGAAGTGATGAAGCAGTTCAGTGCTGGCTTCCTTGCAGTTACATCCTATCCACAATGGGTTGCTAACATTGTGCCCGTGACTAAGAAGGACGACAAAGTCAGGATGTGCGTGGATTACAGAGACTTAAACAGGGCTAGCCCTAAAGATGACTTTCCACTACCGCACATTGATATCTTGGTTGACAATACAGCTCAGCACAAGGTATTTTATTTCATGGATGGATTTTCAGGATACAACCAGATCAAAATGGCCCCTGAAGACACGGAGAAAACTACCGTTGTTACACAGTGAGGTACGTTATGTTATAAAGTGATGTCATTCGGACTGAAGAATGTCGGGGCAACCTATCAACGCGCCATGGTGGCTTTGTTTCATGATATGATACATCATGAGATAGAGGTCTACGTAGACGACATGATAGCCCGTTCACAAATGGAAGAAGAACACCTCAACCATCTGTAAAAGCTGTTTGTCAGGTTGAAAGAGTACAAGCTCAGACTGAACCCTAACAAGTGCACTTTCGGAGTCAGGTCCTGTAAACTCTTGGGATTCATCGTCAGTAACAAAGGCATCGAGGTTGATCCTGCCAAAGTCAAAGCTATACAAGAAATGCCTGCCCCTCGCACTGAGAAGGAGGTCAGAGGTTTCTTGGGACGCCTAAACTACATTGCAAGGTTCATTTCTCACCTAACATCTACCTGTGAACCAATCTTCAAGTTGTTGAAGAAAGATCAGGTGGTTAAATGGAATTATGACTGTCAAGTTGCTTTTGATGAAATCAAGGAGTATTTGCTGGAACCTCCTATCTTGATGCCACCCGTCGAAGGAAGGCCGTTAATCATGTATCTAACCGTCCTGGAGAATTCAATGGTGCGTACTGGGCCAACATGACGAGTCTGGCCGAAAAGAGCATGCCATTTATTACCTTAGCAAAAAGTTTACCTACTGTGAGACTCGCTACTCAATGCTCGAGAAAACTTGCTGCGCTTTGGTATGGGCTGCTCGCTGGCTAAGGCAGTATATGTTGACTCATACCACTTTGCTGATCTCTAAGATGGATCCGATCAAGTACATCTTTGAGAAGCCTGCTTTATCTGGAAGAATCACAAGATGGAAGATGATCCTCATAGAGTACGATATACAGTACACGACCCAAAAAGCTATAAAGGGGAGTGTGCTAGCCGATCATCTGGCCCATCAAGTTGTCGAAGATTACCAATCCATGATATTCGACTTCCCCGACGAGGATATCATGACTTTGAGTAACATTGAAGAAAATAGACCGTATGATGGACCTGAACAAGGATCCCGATGGACCTTGTACTTTGATGGTGCCTCCAACGCACTTGGCAATGGTATCGGCGTGGTACTAATTTCTCCAGAAGGTTGCCATACACCTTTCACTGCCAGACTCTGCTTCAGCTGCACCAACAACATGGCCGAGTATGAAGCTTGTATCTTTGGTCTCAAGGCCGCTATTGACTTGGGAATCAAATCTTTGATCGTATTTGGGGACTCCGCTTTGGTTATCAGTCAAATCAAAGGAGAGTGGGATACCAAACATCCAAACCTCATCCCTTACAAAGAACATGTCCTGACATTGTTACCACATTTCGAGCAGATTACCTTCGAGCACTTCCCGCGAGAAGAAAATCAGCTGGCGGATGCTCTAGCTACAATGTCATCCATGTTTAAACTTAACTGAGATAATGAAGCTCCTCAAATCACCATTGAAAGGATGGACGAACCTGCACATTATCATGAGATTAATACCGAAGAAGTAGTGAACTGACCATGGTTTCATGACGTCAAAAGGTATCTCGAAACTCAAGAATACCCTGAAGGAGCTTCCGTCAACGACAAAAAGTTTCTGAGGAGGTTCGCAGCTAAGTTCTTCTTGAGCAATGGTATCCTATACAAGCGCAATCACGATTGCATTCTACTCCGTTATGTGGACAAGGTTTAAGTTGAACAGATCATGGCTGAACTGCACAATGGTACCTTTGGCACTCACTCAAGCGGACATACGATGGCTAAGAAGATTCTACGGGCAGGCTATTGCTGGTCTACCATGGAAGCTGATTGCCATCAACATTCCCGTACTTGTCACAAATGTCAAATCTATGCCGACAAGGTACATATACCTCCAGTTCCTCTCAATGTCTTAACAGCTTCTTGGCCATTCGCTATGTGGGGAATCGACATGATTGGAGAGATTAAGCCTACAGCATCCAATGGACACCATTTCATCCTGGTGGCCATTGATTACTTCACCAAGTGGGTCGAAGTTGCTTCCTTCGCATCCGTTACAAAGAATGTTATTGCCCGCTTCATCAAGCAGAACCTCATTTGCCGGTACGGCATCCCTGACAGAATCATCACCGACAACGGTACAAACTTGAACAACACTATGATCACCGCTCTGTGCGAGCAGTTCCAGATTCAACATCACAATTCATCTCCCTATCGGCCTAAGATGAACGGTGATGTCGAGGCTGCGAACAAAAATATCAAGAAGATCATTTAAAAGAGGAAAGTCACTTATAAGGACTGGCATGAGATGTTACCGTTTGCTCTGCACGGGTACCGTACCACAGCACAAACATCAACTAGGGCAACACCCTTTTCTTTGGTATACAGCATGGAAGGTTTTTTACCCATCGAGGTTCAGATTCCATCCTTGAGAATCATGAAGGATGCTGGTTTGAGTGACGATTGGATTCAGACCCAGCTTGATCAACTTAATTTGATTGACAAAAAGCGACTTACTGCTGTCTTCCATGGTCAGGCGTATCAGAAACGAATGATCAAGGCTTTCAAGTAGAAAGTCAAGCACCAGGTATATCAAATCGGGGACCTTGTAATCAAGAGGATCATCTTTCCACAAAGTGATCCCAGGGGCAAATGGACTCCTACTTACGAAGGACCATTTGTGATCAAAAACATCTTTTCCGGTGGGGCAATGATCCTGACCACCATGGATGGCGATGACCTGCCGCACCCTGCGAACGTAGACATAGTCAAAAGATACTACGCATAAACGACCCGACAAGTTAAAAACCCGCAAGGGCGACTTGGGAAAAAATGGGCATCCCGGTGAATCGAAAACCCGAAAGGGCGGTTCAGGTAAAAATTAGGGATAAATAAAAAAAATTGTACACCCGGCAAGTTGAAAACCCGAAAGGGCGACTTGGGCAAAAAAGGGTTTCTCGCTGAACTGAAAACCCGAAAGGGCGGTCCAGGCAAAAGTTAGGGAATTAAAGCATATGACTGTGTCTCATCAGATCACTTTAAGGACAATCTCTTCACCAGACAAGCTCCGGGCTTCGGATCAATCCAATCATCGTCGTACGAAGCAATGAATGGACAAGATATCCAGAGTTACGAAGGCTATAGCAGAATGGGAACCCCATGGAATTTTTACACATAGCCACTTTTCTTTGTATACATTTTCTCAATTTTATGACAACATTCTCTTACTATAATGTTTGTCTCCTTTGTACAAAATACTTACACAAAGTTAATACAAAGATACTTCAAAGTTCAGAAAACTATTTGCCTTTTCTTTTTCTTTACACTAGTGTTTCATTTGAAAACATCCAATGGTTTATTAAATGAGCATATGCATTTGAATATAATCATTGTTTACAAATAAACGAAATGTGAAAGAATAATTACTGACAGGTTGAAAGGATAGAAAAACGTCTTTAGGCTATTCCAAGAGAAATCTCCTGCAGTACATCATCTGGATCCCCAGCGGAGCTAAAACCTTGATATACATATCCCCAGTGGAATTAAATTTCAAAATCCCTGCCAGAGATAAACTTCAAAATCCCGATCCCCGGCGGAGTCATATTCCAAACCCTTAAATTCTAATCAGAGTTAAAATCCTCAGCGGAGCAAAAACTTTGGGTCACAAATCCCCAGCAAAGATGAAACCTTCTTCCCCAGCGAAGTCAAATTTCCAACTACCAATTCCTAGCGGAAACCATTCAGTTTTCCCCAGATTCCCCAACAAGTTGTCTTAAAGCCTGGAAGTCAACCAGATAACAGTTAATCTTTATCCCCAACTAAGGATAATTCCCCAGTAGATTGGCATACAAACCCAAACTCCTGAACTTTTTCCAAACAAGAATAAACCTCTTCCCCTAGAGTCTTGAATTTACCCTCCAGAAGGATAGCTTACTCTCCAGCAGTATAGCTACTCCCCACAGAGTTCTTCATCCCCTAGCAGATTGAAGATTCTCATTCTTGATTCCCCAGTAAAGTTACCTGAGTATCCATGACTTCCCAGCACGAGTTTGTCAGAACTTTTAATCCCCTACAGATCGAAGATTCTCATTCTCACTTCTCCGTTGAAGCCCCCAAGGTTTCAATTCCCCATAAGACCGAAGATTCTCATTCATAGTTCTCCGCAGAGGCCATCAGAGTTTTCCTTATTCTTCAGCAGATCAAGGTTTTTCTTTTGTCTGATCCCCATTAGAGGTCTTCAGAGTTTCCCTATTCCCCAGCCGAGTAAGGATTCCCATTGGTGTACTCCCCAGCTACAGTCATCAAAGATCTCTGGATTCCCCAAACAAGTTTCTCAAGCAGACTTGAAGGATCCCTATATCTCCAGGAAAGTCATGAAGGATTCTCACATCCCCGTAGAAGTTGTCAGAATTATTGTTAATCCCCACGAGTTGCCAATGATTTTTCTATCCCCAACAGTGGTCCAAAGATTTCTCATCCTCAACAATCAAAGATTCTGAATCTCCAGCAACAGTCAGGGATTTATTTTCCCCAGCAGCAGTCAAAGTTTTTATTATCTCCAGCTATCAAGGATTTATTTTCCTCAGCAAGACAGCTAATCAGCTTACATGCGCATACATTACATTCATATATCATAAACATTGATAAAACATATATTACATCATACATTTCATGCAACATAACTTTGTGTTTCAGCTAACCTTTTACCCTTTTCAGATTAAGATTAACAAGCTACCAATATACAATCAGAAAACAGCTTAGAGATGCTCCAGAAACTGATGCTATTCTATTGCTTATTCAGATTCAAGCTCAGAAAACAGCTTAGAGATGCTCCAGACACAGATGATATTCTATTGCTTATTCAGATTCAAGCTCAGAAAACAGCTTAGAGATACTCCAGACACGGATGCTATTCTATTGCTTATTCAGATTCAAGCTCAGAAAACAGCTTAGAGATGCTCCAGACACGGATGTTATTCTATTTCTTATTCAGATTCAAGCTCAGAAAACAGTTTAGAGATGCTCCAGACACGGATGCTATTCTATTGCTTATTCAGATTCAAGCTCAGAAAACAGCTTAGAGATGCTCCAGACATGGATGCTATTCTATTGCTTATTCAGATTCAAGCTCAGAAAACAGCTTAGAGATGCTCCAGACATGGATGCTATTCTATTGCTTATTCAGATTCAAGCTCAGAAAACAGCTTAGAGATGCTCCAAACACGGATTCTATTCTATTGCTTATTCAGATTCAAGCTCGGAAAACAGCTTAGAGATGCTCCAAACACGGATTCTATTCTATTGCTTATTCAGTTTCAAAGATCAGAAAACAGCTCAGAGATGCTCCAGACACGGATTCTATTTTGTCGCTTATTAAAATACAAGATTCAAATGCAGTCCAGATACGCCCCAGACACGGTTGCCTTTCTGTCACTTATTCTGACTTTTTCCTCAGCCCAGAGATGCTCCAGACACGGATGTCATTCTTTCGCTTATTCAGATTTCAGATTCAGATACAATACAGATACACTCCAGCCACGGCAGTCATTTTGTTATTCATTCAAGAATAAAATACAGTTACAGCTCGGATACGCTCCAGACACGGACGCCATTCCTTTGCTCATACAAATCCAATCTCCAGGTACAACTCAGATACGTCCCAGATACGGATACCATTCTGATGTTCATTCTCCTGATTTTCAACAAACCTTCTTGGATGGCATCTTTAAGCCCATCTCCAGCAAGAATTCAATCATCTCCAAATGGCATCTTTAAGCCCATCTCCAGCAAGAATTCAATCATCTCCAAATGGCATCTTTAAGCCCATTCCCTCAACCACATTTTGACGAGTGCAAATTTACGGGCACTCTAGTGTCCAATCATCTTTTACCTTCGAGTCACGAAAGACAAACTCGCCAATCTAACTCTTCAGGTTCAAGAAGATTGAACAGGGGCAGCTGTTATACCTCAAAATTTTTCCTCTCATTTTATCAAGATTTCCCCCCACAAGACTCTTTGGACTCCAGACAGGATTAGGGTTTGCTCTGCTCAAGACATCTCCTTGCACGGTTGACCTGAAATTAGGGTTTGAGTTTGCACAGAGGTTTTTGGACTTCCAATGCTCAAATTGTCTTTCATACTTCATGTTGGAATTATAAGATTGTCCATACCAAGTTTCAAGCTTTGAATCAAATTTTTGCCCAGTCAATTGGACAGTTGACCTAAAAATCAATTGTATTGGGGAAAAAGTCAACTGTGGCCAATTTACAGTCAAACCTCATAATTTTTTATCCACATCAACATTATAGACTCATATGAACCATTTGATCAAGTTTGGACCACAACTCCTCAAGAAATTTGATCAGATCATCAAAAGGGCAAAATGGTCATTTTTAGGGTTTTGACTACAGAATGGCAATTTCTTATTCTTAACCTAGCCAATGGCAAATTGGGTTCAAACATGGATTCAAGGACTCAATGGCATCATCTTGACCTATTCACAAGGTTCAAAAGATCTCAAAAGCATTGGATTGACAGATGAATTTTCCAATCAATTGATCAAAAATCAATTGTACACTAAAAAGTCAAACTTTGACTTTTTGGTCAAAATCAAGTGCCAAGGGTCATTTTTCATCAAGATGGGTCAAAACATGAAACTTGTTCATCAAGAAACTTAAAATTGAAAATTAGGGTTTAAGATTGAAAATTTTCATAACTTAGAAATTTTCTAAGTTATGAAAATTTCTTATTTTTTCCCAACTTTGCCCAACATTTTCACCATGATGCAATTAGATTCAAGCAAAACCTCCAACATGAAAGTTGTAGTCCTCCACAAAATCTACAACTTTTATTCACAAAGTTTTCCCAAAAGATGTTTGGATCTCAAGTTATGATTTTGTGAACAAGGGTCCATAAAACTTTTAACTTAGTGAAATTTTGTCCTAGTTTAGGTAGGATTTTGACCTATCTTCATGGATTTTTTTCACATAGTTCCAATTGGAATATCATAATTCATTTCAAATATGGATTTTAGAGCATGTTACAAGCTTTCCAAAATGTCCAAGAACTCTCCAAAATCATTTGTGGTTAGGGAGAATCGAAGGTTTGAATTTGGAAAAATGTCACTTTGATCCATGGCATTTTTCATGTTGCTACAAGTTGCAATTTCTATCCAGCCTTGCTTGTACTTGCTTACAGGTCCTTAAACCCTTCCACACTCAAAAATTGAATTCAAACTCAATGGATTAAGGCATTGTTCTGATCTTTAGAAGTTTACATATTGAATTAATCTAAAAATGGAAAAAAGGTAGCATTGCCACTTTGATAAAGTTGGCTTTATGTAAATTTGTTTCTCTTGAGCATTGCACCAAGCCTTTTGCAGCAAACCAACTCCACAAACTCAGGGCAAAGTACAACAACTTTGTGCAGCTAGGAAGGATGCCTGTACAGGCTCTTTGCTTGATCACTTCACACTTTTCTTCAAAACCAAGTCAACTTGCAAAAAGGACATAACTTTGCAATCTGATAAAACCAAGTGTTGTAAACATTTGAACCAACTTTTTCATATTGCCTAAGGTCAGAAACACGAGCTATCCAGTCCTCAAACACCCTTGAACACCAAAACACCAAAAACTTGCAAAATAGGGCAGCTTCTGCATTTTGATTTCCAAAACAAAAACTACTTGTGTGTTTTGCTCCAAACCTCTTCCAACACACTCCATACAACCCACCTAAGTTATCCCAACCATTGGCCAGCAACTGTAACCTTGTTTTCAAGCTTCACCATTTTTGAATTCTGACTGTGCAGGTTGACTTCTACGAGCTTATTCAGGCAAGATCAAAGCTAGCTAAGCATTGGGAAAGCTCCAAGGAACTTCAAGCAAGCTCACAAGCATCTCAGGCCTCACTGAAAACCCCTACATTGCCATACTCGAGTTCAACTAAAACAGGTAAAGTTCAAACTTCTATCTCTCTATTTAGGAAACATTAGGCTTAGGTTTGTGAATAAAAAATGTAGTACTCGTTGCCCTTGAGCTGTACATATGCATAGATTTCATTTAAGTTAACTGAGTTGGGAGAATTTGAATGATGAACTTTCTGAAAAAACTAGGTTAGAAATTAGGGCCATAGAAATTCTCTCTGGACTTTGAGAGTTAGGTTGAGTTTTTTATATGGTTAGAATCGTATGATCATGCTCTATAAATTTCATGTTGCAAGTTTTTGCTTTAGAGCACGTATGCAGGATTTCCAGTTTTGAATACCAGGCGCGCGTATTTTTGTCACAAGGTTGAAGATGATGGAATCTGGGTTGGGCCTTGGCATTTCCTTGCTATTTGCACCCTTAGCTTGCTGTTTACACCCCCTTGGCCCATTGTTTTATATTTTTCTATTTTTTCTATTTATTTTTTATTTTTGACTTTATTTTATTTTTTCTAAACATTAAAAATTACTAAAAATATTTTTCTTAAAATTTCACATTTTATTATTTTTTATATTTTATTTTGGCATAATATTTAGTTTATTAGGCTTAATATATTTATTTTCTCAAATAAGAACTTGTAAATAATACAAAAAATATTATATTTTTATTTTAGTATTTATATACTTAAATAATATTTTCTCACATTATTTTTATTTTTTAACATTTGCAAATATTTTATTTATTTTCTCATACATGAATAAATAATTATAACATATATATTTTCATAAAACAAATTAGGGTTTCCACCCTTAATAAAAATAATCTCTTATTTAATACATTAAATATTTTATTTTTACATACATAAAAATAATACAAAAAACATTTTTTGCATATTTATTTAATTGTCCATTTAAATATTTGTTATTTATTATTTGAACAAAGAATTCAATTTGGTTGTAATAGTTGATTTAGGGTTTTATATTTTCTTGCAAATATCCCCTATTCAAATTTGTATCCCCCTCCCCATATCAATGTTGTAATAGCTTAGATTACTTTTACGCATTTATTGCTTTCAAATATGCCATGATAGCAAGATTAGGGTTTGTATGCAAAAATCCAAAATCAAACAAATAGCTTGACTAAATACAAGACAAAAATGCATGAAAATGACAACACAATGCACACAAGCACCCCTAGGGTTTCATCCACTTGTTGCCTTAAAATGGCCATGGTATGCATGCTAGGTGTCTTGTCAAAACAAAAACAAAACAAAAGATCATAGTCCCTCGATGACGCTATCTTGGTTGCCTATACAAAATGATCTAGTCCCTCAAAAAATTACTAAAGATACTTAGCACAATTGCTATCATGGTCAATACGATGACCCGCGCCTATCCCGTTTAACATCCAAACACAAGATTGTTTACCAAATGCAATGGTAAAACAACACTGTCAAAGGGTTAAAAATGTATAGGAAAGATCTTTGAGTAGGGTAGACAACTCCTAGTTACTTGATCAAACTTGCAAACATCCTTGCTATTTTCAAAAACACATCACAACACAATTTCAAAACATTTCCCAAAACAAACTTTCAAACATTGAAACATTTTTCAAAAGACAAACACCTTTGTATACATTCAAACAAGAATCATTACAAAGGTTGCCACAACGATGGCCTCTTTTCAAAATACTTTCAAAACCACACATAAAGCACCATTTCAAACAATTGAAAAGCAAAAGCAAGTGATCTAAAACAAGTAACTAAGAGCCCATGGAAAACCATGGATGAAAAGGGTGATAGCACCTTCCCTTTTCATAATCTACCCCCCGAACCCAAGAAAACATCTCAAAGGTCTTTCCTGTGCTTTTTGACCTTTCCTTTGGATAAATAAAAAGTCGGTGGCGACTCTTGCTAAACCGAAACATTTGCGAACACAAATGCAAAACCTCAAGTCAGTTCTCCCACCGCATCAGACTTACCATCTGAACCCCTTGCTGACAACCCTTGTAAAAATCAGGTTTTAACATATTTAAATGATTTTGACTCTGATGAACATTCTGACACCCAATCAGAACCCTCTCAATCAGAACCCCCTGAACCATCTGTTTTTCAACCTATTGCTGCTGAATGTTTTTCAAGACCCCCTCCCAAACCTCTATCACCCAGACCCACTGGTTGGTATGATGCTGGCTCTTGGAGAATTCCTGGGATAAATGAACCTCTAGCAACCATAAAGCCTCCTTTCAACCTACCATCTGAGAATATTTTTGCTATGAATCAACCACAGCCTCAAAATCCCATTCCCACTCCTGATTATACAATAATAATTTCGCCTGATGTCACTCCACCAACTTCACCACAACATACAACACCACTCTCACCTCCTCAAATTCCATAACAACAACCTTTTGAACAAACTGAAACTGTTGAACCATCTGTAACTCATGAAACATCATAACCTCCTATTTTTGTTGACCAACCTGAACCTACCAATAATCCTGAACCCAATAGCTTTTTAAGAACTGTAGTGGACTTTCAATCTCTACAATTCTTGAAAAATAAATCTTATAGAACGGTTGTCCCTAAACCTGTTCAGCCAGATGTAAATACTTTGTTTCAGAATTTTATAACAAATGTTCAAGCATGGTTACAACCGCTGAAAGAAGATTGCTCCAGAAGCGTGAACGCAGCTTCAATAGATCTTCTATGGGAAACCTTCATAAGAACTTTGGTTGTTGAATCACGGAAGTTACAGGACTTGTGCCATTTTCAGGTGCTGGACAACTTTTCCAAACTTCTGCAAGCTTTCAAGACAGAAGTTGCTGACACTTGGAATAAGAAGTCTTCGCTAATGATTGCTGATACACCAACTGATAAGATGGACATATCAGAAGATGAATCTGAAGAATCCTCTGAATATTCAAATCCTCTGGCTATTGTTCTATTGAATCAACCTTCTGTTAAGGCTGGACCTAAACCTGTGCCAACTCTTGTCATGGATCTGGGCACTCTGCTTTCCACCTTCGTGAAGTCTGACTCAACGGTTACCGCTTCTGAGCCTGTTTCTACTGAAGCTTCATCATCCTCTTCTCCTACCTCACTCATTATGGACACTCTGAAAGAGTTAAAGAAGGAGAACGAAGTCATGAATAAACGCATGGATAAGCAAGATCAAACAAATCTAGAAATCAAGAACTGGATGGCGAAACAAGAAGAATCTGCCTCTGAGATCAAGAATCTTCTGATGTCTCTTGTTACTAAAAGATCCTAGTTTTTTTTTCTTCTTTTTTCTCTTGTCTTTTGTTTGGATGTTTTGTTTGTACTTCTGGATATTTTTTCTCTTAACTTTTTTATGAAATATTTCAAAATTTCTCATTTATTACACTTTTTGATTATGCCAAAAAGGGGGAGAAAATGTGCATTCTTGAACTAATCATTGTTTAATAGTTATGGGACTAAGTCTCAGACATTCTAACAAATTTGCAAGAATTCCTTCTGTGCAAAAGAATTTTTTTTTGCAGGTATCACTTTAACTCTGAAAGAATATTCCAGCTAAGCTTTATCTTCTTGAAGAAGTTCTGAAGAAATTCAAGAAGAATGTGTATTACTCTGACTAAATAATCTCAGGATGTCTTATGCATAGAAATATTCATTTCAAAGGGAGATTATTATCTCTTAATCCGTTTCTTTTCTTTATCTAAAATAATTTTTTGTCATCATCAAAAAGGGGGAGATAGAAATAACAAGATTAGTTCTGACCTATCTTAAGAGTTTTGATGATAACTAAATTATATTTAAGATAATTTATGCTCTGATGAATGTGTTTTGAATGTCTCAGTTAATGTTCTGACTGAAAACATTCTGAAGTGCTAAGCAAAAATTATGAAGAAGTTCTTTGATAAAAGAACCTTTTATTCAAGCACATTTGCTGACTCTAGTAAGACACTTTATTTGTTAAATATATCTTATAACTTTTAGCAGGCTCTTTGCTCAGAAGATAACTTGAAAGCAAGCGTTGTTCAAAGTTCTTAGCAAGCAATGTACTGCCTAGAAGATGAGTGAAGCATGTTCTGACTTAAAGACATTGGAGAAAATTCTGAAATAACGTTTAGATCAACTTGTCTTGTCAAAGAAAAGGAAAACATGTTCTTACATTCTGAGGTTTGCTCATTAGTGCAAAGACGGCTGAATGCACTCAAGTGCCTACAACTAGTTTCTTGGAAAATGGAATATTGCAAGGATACACGCAAAGCATTTAATGCTCTCCATCTTTTCTGAAGGCAGAAACGGTCTTATTGTTCCTACTATAAATAGAAGGACATTTATTGCAAGCCAACAACCAAGTGAACCAAGAAAACCAATCAAATTTTCAAAAGAAGCAAGAAACTACGTGAAAGATCCAAAAGCTCACAAACTCATTGTTCATACAATTTGTGCATTATATTCTAAGTGAAAAATCACAGTTGTGATATAGCTTGATTAGAAGCAAACTCCATTTCATTATCTGTAAAGATTAAACTCCTGTATTTGTTCCTTGAGAGACCAAGTTTGGTCAGATTTCTCAAGCAGACTAGGACTAGATTTAAGTCTTAGTGGTGTTAGTCACTTGTAAGTTTACTTGTGCATTGTTAGTCACAACAGTTGTTGTGTGATTGTAATCAGTTGATTATAGTGGATTAAGTCCTTGTTGAGAAAGGCGAAATCACCTTGGCGGGTGGACTGGAGTAGTTTGAGTTCAAACGAACCAGGATAAAAATAACTGTGTTCTTCCATTATTGTTTGAGCTTTGTTTTGAAAACGAAAAGAGTCACTTATTAACCCCCCCCCCTTTCTAAGTGTTTTCTTACCCCTTCAAACATGTTATGGTTTAGTTGAAAATGAAAAAATCAAGTTGAATGGATTTTCATGGTTCCAAAGTTCAAGTACAAGCATGGCCTGATGTTTGCTGGGTCCAGGAGACTTGATTCATGCTTTTGATATTACTTGCAATCAGAGATAAGGGTCACAAGGCTCAATGCATTGACAATTTGTGTAAAGCTTGCTTTTCTAAAATGGCAATGGTAACTTTGTGCCATTAAGGGAAAATTGGCTTGGCCAATACTTTAAACACTTGGGTAAGAGCTTAATTAATTGTGTAAACAATCCATTATGGAGTGAAACACAAGTTTGAGGCCTGCAAAGCAACATCATGTAGCATGGCCTATGGATTTGATCAATGTTCTTCAAAATTTTGTCTTCAACTCGATTCCTTTTACAAAGATCTTGAATCTCTGTAGAACTTTGATCTTTTTCTTACTCTGGTTTTCGACAAGCATCTTAAAGATGTAGAATACTTCGTCCTTTTGTTCTGATCACATAGATCCACAACTTTCGACCAAATTCATCAACATACAAAATAATATTTGTTTCCACCAATTATATGTTCTTCAAATGGACCATATTCATCTGAATGTACCACTTTGAGTATGCAAGATGATCTCATTGGCATAGTCAAAACGAAAGAATTTCTGGATTTCTTCCCTACTAAACAAACTTCACAAAGTTTTTTCAGGCATATCAAGACTTGGAATACCAGTAACCATATCTTGAGTAATCAGTTGATTAAGTGGTTGAAAGTTCAAATGTCCAAACTTCAAATTCCACAACCAACTATCCTTGTGGTTGAACAATTTTCAAACATTGAACTTCTGTCGAATTGATCATTATCTTAAATGTCCTGTTTTTCGACAACCGAGATTTTAAGACCAAATTGTTCTTGGTGTCGAACAATCTCAAAACTCCATCTTTCATGACAACTAAGAAACTTTTTTCGAACAATTATCCAACACTTAGAAAGTTGTACTTTATTCCAGGTACATAGAGCACATCTTTAATCATAACTTTTCCTCCATTACTCATTTGAAAGACTATGTTGCCAGTACCTTCTTCTTGCAATGAACTATTATCAGCAAGTTTTTTTGTTAAATTGTAATTCATAGTGTCGAAACTATGTGTGTCGAAGGGTTTAGAGGTGGATCGAAGCAGGTGGCTCGAAGGAAGCCATTACCCAATCGAAGCTTGTGGATCGAAGCAAGCATGAAGATAGACAACATGTCATCTATCAATCTTGTGAAGAACCCAATAGCACATGATCGAAGCAAGCACATCGAAATGAGGTTCCATTATCTCCAAGAGTATGTAGAAGATGGGAAGATGAATTTGGAACACTGCAGAATTGAGAATCAGATTGCAGACATCATGACGAAGGGAGTGCAGGTCGAAGTATTCAGAAGAATAAGAACCTTGATGGATAATGAATTAGGTGGTGTGTTCAATTGTAATTCATAGTGTCGAAACTATGTGTGTCGGAGGGTTTAGAGGTGGATCTAAGCAGGATGCTCGAAGGAAGCCATTGCCCAGTCAAAGCTTTGGAATCGAAGCAAGCTTGCTCTTCTTCTACTTGTCAAAATCTGCCAACCACTCCTTTCGATTAGTCATGTGGTTTGAATAGCCTAAACCAGATTTTGAATTTGACATGGTTATCTGCAACTGCACACCTTTTTTTATCTACTTTTCCCTTTCGACAATTTCCTCTTCCTCCTTTCGAGGATTCAGAAGTTCCATCTTCGACCTGATGCTTGAGATCCCAATATGATCCATGGAAACTATATGGGGCATTAAAAGTCCAATTTTACTTATGCAAACTCAAACCCTAGTTTTGAGTCATCAGTGTTTGAGGAGGTATCTTGAGCTGATCAAACCTTGTGCAGTCTTGAATCAATAGAGATCTTGTGAGAAAATTCTTGAGAAACAAGAGGGAAGATTTTGGGGTACAATAGTTGCCCCTGTTCAATCTTCTTAAACCTGAAGAGTTAGATTTGCGGGTCCATCATTCGTGACTTGAGGATGAAAGATGATTGAATAATAAAGTGCCCAGAAATTTACACTCGACTATGTGTTAGTTGATTGTTTAGGGAATAGGCTTAAAGATTCCATTTGGAGAGGTGATGGAGAGTTTTCGGATATGGGCTTATAGATGCCATCCAAAGGTGATGGTTGATAGAAATTAGACCAAGTCTAAGCTTGACTGTAACTAGGAGAAGTATCAGAATAAATCTTCGGTCGATTTAATTCTGAATGATATGCTGGAATGAGTATCAGAATAATATCCATAATTGGATTGTATCTGAACCGCTTTTAAAATATGTGTTGAATGAGTGTCAGAATGACATTCGCGTCTGGATCCTATCTGAACTATATTTGAAATGTGTATTGAATGAGTGTCAGAATGACATCTGCATCTGGATTGTATTTGAACTGCATTTGAAAGATGTATTGAATGAGTGTCAGAATGACATTCGCATCTAGATCGTATCTGAACTGTATTTGAAATATGTATTGAATGAGTGCCAGAATGAAATCCGCATTTGGATTGTATATGAACTGCATTTGAAAGATGTATTGAGTGAGTGTCAGAATGACATCCGCATCTGGATCGTATCTGACTGTATTTGAAAGATGTATTGCATGAGTGTTAGAATTACATCCGCATCTGGATCGTATCTGATATGTATTTGAAAGATGCATTGAATGAGTGTCAGAATGACATCCGCATATGGATTGTATCTGAACTATATCTAGGAGAAAATCTGGAATAAGTGTCAGAATGACATCCGTCTTTGGATTGTATCTGAATCGTTTCTGAAATAAGTATCAGAATGTAATCTGTATCTGGATCGTATCTGAACTGTATTTGAAAGATATGTTGAATGAGTGTCAGAATGAAATCTGCATCTAGATCGTGTCTGAATTGTATTTGAAAGATGTATTGAATGAGTGTCAGAATGACATCCGCATCTGGATCGTATCTGAACTATATTTGAAAGATGTATGGAATGAGTGTCAGAATGACATCCGCATCTAGATTATATCTGAACTGTATCTAGAAGAAAATCTGGAATAAGTTTCAGAATGACATCCGTCACTGGATCGTATCTGAACTGTTTCTAGAATAAGTATCAGAATGTCATCCATATCTAAACTGTATTTGAAAGATGTATTGAATGAGTGTCAGAATGACATCCGCATCTGGATTGTATCTGAACTGTATCTAGGAGAAATTTTGGAATAAGTGTCAGAATGACATCCTTCTATGGATCGTATCTGAACTGTCTCTGGAATAAGTATCAGAATGTCATCCATCTTTGGATCGCATCTGAATTGTTTCTAGCGTGAATTTGGAATAAGTGTGAGAATGTCATCCATCTTTGGAAATTAGAAGGAATCCGTGTAAGATTGCTTCATGATGGGCCCGTGTGAAGTTGCGTTTGGTCGTATAGATAGTTACTTTGTCTTACTTCAGGAACTAATCTTGGGCCTCTTGAAAAATTGTTGATGATAATTATCAGTCGATTGATCTTTCCTGAAAAGGTAAAGAATTAGCTGCATGCAATGTCATGATATATGAAATACATTGTGTAATGGTGTTCTCAAAATAAATGAGACTGTGCTATATGCATTTCGTATGCATATGCTATGACATATGAAATGTGAAATGTTGTTGAAGTGTGTCTTTATCTGGGAAAATAAATCCTTGACAAATGCTGGTGAGCCTTGGGAAATGAAATCCCATACTGCTATTGGGGATGAAGAGTATGCTCCTCTTCAGACCTTGTTTTAGGATGTATCCGCTGGGGATTCCTATTCTGTTGTTTGAGGAGAACTCTGCTGGGGAATATTGGCTTTTACTTGGGGAAAAGAGCTTTAGGATTTTTAGTCGCCCTTCCCTCTACTGGGGAGTTATCACTTGATTGGAGAGAAAGAAAGTTTATTTGTTATCTGGTCGGTTTCCAGGCTTCATAGCAACTTGTTGGGGGTAAAGAAGTTGACTGTTATCTAGTTGGATCCCTGACTTTACAATAAATCACCGGGATAGTGGAAAACTCTACTGGGGGGAGAAAGAGTTTTATTAGTGATTTGAAAAAGTTAAGTTAATATCTGGTCGGGTCCAGGCTTCAACAATGATTGGAGAAGTTAAACTATTATCTGGTTGGGTCCAGGTTTTAGTAACTTGGAATTAAAATCGACTGTTATCTGGTCGGGTCCAGGTTTCAGCAACTCAAATTGTTATCTGGTCGGGTCCAGGTTTCAGCAATTGGAAATGTTAAACTATTATCTGGCTGGGTCCAGGCTTTAGTAACTAATAATTGAGATTTGTTGTTATCTGGTCGGGTCTAGGTTTCAGAAACTCAAATTGTTATCTGGTTGGGTCCAAGTTTCAACAACTTGAAATTGAGATCACTTGTTATCTGGTCGGGTCCAGGTTTTAGAAACTCAAACTGTTATCTGGTCAGGTCCAGGTTTCAGCAATTGAAGAAGCTAAACTACTATCTGGTCGGGTCCAAGCTTCAGTAACTGTTGGTGACTTCAGTGGGGATTAGAGGTTGTGGTCCCTTAAATAGTATGAGAGGCAAACTTAAGCTAGAGAATTTGTAGTTTGTTGGGGAAATAAAACCTATTGAAGAAAATATTTGATGAATTGTCGGGGAGGTATTCTCTAGGAAGGAACTCCATAAGACTTCTTCTTTTGGATCAACTTAGCTGGGGAGAGAGTTCTATGGAGATTGAGACTCTGGCTGAGGATTTCATGAATCCAAATTTGCGGGGATAATGTGATTGGCCTTGTGGAGAGTTGTAGACAGTTTGAACTCTGTCAGAGTGACAAATCTTTTACTGATAGACAAAATGATGAGATAATGGGCCATAGTCGTACGCTTCAATCCCTAACTTTTGCCTAGACCGCCCTCTCGGGTTTTCAGCCCATCAGGATACCCATTTTTGCCCAAGCCACATTTCCAGGTTTTTGACTTGCCGGGTGTACAATCTTTTGCAATATATCCCTAATTTTTGCCTGAACCTTTTTGGTTCGACGGGATGCCCTTATTTTTGCCTAGGCGTGTCAACCTAACGGGTCTCTTTTATGCGTAGTATTTTCCGACTATGTCTGCATGGAGAGTTGTCACTGTCTATAATAGCAAGTGTTGTAGAAATTACAGAAAATGTTTGCTTGGTCGTACGTGACCCTTTGCTGGAATCCGTGTTCAATGCCCCAAGTGATTCAGATGGAGACTTTCCCCTGGCTATTCAACATTTCTTGAGAGATTCTTTGAAGACTGCCCTAAATGTGCTAGACAATGATCATGTTGTGCCTTTGATTATGAGAGATTTGTCATTGGAAGTTTTTTTCAATTTGAAGTGATTTTGTTCATTGAGAGAATTTTCATTCATTGGATATTCTTCGGGTAAATTTCTCTGTTTGTCAAACAATTGGCTATATGCAAACAACGATATTCAAACAATGAAAAGTTTATGTTTGTCTTGAAGTTTTGAAAATGCATTTTTAGCAAATAGAAGAATTATGTAAGAATATGAATTCAACTCGGGATTTACAGTAAGCCTTACAGGAGTCAGGATACATTTTTGTAACAGTATGCTTTCGAACTAACTCATGCTTCAATTAGGACTTTTAAAGGGTTGTAACATGGCATGGTTCACGGTTTAAGAAACAAAGGATAAGGCTCAAAGTTTATTTTTACCCAACCTGTTCTCCATGATGTTCTTCAGCCCTATACTCAGTTAATTGCACGCTTGGATTCCAATTGAGTCTTGGAATGGTTTTTAGGTGATGGTTAGGAAACTTGGAAGTTTATTTGAGAAGGCAGTCATTTTTGCAACATTTTTCTGTTGTCGAGGATTTGTAGCGACCTCTTTTTGATTTACTATCCCTAATTTTTGCCTGGCTATTTTGAGATTACAATCAGCGGGATGCCCCAGTTTTTCTTAAGTCTCGTCCGTAGGTTTTGACTTAGTGGGCTTTTTCTTTTGAGAGATAATGACTGCCTATTTTATAGGGAACCATCGTCGTCTTTTGATTCAGAAGGATGTTTTTATGTCATTCGTTATGTATGAAGTGAAAGCTTGTGCTGAACGCGCATTTGGATTAACTCAGAAACTACCTTGTCCCAGGTTTTCATTAAAGGTTTCAATTTGTGTGAAAAAAAATCCTACTTTTTTGGCTCAAAGGGCTTGAATAGGGATTATCTTCCTTATAACTCCACTATTTAGGAATTGAAAGAACGCATGTACATCGTCAGCAAGGTCTGTCCAAAAGCATACTGTATAAGATTATGGTATTGTTTTTGTCATCCTCCCTATAAAGACTTAAGGCTTGTAATCAAGAATTGAATATCATACAAAAAGGAGTAAAAGCATAGTTTTAATACAGTGAAAACGAATGGATTAACTCAAGACAAACATATGCAATGCACTAATGAGACAACCAAAGTCTGATATAACGATAAATGTTTAAACAAACAAAGAAATTGCAACTGAAAATTAGAATGAACAAAAATTTCTCCGCCTAAATTTGTCACTTCAGATGGTTTGTCTTTGAGGGATGACAGAAAAATTCAATCTGACCATCTTGTGCAAATTCCAACGCTTCGTCATCGATCAGGTCTTGAATCTTATATTTCAACATCCAACAGCTGTCATTATCATGCCCCAGGCTGTTGGAGTGTGTTGTACCCCAAAATTTGCCCTCCCATATTTCTCAAAACATTTCAAGAAAGATCCCTAAGTAGCTCAAGGAAGTCCAAGGGTTGACCAAATAAGCCCTCTCCTAAGGCAGTCTATCTTAAATTAGGGTTTCATGTTACATCAAGATACTTGATTCCAAGGGGTCCCAAATGCTCACTAATGTCCTAATATGTTCAAAAGATCATTCATGTCATGTTTCAAGCCCTACAGAGAAAGTTTGCTCAGTCAATTGCTCAAAGGCCTGAAAGTCGATTGTGCTAGGGCAAAAGTCAACTGTGGCCTACATACATTCAAACTTCAAGATTTTTGGTCAACATCCTCATTTTGAAGTATATTTCATAATTTTATCAAGGGTTGATCATGATTCATCAAGGATTGCTCATAATTCATCAAGAACCAAAAGTTGCTAAATTAGGGTTTTGCAGGAAAAGTCAACTCAACTTTGACCAAGCATACATTTCTCATACTTTATGAGAAATAACCCATCCAAAGCTCATTTTGAATAGGATTCCATTCTCTACAATCCATCTTCAGCTCCAAAGTTCAAAATATGCACTCACAAGAAGTTATGAATTTGGACATTATAGGTCATTTTGAAAAGTCAACAAAAACACCTTTTTTGTCAAAGCTTCATACATGAGCATGGAATACCAAATTAATATGGTACCAAAAGTGTTTCTTAGAGAACATCTCAAGATTTCTAAAAAGTCCAAGAACACCTTCAAAGAGTCAAAATTGAGGAAGTTATGCATTGGTGAAGTTGACCTTTTTTGCAAAATTGCCAAAAGTCAACTATGCCTAAAAATGCAATTTTTGCCAAATGGGCCCAATCTTTTGCACTTGTTTTGAGTTGGCAACATGGTCCAAGAGCCCTAGCCTTTTCCACTTGTCATTATCTTGTTTTTATTATTTATTTTGATTTTTATTTGAATTAAATCAATTTTAATCAAAATAAATCATGAGAAAATCTAAAGCATTGAAAACTCAAGATTTTGTACTTGTTTCAGGTCTCAAATCCAGTTGGCAAGTATTTGAAATCGTGCAAGGCATTGGTGTGGACAAAAAGATTGGTTTTAGGCTATTTTAGAAAGATATTCAAGGTGAATCAAATCAAAATCAAATTCATTGATGGAGGAAGATTGAGATCAGTTTTGGAACCCTAATTCAGTCCTTGATACATAAAGAACGTGTGCAGACCCAAAGAGAGGCTAGAAAGAGAGGCAACAATCAGAACCAAACTTGAAAAAAACTATAAAAAGTGCAAGCATGGTTTCATTGTTCCAGGCAATTTCAAAGCCTCCTAACCCTCCCAATCGCTTCCTGGGATCCCCAGCAAGCAAAATCAATCAAGACCAGGTCCTTTCCAGTACCAAAACGCGCTGTAAGTCATCCACGACCCTGGTTATTTCTTGAAATCGGTTTGCGTAATTCTTGAACATTCATCACATTCTAATCATATATCCTAGTTCATCATCACATATGCAAGCTTTCTGTAATATTTGATTTCATTTTTATGGCCTGTACAAGATTTCGCCATTGCTAGGTTTTTGTGTTTCAATTTGGGATCTTTGTTTACAGGCAAAATTAAGCCATGAAAGGGCCACCATTATACTCATGAGGTCTAGACGAATTGATTGGTGGCCCTAGTTTTTATTTATATTTCTCATGGTTGATTTTAAGAATGTGCAGATTTGTAGTGACGGACAAACGTCTGTAGGTAAAAGTCTGGGACTTTTACCAACGGTACAAGGAGAGAGACGAAGACGTGGCAAGAAACCACTCGTCCATTTGAATTTCTGCGCGAGTATTTTATTATTTCTTTTGTTTATCATATAATAATTGTTGTTTATATTACATACAAACAAAACAGCCAGTGCAGATGGTAGTGGAGTGTGTGCAAATGCTTCAGGACTTGGGTTCGAATCCCAGGTCCCCCACTTTCTTCATATATTTTTCTTCAAAGTAATTCAGCGCATACCCAAGGCCAAGGGCTACCATACACCCTCATGATCCAGCTTGCCAAGTGGTCAGATGGTCAAATCCAAAGGCCAGCAATGAGAGACCATCATGAGGCCTAGTCAACGCAACACACTGAATTCAAGAAGTCAACATGGACTTTATCTTCTTGGGTCCAGAGTTACTATCTGCACCCCCCCAATTTGCTTTGCTCAGGCCCATTCCTCTTTCTCTATTCTTTTTTATATTTTGTTTTATTTAATTTATTTATTTTATTTACTAACCAATTAACTATTTTCTTTTTATCAAAAAGTCACAAAAAATATTTTTCACTCAATTAGACTTAGGTTTATTTTTTATCAATAAATTAATTAATTTAATTAGATTTTAATTTTAGGTAAACTTTAATTTCTTTTGTAAATAAATTTAAAATCAATTAGAACAATTAGGTTTTATCTCTAACTTAATTATATTTTCTTTTCTTAAAATGACCAAAAACATAAAAAATAGGCTATTTATTTATTTTTTTCATTAATTAATTTAATTAAATAATTAATTGTATATTTAATTTTAAAACCTAATTATTTTCTTAAAAAATAATTAAAAACAACAAAAACATTTTTCTTTTAATTAGGTTAGAAGGGTCAAAACCCGAATTTCTCGTCGATCTAATTTTCCTCGCGCGCGCTTTATTATATTATTTTTACCATATTGATGTAATTGCCCACAAGTTGTAATAGTTTAATTAGGTCTTTTATCTTTCATTTATCGCTTTATTTCTTAAGGGTTTGTTTTTGGCTATGTAATTACCCAAAGCCTTGTAATAGCGTAGTTTAATTTTCGCACTTTAAATTCCGCAAAATATAAACTGTTAGATGTATGATATAGGGATGCATGACAAGAATGTATGATTAACTTTAAAACAGTTAGCGAACCCTAAATGTGCAAAGATAAATAATCTGAAATTGAATCACTCGCACATGTGCACTCCTAGGGTACACTCCCACTTGGTTGCCTTCGGTAAATGGTCATTTAGTATAGGATGCTTTAGCGGTCTCTCTTTTGTCTAAACAAAGATCAAAGTCCCAATTCAAAAAAGTTGCCTCGGAATGGTTGCCTCGGAATTGTTGCCTCAAATAATTGATCTAAGACATTAGGGTTACTACTAAGACGTCCTAACATTGCTTTAGTGACCGTACGTCCCTTTCGAATTGACCCTCAAAACTCCAACGACGATGCTACCTACTCACTAATAGTGGGATAGCATTGTCTAAAGGAAATGAACATAGAACAATTCTCCTTTTTCGAGTAGGTAGATTAGTTCTTAAGTACTTGCTCAATCCAAACAAACTTTTTTAACACTTACACTCCTTTACAAACAAAGTTTTCAAAAACACTTCATAACACTCTTGAAGACAGAAGCAAGAGTTAAATCGAAGAAAAACAAAAAGCTTTTCAAATCACACCAGCACAAAGAAGCAATTTTGAAAATGATGAGCAAGTACCTAAGAGCCTGTAGATAACTATGGATAGAAAGGGCGCTAATACCTTCCCTTTCTATAATCTACCCCCCGTACTCAGAAATATCTCGAAAAAAGGAATTTTTCTGTGCTTTTTTCCTTTCCTTGTTGGATAAAATAAAAGTCGGTGGCGACTCTTGCTTACCGCGACATTTTGCAAACAAAAACGCAAAACGCAAACCAGCAAAATCCTAAAAAGAAACAGTACCTGGTTCGAACCACCGTATCATAGAACTGGAGACTCTGCTGGGGATGTTAATAAGTGGGGTGTACCTTAGGATTAGTTCATCATATTGTTTTCTATTGTTTGATTTGATTGCTTTATCTTTGCGGGTTTTGTATCGGAGTTACTATAGATCCTAACCTGGATCTGGGGGACACCTTTTAGGTAAGTAGCAATAGACTGTGAGGGAACTGTACGGCGTAGACCGATACGGTTGAAGCAGTAGCTACATTGATGTGGCACATTAGTTGGTACCGATATCCCTTGTGGAGGAACAAGGAGAGTATGGGGCTGCTATATGGGTCATTAAGCATCAACGGACCTTAGAACCTATAATTGACCAACTTGGCCATAGGAAGTAGTGAGATGCTACACTCATTGAGACCATACTCTCGAGATGGTTTCGGCCGCAAGAAAAGATTGTGTGAGCTGAAACTATGACCGATGGAGGATAGTCAGTGATATTGAGAAACTCTAGAACCCGGTTACTATTATTAGGACAGGTTGAACCAACTAAACTGCAAGAGGGTAGTACCTAGACTTCGTGCAAGCCTGAAACATAAGGGCTACTGTGTGACTTGTTTGCCTTTACCATGTTTGCTATATGTGATACCTATTGTGTGTTTTAATCATGACATCATGCATCATGACATCGCATGCATATTTCATTAGACTAACCATTTCAAAGACCGATGGGATGCATCTTTGTTCTGTTTTGCAGATCATGGCTTCTATGCGCAGAAATAACATTCGAGTCAATTTTGTTCAAATCCCTGCTCAGCTCAGAGAGTTAGTCTCAAAGGTTCCTGATACTTCTTCATTTGTTAGAAGACATGGTCATCTCCTTAGCCTGGTCACTTCAAAGTTGGATGAGCAAATGATGAGTGTGTTATTCCAGTTCTTTGATCCATTACATCATTGTTTCACCTTCCCGGATTATCAACTGGTCTCTACTTTGGAGGAGTTTTCTGATTTACTAGGCATATCTATCCTAGAGTAGACACCCTTTACAAGTTTGGAGATAGCTCCTAGGGCAGAGGATATTGCTTCAGCCCTACATCTAAGAATGGTTGATATAGTATCTAACTGGGAGACTTGGAGTGGGGTTAAAGGTTTCTTGGCTAAGTTTTTAATTGATCAAGCTCAACTGTTCTGGGACAACTTAGACTTTCAAGCTTTTGAAGACATCTTGTCTCTCCTCATCTACGGCTTGGTTCTTTTCCCAAATCCAGATTCTTTCATAAATGTGAACACGGTCAAGATCTTCATGTCTCGTAACCCAGTGCCTACTCTTCTAGGTGATATTCTACATGCTTTCTATACCCGTACTGTACGGAGAAGGGGAACCCTCATGTGTTACACGCGGTTGTTGGCGAGGTGGTTTATTTCGCACCTCCTCAAGTATGTTTTGAAGAATGAGGAAGGTGTAGGTTGGGCCTACAGAATCATGTCCCTTGCTCATACGGACATCCTTTGGAGTTCTAAAGATATGGAAAGAGTAGCTATCATTGATCGATGTGGGGAAGACCCTAATGTTCCGTTGCTTGGAATTCGAGGGGGTATAACCTACAATCCGTGTTTGGCTTTACGACAATTTGGATGCGCTCAGAGGGATGGTCCCCATGAGTTGTTGCTTACAGGCATTGTCTTTGACTACAAGGGGGATGTTGAGGGACATCGTCGCAGGTTTGTACGAGCTTGGGGCATGGTGAACAGGTCTGACCCACATGAGCTAGGACTGAAGACTTCTCTCCCGATGCAACCATATCTCCAGTGGGTTCGAGCCCGTGCTCAAAAGTTGGGGATTCCTTATGAAGTTGTTTTGTCGGTGATCATAGAGCACACTAATGAAGAAGGTGTTCCTTATACGGTCATCCATCCATACATGCCTACTGATTTGGGGGCATTGAAGAGATCTTAGATCCAGTTGAAGGAAGAAAGGGATACCTACAGGGAGAAATATCATGAGCAGGAACGGAAGATCTTGAAGCTTACAAGGCAGCTTGAGAATGAGAAGACAATCAATGATTATATTAGCATGAAGGGAAAACGACCATGGGATTTCTGATGTTGTTGTACCCCAAAATTTGCCCTCCCATTTCCTTAACATTTTCTCATCACAAAACCCTTGGAGCTCAAGATCCAATTAGGGTTTCCTCTGCTCAAGACTTCTCCTTGCATTGTTGACCCAAATTAGGGTTTGTGTTTGAACAAAGATATTTTGACCTAAAATGCCTAAGATGACTTTCATACTTCATTTTGGACTCCCAAGTTTATCCATACCAAGTTTCAAATCTTGATTCCAAATTTTGCCCAGTCAATTGGACAGTTGACCTAGAAATCAGCTGTATTGGGGAAAAAGTCAACTGTGGCCAATTGACATTCAAATCTCATGAAAATTGACCCACATCAACATTACGAACTCACATGGACCATTTGATCAAGTTTGGATCACAATTCCACAAGAAATTTGATCAGATCACCAAAAGGGCAAAATGGTCATTTTTAGGGTTTTGACTGCACAAAGGCAATTTTTGACTGTTTGACCTAGCCAATGGCAAACCAAGCTCACATATGGACTCAAGGACCCCATGGAATTATCTTGACATGCTCAACAAGTTCAAAAGATCCCAAATACACAAGATTGACAGTTGAATTTCCCAGTCAATTGATCAATTTTGACTGTATACTGAAAAGTCAAACTTTGACTTTTTGGTCAAAATCAAGTGTCAAGATTCATTTTTCATCAAAACATGCCAAATCATGAAACTTGTTCATCAAGAAATCAAGAAATTCAAATTAGGGTTTGAAATGAAGATTTTTCATAACTTAGAATTTTTCTAAGTTATAAAAAACCCTAATTTTTTCCTAACTTTGTCCCACTTTCTCACCAAGATTCATTTGGATTCAAGCAAAAGTCAAAACATTAAAGTTGTAGCCTATTGCATAATCTACAACTTTGATTCACAAAGTTTTCCCAAAGGAGGCTTGTATCTCAAGTTACAATTTTTGGAACAAGGGTACCAAACCATTCTTAACTTAGAGAAAATTTGACCTATTTTAGGCAAGGTTTTTACCTAACTTCAAGACCATTTTTCATACACTTCCACTTGGAATTTCAATTTGCACTTCAAAGATGGATTGTAGTACACATTCCAAGCTTTCCAAAATATCCAAGAACTCATCAAACAACCTCATGGTTAGAGAGAATCGAATTTTTCAATATGGGAAAAACTCACTTTTGAATTAGCCAAGTTACATGTTCATACATTTGTGCCACTTTGAATTCAGCATGCTTCCCTTGATTACAGGTCTTTTATCTCAATTACACTCATAAATTTAATGCCAATCCTTTGTGCCAAGACCATGTTCTATGTGTTCAAGCATTGCCTAAAGGTTTAATCCCAAATTGGAAAAAGCATTATATCCATTTTTGCAAAAGTTACACTTTATGTCTAAAGCAAATCCAAGCAAGTACATTTGAAATCTCTTTGGCACAAGTTTATGAGTTAATCACACTGATCAAGACTGAGTTATGCAGCACATTAGAGGGGCCTCTACCTGTCTAGAACTCAACTTGGCCATTGCTTGCTTAAAGTGTAAGAAACATAGCATAACATCTACCAACTCTCATATCAGTTAACCAAGGCTTAGGAAAACTTATCAAACACATTCAAGACATTCATCCTAAGCTGAAGCACGACCCTAAGATCCCCAATACCTCCCCATTCCCAGAATCACCTTCAAACTGCTCAAAACAGGGCATCCCTGCAATTTGAGTTCCATAGCTCAAACCTTCCATGCTTTCTTGCTAAAAACACATCAAACACATTCCCTAACATCCCTTGAAGCTAATCAAAACCTCAAACACGACCTGTAACACTCCCAGGCAACATCACCATTTTCATTTTCTTGTTTTGCAGTTGAAGTTCTATAGCACGATTCAAGGGGTTTCAAGACAAAGTAAAGCTTGGAATAGCATCCCTGGACATCAAGGAAGCTGTACCAATCATCACTTTGCATTGAGGACACCTCCATCACCAGATACAACTTCAACTGAACAGGTAAGTTCATGAACACGAATCTCTCTATCCATGCATTGTTAGCTTTAGGTTTGTGAAGAAAACATGTCACATTCATAGCCCTGAACATGCCCATGTGATTAGATTTCATTTATATTATGTATGCTTAGAGAATTTTAAGTCTGAACATTGATAAAAATCTAGGTCAGGAATTGGGAAAGAAGAAATTCTCTCTCATTTCTGAGAGTTAGATTGATTTCTTTATATGTCTGGAATCGTGGCTTCAAGCTCTACAGGTTTCATGTTGGAAGATTTGGCAAAAGATCAAGGAATTGGAAGTTAGAAAACGTGTGTTTGCTTGAACAGATATGTTCTGAGGTTGAAGATGACAGGGTTCTGGGCTGGGCCTGTTTGACTTTTCTTTTTGCACCATTTTTTCACTTTCACACCCCCTAGGCCCATTTTGCTTATTTTTATGACTTTTTGACTTTTTCTTTTTTGATTTGACTTATTTATTTTTTCTTATAATATTAAAAATATAAAAAATATTTTTCTCACCATTTTTTAATTTATTAGGCATTTATTTGGTTTCTTTTAGTTTTTGTGCATAAATAAATATATAAACTTGCTTTTTATTTAAAAATACTAAAAGATAGTGCAAACACATTTTTATTTTCATTTTATTTTGTTTTATCTTCTGAAAATATTTTATATAAAAAATACTTTTTTTATAAATATTAAATATTATTATTTTGTATATATAATACATATTTAGAAAATAATACAAATATTTATATAGATATTAATATATTTAGGTTAAATTACAAAATATACACACTTTATTTTTTTATTAATATTTAATATAAAAAATGCCTTTTTGACAAATATAATTCATTTTTATTTTATTTTTGTATATAATAAATAAATATTGTACATATTAAATAATTAATACATTTTATTTAATAAAATTAGGGTTTTGCCCTAAACATAAAAAACTCCAAAAAATAATACTTTTATTTTTGTTTATTTTGACATATAAAAATACTTTTCTCCATACATACAAAAACCATTTGTGCATCTTGCATATTTATTCTTATTTTATTTAATTTGTGCAATTAAATATCTTGTAAATAATTCAATATTGATGTAATAGTTTAGGTTTAAATTCCTTGTCAAAAACCCCCATTTGAACATTTGTACCCCCCTTCCCATATATTGTGTTGTAATAGCTTAGTAAATTTATTTTTCGCACTTTATTGCTTTCTAATTATACCATGTTAGAATTAGGGTTTGTATGCGAATCAAAAACAACAAAAATAGTTTGACCTAATTTCAAGATAAACAAGCATGAAAATGGACAACACAAATCACACTTGCACCCCCTAGGGTATTCCACTTGTTGCCTTCAATAAATGGGCCATATTGCATGTTAGGTCTCTTTGGGCAAAACAAACAATCAAATGATCATAGTCCCTCGATGACGCTTTCAAAAAAGTTGCCTAAACAAATGATCAAGTCCCTTAAGGAAAATTGCCCAAAGATACTTGGCACCATTGCAATTATGGTCAAAACGATGACCCGCGCCCGTCCCTTTCACATCCTAACACAAGATTGTCCACCAAATACAATGGTGGAACAAACTTGTTAAAAGGGTTAAAACATAGCAATAATCTTTGAGAAATTTAGGAGTAGATAACCTCTTAGTTACTTGAATCAAACTTGCAAAAACAAAACACTTGCTTATTTTCTAAAACCACACCTCACAACACTTTCAAAACAAACTTTCAAAAACAAATGAAAACCTTTTCAAAAGACATACACCTTTGTATACATCCCAACATGGATCATTACAAAGGTTGCCACCACATTGGCTTCTTTTCAAAACATTTTCAAACCCACACACACAAGAGCACCATTTCAAATAATTGAAAACAAAAGGCAAGTTGATCTAAGCAAGTAACTAAGAGCCCATGGATAACCATGGATAGAAAGGGTGATAATACCTTCCCTTTCTATAATCTACTCCCCGAACCCAAGAAAACATCTCAAAGGTTTTTGCTGTGCTTTTTAAACCTTTCCTTAGGATAAAATAAAAAGTCGGTGGCGACTCTTGCTCAACCGAAACATTTGCGAAAATAAACGCAAACCTCAAGTCAGTTCTCCCACCGTATCACAGAACTGGCGACTCTGCTGGGGACTGTTTTAAAAGTGGAGTAACCTTAGGGCTTAGATCACCTTTGTTTTCAATTGTTTGCTTTGTTTGCTTTTATATTTGTGGGCTTTGCATCGGAGTTTCATAGATCCTAACCCGGATCTGGGGAATACCCTTTAGGTAGCATAATCTGTGAGGGACCTGTCCGGCGTAGACCGACATGGGTGAAGTAGTGGCTACGTTGGTGTGGCACCTTGGTTTGTACCTATATCCCTTGTGTTGCAACGAGGAGAATATGGGTCTTCTAAGGAGTCATTAAACACCAACCGACCTTAGAACCTTAAATTGACCAAACTTGGCCATTAGGACAGTAGCAGTATGCTACACTCATTGAGGCTAAACTCTCGCGATGGTTCTGGCCGCAAGAAAAGATTGCGATGCTGGAGTTATGACCGATTGAGGGTAGTCAATGATTTGAGATCCTCTAGAACCCGGCTACTTTTGATAGGACAGGTTTTAACCAACAAAACTAAAAGAGGGTAATACCTAAACTTCATGCTGGCCTGAAACCTAAGGGTTGTCTTGTGTGACTTGTGTGCCTTATCATGTTTGCCTGTGTGGATACTTGTGGTGTGCTTCATCATAGCATCATGCCATCATACCATTGCATGCATCCTGTATAAAGGACTAACCCATTTCAAAGACAAAAAAGTTTCATCTTTGCTCTGTTTTGTAGGACATCATGATGCCCGTGCGTAGGAATACTGTCCGGCTCAACTTTGTTCAACCACCAACTTTGATCAAGGATTTGGTTGGTAGGATTCCAAACACTTCTTCCTTCATCAACAGGCATGGTTCTCTCCTTGGCTTGATCACTTCAAAATGGGACCAACAACTGATAAGTGTCCTGACCCAGTTTTATGACCCCCTGTATCATTGTTTCACCTTTCAAGACTTCCAGCTGGTCCCTACCCTGGAAGAATTCTCTTATTTGCTTGGTATCCCTGTCTTGGAGCAAACTCCATTCACTGGTTGGAAAAAGACTCCTAGGCCTGAAGATATTGCTGCAATTCTCCCCTTGACCAAAGAAGAGGTATTGGCTAACTGGGAAACTAGAAGTGGAGTTAAGGGCTTTTTGGTCAAATTTCTGGTTGGCAAGGCTAATGATTTCTGGAATGACTTGGACTTCAAGGCGTACGAAGACATTCTGGCTCTTTTAATCTATGGTCTGGTACTGTTTCCCAATCCTGACACCTTTATCAGTATCTATGCCATAAGAATCTTCATGTCTCGGAACCCTGTAACCACTCTTTTGGGTGATATCCTGCAACAACTCTATGCTCGTACTGCCCGAAAACGGGGAACTCCATGGTGTTGTGCTCCTTTGCTAGTGAGGTGGTTTATTTCGCACCTTCCTAAGTTCGTGCTGAAGAATGAAGAAGGAAAGGGTTGGGCTCATAGGCTAATGTCTCTCACTGATAATGACATCACTTGGACTCTCAAAGGTTTGGATGAGGTAGCTGTTATTGATCGTTGCGGAGAATACCCTAATGTTCCGTTGATTGGTATCCAAGGAGGAATCTCTTATAATCCATGTTTAGCTCTCCGCCAGTTTGGAAGAGCCAGAAGAGCAGGGCCTCATGAAATGCTGGTTCCTCACTTCCATTTTGAATTTCAGGTAGACAATGACAAACTACGCCATGGATTCATTAAGGCTTGGGACAGAATTCACAAAGCTGACCCACATGAGCTGGGACCAAAGACCTCTCTACCAATGGAACCCTATTGCAAATGGGTCCGCATCCGTGCTCAGAAGTTAGGTATGCCGTACGAAGCTGTCAGACCTATCATTCTTAAATCTCCTGATGAAGATGTGGTTCCTCCAACTGTCCTCCCTCCTCAGATACCCACTGATTTTGACACAATGAAGAGATCTTGGGCGCAGCTAAAGGAAGAACGAGATTTTTATCGGGAAAAGTTCAACGAACAGGAACGGAAGATCCAGAGACTGGCTAAGCAATTTGAGGAGGAGCAGGTCCTGAATAACTACATCCACACTGAGAAGAGGAGGCCATGGGAGCACTGATGGGCTTTGGATATTTCTTTTTACAGCTTTTATTTCCCTTTTCAGTATTTTTCATTCCTGTAATGCCTAAGGGCAAGTTGTTGAACAATTTAAAATTTGAATCTAATGAAGTGTGTTTCCCTTTTGTCTACAAAGTTGAATCTTGTTTGTCTTTGAAAACATAAAACATACGCATCTCATTGCACCATATGCATAGCAGGTACCCCTTTCCACAGGTTGCTTATTTTTCTTCGCTGTTTATTTGAACAGTCATCATGAATCCAGACTCATCCAGTGAGCAAGCAATCAAGGCCCTTCAGGCCCAAAGTGCCCAGTTTCAAGAAATGGTCCTGAGCCTGGCTCAAGGTCAGCAAGAATTGAAGACTCTACTCCTGAAGAAGAAGAAGAAAAAGAGGACTGCGTTATTCAACACCGGACGCAGGTTTGGGAACACACTCCATAACGAGGCTGATCCAACTACTTCTTCTGTTGAGAAAGACAGTCCCCAAGGGGGAGGAGCTCCTAGTCCTGCAGTCTCTGACAACGAGACGGACTATAATGACGAACAATACCCACCTGCTGCTGACAGATACAAGCAATTAGAGGACCGCTTGAGCGCCATGGAGATTCAGAATGTGCCGGGGCTGGATTTCGGAGATTTGGGGTTGTCTTCTGGGGTAGTAATCCCACACAAGTTTAAGGCGCCTGCCTTTGCCAAATACGACGGGGCTTCCTGTCCAAAGCTGCATCTAAGGTCGTACGTAAGGAAGATCCAACCTTACACGGCAGATAAGAACCTTTGGATTCACTTCTTCCAAGGTAGCCTTTCGGGGTCACAGCTTGAGTGGTTCTATCAACTAGATGGAACTAGTATCCGACACTGGGAAGATTTGGCAACCGCATTCTACAGACAATATCAATACAATTCTGATCTCGCTCCTACGTGTACCCAACTTCAGGGTATGTCTCTAGGAACGGGCGAAGGGTTCAAAGAAAATGCACAAAAATGGAGAGATTTGGCTGGTAGGGTGCAGCCTCCTTTGACTGATCGTGAGCTGGTTGATATGTTTCTAGGGACTTTGTCTGGTCCATTTTTCAATCATTTGGTTGGTAACTCCTCCGCTGGGTTTACGGATTTGATTCTGACGGGAGAAAGAATAGAAGTTGGCATCAGGTCAGGAAAGATACAAAAAGTTGCCTCCCCAAGTACTGAGAAGAGGTCTTTCAAGAAAGAAGCAAGTGCCGTCTATGGTCCTAGAAGACAGGTCAAGCCAGAAAGTCGCCAAGCCGTCAATGCTTTGGTCATTTCAAAACCTGTTGCTGCTCCTCAGCAGTACAATCAACAAAGAGGTGAAAGGCCCAAGAGGCAGTATACTCGGCTGAGTATGACCTTGTCACAAATCTTACCGCAACTATTATCAACCAACTTGGTGACCATCAAAGAAGCACCGAAGGTCGTGAATACTGCATCTCCTAAGTATAACCCAAATGCCCGTTGTGCTTATCATTCCGATAGCCCCGGGCATACTACTGATGATTGCTGGGCCTTGAGAAATAAGGTGCAAGACCTTATCGATGCGAAGGAAATTCAGTTTGAAGCGCCTGAGAGGCCAAATGTTGTAACTGCTCCTATGCCCCAGCATAGAGTAAATGCCATTGAGGAAGATTTGTATGCTGTTTCGGTGAATGATGTTGCTACCCCTCTTTTGACTGTTAAGAGGAACTTACTACTGGCCGGTTTATTTCCGGGCTGTAGAAAGGGTTGCCTCCTGTGTGTTGTTATCCCTACCGGTTGTCCGTTGCTGAAATCAGGCATCCAAAGCCTGATGGATAGCAAAGAAATTTTGTTCAAGAAAACTGCTGTTCCATTTGTTTCCGCTGAAGAAGTATCTGTTGTCACAATTTACAATCCTACCAAAGCTCCCCCGAGGAAGCCAATCGAAATTATGTCTGTTGCACCCATTACTATTACTGTTCCGGGGCCTCTCCCCTATGAGTCTGATAAAGCTGTCCCATGGCATTATGGGGCCGACGTGTATGTGCTTGGAGTGAAGCAGGAGTTCAACACCGGTACCAATATCAGTAACATCACTGGTCCCGCCAAGATTACTCGCAGTGGCAGGCTCTTCTCGCCTGACATTGCACCGCCAGTTATCTGAAAGCCTCTTATCATCACAGCCGCAAGTGTGCATATTCCAAATCAAGTTCCTGTGTCTACTACTGCCGCTGAGTCCTCTGATGCTCGGGACAAAGAAGTTGCTACCGATTTGCCTTCCAGGACGGAGGCACCAAAAAAGACTGCTGTTGAAGCCTCCCAACAAGAGATGGAGGAAATCCTTAAAATCATTAAAAAGAGTGACTTCAATGTTGTTGAACAGTTGGGGCATACCCCCTCCAAAATCTCCCTGCTATCATTGCTGCTATGCTCAGAGGCCCATGCAAAAGCCCTGATTTCATTTCTGAAAACGGCCCATGTGCCGCAAGAGACCTCTGCAGATCAATTCACTGACTGTGTGGCTAATTTGACAGCTGACAATGGTTTGGGGTTCTCGGATGCTGACCTCACCGCCAAAGGGAAAAATCACAATGATGCCCTGCATGTTTCCATAGAATGCAGGGGCACTACTCTCGCACACGTGTTGGTGGATACCGGTTCTTCCCTGAATGTTTTGCCCAAGAAGGCATTGGATCGCTTGGATTGTGAGGGTCTGGAATTGAAACCTAGTAACATCATTGTTAGAGCCTTCGACGGTTCTAAGAGGATGGTGCACGGTGAAGTAGACATTCCTATTCGTGTGGGTTCCCAAGTTTTCGACTCAACGTTCTATGTAATGGATATTCGTCCATCTTATTCGTGCTTTTTGGGTCGACCCTGGGTTCACAAGGCTGGGGCAGTAACATCCACTCTACACCAAAAGCTCAAATACCCTGTCAAAGGGAAGATTGTTATTGTGCAGGGTGAGGAGGAATACATGGTTAGTCACTTGAATTCATTCCGGTATATCGAGATGGACGGGGAGTTTATTGAAACCCCCTTTCAGCATTTTGAGGAAGTACCTCCAACATTGGCATCAGCTGAAACAGTGGTTGAAGAAGACTTTCCGTTGAAGATGGCGTCCTTGAAGGATGCCCGGGCTGTAATCGAGAAAGGCAAATGTGCGAACTGGGGTCAGCTTCCTGACTTCACTTAAAAGAATGACAAGTTTGGGCTGGGCTTTACTGCAGAGGCTCAGAGGGCTGTGCGCAAGGAAAAGATCAGAAAGGCTCCAGTGTTTATCACCAACCCAAGGGTGAATGCTATCGAGGAGGACGTAGAGGAAGCAGAGTTTGACAGTTGGATCTATCCGACCACCAGCAACGAACCAAGCAACTGGACGGCAAAGGATTTTACACCTATCACATTTGTCACGCAGTAATTAACTCTTTTGATTTTCAATTTGTAACAAACAATATGTTGAAACTTTAATTGGCTCGGTGTCCTACCCGGGGCATCGTAGCTCCATTTGTGAGGGCTTTTTGTATGACATTTCCATATATCATTAATCAAAACATTGGACGTTTGTTGCATTTCAAATCTTGCGCTCTTTTTCTTTCTGTGTTATATATTGTAAAACAACTATATTTACACACACTCACTTATACAGGTTTCAATCCACTCTGGATCTCACTGGTAACGGCTCTGCTACCACCAGTTATGACTTCAAGAATCCGATCAACTTGGCCGAGGACGAAGGTGAAGATGATTGCGAAGTGCCTGGTGAACTCGCAAGACTGCTACTTCAAGAAGAGAGGGCCATTCAGCCGCATGAAGAGCCGGTGGAAACAGTTAACCTGGGTACTGAGACAGATAGGAAAGAGGTCAAGATTGGTGCCAATCTAGAGCTCAGCGTGAAGCAACGATTGATCCAGATGCTACATGATTACATGGAGATATTTGCTTGGTCCTACGAAGACATGCCTGGTTTGGATGCCGACATTGTAGTTCATCACCTGCCTACCAAGGAAGACTGCCCTCCGGTAAAGCAAAAGGTCCGCCGCATGCGTCCAGAGATGTCCGAAAAGATCAAGGCTGAGGTTATGAAGCAATTCGACGCCGGGTTTCTAGCAGTAACTTCTTACCCTCAATGGGTCGCCAACGTGGTGCCAGTGCCGAAGAAGGACGCTAAGGTCAGAATGTGTGTCGACTACAGGGATTTAAACAGGGTCAGCCCCAAAGATGATTTCCCTCTACATCACATCGACGTTCTTGTTGACAATACTGCTCAACACAAGGTGTTCTCCTTCATGGATGGTTTTTCAGGGTACAATCAGATCAAGATGGCTCCGGAAGATATGGAAAAGACTACCTTCGTGACTCAGTGGGGCACCTTCTGCTACAAGGTCATGCCATTCGGATTGAAAAATGCTGGGGCAACCTACCAACGTGCCATGGTTGCTTTATTTCATGATATGATCCATCATGAGATTGAGGTATATGTAGATGACATGATTGCAAGGTCCCAAACTGAGGAGGAGCACCTTGACCATCTGCGGAAGCTGTTTGACCGATTGAAGTTATACAAGCTGAGGTTAAATCCCAACAAATGCACCTTTGGGGTGAGGTCCGGAAAGTTGCTAGGTTTCATTGTGAGCGATAAAGGTATTCAGGTGGATCCTGCCAAGGTAAAAGCCATACAAGAGATGCCAACTCTAAAGACAGAGAAAGAAGTCAGAGGCTTTTTGGGACGACTGAATTATATTGCCCAATTCATCTCACATCTAACTGCTACCTGTGAGCTAATCTTCAAATTACTGAAGAAAGATCAAGTGGTACGTTGGAACGATGAATGTCAGGATGCCTTTGAGAAGATAAAGGAGTACCTCCAAGAGCCACCCATTCTTATACCACCAGTGGAAGAGGGACCTCTAATACTATACTTGACAGTGCTTGATAATTCAATGGGGTGTGTGCTGGGGCAGCATGACGAGTCTGACCGAAAAGAGCACGCTATTTATTACCTGAGCAAAAAGTTTACCGACTGTGAGTCTCGTTACTCACTGCTCGAGAAAACTTGCTGCGCTCTAGTATGGGCTGCTCGCCGGCTGAGACAGTATATGCTGACTCACACCACTTTGTTGATTTCAAAGATGGATCCCATCAAGTATATATTCGAAAAGCCTGCTCTGTCTGGAAGAATAGCGAGATGGCAAATGATCTTGATAGAATACGATATCCAGTATACAACTCAAAAAGCAATCAAAGGAAGTGTACTGGCAGATCATTTGGCACACCAACCTGTGGACGATTACCAATCCTTGAACTTTGAATTTCCGGACGAAGACATCATGGTGGTAACTGATTGTGAAGTGCCTAGACCGGATGAAGGGCCTGAGGAAGGATCCCGATGGTCTATGCATTTTGACGGAGCCTCCAACGCTTTAGGTAATGGTGTCGGTGCTGTAATCATATCTCCCAAAGGAACTCATACTCCACTCACCACCCGATTGTGTTTCAACTGCACCAACAACATGGCAGAATATGAGACATGTATCATGGGTCTTCAAGCCGCAATCGACTTAAGGATCAAGTTTCTGAGTGTCTTCGGAGATTCCGCTCTCGTGATCAATCAGATCAAAGGCGAGTGGGATACGAAACACCCAAATCTTATTCCTTACAAGGAGTATGTGCTGACTTTGCTTCCCCAATTTGAAGAGATAACTTTTGAGCACTTCCCAAGAGAGGAGAATCAGCTAGCGGACGCACTAGCTACAATGTCTTCAATGTTCAAAGTCAAATGGGACAATGAGGCTCCCCGGATCATTATCTGGAAATTGGACGAACCAGCATACTGCTGCGATCTTGAGGCCAAAGAGGTGACTGAAAAACCCTGGTATCATGAGGTGAAGAGATACTTGGAAGCTCAGGAATACCCTGAAGGTGCATCTGTCAATGACAAGAAGTTCATGAGGAGGTTTGCTGCAAAATTCTTCCTCAACAACGGCATTCTCTACAAACGGAATCATGATTCAACTCTACTGCGTTGTGTGGATAAGGCTGAAGCAGAGAAGATCATGATAGAACTGCATGAAGGTACATTCGGAACACATTCCAGTGGACACACCATGGCAAAGAAAATCCTTAGGGCAGGATATTTCTGGTCCACAATGGAAGCCGATTGTTACCAACATTCTCGAACTTGTCATAAATGCCAGATCTATGCTGACAAGGTGCACATCCCTCCGGTTCCCCTGAACGTCCTGACGGCACCTTGGCCTTTTGCAATGTGGGGCATTGATATGATCGGTGAGATCCGACTGACGGCATCCAACGGGCATCACTTCATCTTGGTAGCAATCGATTACTTCACGAAGTGGATTGAGGCAGCTTCCTACGCCACGGTAACCAAGAGCGTCGTGGCACATTTCATCCGGCATAACCTGATCTGTCAGTACGGCGTCCCGAAAAGAATCATTACGGACAATGGTACCAATCTCAATAACAAGATGATCACTGAGCTCTGCGAACAATTCAAGATACAGCACCACAACTCTTCTCCTTACCGGCCGAAGATGAATGGGGCTGTAGAGGCAGCTAATAAGAATATCAAGAAAATTGTGTAGAAGATGACAGTGACCTATAAAGATTGGCACGAAATGTTACTGTTTGCTCTACATGGGTACCGTACCTCAGCAAGGACGTCAACCGGGGCAACTCCTTTTTCCTTGGTCTACGGCATGGAGGCAGTCTTACCGATCGAAGTGCAGATACCCTCTCTCCGGATAATGAAGGATGCAGACTTGAGTGAAGATGACTGGATCCAGACTCGACTTGATCAATTAAACCTGATTGACGAAAAGAGACTCACCGCTATCTGTCATGGTCAGACGTACCAAAAACGGATGATCAGGGCATTTAACAAGAAAGTCAGACCACAAGAGTATCAAGTTGGGGACCTGGTAATCAAACGCAAACCTCAAGTCAGTTCTCCCACCGTATCACAGATGTCTTTTATTTGTTTCTAGTTTAGATTTTCTTTTCAGTATTTCTTTTGTAACGCCTTAAAGGCACTTGTTAAACATCGTTACCAGTTTAATCTAATAAAGTGTGTTTTATTTTGGTTTACAAATTTGAATCTCCCAAAGTCTTTGAAATCATTTCATACGCGTTCCATTATCATGCACCTCATCACAGGTACCATTACAGGTTTCTCATCTTCTTCGTTGTTTATTTCAGCAATCATGTCTTATGAAACACCTACTGATCAAGCAATTAAGGCTCTTCAGGCTCAGAATGCTCAATTCCAAGAGTTGTTCCTGAATTTGGCCAAAGGGCAGCAAGATTTGAAGTCTCTCATCTTGAAGGAAAAGAAGAAGAAGAAGAAGAAGAAGAAGAAGAAGAAGAAGAAGAAGAAGAAGAAGAAGAAGAAGAAGAAGAAGAAGAAGAAGAAGAAGAAAGTGGTCCTCCTGAATATGGGTCACCGATTCGGGAACAATTTGCGACAGGAAACTGATTTGTCCCATTCATCTAGAGGGGGAGAGAATCAAGAGGAAAGGAAGGGGCATAGTCCTGTGGTTTCTGATAATGACACGGATTTTGATGAAGACCAGTATCCTCCGACCGAGGATAGGTATAAGCAACTCAAAGACTGGCTGAGTGCAATGGAGATCTAGATAATACCTGGATTGGACTTTGGAGATTTGAGTTTGGAATTTGGGGTGGTGATCCCACACAAGTTTAAAGCTCATGTATTTGCTAAGTACGATGGGGTATCCTGCCCGAAGCTACACCTCCGCTCGTATGTCAGAAAGATTCAACCCTATATTACTGATAGGAACCTGTGGGTTCATTTCTTTCAAGATAGTCTGTCAGGGACTCAACTTGAACGGTTCTATCAACTGGAAGGAGCTAATGTCCGCAACTGGGAGGACCTTGCTGCTGCTTTTTACAAGCAATACCAGTATAATGTCGACCTTGCTCCCACGCGTACTCAACTTCAGGGTATGTCTATGGGTACAGGCGAAGGCTTTAAGGACTATGCTCAGAAGTGGAGAGATCTTGCTGGAAGAGTCCAACCCCCTCTGTCTGATAGGGAGTTGGTGGATATGTTTCTTGGGACTTTGTCTGGTCCATATTTCAATCATTTGATCGGTAGTTCATCGTCTGGGTTCACTGAATTGATTTTGACTGGGGAAAGAGTTGAAGCTGGTATCAAGAGTGGCAAGATACAGAAAGGTGCTTCATCAAGTACAGAAAAGAAGCCTTTCAGAAAAGAAGCTAGTGCAGTTTACAGCTCGAGGAGCCAAAACCGACCTGAACGCCGCCAAGCAGTCAATGCGGTAGTAATATCAAGACCAACTGTTGCCCCACAATGCAACAACCAGCAAAGATTATAGAGACCACAAAGACAGTATACTCGGCTCAGTATGACTCTATCTCAAATTATGCCGCAATTGTTGAAAACCAACTTGATCACTCTAAGGGAAGCTCCAAAGAATCCAAGTACAACATCTCCGCTGTATAATCCAAACGCCCGTTGTGCTTATCACTCTGATAGCCCAGGGCATGATACCAATAATTGTTGGGCCTTGAGGAATAAGGTACAAGATTTGATTGAAGCTAAAGAAATCGAGTTTGACGCTCCGAAGAAGCCCAATGTCATAACTGCACCCATGCCCAAGCATGATCAAGGAGTGAATGCAATTGAGGTTGATGAAGAAGAGTCAGATATTGACAGCTGGATTTACCCGACTACCGGTGGTGGATTGAGCAATTGGACGGAGAAAGACTTCGTGCTCGTTTCTTTTATTACACAGTAATAGACTTTTGTTTTGAGATTTGTAACAGACAATTTGAAATTTTATGGCCCGGTGCCTTGCCCGAGACACCGTGGCTTTGTTTGTGAAGGCTTAATATTTGTCATTTCCATATATCATCAATAAAGCATTGGACGTTTTCTTGCATTACAAATTTTGCGCTCTTTATTTTTCTTTTCTATCTTGCAAAAACAGTTATTGTCTTACACACACTCACATATCATAATACAGGTCCACATCCACTCTGGATCCCACTAATAACGACTCTTCTACTGCCAGTTATGACTTCGAAAGTCTGATCAACCAAGTCGAGGACGAAGGTGAGGATGATTGTGAAGTGTCGAGGGAACTTGCTAGATTGTTACTTCAGGAAGAGAGGGCCATACAGCCCCATGAAGAGCCAGTGGAATCAGTGAACCTGGGTACAGAAGAGGATAAGAAAGAGGTTAAGATCGGTGCAAATCTGGAGTCTAGTGTCAAGCAACGGTTGATACAGATGTTGCGTGACTATGTTGAGATCTTCGCCTGGTCTTATGAAGATATGCCTGGGTTGGATACCGATATTGTGGTTCACCGCTTGCTAACTAAAGAAGACTGTCCTCCAGTGAAGCAGAAGGTTCGCCGAATGCGCCCAGAGATGTCTGAGAAAATAAAAACGGAGGTTATGAAACAGTTTGATGCCGGTTTTCTAGCAGTTACTTCTTACCCGCAGTGGGTTGCCAACGTGGTTCCAGTGCCGAAGAAAGATGGTAAAGTCTGTATGTGTGTAGACTATAGGGATCTGAATAGGGCGAGCCTCAAAGACGATTCCCTCTGCCTCATATCAATGTTCTGGTCGATAACACCGCACAGCATAAGGTCTTCTCCTTTATGGATGGTTTCTCTGGTTACAATCAGATTAAGATGGCTCCCGAGGATATGGAAAAGACAACCTTTGTTATGCAATGGGGTACCTTTTGCTACAAAGTTATGTCGTTCGGATTGAAGAACACTGGGGAAATGTATCAGCGCACCATGGTCGCTTTGTTCCACAACATGATTCATCATGAGATTGAGGTATATGTTGACGACATGATTTCAAGATCCCAAACTGAAGAGGAACACCTAGACCATCTCCAGAAGTTATTTGACAGGCTGAAGATGTATAAGCTAAGGTTGAACCCGAACAAGTGCACCTTTGGAGTAAGATCTGGTAAACTGCTGGGTTTCGTTGCTAGTGATAAAGGTATTCAAGTGGATCTTGCAAAGGTGAAGGCCATACAGGAAATGCCAGCTCCCCGAACAGAGAAAGAAGTCAGAGGCTTTCTAGGACGTCTGAATTACATTGCCTGATTCATTTTGCACTTGACTGCTACTTGTGAACCAATCTTCAAGATGTTGAAGAAAGATCAAGTGGTAAGATGGAATGATGAATGTCAAGCCGCTTTCGAAAGGATCAAGGACTACCTACAAGAGCCACCTATTCTGATTCCTCCAGTATAAGGGAGACATTTGATCTTATACTTGATAGTACTCGACAATTCAATGGGGTGCGTGCTGGGGCAGCATGACGAGTCTGGCCGAAAAGAGCATGCTATTTACTACCTTAGCAAAAAGTTTACCGACTGTGAGACGCGATACTCACTGCTTGAGAAAACTTGTTGCGCTTTTGCATGGGCTGCTCGCCGGCTGAGACAGTATATGCTAACTCACACTACTCTATTGATATCAAAGATGGATCCAATCAAGTATATCTTCGAAAAGCCTGCCTTGTTCGGAAGAATAGCAAGATGGCAGATGATCTTGACTGAATATGACATCCAATACACGACCCAAAAAGAAATCAAGGGAAGTGTGTTGGCAGATCATTTGGCGCATCAGGCAGTGGATGATTACCAGTCAATGAACTTTGAGTTTTCGGATGAGAACATCATGTTGGTGACTGATTGTGAAACACCTTGACCGGATGAAGGACCTGAGGAAGGATCCTGATGGTCTATGTATTTTGATGGAGCTTCAAAAATGTTGGGTAATGGCATCGGCACCGTAATCATATCTCTTGAAGGTTGTCATACTCCGTTTACCGCCCAATTATGTTTTAACTGCACCAACAACATGGCGGAGTATGAAGCGTGCATCATGGGCCTTCGAGCAGCTATTGACCTGAGAATTAAGTTTCTAAGTGTGTTCGGAGATTCCGCTCTCGTGATCAGTCAGATCAAAGGCGAGTGGGAAACGAAGCACCCAAATCTTATTCCTTACAAAGAGTATGTATTGACCTTGCTTCCACATTTTGAGAAGATAACCTTTGAACACTTCCCGAGAGAGGAGAATCAGTTAGCGGACGCGCTAGCTACTATGTCTTCTATATTCAAGTTCAGGTGGGACAATGAAGCCCCCCAGATTACCATTGAGAGGTTAGACGAACCTGCACATTGTTGTGATATCGAGACTGAAGAGATAGTAGATAAACCCTGGTTTCATGAGGTAAAGAGGTATCTTGAGACTCAGGAGTACCCCGAGGGTGCGTCTGTTAATGATAAGAAGTTTCTGAGGAGGTTCACGGTGAAGTTCTTCATCAGTAATGGTATCCTTTACAAGCGTAATCATGACTCAACCTTATTGCGATGTGTGGATAAGAACGAGGCAGAAAGGATCATGGTAGAGTTACATGAAGGTACTTTCAGAACTCATTCCAGTGGACACACCATGGCGAATAAAATCCTACGAGCAGGATATTATTGGTCCACAATGGAAGTCGATTGCTATCAGCATTCTCGGACCTGTCATAAGTGCCAAGTCTATGCTGATAAGGTGAATGTACCTCCAGTTCCTCTGAATGTCTTGACGGCTCCTTGGCCCTTTGCAATGTGGGGCATCGATATGATTGGTGAGATCAGACCTACTACGTCCAACGGGCATCGTTTCATTCTGGTAGCAATTAATTACTTTACGAAATGGGTTGAAGCAGCTTCATTTGCTACAGTGACCAAGAACGTCGTGGCATGGTTTATTCAGCACAATCTGATATGTCGATACGGTGTACCCGAGAGGATCATTACGGACAACGGTACAAATCTCAACAATACGATGATCACTGAGCTCTGCAAGCAATTCAAGATACATAATCACAACTCTTCTCCTTATCGGCCGAAGATGAATGGGGTTGTTGAAGCGGCTAATAAGAACATTAAGAAGATTATGCAGAAGATGACGGTGACATACAAAGATTGGCACAAGATGTTACCGTTTGCTCTCCATGGGTACCAAACTTCAATACGAACTTCAACAGGGGAGACACCCTACTCTTTGGTATATGGAATAGAGGCAGTCTTACCCATTGAGGTCCAGATACCCTCTCTTCGGATTGTGAAGGATGCAGGTTTAAGCAAGGACGACTGGATCCAGACCCAACTTGATCAGCTGAACTTAATCAACGAAAAAAGACTTACTGCTATTTGTCATGGTCAGACGTATCAGAAGCGGATGATCAAGGCCTTTAACAAGAAAGTTAGACGACAAGAGTATCAAGCTGGGGATCTGGTGATCAAAAGCATCATACTGCCACAAGGTGATCCCAGGGGCAAATGGACCCCTACATACGAAGGGCCATTTATGGTTAATAACATTTTGCTCAGTAGGAGCTATGATTCTAACCACCATGGATAGTGACGACCTTCCTCACCCCGTCAATGCAGACATAGTGAAAAAATACTATGCATGATCAAAGACCCGCTAGGTTGACTAGCCTAGGCAAAAATAAGGGCCTCTCGGCGAACCAAAACGGTTCAGGCAAAAATAAGGGATGAAAATGAAAAAAATTGTACACCCGGCAAGTCGAAAACCTGAAAAGGCGGCTTGGGCCGAAAAGGGTATCCCGGTGGACTGAAAACCCGAAAGGGAGGTCCAGGCAAAAATTAGGGATTAAAGCGTAACACTATGTCTCATTGGATCACCTTGCAACCAGATTTCGGTATCAACTATCAAGCTCGGACGACGCTAATCAATCTGATCTACCTACAACCAAGTAGCAAAGGGATGAGATGCTCGAGGATATAAAGGCGATAGCGGAATTGGAACCCAGTGGGATTATTCACATAGCTGTTTTTCTTTCTTTTACACAAATTGTATAAATTCTATTGTTAGGCGGTGTTCTCTTACTAGAACGTCAGCCTCTTGTACAAAAAACGCCTATTTACAGGCCAACTTCAAAATTGATACAATTCATTTTCACAAAGAAATTTCAAATTGTTTTCCTTTTTCTGTTTTGTTTTGCAAGAACATCCAATGTCTATTTTTCATATATGCATTTGACAATAATTGCTGCTCATAAATATTTACATGCGAAACAAAAGACGGTTACTCGTAATATCAGAAACAGGGGCAAACGAGAAATGTCCAAACCGTACAGTTGCTCTATCCACTAGGTATGGGGATAGACCTAGTGGAGAAAAGGATTGAAGGTACCTTCACTCCCCGCAGCGCAAGAAAAGGACATTGATATTAGCGGTCCCAAACTGGACGCCACTCTCCCCAGCTGAGGCTCGCCACCGCGAATGAGTCGGCAAGATTCTCCCCAAGCAAAGTTTAACTATCATCAGCACTAGGAAATTATCACTAGTGGAGTTTGGAAAATTATCCCGAGTAAAGTCTGGAGGATTGTCCCCAGTAGAGTCTAAAAGGTTATCCCCAGTGAAATTGCCACTGGAAAATCATCCCCCGCGGAGTTCATTTTTTTCACAAACAGTAACTCATCCCCATCTGAGTTTATTTCTCCAAATCAATAGAGCTTCTAGCAGAGTATCTCTTCCCCACAGAGTCATTTTCTCATCAGTTTATTCCCCAGTGGATTTATTCTCTCCTGCGGGATTATGCTCACAAACATCTTCATTCACTATCCCTAGCGGAAACGAAGAATTCAACTCTTTTCTCCAGCAGCAATCCGGGATTTATTTTCTCCCAGCTGGAAAACATTACATGTCCATACATCATGACATACACATATGCATCATACAGCACAATCTCATTTATTTTGAGAACATCATTGCTTGATACATGTCATGCATTACATACGATTAACCTTTACCTTTCAGGAAAGATACAATCAAATTCTCACCAGGTTCAAGCTATGAAGCCCGGATTCGACCGGATAGTACCTTGATTTCTACAGCATATTGTGAAGCCCGGAGAACAACCGGATAACAGTATCAAACACCGCGAAGCCTGGATTCGACCAGATAGTGGATTATCTCTAAGCTATGAAGCCCATATTCGACCGGATAATAGTTTAAATCCCCAACAAGCCGTGAAGCCCGGATTACAACCGGATAACAACTCAATAAGTTATTGTGAAGCCTGGATTACGACCAGATAGCAATACAAGACCATGAAGCCTGGATTACGACTAGATAACAATACAAAGTTCTGTGAAGCCTGGATTACGACCAGATAGCAGCCAAAGACACCATGAAGCCTGGATTACGACTAGATAGTGGTATATCTTTAACACAAGTTATGAAACCCGAATTACAACCGGATAGTATCTTGATTTCCTCCGAACACCATGAAGCCTGGATTTTGACCAGATAGTGGTATGAGACGTCGCGAAGCCTGGATTACGACCAGATAGCGGTAAAAGACACTGTGAAGCCTGGATTACGACCAGATAACAGCAAGGGACACTATGAAGCTTGGATTACGACCAAATAGCAGTTCACCCAGGCAGATACTATGAATCCCGGATTACGACCGGATATTAGTAGGCCCAAAGCCAAAGGGAAGCCCGGATTACGACCGGATAACCACTTGATCTCTTCTGAAGCCTGGATTACGAACAAATAAGAAGTAAGGCATTGTGAAGCCTGGATTACGACCGGATAGCAGTACATAACACTATGAAGCCTGGGTTCGACCAGATAATGATATAAAGCATCGTGAAGCCTGGATTACGACCAGATAACGATAAAAGCACTGAAGCCTGGATTACGACCAGATAACAGTACAAGACACTGCGAAGCTTGGATTACGACCAAATAGCAGTACACCTGGACAGTTACTAAGAAGCCCGGAGTCGACCGGATATTAGTGTGCCCTAAATTTAAGTTGAATCCCGGACGCGACCAGATAACAACTCATTTCCTTTTGAAACCTGGATTATGACCAGATAAGAATCAAGAAATTGCAAGGCCCGGATCACGACCGAATAACAAGTATAATCTCGTCTCCTCAGTAAGTCACTGTAAAGCCTGGGTTACGACCAGATAGTAGTCGGTCTTATCACTATGAAGCCTGGATCACGACCAGATAGTAGTTCATTTTCACCTCTTCGACGAAGAGACGATTCCTCAACAAGAATAACGGACAACCGAAGTTCCTAAAATTAAACCTTTCTCAAAACATAGATGATACCCCAGTAGAATAACGGACGAATGAAGCTCCTAAAATTCTATTTCTATCAAGACAGAGATCAACATTCCTCAGCGGAATCTTCCTCAACAACAGGTATACAAGCTCTCGCTAAGGAATCTCTTATAGGATCGACACTCCTTCAGATGGAATCTTTAAGCCCATCTCTCTTCAGCAATTTCCAAATGGCATCTGTAAACCCATTCCCGACATCGTAAGACGGACACCACTTCATGCAAGTGCAAATTTCTGCACACTCTAGTGTTCAATCCTCTTCCACCTTCGGATCACGAAAGGCAGGAAAGCCAATCTACCTCCTCAGGTTTAAGAAGATTAAACAGGGGCAGCTGATGTACCCCAAAATTTTCCCTCCCATATTTCTCAAAACATTTCAAGAAAGATCCCCAAGTAGCTCAAGGAAGTCCAAGGGTTGACCAAACAAGCCCTCTTCTAAGGCAGTCTATCTCAAATTAGGGTTTCATGTTGCATCAATATAATTGAGTCCAAGGGATCCCAAATTCTCACCTATGTCCTAATATGTTCTCAAGATCATCCATGTCAAGTTTCAAGCCCTACAGAGAAAGTTTGCTCAGTCAATTGCTCAAAGGCCTGAAAGTCGATTGTGCTAGGGCAAAAGTCAACTATGGCCTACATACAGTCAAACTTCAAGATTTTTGGTCAACATCCTCATTTTGAAGTATATTTCATCATTTGATCAAGGGTTGATCATGATTCATCAAGTATTGCTCATAATTCATCAAGAACCAAAAGTTGCTAAATTAGGGTTTTGCAGGAAAAGTCAACTTAACTTTGACCAAGCATAACTTTCTCATACTTTATGGGAAATGACCCATCCAAATCTCATTTTGAAGAGGATTCCATTATCTACAATCCATCTTCATCTCCCAAGTTCAAAATATGCACTCACAAGAAGTTATGAATTTGGACATTATAGGTCATTTTGAAAAGTTAACAAAAACACCTTTTTTGTCAAAGCTTCATACATGAGCATGGAATACCAAATTAATATGGGACCAAGAGGGTTGATTATAGGACATCTCAAGCTTTCTAAAAAGTCCTATAACACCTTCAAATAGTTAAAATTGAGGAAGTTATGCATTGGTGAAGTTGACCTTTTTTGCAAAATTGCCAAAAGTCAACTATGCCTAAAAATGCAATTTTTGCCAAATGGGCCCAATCTTTTGCACTTGTTTTGAGTTGGCAACATGGTCCATGATCCCTAGCCTTTTCCACTTGTCATTATCTAGTTTTTATTATTTATTTTGATTTTTATTTGAATTAAATCAATTTTAATCAAAATAAATCATGAGAAAATCTAAAGCATTGAAAACTTAAGATTTTGTACTTGTTTCAGGTCTCAAATCCAGTTGGCAAGTATTTGAAATCATGCAAGGCATTGGTGTGGACAAAAAGATTGGTTTTAGGTTATTTTAGAAAGATATTCAAGGTGAATCAAATCAAAATCAAATTCATTGATGGAGGAAGATTGAGATCAGTTTTGGAACCCTAATTCAGTCCTTGATACATAAAGAACATGTGCAGACCCAAAGAGAGGCTAGAGAGAGAGGCAGCAATCAGAACCAAACTTGAAAAAAACCATAAAAAGTGCAAGCATGATTTCATTGTTCCAGGCAATTTCAAAGCCTCCTAACCCTCCCAATCGCTTCCTGGGATCCCCAGCAAGGAAAATCAATCAAGAACATGTCCTTTCCAGTACCAAAACACGTTGTAAGTCATCCACGACCCTGGTTATTTCTTGAAATCGGTTTGCGTAATTCTTGCACATTCATCACATTCTAATCATATATACTTGTTCATCATCACATATGCAAACTTTCTGTAATATTTGATTTCATTTTTATGGCTTGTACAAGATTTCTCCATTGCTAGGTTTTTGTGTTTCGATTTGGGATCTTCTATTACAGGCAAAATTAGGCCATGAAAGGGCTACCATTATACTCAGGAGGTCCAGACGAATTAATTGGTGGCCCTAGTTTTTATTTATATTGCTTATAGTTGATTTTAAGAATGTGCAGATTTGTAGTGACGGACAAACGTCTGTAGGTAAAAGTCTGGGACTTTTACCAACGGTACAAGGAGGGAAACGAAGACGTGGCAAGCAACCACTCGTCCATTTGAATTTCCGCGCGAGTATTTTATTATTTCTTTTGTTTATCATATAATAATTGTTGTTTATATTACATACAAACAAAACAGCCAGCGCAGATGGTAGTGGAGTGTGTGCAAATGCTTAAGGAACTGGGTTCGAATCCCAGGTCCCCCACTTTCTTCATATATTTTTCTTCCAGGTAATCCAGCGCATACCCAAGGCCAAGGGCTACCTACCATACACCCTCATGATCCAGCTTGCCAAGTGGCCAGATGGCCAAATCCAAAGGCCAGCAATGAGAGACCATCATGAGGCCTAGTCAACGCAACACATTGAATTCAGGAAGTCAACATGGACTTTATCTTCTTGGGTCCAGAATTACTATTTGCACCCCCCCCCCCAATTTGCTTTGCTCAGGCCCATTCCTCTTTCTCTATTCTTTTATATATTTTGTTTTATTTTATTTATTTATTTTACTTACTAACCAATTAACTATTTTCTTTTTATCAAAAAGTCACAAAAAATATTTTTCACCCAATTAGACTTAAGTTTATTTTTTATCAACTAATTAATTAATTAAATTAGATTTTAATTTTAGGTAAACTTTAATTTCTTTTGTAAATAAATTTAAAATCAATTAGAACAATTAGGTTTTATCTCTAACTTAATTATATATATTTTTCTTTAAAATGACCAAAAACATAAAAAAAAATAGGCTATTTATTTATTTTTCATTAATTAATTTAATTAACTAATTAATTGTATATTTAATTTTAAAACCTAATTCTTTTCCTAAAAAATAATTAAAAACAACAAAAACAATTTTCTTTTAATTAGGTTAGAAGGGTTAAAACCCTAATTTCTCGTCGATCTAATTTTCCTCACGCGCGCTTTATTATATTATTTTTACCATATTGATGTAATTGCCCACAAGTTGTAATAGTTTAATTAGGTCTTTTATCTTTCATTTATCGCTTTATTTCTTAAGGGTTTGTTTTTGGCTATGTAAATACCCGAAGCCTTGTAATAGCGTAGTTTAATTTCCGTACTTTAAATTCTGCAAAATATAAACTATTAGATGTATGATATAGGGATGCATGACAAGAATATATGATTACTTTAAAACAGTTAGCGAACCCTAAATGTGCAAAGATTAATAATCTAAAATTGAATCACTCACACATGTGCACTCCTAGGGTACACTCCCACTTGGTTGCCTTCGGTAAACAGTCATCTAGTATAGGATGCTTTAGCGGTCGCTCTTTTGTCTAAACAAAGATCAAAGTCCTGATTCGAAAAAGTTGCCTCAGAATTGTTGCCTCAAATAATTGATCTAAGACATTAGGGTTACTACTAAGACGTCCTAACATTGCTTTAGTGATCGTACGTCCCTTTCGAATTGACCCTCAAAACTCCAACAACGATGCTACCTACTCACTAATAGTGGGATAGCATTGTCTAAAGGAAATGAACATAGAACAATTCTCCTTTTTCGAGTAGGTAGATTAGTTCTTAAGTACTTTCTCAATCCAAACAAACTTTTTTCACACTTACACTCCTTTACAAACAAAGTTTTCAAAAACACTTCGTAATACTCTTGAAGATAGAAGCAAGAGTTAAATCGAAGAAAAACAAAAAGCTTTTCAAATCACACCAGCACAAAGAAGCAATTTTGAAAATGATGAGCAAGTACCTAAGAGCCCGTAGATAACTACGGATAGAAAGGGTGCTAATACCTTCCCTTTCTATAATCTACCCCCCGTACTCAGAAATATATCGAAAAAAGGAATTTTTCTATGCTTTTTTCCTTTCCTTGTTGGATAAAATAAAAGTCGGTGGCAACTCTTGCTTACCGCGACATTTTGCAAACACAAACACAAAACGCAAACCAGCAAATTCCTAAAAAGAAACAGTACCCGGTTTTGGCCACCGTATTACAGAGTGATATGCACACCTTTCATTGGGATGGTAACTAGGAGCGGAAGTATTAGGATTCCGAGGAGGATCCTTCAATGTGACCAAATTCAACTTCAACATGTGTTGTAAGGCTTACGACATTGGCATGTTGAGTTTGGTATATTTCCTATTGGATGTATCCTGCTTACGCCGATTACCTTGTCGTTATTGGCGAGGTTGTTGTTGGGCTCGTGATGTAGCAGCAATTTGGAAAGGTCTACTCTCCACCAAGCCAATTTCTTGTCTCATCAAGGGCTGATTAATGACTTGATCCCAATCTTAAATGTTTCTTCCATATGGTTTCATTTGTATTGATGAAGCTTGTTGATGATATTTCTCAACTCTTCTTGTCCCCGAGCTAAGTTTTGGATAAGAGCCATTTGCTCTAGAATCTGGATTCTCATTGTTGCTATCTCCGCTTGCAATTGTATCATCTGGCCCTCCTTGTCGTGTTCAGGATTGTTATTGGTCAAGCTCCCAATGAGAAGTGCTTTCACTTCTTCTTGCCCCTTGGAGAAGTTTAGGAACAAATCTTGAAGTTGATCATTTTAGGTCTGAAGATCTTGGACATTCTGCTCGAGAGCCATTTTTACTTAAATAAACAGTAAGTGGATGAGGAAACCTGTATGGAGAAAACCTGTTATGATGTCATGCATGTTATGTGGATGTGATGTTTTCAAGGATCTTGCAGGGTAAACACAAGAAGATGTTAGAAGTTGAACTTTGAATACAACTTTAGTTGAAAAACTTCGTATAGTTGAATGTCCTTCCACGAGAATCGAGCTCACCGTGTCAAGTGGGTCATAGCCCTTGACTCTTGTTACCGTGCTTTGGTCTTTGACAACATTGGTTAGAGGAAAATAAATCCCCTTTCCTCTTGATAGACGTCTGGTTTAATATAGCACTGCACCACAGACCCTTGAGATCCTTGAAATGATTATTGAAAATTCTATGGTATGATGTCATGATGTTATGTACAAATTAACAAAGCAAACAAGTCGTTATGTACAAATAATCATAAACAAAACAAACAAGTCCTTAGGTTTAGGCTTGCATGGAGTTTTATAGGTAAGTACCCTCTTAAATTTTAGTAGGCTCAACCTGTCCTAGAAAGTAACCGGGTTCTAGGGAATCTCAATATCACTGATCTTTCTTCATCGGGCATTATTTCAGCGCAAGCTTCTTTATTGGCGACCGAAATGTCCCAAAAGTCCAATCTCAATGACCATAGTATCGAGTATCAACCAACGTTATACTGCACCAAAGCCGGCTATCTCACTACTTCCTAATGGCCAAGTTGTTTAATTAAAGGTTCTAAGGTCAGTTAGTGCTTCATGACACCACACATCGGCCCCATATTCTCCTTGACTAAACTCAAGGGCTACCGGTACCAACAAACGTGTCACACTAACATAGCCATTGCTTCAACCATGTCGATATACCCTGCACATTTTCCACAATTTATTGCTACTACTTACCTAATGGTGTTCCCTGATTCGGGTAGAGGATCAATACAAACTAGAACAAGGACCCATAAATGTAAAGCAATCAAGTCAAACAATGAAAGCAATTAAATGTGATCTAGCTCTAAGGTAACCCCACTTTTTATGGTCTCCAACAGAGTCGCCAGTTCTGTAATACGGTGGGAGAAATGACTTGGGTGTTTTGTGTTTTATCGCAATTGTTGCGGATAGCAAGAGACGCCACCTACTTTTCCTTTATCCAATAAGGAAAGGGTGAAAAGAACAGGAAAGACCTTTGAGATATTTTCTTGAGTTCGGGGGGTAGGTTATGAAAAGGGAAGGTGTTAGCACCCTTTTCATCCATAGTTATCTATGGGCTCTTAGTTGCTTGCTAGATCACTTTTGAAATTGCTTTGTTTGAAATGCGTTTGTGGTAGATTTTGAAAGTATTTTTGAAAAGCGCCTTCATTTAGGCAAACTTTGTAATGATTCTCGTCTCTATAAGAATGCATACAAAGTGTTGGACTTTTTGAAAATATTTCATGTTTTGAAAGTGTTTGGTGTGTTGGAAAAGATGTTTGTTTTCTGAAGATGGATTGTGAGCAAACAACTAAGAACGTTTTACCTACTCAAAAGTCTTTTGTTCATTTCTTCCTTCCTTTGATATTGCTATCTTACCATTGATTGGTAAGAAGCCTTATCTTTAGATGTAAAGGGACGGGTGTGGGTCATCGTATAGTCATGAATAACAATGTTGTGAGATATCTTAGCATTTCTCTTAAGGGACTAAGATCATTTATAAGGCAACATTCGTAGCGTCATTGAGGGACTATGATCTTGTATTTTTTATTGTTTTTGCTAAGGTATCTCACATGCATATCATGACCATTTTCTCAAGGCAACAAGTGTAGTTAACCCTAGAGGTGTAAGTGTGCAAGTGTTTATTTTTTTCATGCTTGATTTTGTCTTGGATTAAGCTTATCTAAGCATTGATTTTATCTTTCCATACAAACCTTAATTACTAGCATTTATATGAAAAGCGATAAACTGCAAAAAATAAATGTCTTACGCTATTACATCATTTTGGGAATGGGGTATACAAATTTACAAATGGGGATTATAAGAAATTAAACATAATTATATATTACAACCATATTGAAAGTTGAATAACATACAAGAATTGAAAGGAATATAACATACAAGACATGAATGAAAAGAAAATGAATTTGTTTTTATTTTGTTAAAGACAGATTTTGGCCTATTTAACTAAAAGGAAATTTAATTAAACTAAAGAAAAATTAAGATTAAGTTAAAGAAAAGAAAATAAATAGGAAAATATTTTTATTCTTTTTCACTGTAAGAAGTTAAATAAAATAAACTAAATAATTTAAATATATTTTTGGTGTTTTTGATTAATAAAAATAATTATAATAATAGCAATAATAAAGTAAAGAAAATGAGATAAAGATATAACATTTATGTCATGGGGGTTAAGAAAATGGAAATGCCAAGGCCCAGCCAATGGAGGCCCAGGCGCGCTTCCTACAAACAAACAAAAAGTGAGAAAATTTAGAAAAATGACAAAAGGTCTCGCTGGGGCTCGAACCCAAGACCTTCTATATGGCAAGGCTTTAGCGTGCGTTGTTTGTACCACTAGGGTGGTCTATTTCATCCGTTCATAAGATAACTTCAATTAAATATCAAATGAACTCGTTTCTGAATGTTTGAAATGCCCAGCTTCTTCTACCTTGTGCGTGCAGGCCATGATAACTCCGCTGTCAAGCTTCTAAAAGCTTCATTTCTCAGCCAAATCAAAAAATTAAATATCAAACATGCCTAAAATTTGAATACGAATCTAACCGTATAATTTTCAAAAGTTATGGATCAAAGGTTAGCATGAATTTTGTTCAGTACCAAAACTAAAACCTAACTGATCAGAGATGAAATTCTTAATGTACAAGCAAAGATAATCAAAATTATGGACATGGTCAGCTTCCTAGACATGATATCTACATCTTTTCTTCATAATGTATATACAAATGATGCTTGAATGAAGAGTTCCAAGTTTGAAAAACTTACCTCCTGAAGTGAAACTCGAATGAATTCTACACGAATTCCAGAAATAGTTTGATGATGGATTAAGCTTGCATGGACTTCCTTGAAGTTATTCCAATTGTTAGAATGTCTTGTATCTTGCCCAACTATTCTGGACAAGCCAAGCTGTAATGGTGGATTTTGAAAATGGTGGATGATGAAGGAGGAGTTACAAAAGTGGTTTAAGGTTTGTGATAGTTCCTATCTGGTGTATGGAAGCTTAGTGAATTGAAAGGCCAAAAAACGTACAAAGGGATTTGAGATTTTGTGTGTAGAGTTAGAATGTGCCAATTTTTTTGCTTGTGTGCAGGTTCTGAGTTTTTGAGAGTTTTGGGAGTTTTCTAAGGCTGGTCATCTCCTCCTTTATGTTGCAAATAACGTCTCTATTTATACGGAAGAGGTTTGACATCTTGTAGTAACCAGAATCTTGAGATAACATGTTATGGTTTAGTTGAAAATTAAAAAATCAAGTTGAATGGATTTTCATGGTTCCAAAGTTCAAGTACAAGCATGGCCTGATGTTTGTTGGGTGCAGAAGACTTGATTCATGTTTTTGATATTGCTTGCAATCAGAGATAAATGTCACAAGGCTCAATGCATTGAGAATTTGCGTAAAGCTTGCTTTTCTAAAATGGCAATGGTAACTTTGTGCCATTAAGGGAAAATTGGCTTGGACAATACTTTAAACACTTGGGTAAGAGCTTAATTAATTGTGTAAACAATTAATTATAGAGTGAAACACAAGTTTGAGGCCTGCAAAGCAAGATCATGTAGCATGGCCTATGGATTTGATCAATGTTCTTCAAAATTTTGTGTTCAACTTGATTCCTTCTACAAAGATCTTGAATCTCTGTAGAACTTTGATCTTTTTCTTACTCTGGTTTTTGACAAGCATCTTGAAGATGTCGAATACTTTGTCCTTTCATTTTGATCACATAGATCTATAACTTTCGTCCAAACTCATCAACAGACAAAACAATATTTGTTTCCAGCAATTGTATGTTCTTCAAATGGACCACGTTCATCTGAATGTACCACTTTGAGTATGCAAGATGATCTCATTGGCATAGTTAAAATGAAAGAATTTCTGGATTGCTTTCCTACTAAACAAACTTCACAAAGTTTTTTCAGGCATCTCAAGACTTAGAATACCAGTAACCATATCTTGAGTAATCAGTTGATTAAGTGGTCGAAAGTTTACATATCCAAACTTCAAATGCCACAACCAACTATCCTTGTGGTCGAACAATTTTTAAACATTGAACTTCTATCGAATTGATCATTGTCTTAAATGTCCTGTTTTTCAACAACAGAGATTTTAAGACCAAATTGTTCTTGGTGTCGAACAATTTCAAAACTCCGTCTTTCATGAAAACTGAGAAACTTTTTTGACCAGTTGTCCAACACTTAGCAAGTTTCACTTTATTCCAGGTACATAGAGCACATCTTTAATCATAACTTTTCCTCCATTACTCATTTGAAAGACTATGTTACCAGTACCTTCTTCTTGCAATGAACTATTATCATCAAGTTTTTTTGTTAAATTGTAATTCATAGTGTCTAAACTATGTGTATTGAAGGTTTTAGAGGTGGATCGAAGCAGGTGGCTTGAAGGAAGCCATTTCCCAGTCGAATCTTGTGGATCGAAGCAAGCATGAAGATAGACAACACGTCAGCTATCAATCTGGCGAAGAACCCAATAACACATGGTCGAAGCAAGCACATCGAAATGAGGTTCCATTATCTCCGAGAGCAGGTAGCAGATGGGAAGATGAATTTAGAACACTACAGAACTGAGAATCAGATTGCAGACATCATGACGAAGGAAGTGCAGGTCAAAGTATTCAGAAGACTAAGAACCATGATGAATAATGAATTAGGTGGTGTGTTAAATTATAATTCATAGTGTCGAAACTATATGTGTCGAAGGGTTTAGAGGTGGATCGAAGCAGGAAGCTCGAAGGAAGCTGTTGTACCCCAAAATTTGCCATCCCATTTCCTCAACATTTTCTCATCACAAAACCCTTGGAGCTCAAGATCCAGTTAGGGTTCCCTCTGCTCAAGACTTCTCCTTGCACTGTTGACCTAAATTAGGGTTTGTGTTTGCACAAAGATGTTTTGACCTAAAAAGCCTAAGATGACTTTCATGCTTCATGTTGGACTCCCAAGTTTATTCATACAAAGTTTCAAGTCTTGATTCCAAATTTTGCCCAGTCAATTGGACAGTTGACCTAGAAATCAACTGTATTGGGGGAAAAGTCAACTGTGGCCAATTGACAGTCAAATCTCATGAAAATTGACCCACATCAACATTATGAACTCACATAGACCATTTGATCAAGTTTGGATCACAATTCCGCAAGAAATTTGATCAGATCATCAAAAGGGCAAAATGGTCATTTTTAGGGTTTTGACTGCACCAAGGCAATTTTTGACTGTTTGACCTAGCAAATGGCAAACCAATCTCACATATGGACTCAAGGGCCCCATGGAATTATTTTGACATGCTCAACAAGTGCAAAAGATCCCAAATACACAAGATTGACAGTTGAATTTCCCAGTCAATTGATCAATTTTGACTGTATACTGAAAAGTCAAACTTTGACTTTTTGGTCAAAATCAAGGGTCAAGATTCATTTTTCATCAAAACATGCCAAATCATGAAACTTGTTCACCAAGAAATCAAAAAATACAAATTAGGGTTTGAAATGGAAATTTTTCATAACTTAGAATTTTTCTAAGTTATGGAAAACCCTAATTTTTTCCCAACTTTGCCCCACTTTCTCACCAAGATTCATTTGGATTCAAGCAAAAGTCAAAACATGAAAGTTATAGCTTGGTGCATAATCTACAACTTTGATTCACAAAGTTTTCCCAAATGAGGTTTGTATCTCAAGTTATGATTTTTGGAATAAGGGTACTAAACCATTTTTAACTTAGTGAAATTTTAACCTATTTTGGCAAGGTTTTTTACCTAACTTCAAGGCCATTTTCCATACACTTCCACTTGGAATTTCAATTTGCATTTCAAAGATGGATTGTAGTAAACATTCCAAGCTTTCCAAAATGTCCAAGAACTCATCAAACAACCTCATAACTTGAGAGAATCGTATTTTGCAAAATAGGAAAAAGTCACTTTTGTTCTTGGCCAAGACATGTTCATACTTTGGTGCCATTTTGAATTCAGCATGCTTAAGCTACATTACAGGTCCTAAAACCCTTTGACACTCAATAATTTAATGCAAAACCCTTGTGTCTTAGCATTATCTTGTTCATTAAACCATTACACAAGAGATTAACCTTAAAATGGAAAAAGCACTTTAGCCATTTTTGAAAAGATTGCTTTATGTCAAGTTCACATATCTTTGAAGTACAAAGAAATCTCTGAGGCACAAGTTATGAGACACATTGCATTGATCAAGACAAGGCTTTGCAGCATGATTAGGGGGCCTGCATAAGCTTGTAACAAGGACTTGGCATTTTTAACTTAAGAAATAAGAAATATTGCATAATGGTGACCAACTTCCATATCAGTGAACCAGGCCTTAGAGAAAGATATAAAACACATTCCAAACATTGATCCTAAGCTGAAGCACGATCCTAACATCCCTCATACACTCCCATTCCCAGAATCACCTTCAAACTGCAAGAACAGGGCAGGGCCTGCAGTTTGAGTGCCATCTCTCTTTCCTCTCAAGCTTTCTTGCCCAAACCAGTTCACACACCTTCCCTATCATCTATGCAAGCTAACCAAAACCTAAAACACGACCTGTAACTCCTCTAACTAGTTCAACCATTTTCACTTTTCTGATTTGCAGGTGAAGTGCTCTAGCACGATTCAAAAGCTTTCAAGACAAAGTAAAGCTTGGAATAGCATCCCTGGACCTCAAGGAAGCTATACCAATCATCACCTTGCACTGAAAGCTTCTCCATTACCAGATAGAACTTCAACTGAACAGGTAAGTTCATGAACTCGTATCTCTCTTATTAGGCATTGTTAGCTTTAGGTTTGTGAAGGAAACATGTCACAATCATAGCCCTGAACATGCCCATATAATTAGATTTCATTTATATTATGTGTGCTGCAAGAATTTTGAGCCTGAACATTGATAAAAAGCTAGGTAAGAAATTGGGGGAGAGGAAATTCTCCCTCATCTTAGAGAGTTAAGACAAGTTCTTTATATCCCTGAATTCGTCTCTTGATGCTGAACATTTTTTATGTTGAGAGTTTTCATTAAAAAGCCAGGAATCAGGATGTTTGAATCAGTAAGCAAAGCGCGCGTTTTTTGAACGTTTTCTGGCTGGAGGTTGAAGAAGGGTCTATTGGGCTGGGCTTGTTCCATATTTCTTATTTGCACCATGTTTTTGGTTTTACACCCCCTAAGCCCATTTCATTCATTTTAATGATTTTTTGACTTTTTCTTTTTTGTTTGACTTATTTATTTTTCATCATAATATAAAAAAAAATATAAAAAAAAATTTGTACCATTTTTCTATTTATTAGGAATTTATTTACTTAAATTAGTATTTGTACATAAATAAAGAGATAGATACATTTTACTTAAAATACAAAAAAATAATAGAAACACATTTCATTTTCATTTTTATTTTGTTTTACTTTCTGAAAATATTTTATAGAAAAAATATTTTTTTTATTAAATATTAAATATTATTAATTTGTATATATAATACCTATTTAGTAAATAATACATATATATATATATATATATATATATATATATATATATATATATATATATATATATATATATATATATATATATATATATATATATATATATATATATATATATATATATATATATATATATATATATATATATATATATATATATATATATATATATATATATATATATATATATATATATATATATATATATATATATATATATATATATATATATATATATTTATTAATGTATTTAGGATAAAAATGCAAAAATACATACACTTTTTATTTTTATTAATATTTAAATATAAAAATATCTTTTGACAAATATACTTCATTTTATTTTATTTTTATACAATAAATAAATACTTGTACATAATAAATAAATAATGCATTTTATTTAATAGAATTAGGGTTTACCCTTAAAATACAAAAACTCCAAAAATAATACTTTTTTTATTTTTATTTATTTGACATAAATAATACTTTTTTCTCATACATATAAAAACCCTTTTTTGCATTTTGCACCTTTATTTTTTCCCATTTAATTTATGCAATTAATCACTTGTAAATAATTCCAAATTGATGTAATAGTTTAGGTTTAAATTCCTTGTTAAAAATCCCCATTTGAACATTTGTACCCCCCTTCCCATATATGGTTTTGTAATAGCTTAGTAAATTTATTTTCGCACTTTATTGCTTTCTAATTATACCATGTTAGAATTAGGGTTTGTATGCGAAAAAACAACGAAAATAGTTTTGACCTAATTTCAAGATAAACAAGCATGAAAATGGACACACAAATCACACTTGCACCCCCTAGGGTATTCCACTTGTTGCCTTTCAAAATTGGGCCATATTGCATGTTAGGTCTCTTTGGGCAAAACAAACACAAATCAAATGATCATAGTCCCTCGATGACGCTTTCAAAATGTTGCCTAAACAAATGATCAAGTCCCTTAAGAAAAATTGCCCAAAGATACTTGACACCATTGCAATTATGGTCTAAAACGATGACCCGCGCCCGTCCCTTTCACATCCTAACATGAGATTGTCCACCAAATACAATGGTGGAACAAACTTATTAAAAGGGTTAAAACATAGCAATAAACTTTGAGAAATTTAGGAGTAGATAACCTCTTAGTTACTTGAATCAAAACTTGCAAAAACAAAACACTTGCCTATTTTCTAAAACCACACCTCACAACACTTTCAAAACAACTTTCAAAAAACAAATGAAAACCTTTTCAAAAGACATACATCTTTGTATACATCCCCACATGGATCATTACAAAGGTTGCCACCACATTGGCTTCTTTTCAAAACATTTTCAAACCCACACACACAAGCACCATTTCAAACAATTGAAAACAAAAGGCAAGTGATCTAAGCAAGTAACTAAGAGCCCATGGATAACCATGGATAGAAAGGGTGCTAATACCTTCCCTTTCTATAATCTACTCCCCGAACCCAAGAAAACATCTCAAAGGTTTTTGATGTGCTTTTTAAACCTTTCCTTAGGTTAAAATAAAAAGTCGGTGGCGACTCTTACTCAACCGAAACATTTGCGAAAACAAACGCAAAATCATAGTCAGTTCTCCCACCGTATCACAGAACTGGCGACTCTGCTGGGGAATAAACTTAAAAGTGGAGTAACCTTAGGGTTTAGATCACCTTTGTTTTCAATTGTTTTCTTTGTTTGCTTTTATATTTGTGGGCTTTGCATCGGAGTTTCATAGATCCTAACCCGGATCTGGGAAATACCCTTTTTAGGTAGCATAATCTGTGAGGGACCTGTCCGGCGTAGACCGACATGGGTGAAGCAGTGGCTACGTTGGTGTGGCACCTTGGTCTGTACCTATATCCCTTGTGTTGCAATGAGGAGAATATAGGTCTTCTAAGGAGTCATTAAACACCAACCAACCTTAGAACCCTAAATTGACCAAACTTGGCTATTAGGACAGTAGCAGTATGCTACACTCATTGAGACTAAACTCTCGCGATGGTTCTGGCCGCAAGAAAAGATTGTGATGCTGGAGTTATGACCGATTGAGGGTAGTCAATGATTTGAGATCCTCTAGAACCCGGTTACTTTTGATAGGACAGGTTTTAACCAACGAAACCAAAAGAGGGTAATACCTAAAATTCATGCTGGCCTGAAACCTAAGGGTGTCTTGTGTGACTTGTGTGCCTTATCATGCTTGCCTGTGTGAATACTTGTGGTGTGCTTCATCATAGCATCATGCCATCATACCATTGCATGCATCCTGTATAAAGGACTAACCCATTTCAAAGACAAAAAAGTTTCATCTTTGCTCTGTTTTGTAGGACATCATGATACCCGTACGTAGGAATACTATCCGGCTCAACTTTGTTCAACCACCAACTTTGCTCAAGGAGTTGGTTGGTAGGATTCCAAACACTTCTTCCTTTATCAGCAGGCATGGTTCTCTCCTTGGCTTGATCACTGCAAAATGGGACCAACAACTGATAAGTGTTCTGACCCAGTTTTATGACCCTCTGTATCATTGTTTCACCTTTCAAGACTTCCAGCTGGTTCCTACCCTGGAAGAATTCTCTTACTTGCTTGGGATCCCTGTCTTGGAACAAAATCCATTCACTGGTTTGGAAAAGACTCCTAGGCCTGAAGAGGTTGTTGCAGTCCTCCCCTTGACCAAAGAAGAGGTATTGGCTAACTGGGAAACTAGAAGTAGAGTTAAGGGTTTTTTTGGTCAAATTTCTGGTTGGCAAGGCTAATGATTTCTGGAATGACTTGGACTTCAAGGCGTACGAAGATATTCTGGCTCTTTTGATTTATGGTCTGGTACTGTTTCCCAATCCTGACACCTTTATCAGTATCCATGTCATAAGGATCTTCATGTCTCGGAATCCTGTACCCACTCTTTTGGGTGATATCCTGCAACAACTTTATGCTCGTACTGCTCGAAAACGGGGAACTCCGTGGTGTTGTGCTCCTTTGCTAGTGAGGTGGTTTATTTCGCACCTTCCTAAGTTCGTGCTGAAGAATGAAGAAGGAAAGGGTTGGGCTCGAAGGTTAATGTCTCTCACTGATAATGACATCACTTGGACTCTCAGAGGTTTGGATGAAGTAGCTGTCATTGATCGTTGCGGAGAATACCCTAATGTTCCGTTGATTGGTATCCTAGGAGGAATCTCTTATAATCCATGCTTAGCTCTCCGCCAGTTTGGAAGAGCCAGAAGAGTTGGGCCTCATGAAATGTTGGTCCCTCACTTCCATTTTGAGTTTCAGACAGACAGTGACAATCTACGTCGTGGATTCATTAAGGCTTGGGACAGAATTCACAAAGTTGACCCACATGAGTTGGGACCAAAGACTTCTCTACCAATGGAACCCTATTGCAAATGGGTCCGCATCCGTGCTCAGAAGTTAGGTATGCCGTACGAAGCTGTCAGACCGATCATTCTTGAATCTCCTGATGAAGATGGGGTTCCTCCAACTGTCCTCCCTCCTCAGATACCTGCTGATTTTGACACAATGAAGAGATCTTGGGCGCAGCTAAAGGAAGAACGGGATTTCTATCGGGAAAAGTTCAACGAGCAGGAACGGAAGATTCAAAGGCTGACTAAGCAATTGGAGGAAGAGCGGGTCCTGAATAACTACATCAACACTGAGAAAAGGAGGCCATGGGAGCACTGATGGGCTTTGGATATTTCCTTTTATAGCTTTTATTTCCTTTCCAGTATTTTCCATTCCTGTAATGCCTAAGGGCAAATTGTTGAACAATTAAATTTTTAATCTAATGAAGTGTGTTTCCCTTTTGTCTACAAAGTTGAATCTTGTTTGTCTTTGAAAACATAAAACATACGCATTTCATTGCACCATATGCATAGCAGGTACCCTATTTCACAAGTTGTTTAATCTTCTTCACTGTTTATTTGAACAGTCATCATGAATCCAGACTCATCCAGCGAGCAAGCAATCAAGGCCCTTCAGGCCCAAAGTGCCCAGTTTCAAGAGATGGTCCTGAGCCTGGCCCAAGGTCAGCAAGAGTTGAAGACCCTACTCCTGAAGAAGAAGAAGAAAAAGAGGACTGCGTTATTCAACACTGGACGCAGATTTGGGAACACACTCTATAATGAAGCTGACCCAACTACTTCTTCTGCTGAGAAAAACAGTCCCCAAGGGGGAGGAGCTCATAGTCCCGCAGTCTCCGACAACGAGACGGACTATAATGACGAACAATACCCACCTGCTGCTGACAGATACAAGCAATTGGAGGACCGCTTGAGCGCCATGGAGATTCAGAATGTGTCGGGGCTGGATTTCGGAGATTTGGGGTTATCTTCTGGGGTAGTAATTCCACACAAGTTTAAGGCGCCTGCCTTTGCCAAATATGACGGGGCTTCTTGTCCCAAGCTGCATCTAAGGTCGTACGTAAGGAAGATCCAACCTTACACGGAAGATAAGAACCTTTGGATTCACTTCTTCCAAGATAGCCTTTCGGGGTCACAGCTTGAGTGGTTCTACCAACTGGATGGAACTAGCATCCGACACTGGGAAGATTTGGCAACCGCGTTCTACAGACAATATCAATACAATTCTGATCTCGCTCCTACGCATACCCAACTTCAGGGTATGTCTCTAGGAACGGGCGAAGGGTTCAAAGAATATGCACAAAAATGGAGGGATTTGGTTGGCAGGGTGCAGCCTCCATTGACTGATCGTGAGCTGGTTGATATGTTTCTAGGGACTTTGTCTGGTCCATTTTTCAATCATTTGGTTGGTAACTCCTCCGCTGGGTTTACGGATTTGATTCTGACAGGTGAGAGAATTGAAGCTGGCATCAGGTCAGGAAAGATACAAAAAGCTGCCTCCCCAAGTACTAAGAAGAGGTTGTTTAAGAAAGAAGCAAGTGCCGTCTATGGCCCTAGAAGACAAGTCAAACCAGAAAGTCGCCAAGCCGTCAATGCTTTGGTCATTTCAAAACCTGTTGCTGCTCCTCAGCAGTACAATCAACAAAGAAGTGAAAGGCCCAAGAGACAGTATACTCGGTTGAGTATGACCTTGTCACAAATTTTACCCCAACTGTTATCAACCAACTTGGTGACCATCAAAGAAGCTCCTAAGATCGTCAATACTGCATCTCCTAAATATAACCCAAATGCCCGTTGTGTTTATCATTCCGATAGCCCCGGGCACACTACTGATGATTGTTGGGCCTTGAGAAATAAAGTGCAAGATCTTATCGACGCGAAGGAAATTCAGTTTGAAGCGCCTGAGAGGCCAAATGTTGTAACTGCTCCTATGCCCCGGCATAGAGTAAATGCCATTGAGGAAGAGTTGTATGCTATTTCGGTGAATGACGTTGCTACCCCCCTTTTGACTGTTAAGAGGAACTTACTACTAGCCGGTTTATTTTCGGGTTGTAGCAAGGGTTGCCTCCTGTGTGCTGTTATCCCTACCGGTTGTCCGCTGCTGAAATCAGGCATCCAAAGCCTGATGGATAGCAAAGAAATTATGTTCAAGAAAACGGTTGTTCCGTATGTCTCCGTTGAAGAAATATCTGTTGTCACAATTTACAATCCTGCCAAAGCTCCCATGAAGAAACCAGTCCAAATTATGTCTGTTGCACCCATTACTATTACTGTTCCGGGGCCACTCCCTATGAGTCTGATAAAGCGGTCCCATGGCATTATGGAGCCGACGTGTATGTGCTTGGGGTGAAGCAGGAGTTCAACACCAATACCAGTATCAGTAACATCACTGGTCCCGCCAAGATTACCCGCAGTGGCAGGCTCTTCTCGCCTGACATTACACCGCCAGTTATCCGAAAACCTCTTACCATCACACCCGCAAGTGTGCATGTCCCAATTCAAGTTCCTGTGTCTACTACTGCCGCCGAGTCCTCCGATACTCGGGGCAAAGAAGTTGCTACCGATTTGCCTGCCAGGACGGAGGCACCAAAAAAGACTGCTGTGGAAGCCTCCCAACAAGAAATGGAGGAAATTCTTAAAATCATCAAAAGGAGTGACTTCAATGTTGTTGAACAGTTGGGGCATACTCCCTCCAAAATCTTTATGCTATCATTACTGCTATGCTCAGAGGCCCATGCAAAATCCCTGATTTCATTTCTGAAAACGGCCCATGTGCCACAAGAGACCTCTGCAGATCAATTCACTGACTGTGTAGCTAATTTGACAGCTGACAATGGATTGGGGTTCTCGGATGCTGACCTCACCGCCAAAGGGAAAAATCACAATGATGCCCTGCATGTTTCCATAGAATGCAGGGGCACTACTCTCGCGCACGTATTGGTGGATACCGGTTCTTCCCTGAATGTTTTGCCCAAGAAGGCATTGGATCGCTTGGATTGTGAGGGTCTGGAGTTGAAACCTAGTAACATCATTGTTAGAGCCTTCGACGGTTCTAAGAGGATGATGCACGGTGAAGTAGACATTCCTATTCGTGTGGGTTCCCAAGTTTTCGACTCAACGTTCTATGTAATGGATATTCGTCCATCTTACTCCTGCTTGTTGGGTCGACCCTGGATTCACAAGGCTGGGGCAGTAACCTCCACTCTACACCAAAAGCTCAAATACCCTGTCAAAGGGAAGATTGTTACTGTGCAGGGTGAGGAGGAATACATGGTTAGTCACTTGAATTCATTCCGGTATATCGAGATGGACGGGGAGTTTATTGAAACCCCCTTTCAGCATTTTGAGGAGGTACCTCCAATTTTGGCATCGGCTGAAGCAGTGGTTGAAGAAGACTTTCCGTTGAAGATGGCGTCCTTGAAAGATGCTCGGGCTGTAATCGAGAAAGGCAATTGTGCAAATTGGGGTCAGCTTCCTGACTTCACTCAAAAGAATGACAAGTTTGGGCTGGGCTTTACTGAAGAGGCTCAGAGGACTGTGCGCAAGGAAAAGATCAGAAAGGCTCCGGTGTTTATCTCCAACCCAAGGGTGAATGCTATCGAGGAGGACGTAGAGGAAGCAGAGTTTGACAGTTGGATCTATCCAACCACCAGCAACGGACCAAGCAACTGGACGGCAAAGGATTTTACACCTATCACATTTGTCACGCAGTAATTAATTCTTTTGATTTCCAATTTGTAACAAACAATATGTTAAAACTTTGTTGGCTCAGTGTCCTACCCGGGGCATCGTAGCTCCATTTGTGAGGGCTTTTTGTATGACATTTCCATATATCATCAATCAAAACATTGGACATTTGTTGCATTTCAAATCTTGTGCTCTTTTTCTTTCTGTGTTATATATTTCAAAACAGCTATATTTACACACACTCACTCATACAGGTTTCAATCCACTCTGGATCTCACTGGTAACAACTCTGCTACCACCAGTTATGACTTCGAGAATCCTATCAACTTGGCCGAAGACGAAGGTGAGGATGATTGCGAAGTGCCTGGTGAACTCGCAAGACTGCTACTCCAGGAAGAGAGGGCTATTCAACCACATGAAGAGCCGGTGGAAACAGTTAACCTGGGTACTGAGACAGATAGGAAAGAGGTCAAGATTGGGGCTAATCTAGAGCTCAGTGTGAACCAACGATTGATCCAGATGCTACATGATTACATGGAGATATTTGCTTGGTCCTATGAAGACATGCCTGGTTTGGATGCCGACATTGTAGTTCATCACCTGCCAACCAAGGAAGATTGCCCTCCGGTAAAGCAAAAGGTCCGCCGTATGCGCCCAGAGATGTCCGAAAAGATCAAGGCCGAGGTCATGAAGCAATTTGATGTCGGGTTTCTAGCAGTAACTTCTTATCCTCAATGGGTTGCCAACGTGGTGCCAGTACCGAAGAAGGACGGTAAAGTCAGAATGTGTGTCGACTACAGGGATCTAAACAGGGCAAGCCCCAAGGATGACTTCCCCTTACCTCACATCGACGTTCTTGTTGACAATACTGCTCAACACAAGGTGTTCTCCTTCATGGATGGTTTTTCATGGTATAATCAGATCAAGATGGCTCCGGAAGATATGGAAAAGACTACCTTTGTAACTCAGTGGGGCACCTTCTGCTACAAGGTCATGCCGTTCGGGTTGAAAAATGTTGGGGCAACCTACCAACGCGCCAAGGTTGCTTTATTTCATGATATGATCCATCATGAGATTGAGGTATATGTTGATGACATGATTGCAAGGTCTCAAACTGAGGAGGAGCACCTTGACCATCTGAGGAAGCTGTTTGACCGACTCAAGTTATACAAGCTGAGGTTGAATCCCAACAAATGCACCTTTGGGGTAAGGTTCGGAAAATTGCTAGGTTTCATTGTAAGTGATAAAGGTATTCAGGTGGACCCTGCCAAGGTAAAAGCCATACAAGAGATGCCGACTCCAAAGACAGAGAAAGAAGTCAGAGGCTTCCTGGGACGACTGAATTACATTGCCCGATTCATCTCACATCTGACTGCTACTTGTGAGCCAATCTTCAAATTACTGAAGAAAGATCAAGTAGTACTTTGGAACGATGAATGTCTTGCTGATTTTGAAAAGATAAAGGAGTACCTCCAAGAGCCACCCATTCTCATGCCACCCGTGGAAGGAAGACCTCTGATACTATACTTGACAGTACTTGACAATTCAATGGGATGTGTGTTAGGGCAGCATGACGAGTCTGGCCGAAAAGAGCACGCTATTTATTACCTGAGCAAAAAGTTTACCGACTGTGAGTCTCGTTACTCACTGCTTGAGAAAACTTAATGCGCTCTGGTATGGGCTGCTCGCCGGCTGAGACAGTATATGTTAACTCACACTACTCTTTTGATTTCAAAGATGGATCCCATCAAGTACATATTCGAAAAGCCTGCTCTGTCTGGAAGAATAGAGAGATGGCAAATGATCTTGACAGAATATGATATCCAGTATACAACTCAGAAAGCGATCAAAGGAAGTGTACTGGCAGATCATTTGGCACACCAACCTGTGGACGATTACCAATCATTGAACTTTGATTTTCCGGACGAAGATATCATGGTGGTAACTGACTGTGAAGTACCTGGACCGGATGAAGGACCTGAGGAAGGATCCCGATGGTCTATGAATTTTGACGGAGCCTCCAATGCTTTGGGTAACGGCGTCGGCGCTGTAATCATATCTCCCAAAGGAACTCATACTCCACTCACCGCCCGATTATGTTTCAACTGCACCAACAACATGGCAGAATATGAGGCATGTATCATGGGTCTGCAAGCTGCAATCGACTTAAGGATCAAATTTCTGAGTGTCTTTGGAGATTCCGCTCGCGTGATCAATCAGATCAAAGGCGAGTGGGATACGAAACACCCAAATCTTATTCCTTACAAGGAGTATGTGTCAACCTTGCTTCCCCACTTTGAAGAGATAACTTTTGAGCACTTCCCAAGAGAGGAGAATCAGCTAGCGGATGCACTAGCTACGATGTCTTCAATGTTCAAAGTTAAATGGGACAATGAGGCTCCCCGGATCATTATCTGGAAGTTGGACGAACCGGCATACTGCTGCGATCTTGAGGCCGAAAAGGTGACTGAAAAACCTTGGTATCATGAGGTGAAGAGGTACTTGGAAGCTCAGGAATACACTGAAGGTGCATCTGTCAATGACAAGAAGTTCATGAGAAGGTTTGCGGCGAAATTCTTCCTCAGCAACGGCATTCTCTACAAACGGAATCATGATTCAACTCTACTACGTTGTGTGGATAAGGCTGAAGCAGAGAAGATCATGATAGAACTGCATGAAGGTACATTCGGAACATATTCCAGTGGACACACCATGGCAAAGAAAATCCTTCGGGCAGGATATTTCTGGTCCACAATGGAAGCCGATTGTTATCAACACTCTTGAACTTGTCACAAATTCCAGATCTATGCTAACAAGGTGCATTTCCCTCCGGTTCCTCTGAACGTCCTGACGGCACCTTGGCCTTTTGCAATGTGGGGAATTGATATGATCGGGGAGATCCGACTGACGGCATCCAATGGACACCACTTCATCTTGGTGGCAATCGATTACTTCACGAAGTGGGTTGAGGAAGCTTCCTACGCCACAGTAACCAAGAGCGTCGTGGCACGTTTCATCCGGCATAATTTGATATGTCGGTACGGCGTCCCGGAAAGAATCATTACGGACAATGGTACCAATCTCAATAACAAAATGATCACTGAACTCTGCGAATAATTCAAGATACAGCACCACAATTCTTCTCCCTACCGGCCGAAGATGAATGGGGCTGTAGAGGCAGCTAATAAGAATATCAAGAAATTTGTGCAGAAGATGACAGTGACCTATAAAGATTGGCACGAGATGTTACCATTCGCTCTTCATGGGTATCGTACCTCAGCAAGGACGTCAACCGGGGCAACTCCTTTCTCCTTGGTCTATGGTACGGAGGCAGTCTTGCCAATTGAAGTCCAGATACCCTCTCTCTGGATAATGAAAGATGCAGACTTGAATGAAGATGACTGGATCCAGGCTCGACTTGATCAATTAAACCTAATTGACAAAAAGAGGCTCACTGCTATCTGTCATGGTCAAACGTATCAAAAACGGATGATCAGTGCATTTAACAAGAAAGTCAGACCACAAGAGTATCAAGTTGGGGAGCTGGTAATCAAACGCATCATCCTTCCTCAAAGTGATCCCCGGGGCAAATGGACCCCTACTTACGAAGGGCCATTTGTGGTTAAACATGTGTTCTCAGGAGGAGCCATGATCCTAACCACCATGGATGGTGACGACCTTCCTCACCCCGCCAATGCAGACATAGAGAAAAGATACTACGCATGAATAAAAGACCTGCTAGGTTGACATACCTAGGCAAAAATAAGGGCTTCCCGGCGAACCAAAAGGGTTCGGGCAAAAATAAGGGATGAAATGAAAAAAAAATTGTACACCCGGCAAGTCGAAAACCTGAAAAGGCGGCTTGGGCAAAAATGGGTATCCCGGTGGACTGAAAACCCGAAAGGGCGGTCCAGGCAAAAGTTAGGGATAAAGCGTAACACTATGTCTCATTGGATCACTTCGCATCCGGAATTCGGCATCAACCGTCTGGCTCAGATCTCGGCATCGATCAATCAGCTTCATCTTCAATCAAGCAGCAAAGTGATGAGAGGCTTGAAGACATAAAGGCGATAGCAGAGTTGGAACCCAGTGGGATTGTTCACATAGCTGTTTTGTTTCCTTTTCAAAATTGTAAATTCTATGGTATTCGGCGGCATTCTCTTACTAGGATGTCAGCCTCTTGTACAAAAAACGCCTATTCACAGGCAAAATTCAAATCAATACAAATTCACTTGTCCATACAAATTTCCATTGTTTTTCCTTTTTCTGTTTTGTCTTGCGAAGAACGTCCAATGTTCATTTTTGATATATGCATTTGACATTAAATTGCTGATTCATAAATATTTGCATATGAAACAAAAGATTAATTACAGGTGACATCAGAAACAGGGGCAATGTGAAGTTGTCTGATGCAGTCTGGTTGCTTTGTCCGCCAAGGTACCAAGGTAGATTCGACTGAAGAATGTGACCAAATCATCTCAACTCCCCACAGAGTAAGACAAGATTCAGCATTACTTTCCCCGAAGCAGAGTTGGTCCCCCGTCGATCCTGAAAAGACACAACATTCCCCGGCAGAATATCAGTACCTCAGTACAATTCCAAAAGTTTCCCCGGGAAAGCAGAATTCTTATCCCCAGCCGGTCTTAAGGCTTATCCCCAGTAGATTCTGGAAGCTTGTTCCCTGCAGAATACGGACGTCTCTCCCGAGCTTTATCCAAAGTTATTCCTCACAAGGGCTTATAACTGGGTTATCCTCAGCTATCTGCCACGGAAGATCGCCCTCGACAAAGTTCTTCCTTTTTTTCCCCAGCGGAGTTTATCTTCGGTATTCCCAAGCGGAGTTTATCATCATTATCCCCAGCGGAATCCATCATTGAAGTCCTCAGCAGGCCTCTCATCAAAACTTCAGCAAAGTATCTCTGCCACAGAGCAATTCCCCGGCCGGTCGTCAAGGATTTATTTTCCTAAGACGAGATTACATTCATAAACATTTCACATTTTCATACATCTCGCTTACATTCATGATAAAGTGCATACAACACTATCTCATGTTGAACATCATGACATCATGCATATCATACATCATGACATTGCATACAACTTATATTTTTGCCTTTTCAGGGAAAAAGACAATCCCAAAGACAACTACCTTCAACTATCACAATTCCAGATTCGATACCTGTATCTAGCCAGGGCATATCTGTTGACCATATTTCCAGACTCGATTCCTGTATCTAGCCAGGGCACGTCTGAAGAGTTCGAAGATTCGATTCCTATATCCAGCCAGGGCATATCTATCAACTGTCACAATTCCAGATTCGACTCCTGTATCTAGCCAGGGCATATCTATTGACCACATTTCCAGACTCGATTCCTGTATCTAGCCAGGGCACGTCTGAAGAGTTCGAAGATTCGATTCCTGTATCCAGCCAGGGCATATCTATCAACTGTCACAATTCCAGATTCGACTCCTGTATCTAGCCAGGGCATATCTATTGACCACATTTCCAGACTCGATTCCTGTATCTAGCCAGGGCACGTCTGAAGAGTTCGAAGATTCGATTCCTGTATCCAGCCAGGGCATATCTATTGACGACTATTTCCGGATTCGACTCTTGTATCCAGCCAGGGCACATCTGTGAACAACCGATTGTAGATTCGATGCCTGTATCTAGCCAGGGCATATCTGCATAAGGAGATTGAAGATCAAACACCTGTAACAAGCCAGGAAAACATCTGTCTTTCTCAAATACACAAGTTCCCGCTAAGGAATCTCTTATGCGATCAACACCTCCAAATGGCATCTATAAGCCCATTCCCGACAAGGTTCTGTCACATCCCCAGATGGCATCTATAAGCCCATCTCCCTATCCACCATCTCTCCAAATGGCATCTATAAGCCCATCCCCAACATCACATTGCTGATACTCCGACATGCGAGTGCAAATTTTCGGGCACTCTAGTGTCCAATCTCCTTTTACCCTCGAGTCACGAAAGGCAAACTTGCCAATCTAACTCTTCAGGTTCAAGAAGATTGAACAGGGGCAACTGTTGTACCCCAAAATTTTCCCTCCCATTTCCTCAACATTTTCTCATCACAAAACCCTTGGAGCTCAAGATCCAGTTAGGGTTCCCTCTGCTCAAGACTTCTCCTTGCACTGTTGACCCAAATTAGGGTTTGTGTTTGCACAAAGATGTTTTGACCTAAAAAGCCTAAGATGACTTTCATGCTTCATGTTAGACTCCCAAGTTTATTCATACAAAGTTTCAAGTCTTGATTCCAAATTTTGCCCAGTCAATTGGACAGTTGACCTAGAAATCAACTGTATTGGGGGAAAGTCAACTGTGGCCAATTGACAGTCAAATCTCATGAAAATTGACCCACATCAACATTATGAACTCACATAGACCATTTGATCAAGTTTGGATCACAATTCCACAAGAAATTTGATCAGATCATCAAAAGGGCAAAATGGTCATTTTTAGGGTTTTGACTGCACCAAGGCAATTTTTAACTGTTTGACCTAGCAAATGGCAAACCAAGCTCACATATGGACTCAAGGGCCCCATGGAATTATTTTGACATGCTCAACAAGTGCAAAAGATCCCAAATACACAAGATTGACAGTTGAATTTCCCAATCAATTGATCAATTTTGACTGTATACTGAAAAGTCAAACTTTGACTTTTTGGTCAAAATCAAGGGTCAAGATTCATTTTTCATCAAAACATGCCAAATCATGAAACTTGTTCACCAAGAAATCAAAAAATGCAAATTAGGGTTTGAAATGGAAATTTTTCATAACTTAGAATTTTTCTAAGTTATGGAAAACCCTAATTTTTTTCCCAACTTTGCCCCACTTTCTCACCAAGATTCATTTGGATTCAAGCAAAAGTCAAAACATGAAAGTTGTAGCTTGGTGCATAATCTACAAATTTTATTCACAAAGTTTTCCTAAATGAGGTTTGTATCTTAAGTTATGATTTTTGGAATAAGGGTACTAAACCATTCTTAACTTAGTGAAATTTTAACCTATTTTGGCAAGGTTTTTTACCTAACTTCAAGGCCATTTTCCATACACTTCCACTTGGAATTTCAATTTGCATTTCAAAGATGGATTGTAGTACACATTCCAAGCTTTCCAAAATGTCCAAGAACTCATCAAACAACCTCATAACTTGAGAGAATCGAATTTTGCAAAATGGGAAAAAGTCACTTTTGTTCTTGGCCAAGACATGTTCATACTTTGGTGCCATTTTGAATTCAGCATGCTTAAGCTACATTACAGGTCCTAAAACCCTTTGACACTCAATAATTTAATGCAAAACCCTTGTGTCTTAGCATTATCTTTTTCATTAAACCATTACACAAGAGATTAACCTTAAAATGGAAAAAGCACTTTAACCATTTTTGAAAAGATTGCTTTATGTCAAGTTCACATATCTTTGAAGTACAAAGAAATCTCTGAGGCACAAGTTATGAGACACATTGCACTGATCAAGACAAGGCTTTGCAGCATGATTAGGGGGCCTGCATAAGCTTGTAACAAGGACTTGGCATTTTTAACTTAAGAAATAAGAAATATTGCATAATAGTGACCAACTTCCATATCAGTGAACCAGGCCTTAGAGAAAGATATAAAACACATTCCAAACATTGATCCTAAGCTGAAGCACGACCCTAACATCCCTCATACACTCCCATTCCCAGAATCACTTTCAAACTGCAAGAACAGGGCAGGGCCTGCAGTTTGAGTGCCATCTCTCTTTCCTCTCAAGCTTTCTTGCCCAAACCAGTTCACACACCTTCCATATCATCTATGCAAGCTAACCAAAACCTAAAACACGACCTGTAACTCCTCTAACTAGTTCCACCATTTTCACTTTTCTGATTTGCAGGTGAAGTGCTCTAGCACGATTCAAAAGTTTTCAAGACAAAGTAAAGCTTGGAATAGCATCCCTGGACCTCAAGGAAGCTATACCAATCATCACCTTGCACTGAAAGCTTCTCCATTGCCAGATAGAACTTCAACTGAACAGGTAAGTTCATGAACTCGTATCTCTCTTATTAGGCATTGTTAGCTTTAGGTTTGTGAAGGAAACATGTCACAATCATAGCCCTGAACATGCCCATATAATTAGATTTCATTTATATTATGTGTGCTGCAAGAATTTTGAGCCTGAACATTGATAAAAAGCTAGGTAAGAAATTGGGGGAGAGGAAATTCTCCCTCATCTTAGAGAGTTAAGACAAGTTCTTTATATCCCTGAATTCGTCTCTTGATGCTGAACATTTTTTATGTTGAGAGTTTTCATTAAAAAGCCAGGAATCAGGATGTTTGAATCAGTAAGCAAAGCGCGCGTTTTTTGAACGTTTTCTGGCTGGAGGTTGAAGAAGGGTCTATTGGGCTGGGCTTGTTCCATATTTCTTATTTGCACCATGTTTTTGGTTTTACACCCCCTAAGCCCATTTCATTCATTTTAATAATTTTTTGACTTTTTCTTTTTTGTTTGACTTATTTATTTTTCATCATAATATAAAAAAAAATAAAAAAAAATTTTGTACCATTTTTCTATTTATTAGGAATTTATTTACTTAAATTAGTATTTGTACATAAATAAAGAGATAGATACATTTTACTTAAAATACAAAAAAATAATAGAAACACATTTCATTTTCATTTTTATTTTGTTTTACTTTCTGAAAATATTTTATAGAAAAAATATTTTTTTTATTAAATATTAAATATTATTAATTTGTATATATAATACCTATTTAGTAAATAATACATATATATATATATATATATATATATATATATATATATATATATATATATATATATATATATATATATATATATATATATATATATATATATATATATATATATATATATATATATATATATATATATATATATATATATATATATATATATATATATAGGATAAAAATGCAAAAATACATACACTTTTTATTTTTATTAATATTTAAATATAAAAATATCTTTTGACAAATATACTTCATTTTATTTTATTTTTATACAATAAATAAATACTTGTACATAATAAATAAATAATGCATTTTATTTAATAGAATTAGGGTTTACCCTTAAAATACAAAAACTCCAAAAATAATACTTTTTTATTTTTATTTATTTGACATAAATAATACTTTTTTCTCATACATATAAAAACCCTTTTTTGCATTTTGCACCTTTATTTTTTTCCCATTTAATTTATGCAATTAATCACTTGTAAATAATTCCAAATTGATGTAATAGTTTAGGTTTAAATTCCTTGTTAAAAATCCCCATTTGAACATTTGTACCCCCCTTCCCATATATGGTTTTGTAATAGCTTAGTAAATTTATTTTCGCACTTTATTGCTTTCTAATTAGACCATGTTAGAATTAGGGTTTGTATGCGAAAAAACAACGAAAATAGTTTTGACCTAATTTCAAGATAAACAAGCATGAAAATGGACACACAAATCACACTTGCACCCCCTAGGGTATTCCACTTGTTGCCTTTCAAAATTGGGCCATATTGCATGTTAGGTCTCTTTGGGCAAAACAAACACAAATCAAATGATCATAGTCCCTCGATGACGCTTTCAAAATGTTGCCTAAACAAATGATCAAGTCCCTTAAGAAAAATTGCCCAAAGATACTTGACACCATTGCAATTATGGTCTAAAACGATGACCCGCGCCCGTCCCTTTCACATCCTAACATGAGATTGTCCACCAAATACAATGGTGGAACAAACTTATTAAAAGGGTTAAAACATAGCAATAAACTTTGAGAAATTTAGGAGTAGATAACCTCTTAGTTACTTGAATCAAAACTTGCAAAAACAAAACACTTGCCTATTTTCTAAAACCACACCTCACAACACTTTCAAAACAACTTTCAAAAAACAAATGAAAACCTTTTCAAAAGACATACATTTTTGTATACATCCCCACATGGATCATTACAAAGGTTGCTGATAACGCAATTTTATATAGTATATTTGATTTAATTTTCATAGGTAATGTTAGTATTTTTTATCTAATTATTCCATTTTATTTCCATATTACGCCGGTATTTCTATTGTTTCAGGTATTCTATTTTAATTAAACAAATCGAGCAAAGTGAAGAAATTCAAGAGTTATTGGACTAAAGTTGCAAGAAATGAAGAGAAGGGGTGTGCAAAGCAATGATGATGGATCAAAAAGAGTCTATTACCTCCAAACGGGCCCAATAGAATTCAAACCCACGCAGCAAGAGAAAAACCTAAAAGCGCATGCAAGAGTGAGACGCACGTCTCAACTCTCTTCTTACAATTGAGGCGCCCGCCTCAGACTTTCCCCTTAGTGGGAGGCGCCCGTCTCAGCATAGTCAAAGAAGAAAAAGTCAATTGGGGCGCCCGTCTCAACGTGGGCAAGTAAGAAGAGAAATTCAAGGACACGTGGGACACGAAAATATCCGAAGAGGTGGTTACGTTCAAAGACTATAAGAAGACATTAGAAAGTGAAAATTGGGACCGTTTTTGCTTAGAATTTTTTCCAGTTTTCAGAATTTTACTTTCATTGCAATTTACTAGTTTCCAGTGTAATTCGATTCCTAGTAGTATTTTATTTCCAGCCAATTTTCTTTTCCCTTGCGAATACTTAGAATTTACTCCCGTTGAAGAACGAAGATTCAGTACGGATTGATTCAAGCTTCGAAGATTGTTTCCAGCATTATTTAATTCAGGTTCTTTATTTATATCAATTAATTAATTATTTGCATGAGAATATTTATTTAGCCATGAATTTATTTATGATCATTAATTTCTTTTATGTATCCATGTCCGTTTTTCTGAGTATGTCTGGCTAAATTATTTAAATATCGGTATGTAACGAGTTAATTCGAATGGATCCGGAATAAACAGGCTTGATTATATTTCATAAAATAAATACTTTTTCTGATTTAGTTATCTAGTTTATTTTGTAAAAAAAGGTTTAGAAACCAACAGAGCGACAGTTTGAGGTTAATAAACCGACTAAGATTAGAAACCAACAGAGCGACAGTTTGAGGTTTAGAATCAGATAGTAGATGCTAGGTATTGTTTTTAAAGATGGCGACAGCGTTTTAAAACCAATTAGACTTTATTTATTTTCAAAAAGTAATTTTAAAATCAATGGGATGGCGAAAGCGTACATTAGAGTTTAAAATTATAATTTACTTCAATAGAGCGAAAGTTTGAGAATAGATTTTTGAATAAATACTTTTTGCTGAAAAAGATATTATTATCACTTTTAGAAAATGAGCCTGTAGAAAGCCGGATTCTTCAGCGTTAACGACGTACATACCGATATTCGCATTATTATTATTTCAATTAGAATTAAGTTTTATTACCCGAAAATTCCCCAATTTAATTATTCGATAGCTATAGCTTTACACAGTAGTTTAGGTTACGTTAGTTCGATTTATAGTCCCTTAGGTTCGATATCTTTTAAAACTACGCGATAGGGCTGTATACTTGCAGTCTCCCGATTAATTTAGACGATAAAGTCGCGATCAAGTTTTTGGCGCCGTTGCCGGGGACTATTTAAGTCGATATCGTAATTTTATTACGAAGTATAGACTATAGCAACTATTTCTTTTCCCTCTGTGTATGCCAAATACTCGCTCTCAAGGCGCGCCTTTGCATATACCTATATACGATATCGAGCGTTACCTTAGATTAAGGAGACGAATTCAAGAGTATTTAGAACGCAACAACCTTCCTCCGACCAAACTTCCTGACGTTGAAGAACTCAAGAAGATGGATGATCCTGATGCTCCTGCTCCTCGTCCTCTTAAGGACTACGTTGTTCCTTCTCAAGCAGAGCCTCACAATAGTATTTCTGCCTCTGCTATCGCTCGAAACAATTTCGAGCTAAAACCTTCGCTTCTTTCCGCCGTTCAGCAGAACCAGTTTTCTGGAGCTCCTACTGACGACCCGAATCTTCATCTGTCAGTGTTTGTGCAGTACGCAGACACTGTAAAAGCGAATGGTGTTAACCCCGAGGCGATACGATTGCGCCTATTCCCTTTTTCTCTCAGAGACAGAGCTCGCGCATGGCTCCAATCTCTTCCTTCCAACTCAATCACCACATGGGATGAGTTGAAGAAAGTCTTCTTGGCTAGATATTTTCCTCCAAGCAAAACTGCCATGCTCAGAGCCAATATCAATGGTTTCAGACAAAAAGACAACGAATCACTCTTTGAAGCTTGGGAACGTTATAAGGACATGCTTAGACTCTGTCCTCATCATGGTTTAGAAGAATGGCTGATCATTCACACGTTCTACAATGGTCTCTTGTATAATACGAGATTGACTATAGACGCCGCAGCTGGTGGCGCACTGATGAATAAACCATATACTGAAGCAAGACAACTTATCGAAAGCATGGCTCAAAACCATTACCAATGGGGTACGGAGAGAGTTAGCGTAGAGAAATCTCAAACAAAAGGTGCCATGGTTGAAGTGAATAGTCTAGATGAAGTCAACGCTAAAGTGGAAGCTCTCACTCAAAAGCTCGAGAATCTCACCACCACTCCCGCAGCTACTGTTGCTGCAATTGCTCAAACTTGCGACTTATGTGGTATTCAATCACATCTTGCTCCAGAATGCCCACTTTTAACAGGAGTTCCAGTTGAACAAGCGAATTACGTACAGGGTAATCCTTACAACAACACATATAACCCTGGCTGGAAGAATCATCCTAATTTTTCATACAAGAATAACAACGCGTTATACGCACCTGGACAAGCTCCTGCTACACCACCTGGTTATCCTAAGGCTATCCCAAATCATCCTAATAATGGTCCTAACACGTCTAATGCTCCTAGGAAGTCTAATTTGGAAATCATGATAGAGCACCACATCGCTGCTCAAAACCAAACCAATAATGCTCAATCCCAGACTAATAAGGAGGTTCAAAATCAGAATATACGCATTAATGAGCAGATGAAGCAATTATTTAACAAGCTTGACGCTTTAGCTACGCATAATAAAATGTTAGAAACACAAATCTCTCAAGTAGCTAAACAACAAGCGGCTTCTGCTGCTCCTGCTGGCTCATTTCCTGGACAGCCTCAACCTAATCCCAAAGGACATGCAAATGCTGTTATCTTAAGAAGCGGAACAGAGTATGATGGACCTGAAGATCCCAGAAATAATAGCCCAGCTATGCAACAAAACTATGACAAACAATCTGAAACTAAAGATAAAGAAGAAAAAGAAAATCAGAGAGATAATAATGAAGATACCACGCAAAAAGACGAAATTTATGTACCCCCACCACCTTATAAGCCTCGTATCCCATATCCTCAAAGGTTAGCTAAAACTAAGAATGTGGGTCAATTCAAGAAATTCGTGGATCTTCTTAAACAACTTAATGTCACAATTCCTTTTACCGAAGCTATAACTCAAATGCCATCCTACGCTAAATTCCTTAAAGAGATTCTGTCCGATAAGAAAAAGCTAGAAGATAATGAAACTGTCATGCTTACTGCTGAATGTAGCGCAATTATTCAAGACACAATGCCTCCTAAACTCAAAGACCCTGGAAGTTTCTCTATTCCATGTGTAATTGGCAAATTTGTCATAGATAAAGCTTTATGTGATCTTGGAGCTAGTATAAGTGTGATGCCGTTATCTATATGCAAGAAACTTGAAATGGGAGAACTCAGACCAACCAAAATGTCCGTTCAATTAGCAGATAGGTCAATTAAATATCCTGCAGGAGTTCTCGAGAATGTTCCTGTACGCATTGGCCAATTCTATATACCAACCGATTTCATTATCATGGACATAAGGGAAGACGAAGTTACCCCAATCATTCTTGGAAGGCCTTTCTTAGCTACAGCCGGTGCAATTATAGATGTAAAAAGAGGAAAACTTACTTTTGAAGTAGGTGAAGAGAAAATCGAATTTATCCTCTCTCAATTCCTGAAAGCACCTGCAATTGAAGATACTTGTTACTTCATAGATATCATCGATGAATGTATAAAAGAAGCTGAGCTTGAAAATGAAGACAATCTCGATGAAAATCTGATTAGTAATCTAAGTGAATGCTTAGTTATAGCACCAGATCCTACACAATGTTTAAGGAAACCATCCCTAGAACTCAAAACACTTCCTAAAAATCTAAGATATGAATTCCTAGATTCCGAGCTTGAACGACCAGTGATAGTCAACGCAGAACTTGGCGAAACCGAAACTGAAAAACTTTTACAAACTCTGAGAAAATATCCAACAGCCTTAGGATATAATATCACGGATCTTAAAGGAATAAGTCCCTCTATCTGTATGCATCGCATTATGCTAGAAGAAGATTGTAAAACTTCAAGAGAACACCAGAGGAGACTAAACCCGATTATGAGCGAGGTTGTGAAAAAGGAAGTTATGAAGTTATTAGAAGCAGGAATCATATATCCTATATCCGATAGCAAATGGGTTAGTCCTGTGCATGTTGTACCTAAGAAAGGAGGTGTCACAGTAGTCGAAAATGAGAAAGGAGAAATCATAACTAAAAGAGTCGAATCTGGATGGAGGATGTGCATCGATTATCGTAAACTTAACAAAGCCACCAGAAAAGATCATTTCCCTTTACCATTTATTGATCAAATGTTAGAACGTTTAGCTAGACACTCTCATTTTTGTTTCTTGGACGGTTATTTGGGTTTCTTTCAGATACCTATTCATCATAATGACCAAGAGAAAACAACTTTCACATGCCCTTTTGGAACCTTTGCTTATAGAAAATGCCATTTGGTGTATGCAATGCTCCTGCAACTTTTCAAAGATGTATGATGGCAATATTTGCTGATTTTCTGGACAATATTATGGAAGTCTTCATGGACGATTTTTCCGTCTGTGGACAAAGCTTTGAAGAATGTTTAGAAAATTTAGAAAGGATATTAGAACGTTGTGTGAAGGTTAATCTAGTACTTAATTGGGAGAAATGCCATTTCATGGTACAAGAAGGAATTGTTTTAGGACACATTATATCCAAAAAAGGAATTGAAGTCGATTCTGCTAAAATCGAAGTTATTGAAAACCTTCAACCCCCGAAAACTGTTAGAGAAATCCGAAGCTTTTTAGGACACGCCGGTTTTTATCGACGATTCATTAAAGATTTCTCCAAGATAACTAAACCCCTAACTGAGCTATTAATGAAAGATGCTGAATTTATCTTCGACGAAAAATGTTTAGAAGCATTTCAAACACTTAAGAAAGCATTAATTTCTGCGCCTATAATGCAAACTCCAGATTGGAATGAACCCTTTGAAATAATGTGTGACGCAAGCGACTATGCCGTAGGAGCTGTTTTAGGACAGCGAAAGGATAAAAGACTCCACGTCATATATTATGCAAGCAGAACCCTGGACGAAGCGCAGATGAATTATGCTACAACCGAGAAAGAATTCTTAGCGGTGATCTTCGCATTAGACAAGTTTCGTTCCTACTTAGTAGGATCCAAAATAATCATATACACTGATCATGCTGCTATTAGATATCTCCTAACCAAAAAGGACGCTAAACCTAGACTCCTGAGATGGATATTGCTACTGCAAGAATTCGATTTAGAAATCAAAGATAAGAAAGGAACCGAAAACGTGGTAGCAGATCATCTCTCTAGACTAGAAAATCTTAAACATGAACAAGTGTCGATCGATGATGAATTCCAGTATGATAAACTAATTGCCCACGTGGAAGACACAGAACCAGATAAACTCATGGAGACCACCTTAGTCGTCTCCTCAGTGCCTTGGTATGCCGATTTCGTAAACTACCTCGCTGCAGGCGTTTTACCACCTGAACTTACCTACCAACAGAAGAAGAAATTCTTCCATGATCTTAAACAGTATTATTGGGACGAACCTTTACTTTTCAAGAGAGGTCCCGATGGAATTTTTCGCCGATGTGTGCCAGAAGAAGAAATTGAAAACATTATAAAACATTGTCATTCTGCACCTTACGGCGGGCATGCGAGTACATCCAAAACTTGTGCAAAGATTTTACAATCCGGCCTCTATTGGCCTAATCTATGGAAAGACGTACATGCCACCATCTTAAAATGCGACCGGTGCCAACGCACCGGTAATATATCTAGACGTGACGAAAAGCCACAAAAAGGCATTTTAGAAGTCGAAATCTTTGATGTGTGGGGGATAGACTTTATGGGACCCTTTCCATCTTCATCTGGCAACAAGTATATACTCGTGGCTGTGGACTATGTCTCAAAATGGATCGAAGCTATAGCTTCTCCAACAAATGACACCCGAGTGGTAATTAAGTTGTTCAAGAACATAATTTTTCCTAGGTTCGGTGTACCCAGACTCGTTATAAGTGATGGTGGATCTCATTTCATTTCCAAAATCTTTGAAAAATTATTAGGAAAATATGGAGTTCGACATCGCATAGCTACACCTTACCATCCTCAAACTAGCGGACAAGTTGAAGTTTCAAATCGCGAGATAAAACAAATCCTTGAAAAAACGGTCGCTACGTCCAGAAAGGACTGGTCCTTTAAACTTCACGAAGCTTTATGGGCTTATAGAACTGCCTATAAAACTCCCATCGGTACCACCCCTTTCAAGCTTATTTATGGTAAGTCATGCCATCTCCCAGTTGAGTTAGAACACAAGGCCTATTGGGCCATTAAGAATCTAAACTTAAGTTACACTGCCGCTGGAGAAAAGCGTATCCTGGATATTAATGAATTGGAAGAACTTAGACAGGATGCGTATGAAAATGCTAGGATTTACAAAGAGCGCATAAAGAAATGGCACGATAAGCATATCTCTAGGAAGAATTTTAACATCGGTAACTTAGTATTACTATTTAACTCACGATTAAAATTATTTCCTGGAAAATTACGATCTAGATGGTCCGGACCTTTTGAAATAACTCGAGTTTATCCAAATGGTGCGATAGAGATTAAGGGACCTTCGATTGAACCGTTTATAGTAAACGGGCAGCGTTTAAAACATTACCATCTAAATGAACTCGAGGGAACTTCTCAAACGATAAGTCTAGACGAGCCACACGCGCGATTAAAAGCCTAGTTTTTAGTCCTATTTGTCGAGCTTACGACATAAAACAAAGCGCTTTGTGGGAGACAACCCACCCTTTTATTTTTATTTATTTATTCATTGTATTTCTCCTCTTTGTCTTATTTCTTTCTATTCCATTTATTTTATTTCTTTCTTTCTTCTTATCGGCATTTTGGCCAATGCTGATCTTCTTTATTTTTCTTCTCGCCAGGCTATATTCTTACTTCTTATTTCTCTTCCCGCTATGTCTCGAGTTGACAATATGCCGGTTAGTTTCAGAGGGAGAAATCAACGCACCAAATATGGAGTTTTATCCGAGCGTGAAATGCTACCCACTATCTACCCTCATCACGGTGCTATGACTGCTCTTGGTATTCGTGATAGTGTGCTTTTTCTGCTGAATCAGATTGGGTGGGATAGTTCACGCTTTATGACTTGCTATGCCACTTATCGGAACCTTACTTTGGAGTTCCTCAGCTCTTTGATGTACTTTCCTACTCATGGTTTCGCTTTACGCCGTGGGCTGATTATCTTCAGACTTTTTGGCATCACTTTCAAGTTTAACCATAAAGAATTGGGTGAGCTTCTTGGTCTTCCTAATGGCATAGGAGTTTATCATGAAACTCAGGAGGAGTGCCTTGGATTTAGAGAGCTTGACTATTTTTGGGGATCTATTTCTGGAATCCTTAACCCTGAGCCCGAGGACTTTGTATCAGAGAATATCCACAACCCGGCTTTCAGGTATTTCCATAAGATTCTGGCCCACACCATTTTTGGAAAACCCCAGAATGTCACTACTGTCTCTAAAGATGAGCTGTTTATCATGTATTGTGCTTCGCAAAACCGTCCGGTTAATGCGATCACTTATCTGATCCGTACCTTTATGGATCTCATTGATACTGATCATGCACCCATTCGGATGGGAGGTCTCGTCACTATGATTGCAAATGTTGTTGGACCTCGACAATCCTTTAAGCATCTGAATGCTTTTACGGGTATTACTTGCATGACCATCGAGTTCTGCTTCAACACTGGTATAATAGGTGATCTTGGCCCGACTGAGTTTACCTTGTTGATTAATGGTAAAGTTATGCAACTGTTTACCTTGCCTAACCCTGCTACGAGTGTGCATAACAAAGCCAACTGGCTTTTTGGTCTTGATCAGCAGCCTTCTCCGCCCCGCACTCCTGAGACTCCGCATGATTATGAGGTTTCAGAAGATTCTGAGGAAGATCCCACTGCTCCTTCAGGTTATTATAATCTGGCCCCTCCTCAACATGACTCTACCGCTCACTCTGTTGCTCCTGACACTGTTATGCATGAGGCTCCTACCACTGATTATGCCCCTGTCATCCACGCTCTCCAGGTGGAACATCAGGCTTTGAGGGATGATTTGACTAGTTTGCGAGCAGACTTCTTTGGTTTTATGGATACTGTTTCTGCGCAATTTCAAGAAGTTTTCTCCTATTTTCATTCTTCCTCCGCTCCTAAGGCAGGACCATGTAGTGGCTAGAGTTTTTAAGTAGTTCGTTATATTTAGCTTAGTTAGATTTTGTTAGGAATTACAACATTTCCGTTATGTCTTTTATGATTTACTTTCCAGACACATGATTCTGAAGATTGTAAGCAAATTTTGGGTCATCATTTTAAAAAAAGCCGTTTACGTTATTTTTCCTATAATTATATTGCAGCTTATTATATTATATGTTATAAATATATTTTGTTATAGGAATATTAGTATTATTACATGCCTATTGTCATTCACGCGCCTGAGAATATTCCCCCAAACAAGCTGAGACGCACGCCTCAGCCTAACGCGCTGACAGGAGACGCACGCCTCCAACTTCCCATGCAGCTTTGAGACGCACGCCTCACGCGTGGTCTCCTATGTCAGGTGGCGCCTCAGCTTTTGTCAGCTGGTCTTCCTGCATTTACCTGTCTTGCCCGTTTCGTTTCCCCATTCACCCCATTAACTCCTATTCAACACTCTTTATTCCCATTCAAACTATATTCCTTCCATTTCCCACCATTAATCTCCATTCTAATTTTCCCCTCCTTTTTCCAACACCCACTTATTATAATTTATCACTCTTAAATCTCCCTCCACTATAAATACCATTCATCATTCTTTCTATTCTCACAACACTTCTAACCATCTCCACCATTTCCTCTCCTTCACCCATATTTTCTACCTTTTTTCTTCTTCTACCCATATCCATCTATGGCCCCACGAAACAACCAACGACAAGTTAAGCCCGACCGACCACCACCCGATCTATCTAATATCATTTTCCGCGACAACGACGACGGCCAACAACTACAAAAATATACCAAATTCTACACCCGTTCCGTCGTCCCTACAAAATACATAAGTTCGAAATGTTTGGAAACCTTAGGAATGACCGATAGCATCGTATTAATGCTCAATAACACCGGTTTAACCAGTCTATGCACAAACCCATGTCCAACTTATGAACCACTCGTGCTTGAATTTCTTAGCTCCTTCTCTTACACAACACCCGTCGACGACCCCTACACAACCGGAACCGCCAACTTCCGCATGTTCAACCAAGAGTACTCTCTTGATCAAGAAAGAGTCGCCGAACTCTTATCTTTCACTCGCGGCGAGCATGTTCACTACAAACCTTTCGACGATGACAACGATCTTTCTTGGGATCCAGTCGGCTTCTCCTTATGGAATGATCTAACCGGTCAAACAACGGAAAGTTGGCGCGACCTCTATGCTTCTCAAATCCATAACCCGGAATTAAGGTACTTTCACCGCGTTCTTGCTAACACCATCTTCGGTCGGACCAATAATCACAAGGTCAACCAAAATGAGTTGTTCATCATTTTCTGCGCCCTTAATGGTCAGGCTGTCAACGTCGCTCCTTTCATGCTCAGTCACATCCACACATGCGCGAATGCGGCAGGTACTAATCCCTTTGTTTTTGGAGGCATCATCACCTCTTTAGCATTTGCTTTGGGCCTTTCCGCCGAGCTACTTTCTTTGTTACCATATATGATGCCAGCCACTCTTCTCGATGTCATCTATTGTCGAGATTCCCACATAATCTCTCCAAGACATGATGGCCGGTTTACATTGGTGATAAATCGTCGTCCAATTCCTGATATTGTGTTACCTTGTCCAAATCGTATCGACGTTCGCGTCCGCGCAAATTGGCGTTATGCTCTCGATGCACCTGCCGCCCAACAACCAGATAATCTCGCTGCAAATTTTGCAGCCATGCAGGCTCATATGCTTCGTCAAGATCAGTTGTTCCATGCAATGCAACAGAACCAAGCTGAGACTCTACGTCTCGTACAGGAAGTACAACGTGATCAACAAGAGATGCGACGTGAACAGCAACAATATGCTTTTTGCCATGATCGTAACCTCGAATCCTTACAAGCTCGCATAGCAGACGCACTTCATCTAAATGATTCTACTTCTGACGTCGGACGAAGACCTCGTACTAGAGGACGAAGAACGAGAGCTCATGATTCCCAAAGCCACGAGTGATCGCCTTTCTCTTTTCATCTGCTTCTCCTTTGTTTTTTTTATTATTATCGCATTGAGGACATTGCTCCTTTTAAGTATGGGAGAGTCAGATCATTTCCTTGTTCATTTCCATTTCCCTTGCTCACTTTGTAGTATTTTCTCGTTTTATTTCTTTTCTTGTATTGCAAAATTTCAATTCAATAAAATACTCATTTATGCAAATTTTAATCTCTTATACAAAAATTTAAATTTGTGCTTACTCGAATTTCCCCTATTTCTTGAGCCAATAACGAACAAAATATAACACGCATTTATAAAACATTACTCAATTAGTATTAAGGTTGCCTATTATAAACAAGAATTCGAGCAACTTAGCAAAATTGCTATCGTCTTAACACTTCAAAACCCCTGATGTGTTGGATCGATTTAAGTACTTATTATACCAAAACCTTTAAAACTTAGTTTTAGATTAGCCCCGAGTAGTTTATTAAGCAGTCGGCACCGCCATAAACACAAACTACGTGGAGAGCTGATGAATATAAGTGATTGATCAAATATTCTTAAGGAATTGCTTTTATCTGAAGATGCACTTATTAAGTTAGATGATCCTTACCAGATCATTTAATCCAACAGTTGCAGAAACTATAAATTTAAATGCATAATAATCCATTATAAATTGGTTCAGCGGTCCCTGGTGCTGAACTTGGTAGGGCGAATCACGATTCGATCCCCCGCAATTTTTAATTGGAAAAAGGGAGTACCATATGATTAAATTACCAGAACTCCTAGCTGGCTTACTAAGATCAAATTCACTAACCAGTTACTCCACTATGTGCGTGTAAGGTAAAGGGCTTAATGTGATTGCACTAGAATGAAAACGGGTGAAATAAACCATAGTAGTAGGTTAAGCTATAATGACATGACTTGAATTGGTCTGCCTAAATGGGATTATCCAGTGTTCCTACGGTAACTTTGGTGTTTAAGTTCGACTTAAATTCTCTAACAAAATTTTTTCCAGTTAGCAACCTAGTACGAAGTGATGTATGTCCTTATATCTGTGTTTAACTGCGCGTCAGTGATTTTCACCTTTTTACTTTTGCTTGAGGACAAGCAACGGTTTAAGTATAGGGGAGTTTGATAACGCAATTTTATATAGTATATTTGATTTAATTTTCATAGGTAATGTTAGTATTTTTTATCTAATTATTCCATTTTATTTCCATATTACGCCGGTATTTCTATTGTTTCAGGTATTCTATTTTAATTAGACAAATCGAGCAAAGTGAAGAAATTCAAGAGTTATTGGACTAAAGTTGCAAGAAATGAAGAGAAGGGGTGTGCAAAGCAATGATGATGGATCAAAAAGAGTCTATTACCTCCAAACGGGCCCAATAGAATTCAAACCCACGCAGCAAGAGAAAAACCTAAAAGCGCATGCAAGAGTGAGACGCACGTCTCAACTCTCTTCCTACAATTGAGGCGCCCGCCTCAGACTTTCCCCTTAGTGGGAGGCGCCCGTCTCAGCATAGTCAAAGAAGAAAAAGTCAATTGGGGCGCCCGTCTCAACGTGGGCAAGTAAGAAGAGAAATTCAAGGACACGTGGGACACGAAAATATCCGAAGAGGTGGTTACGTTCAAAGACTATAAGAAGACATTAGAAAGTGAAAATTGGGACCGTTTTTGCTTAGAATTTTTTCCAGTTTTCAGAATTTTACTTTCATTGCAATTTACTAGTTTCCAGTGTAATTCGATTCCTAGTAGTATTTTATTTCCAGCCAATTTTCTTTTCCCTTGCGAATACTTAGAATTTACTCCCGTTGAAGAACGAAGATTCAGTACGGATTGATTCAAGCTTCGAAGATTGTTTCCAGCATTATTTAATTCAGGTTCTTTATTTATATCAATTAATTAATTATTTGCATGAGAATATTTATTTAGCCATGAATTTATTTATGATCATTAATTTCTTTTATGTATCCATGTCCGTTTTTCTGAGTATGTCTGGCTAAATTATTTAAATATCGGTATGTAACGAGTTAATTCGAATGGATCCGGAATAAACAGGCTTGATTATATTTCATAAAATAAATACTTTTTCTGATTTAGTTATCTAGTTTATTTTGTAAAAAAAGGTTTAGAAACCAACAGAGCGACAGTTTGAGGTTAATAAACCGACTAAGATTAGAAACCAACAGAGCGACAGTTTGAGGTTTAGAATCAGATAGTAGATGCTAGGTATTGTTTTTAAAGATGGCGACAGCGTTTTAAAACCAATTAGACTTTATTTATTTTCAAAAAGTAATTTTAAAATCAATGGGATGGCGAAAGCGTACATTAGAGTTTAAAATTATAATTTACTTCAATAGAGCGAAAGTTTGAGAATAGATTTTTGAATAAATACTTTTTGCTGAAAAAGATATTATTATCACTTTTAGAAAATGAGCCTGTAGAAAGCCGGATTCTTCAGCGTTAACGACGTACATACCGATATTCGCATTATTATTATTTCAATTAGAATTAAGTTTTATTACCCGAAAATTCCCCAATTTAATTATTCGATAGCTATAGCTTTACACAGTAGTTTAGGTTACGTTAGTTCGATTTATAGTCCCTTAGGTTCGATATCTTTTAAAACTACGCGATAGGGTTGTATACTTGCAGTCTCCCGATTAATTTAGACGATAAAGTCGCGATCAGTTGCCACCACATTGGCTTCTTTTCAAAACATTTTCAAACCCACACACACAAGCACCATTTCAAACAATTGAAAACAAAAGGCAAGTGATCTAAGCAAGTAACTAAGAGCCCATGGATAACCATGGATAGAAAGGGTGCTAATACCTTCCCTTTCTATAATCTACTCCCCGAACCCAAGAAAACATCTCAAAGGTTTTTGCTGTGCTTTTTAAACCTTTCCTTAGGATAAAATAAAAAGTCGGTGGCGACTCTTGCTCAACCGAAACATTTGCGAAAACAAACGCAAAACCATAGTCAGTTCTCCCACCGTATCACAGAAGCCATTGCCCAGTCGAAGCTTGTGGATCGAAGCAAGCTTTCTCTTCTTCGACTTGTCAAAATCTTCCAACCACTCCTTTCGACCAGTCATGTGGTTCGAACAGCCTGAACCAGATTTTGAATTCGACATGGTTTTCTGCAATTGCACACCTTTTTTTATCTACTGTGCCCATTCGACAATTTCCTCTTCCTCCATTCGAGGATTCAGAAGTTCCATCTTCGACCTGATGCTTGAAAGCCTAATATGATCCATGGAAACTATATGGGGCATTAAAAGTCCAATTATACTTGTGCAAACTCAAACCCTAGTTTTAAGTCATCAGTGTTTGAGGAGGTATCTTGAGCTGATCAAACCTTGTGCAGTCTTGAATCAATAGAGAACTTGTGAGAAAATTCTTGAGAAACGAGAGGGTAAATTTTGGGGTACAACACTTTGATTTTATCAATCTTATAATGAGTTCTCAAATGTAAGCTTCAAGATAGTCATTCTACTAACCTTTTAACCTCTAATTCACTAACAATTAACTTTACTTTGTGCTTTTACTTTATGCCTTTATTTTACGCCTCTATTTTTATGTACCATTTATTTTATCATTTACATTCCATGCCATTTTTATTTTGCTCTCTTGAGAATTTATCTTTATGCAATTTTATATTCGCTCATTTGAGCTTTTATTTTATTTTAAAGATACTTAATAATCAACTTGAACAATAAAAAACTGTAAAGTTACTTGGATTACTTGGTTACTATCCTTAGCATTATGGAGTTGTGGATCTCTCATACTTAGGATTAGAAGCCTTGATACTTTGGGACCTTGTGGCTCTGTCGTTATTTTGTCTGAAATCCTTGGGGTTTACTCCAAGGTATTGGGTTATTTTTTCTTTGTGTGCAGGCTATTCTGATTATATGTTTTGTTTGTGATTAAGAATTTCTCTATATACAGCCGTTACTCTGCCCAATTTTTGTGAAGACTTAATTCATATGAAGCTTGGTATTCCTCACAAGTTTAGTATTTTTGCTTGCTTGGTTTCAATCCAAAGGATGAGAATTCTACATTGACTTCATATGTCAAGTATCGGCTTCTTGTTGGTTAGATAGTTATTTTCCTTGGTTTTTAACTTATGCTTTAGGATAGTCCCTTCATCTCCTCCCATCTTCTTTAATTTCAAAAATCTTCTCCCTCCTTTTCAAAATTCTTCTTGTTTTCTAACTTGAACCGCTTTCATAATAAACTTGAACTTAGGTCCGTGCATTCTAAAAAAAGTTTTTCTTAATCAAACTTTAATCAACTTAACCATACTTTGACATCTTTCTCAAGACTAAAGGTCAATTAACCTCATTCAAACCATTTTACCACTTTGGCCTTTTACTTTAAAACCTTTTCTCAAAAGATTAGACTCTTTTCAATTCTTGTAGTGATGCAAGTTACTATACTTCTATAATATGTAGTAAAGTGAGATATTTTCCACTTGGGTGTTAAGTGAGGCTTTGTTGATTTTAAAATCCAAGCTATATCCTCCACTTTGAGGTGATGCAAATTCTCTTTTCTCATAATTTTTGGTAGTAAGTATATCTTCCACTCGGATATGATGATGACGTCTCTTCTCTTAAAATTAACCAACACACATTTGTGTTTTAAAGTTTTTAAGGTGAACTATGAGTACCCTGATCCCCTATTGCACATAAGGTGGTACGTAGGCACTAAAAGTTCACAACCGCGATGGGTGCAAAATTGTAAAAAATGACTTATTTTCTCATCTCCACCATCTATTTTTGTATATATTTTTTATAGCCAAAATACACAGATTTTCAAAGAGGTTCCTGCGGAGTACCATATATGTTTAGGGTGCTAATACTTTCCCTTTGCATAACCAACCCCTGTACCTAGATTTTCTCCCCTCTCTTTTTGGTTTTATTCGCTCTTTTCCCATTTCCTTTGGAAACAATAAAGCATGGTGGCGATTTTTATTTTGATCTTTGCGAGTTAAGTCAATCTAATGGCTTCGTCTCGACATTTCTACCGCTACATATAGACTCATGTCCTAAGTTCTACAAGACTTTCATGACCCATTTAATTATGACTAAGAGATAACCAGTAATTATGGCCACCCTCGGTAGGGTGAGTCAAGGCAAGAAAGAAATCTTGCATGTATACATCTACCAATTTACCAAAGTAGTGGTAATCATGGGCAGAATCAACAAAAGCCTCCAATGTTCAATTTGCAAAAGAGGACTCTGACCTGGCAGTATAGTCTGAGAAAATTTGGGTTGCATGCATAAATGAGTTGCTAAGAAGAGCTAAACCCTATGTGAAATACAAGGAAAAACTATTAGTAACCCGAGGAGGGAAAGAGATTGAGCTTCCCTAGATACGTACAAACAACTGACAAAGAATTCGCGAAGTCTAAGGAAGAGCACGAGGGAAGACCTTGCTAAAAATTATATTCATACACCCTATTGAAAACTTCCCGTGAAAGAATGCTTATGGAATATGTAAACACCAAGTTTAAAAAATCCATGATCATAAAATCATACCCAGTTAAAAAATCAGTTAAAACTCATATATCGAAGTATTGTAAATTTCCCAAGCCATGACCATAATACAAATGATTATATCCAACTTAAGGATGCAATCAAAGGGCTCAAAAAGAAGGGAAAATTATCTGAGGAGTATATGAAAGATGGGAAAAAGAGCAGAGAAGAGTCGCGTGAAAAAAGGGCATTATCCCTTAAAGACAATTGAGGTCTTCGCTTGAGGGACAAGAAAGGATGGTTGAAGGGAAGAATAATGTAAAGGAAAGATCCCATACACCGTCTCTCCCTTAAAGAAATGTGAACAAAAATTCATTAATGAAACGTGTAGTGTTATATTTGCAAATGTCCTTTCCTTAGGGCGACATCTTGGGATCGTCATAGGAAATGGTGACGATGCAAGGCCTCCTAAAGGGAGGTCTCACCTCGCCCTTATGATTTCCTCTCCCCTGAGGAGAATAAGCATGGGATAGTTTGTGTCTTAGATAAAAAGTCACATTTTCTTGGAAATAAGGATTCAGCTGTCCACCTCTTGACTAGGTAGGCGATGACCTTTTTAAAAGAAAACCCTAGGGACCTAAAACTAATATAAATACACTATCCCTCAAGGGGATAAAGGATCTCCCAAGTAACATATACTTACACACAATAAAACACCACTCAAAGAGCACTTCGCTCAGAGTAACCCTAACAATATTACTCCAACCAACCGCCCGCGACCTAGCAGTGCCAACCATCAGCAGGGTCTCTCATCTCATGTGAGTTGGTGAAGGAAAATTGCGATCAAAAGCGCAGCGGAATTTAAAATTTTCCTTTATCGATCCTTACGAATGAGCATGGTCAGTGATAGAAATATTTACCTCTTGTGGCGATTCAGACCTTTGATGTTGTGATCACGAGCGTTGATGAAGAACAATGCCTCTACTCAGTCCACACGAACAGATCGCTTCTGGTCACAGTGCTAGCTGATCACGAACAGAAACCTTGAGTGAGAGAGAGAATCAAAAACGAAATTGCATCAAGTGGAATTGCTTCATCACAAGGGATCTATTTATAGAATCACTCGTGTGGGCTACAAGCTAAAAGCCCAATTAAGGCTATAAGCTAAAAGCCCAATTAAGCTTATGGACATCATACCTTATGATGTACCATATATCACTTATCCACGTGGTACCTTACCACTTTCCGTATTACACATAAGTGCACCGTACCTTACGGTGTTCCTTATTTATTCTATCTCTCATCAACCTGTCCTTATGTGTGTGACCCTGTAGGTTTTCGCGACGTTGGCAATTATATTAAATCACACATTTAATATAATAAACAGTGAGCGGTATCTAGCAACACATCACTGTTACCCAAGTCACGAAAATGTCATGTGATCTGACCAAACCTTTTCCGTGATAATATTTGTGTTATACAATTACCCTTTTGCCCTCATGTCTATATTGAACACAAGGCATACACTGTGTCACCCTTGTCCAGTTCAATATTTGGGCCCTTAGACATTTATCCTGTTATGCAGGATGAGCAAATTCCATCTAGGTCACTCATGTCCCTTAGCATGCTTTGTGAAGTACCCATCAACCGTCTTTATAGTTATCCAGTTACGGATCTCGTTTGATCAGTAATAAAATACTTAACTCTACATCTAGGGTCCATAGTGGTTTCAGGTCGAAGGGTGGTATACACCATTATCATCATGAGAATAACTTATGACACTTTGCATAACATTCTATGTAGTATTCTCATAGCGGGTCAATCCAGTATAAATATTACTCCTAATATTCATACCTATGTCAAGACTTGATAACTCCTTATCTATGATCCATGAGATGTGATCATCAATCTATCTTCATAATAATCTTAATGCTTTAATGTTATCCCACTTCACATTAAAGCTTGACTACGGATACTTTAAGAATAGTGTTTTATATTTAATGGGATCTCATGATTAAGTCACACTTAATATTTCATTAAACCAATAAACCATTCTAGGGACTTTATTATTTTGGAAAGCAAACATAATAAGAAATGCCTTTTATTATTAATAAATAATATGATACAAGTACCAAAAGTATTAGCCTCTAGGGCTTACACCAACAATCTCCCACTTGCACTAGAGCCAATCAGGCATACCCCTAATACCCATAGATCTAGTATGTCCATCATGCTTCAGTTGCGCAAGAGGCTTTGTTAATGGGTCAGCAACATTGTCAAGTGTAGGTACTCTGCATATTTTCACATCTCCCCGATCGATTATCTCTCGAATGAGATGATAACGCCTAAGTATGTGTTTGGATCGTTGGTAAGATCTAGGCTCCTTAGCTTGTGCGATAGCACCATTGTTATCACAATAGAGATCAATGGGATCCACAATGCTATGGACTATGCCAAGTTCATTAATGAACTTCTTGATCCAAACAGCTTCCTTTGCTGCAGTTGAGGCAGCAATATACTCAGCCTCGGTTGTAGAATCAGCAACTGTATCTTGCTTTGAACTTTTCCAGCTCACAGCGCCACCATTTAAACAAAACACGTAACCAGATTGTGATCTAAAGTCATCCATATCTGTCTGGAAGCTAGCATCGGTGTATCCAATTACAACAAGCTCTTCCTGACCTCCATATATTAAGAATGAATCCTTAGTCCTTCTCAAGTACTTAAGGATATTCTTGACAGCTACCCAATGAGCATCACCGGGATTAGACTGGTACCTACTCGTTGCACTTAAAGAATACGAGACATCTGGTCGAGTACATAGCATGGCATACATGATAGATCCTATTGCAGATGCATATGGAATCTTATCCATGTGATCCCTTTCTTCCTTACTTGAAGGGGATTGTGTTTTTGACAGACACATGCCATGTTGCATAGGTATGAATCCTTTCTTGGAATCATGCATATTAAAGCGTCTCAACACTTTTTCTATGTATGTACTCTGACTTAGGCCAAGCAGTTTTTGTGACCTATCTCTATAGATCCTGATTCCTAATATATAGGCTGCTTCACCTAGGTCCTTCATTGAAAAGCATTTCCCTAACCAAGTCTTCACTTGTTGCAAGGTAGGGACATTGTTTCCAATGAGTAATATGTCATCTACATATAATACCAGGAATACGTTCATGCTCCCACTAACCTTCTTGTAGACACAAGGCTCATCTTCATTCTTGATGAATCCATATTGTTTTATTGTTTCATCAAAACGAAGATTCCAGCTTCTGGAAGCTTGCTTCAATCCATAAATTGATCGCTGTAACTTACATATCTTTTGGGCTTCTTCTGGTATGTCAAATCCTTTAGGTTGTGTCATGTACACATCCTCAAGAAGATTCCCATTAAGGAAAGCAGTTTTGACATCCATCTGCCATATTTCATAATCATGATATGCAGCGATAGCAAGTAAAATCCGAACAGATTTAAGCATTGCAACTGGTGAAAAGGTTTCATCATAGTCAACCCCATGAATTTGTTTATAGCCTTTTGTAACCAGTCTTGCCTTATAGGTATGTACCTTACCATCCATGTCAGTCTTCTTTTTGAATACCCACTTGCATCCTATAGGGTTAACTCCTATAGGAGGCTCTACCAAGGTCCAAACCTGGTTTGTGTACATGGAATCTATTTCAGATTTCATGGCTTCTAGCCACTTCTCGGACTCAAGACCAGTTATGGCCTCTTGGTAGGTCACAGGCTCATCTTGATCCATGAGTAATACATCACCCTGATCACTTATGAGATATCCATATCTCTCAGGTTGTTGACGTATCCTGCTTGACCTACACTGGTCTTATTCTACTTGAGCAGGTTGCTCTTCCAAAACTACTTGTGTTTTCTGCTCTAATTCCTCCATAGGTGTATCAATGCTTTGTGGTTCTTGAATTTCTTCAAGCTCTATTTTCCTCCCACTGATTCTTTTGGAAATAAAATCCTTTTCCAGAAAAACTCTAGTTCGAGCAACAAACACTTTGCCCTCCAAAGGACTGTAGAAGTAATACCCTCTTGTTTCTTTAGGATACCCCACAAATAAGCATTTGTCAGATTTGGGCTCAAGCTTAGTTGAAATTTGTCGTTTCACATAAACTTCGCAACCCCAAATCTTCTTGTAAGACATATGTAGTTTCTTGCCACTCCATATCTCATATGGTGTCTTCTCAACCTTTTTGGATGGAACCCGGTTAAGTGTGTAAGCTGCAGTCAATAGTGCATGTCCCCAAAAGGAGTTCGGAAGATCGACGTGACTCATCATGGATCGGACCATGTATAACAAGGTTCGATTTCTTCTCTCAGATACACCATTCCATTGTGGTGTTCCGGGAGGAGTAAGTTGGGATAAAATCCCACATTCTTTTAGATGGTCATCAAACTCTAGGCTTAAATATTCACCGCCTCGATCTGATCGAAGAACTTTAATATTCTTACCTAGTTGGTTTTGTACTTCATTCTTGAATTCCTTGAATTTTTCAAAGGTTTCAGATTTGTGTTTCATTAAATACACATAACCATATCTACTGAAATCATCAGTAAATGTGATGAAGTATTGAAAACCTCCTCTGGCTGGTATGTTCAGTGGTCCACATACATCAGTATGTATGAGGGCCAAAAGATCATTAGCCCTTTCACCTTTTCCTGTGAATGGGGACTTTGTCATCTTTCCAATTAAACAAGATCTGCATGTCTCACATGATTCATAATCAAAAGAGTCCAAGAGTCCATCTTTATGGAGTTTGGAAATGCGTTTCTCATTTATGTGGCCTAAGCGATAGTGCCAAAGGTAGCTTGGATTTAACTCATTAGGTTTAATCTGTTTAGTATTAATGTTATAAATTGGCATTTCAAGATCAAGGACATATAGTCCATTGTTCATTTGTGCAGAAGCATAGAATATATCATTCAAATAAATAGAGCAACGGTTGTTCTTTATTATAAATGAAAAACCAAACTTGTCCAAACAAGAAACGGAAATAATATTCCTACTAATTGCAGGTATATAATAACAGTTCTCTATCTGAATTATTAAACCACTAGGTAAAGTCAAAACATAAGTTCCTACGGCTAAAGCAGCAACCTTTGCTCCATTTCCAACTCGTAGGTCAACTTCACCTTTTGCCAAATCTCTATTCCTTTTTAGCCCCTGGACATTAGTACAAATGTGAGAACCGCATCTAGTATCTAATACCCATGATGCAGAAGTAGATAAATTAATTTCAATAACAAAAATACCTGAATTTGAAGTCCCTACTCCATTGTTCTTATCTTCCAGGTACTTTAGGCAGTTTCTCTTCCAATGTCCGGTCTTACCGCAATGGAAGCAAGTGCCCTCCTTTGCTATGCCTCCACCAGGCTTCAAAGCAGGAACAATAGGTTTAGGCTTGGAAAATTCCTTGCCTTTCCCTTTACCAACCTGCTTGGTAGGCCTCTTGTTCAGCTTCTTTCCATTACTGACCATCAGAATGGACTTCCCTTTTGTCTTCATATTCTGCTCAGCAGTTTTCAACATGCTTAGCAATTTTGGAAGACTCTTATCCATGTCATTCATGTTGAAATTCATGACAAACTGATTAAAGCTATCTGGCAACGATTGCAAGATAAAATCAGTTGCAAGTTCCTTTCCAAGCGGAAACCCTAACCTTTCAAGGTTCTCCACATACCCAATCATTTTGAGTACATGGGGACCTACAGGGTTTCCCTCAGATAACTTGCTGTTAAAAAGGGCCTTTGAAACCTGAAACCTCTCATTTCTTGCCTGCTCTTGATAGAGCATTTTCAGATGTCCGATCATATCGAACACTGACATGTTCTCGTGTTGCTTTTGCAACTCTGAGTTCATAGTAGATAGCATGAGACAATCGGCTTCGTTAGCATCATCAAAATGCTTATTATAAGCATCTCTTTCTGCCTTAGGTGCCGAACTAGGCGGTTCCTCTTCAGGAACAGGTGTCTCCAAGACATACAGCTTCTTATCGTGCTTGAGGATAATCCTCAGATTTCGATGCCAATCCAGGAAATTTGTCCCAGACAATTTTTCCTTATCTAGGATTGATCGCAAAATATGGTTGTTTGTTGTCATGGTAATCTACAAAAAAAATGAAAATATAAGTATCATTAAAATAACATATTTAATTAGGCCTTTAATCAAATATGCTCCCACTATTTTACTCAAACCAAATGACCTTCATCATTTGATTCGGAAAATCCCGTTGGAAGACTTTCTAGTGGGTCGAGATCCACATTTCACTTTGTTCTAAGTCAGCGTTAGGCTGATTACACAAAACTAGGTTATTTAGGTAGGAACTCCTTCCAATTGTATCTCATACAACTCTCGAATATTTTCAGTTGGGTGAATAACTCCTTATTCTAATTCATCATATGAATCATTCCCAACTCTTGCTTCTAAACATGTATAATCTTATTATAATGTGTTTAGTTAAGTTTGACCCGTTGTTTTAGCAGTTGGATATTACAATTATCCCATCGCACCTTACTAATATAGAACATGCACCTCGCGTAGGTGAAACCTATATTGTTCGATACTAGTCTTGATGAGTGCTAAAACTTGGAAAGCATGAACTTAATATTTAACTTGAGGGATTTTGTTATTAGTGTGATCTCACCGGCTTAACATGCAATTCGTCTCTCTCATGCATCAACATACAAACACATGCATCAATATACATAAAAGGATACAGTTATGGCCCCTAGCGCAATTGTTCTCCCAAGCCAATGAGAGAACCTAAGCTAACCTAATAACGATCTAAACTTATCCAAGCAAGATCTCCAAGGTTATCCTCCTTTGATATTGTATTCTTCTCTTTCTTCATAACATTACATTACATAAAAGAAACTCGTTTTACATACGAGGGAGTGAGATGAGAAAAGAAGTTACATCAAGAATTTTAGAGAGAGGCACGACACGCAGGCCGTATTTTACAATCCCAAAACAAAATAAAGGAAAAAAAACTAAGGCCATAACTGATCACCACAAGACAATAATAATAAACACACTTTTATTATTAGTTTAAATTTTGTTAATTAAAAAAAAAAGCAAATTAAATTTCGACGATTGATCACATTACGCAGAGTTAGCCGGGGGTTCCGCTGCCCGGTCAGCGGACGGTGGTCAAGGGGGCAGCGCCCCTTTGCGGGGTTGATAGGGGCAGCGCCCCGGCGTAAAATTTTAATGAACAATTTATTTGAAATCGGCGTCATTTTCGCACAACTCTTGTGCATTCACAACCCTAATCGCATAACTCTGCAACAACACAACCCTTGTGCCGTCATGAACCCTAATGCAACAGTTTCATGCTGTCAAACACATTTCGATTGATAATTCAGTATGATTAATCACATGCCATTTCTTCACCATACTAATGTCGGATTCCGAAGCATATAAACAGTGATCGGTCAAAGGAATAACAATCATCAAGTGTTTGAATGAACGAAACAGAAACAGTATATCCCATATATCATCGTTGCATCAGATTTACTTATATCATATATAAAAGTGATCGATCTTATTTGTGTAACCTATGGACGATCGATGTATCGCTGCTTCACCATACTAATGTCGGATTCCGAAGCATAGTCAACATCAATCATCCAAATCGTACACAACAGATGCCAAATTTAATTACTCGTTTATTATTCAATTCATTATGGTTTTAATCGAATCAAAACAGAAAATATAGAACATAAACAACTATCAGATCCATGGTTTCGTAAGTGGCTCTGATACCACTGAAGGAAAATTGCGATCAAAAGCGCAGCGGAATTTAAAATTTTCCTTTAGCGATCCTTACGAATGAGCATGGTCAGTGATAAAAATATTTACCTCTTGTGGCGATTCAGACCTTTGATGTTGTGATCACGAGCATTGATGAAGAAAAACGCCTCTACTCAGTCCACACGAACAGATCGCTTCCGGTCACAGTGCTAGTTGATCACGAACGGAAACCTTGAGTGAGAGAGAGAATCAAAAACGAAATTGCATCAAGTGGAATTGCTTCATCACAAGGGATCTATTTATAGAATCACTCGTGTGGGCTACAAGCTAAAAGCCCAATTAAGGCTATAAGCTAAAAGCCCAATTAAGCTTATGGACATCATACCTTATGATGTACCATATATCACTTATCCACGTGGTACCTTACCACTTTCCGTATTACACTTAAGTGCACTGTACCTTACGGTGTTCCTTATTTATTCTATCTCTCATCAATCTGTCCTTATGTGTGTGACCCTGTAGGTTTTCGCGACGTTGGCAATTATATTAAATCACACATTTAATATAATAAACAGTGAGCAGTATCTAGCAACACATCACTGTTACCCAAGTCACGAAAATGTCATGTGATCTGACCAAACCTTTTCCGTGATAATATTTGTGTTGTACAATTACCCTTTTGCCCTCATGTCTATATTGAACACAAGGCATACACTGTGTCATCCTTGTCCAGTTCAATATTTGGGCCCTTAGACATTTATCCTGTTATGCAGGATGAGCAAATTCCATCTAGGTCACTCATGTCCCTTAGCATGCTTTGTGAAGTACCCATCAACCGTCTTTATAGTCATCCAGTTACGGATGACGTTTGATCAGCAATAAAATACTTAACTCTACATCTAGGGTCCATAGTGGTTTCAGGTCGAAGGGTGGTATACACCATTATCATCATGAGAATAACTTATGACACTTTGCATAACATTCTATGTAGTATTCTCATAGCGGGTCAATCCAGTATAAATATTACTCCTAATATTCATACATATGTCAAGACTTGATAACTCCTTATCTATGATCCATGAGATGTGATCATCAATCTATCTTCATAATAATCTTAATGCTTTAATGTTATCCCACTTCACATTAAAGCTTGACTACGGATACTTTAAGAATAGTGTCTTATGTTTAATGGGATCTCATGATTAAGTCACACTTAACATTTCATTAAACCAATAAACCATTCTAGGGACTTTATTATTTTGGAAAGCAAACATAATAAAGAAATGCATTTTATTATTAATAAATAATTCGATATAAGTACCAAAAGTATTGGCCTCTAGGGCTTACACCAATAGTTGGTTCCTTAAACAGCCTCAAAAACCATCGTATAAGACTACTCATCATCGTGAGCTAGCCCTCACCCTTAAACGTGTAATATACCTAATAGGGCCTCTAAGTCTCCTTTCCCTTGCAGGGGAACACACATATGTACTTTTTTGGACAGTACAGTAGCGCCCGCCGTGGGGCCCGATAAAATTAACATGGGCTACACCTTTCACTCTTACCCTTTTATCCTTTTTTCAGGAGATGACTGACAAGGTCCCACATCATACGACAAACACCATTGTCGGAGGTATCTCTGTGAGGGGCCTCTCCATGGCTGCTCGACAAAGATACGTGAGGCAGGTGCTCGATGCAAACGTCACATTATCCAATTTTCCTAAGAACACTACGAGAGTAACCAAAGCCAACATTGTTTTCTTTGAAGAAGATCACATACACATCAACCCTCGTGATAATGATCCCTTGGTCATCACCGTCCAACATGACAACTAGGATATCAGACGTGTCTTGATAGACCCAAGAAGCTCAATTGATGTCCTATTTTGTGATGTTTTCCAAAAGCTTCAACTAAATCTGGACGACATACAAAGTTTCACAGACTCTCTGACAGGATTATCAGGATATGTTAAATTATGACGAGTCTTGGAAAAACATTCTAAAGGTTAGAACCATGAGAAATTTTGGTACTATCAAGAAAACTCTAACCACATTCACATTTAATCAATTAATTTGCTTCTTAATTGATTAAGATGAAACTCTCCTTAATCAATTAGAAGACACTAATCGATTAGACAATAAATTTAACCCTCTTAATTCACAAAAATTGCTTCTTAATCAATTAACCACTTGTCAGAAATAAATTTTGAGAAAAAAAAAAGAAATGAATTAAAAGAAATATTTTAATGCGAGTATACAAGACCTTAGAACATTAAAAGTTACTCTTCTTTATTCTACATATAACATATCAATCGATTAAAATATTAAATACTAGATTAGTTCTTTTAGAAATTAATTTTTGAAATTGAATAATCTTATTTAGCTCTTAACAGAAGAACTTAGAGAACTTTACTATTTTTTTAGCAACGAGAACTTCACTATTTAAATGTTTCTAGTTGTGATTTTTTTTGGTTTAATTGTGATCAACAAAACCTCAAAATAACTTGTCCATCATATAAAACCACATTATTACCCATATTTTCTTCATGTCATCTATGATATAAGAACACAATTATTCCTAGTTAAACAGTTTTTGACCTTTGGTTAAATCACTCCATTTCATGTTTTAAGGGATAAAACTTGTCTAAAAAATGTTTTTGTTAACTAATTGACAATCTGATCGAATTGTTAATATGGTTAGTACAACTTGTTTTGCTTTGTAGAACAAAAAGCCAGTCTGCCACAATAATTCAATCTAATGCAACCAAAACTTAACTTTTCCTATTTCCTTTTTATCCTTTTCCTGTTTCTAATGCAGAGTTTTTGGAGAAACCAAAACATCACTTCTGTTTCTAATTGGCACTGAAGTCTGGAATTGCCATTAAGCAGTTGGCTTCTTCTAATTTTTGAAGAAGTGTTTTATTTTCTTCTATTTTTATTGAATCTAAACATCCCTAACTGATTTAAGATTCAGGCAATACAAATTTATGAGGGAGATTCTGAAATTTGGTTGATCCGCAGTGAATCCAAATCAGCATTCACTACTAGATCTGTTAATCATTCTTTCTTATTGCTTCTGTTTATTTCAGTGACTGTGTTCCAGTGAAACTTCGGATGCAAGAATCAACGAGTTTTGTTAGTTCAAGTGCTCTTGGAATGGCTTGTGGTCCAACTATTGGTTGTTTGTTACAGACCGAGTTTAGGATTTACAACTTGACAATGAACCAAGACAAGCTACCTGGTTGGGTAAGGAACCTGTTATGATTTTAACTTTCTTCAATTATTTGAAGTCTGATTCAATATTTTGCGCTAACTATGAATACTTTTAATAGGTTCAATTGTTTGTGTATTTTATGCTCAAGTATGCAATGGAGATATTGCTTGCTGAATCAAGCCTTATAACAAAATACTATTTTAGTTGGTCGACAACCAAAGTAGCCATTTTCCTTGCTTCCTGTGAATATTATTATCGGAAGCTATATCAACAACATATTTTAAGAAAGGTAGACCTTCAAGTTTATATTATTACTACATTTTTTATTTTAGGCAACAAATGAATAAACAATAGCTTAAAAATTGTTACCTAAAGGAGTTGTAGACTGCACTTTTTTATGCTAGCTACAAATTCATATTAGATCTTTACTTGCTGGTTGGCTTGTACTTGCAGGCAAGTTTTACTAACATCAGAAATCATGGTTTGCATCGGACTATTCCTAAGCTTCCATACATTAATCCCTTATTCAGTAACTCAATATGTTGGATCAGCCCTTATCACATTTGTCTTTGCTGAAGTTCTTGAAGGTAGTAATAATATATTCTCATAATACCCTGAAGTTTGCTCCTTGAACAATGGCTTAATATTTATGTTTTTGCATGAATAATCCAAGAGTTAACCTTTCACTTCTATCGAAAATGATGTCATCGCGGCTTTCTCGTGGAACCTTTAATGGAGGATTACTTTCAACAGAAACGGGAACTCTAGCTCGAGTTATTGCGTACGGTACGATAACAATTGTTGGGTATTTCAGTGAAAGTAAACTACTGAATGCCACTATACTCCCTGCGCTACTCATATGCATCTCATTCATTGCTGCTACCTGTTGCACATACAACTCTCTGTATTAATATGGTAGTCGTAGTTACCATTTCCATGATAATCAATGATCTATAAATATAGATGCTGCAAAGGTCTTTGTTTATGTAGTTGAAAAGAGCTTATTATGATGTGTTCTGGACTGGGCCCGACAGGCCCAAAAGCATTGTTAAGGTCCAGTCCAAAGGGACTTACTGAGGACCACGCCGACCAAAGGGTCACAGCCGTGCCCGACATCCTGATGTCCAGCTCGACAAACTGCTGTCCAGCTCCATGTCCTGATGTCCAGCTCCACCTCCTGATGTCCAGCTCGACATCTTGCCGTCCAGCTCCACGTCCTGATGTCCAGCTCGACACCCTGCTGTCCAGCTCGACATTGCCTCGAGCATCCCAACTAGGGCAGACTTAGTCCACTATTCCCCCAACGAGACTCCGGAAAGACCGCGTCTCCGTTCGCCCGCACTTCACGCAGAACATCCAGGAAGGGGACCACGTGCGGGTCCCCACTACCCACGTAGAACCTGGCAGTTCCTCCATTGGGCCAAACCTGCTCGGCCCAATGAAGGAACCTTGGCCCAGCGCTGGGGGCTATAAATACCCTCTGTTTCCAAAGGGTCAGGTATTCATCATTCTAACCTCAACTTACTATTATCTGCTCGTACTCCTACTTACTTCAGCATCGGAGTGCCTTGCAGGTACCCCCCCCCCCCACCTCGTTCAAAAAAGCTTTCTGCTCGGAGCCAGCCGTGACGGTCCATTTCTGATCAGGTCAGATCAGTGGCGCCGTCTGTGGGAAACAACTTCCCCGTCTAACGAACAATTCTAAAGACCAAAGCTCAATTCAATTACCTGTCATGGCTGATCCAGCTCGCGACGAGCAGCCCGTCTGTGTCGCCGACACTAATAACGGTCCCGCAGACAAGAATGGACACCTCGACAATCCCGGTGATCCCGGCCACAACGCCATCCCTGTGACAACCGCCCCTGGACCTTCCTCCTACAGGGACGGGGCTACCGCATCATCCTCTACGACCCCTCCAGCACTCGAAGACGACCCGGTAGCTCTCGCTCATCGCAGAGCTGCCCGGTTCTATGAAGTCCCAGTCCCTGCCGGGGCAGATGCCACGACTCAGGCACTGTTCGCGGCCATTAATCAGACAAATTACCTGATCTTCGCCCAAGGAGAAAGATTAAGGGCACTTGAAGATGATCGACGACCCCCGAGGAGGCATCGGAGGCCACATTCTCCTCCTCCTCGGGTCACGGAAGCTCGACACCCTTCTCCCCCGCGGAGACACTATAGGGAGAAATCCAGGAGCCCCTCTCCCCGGCCAAAGCAGAGGCGGCCCTACTATGAGAGACAGCCCGTCATCCCTACCGAAGAACCCAGTCGCGACCCATCAAGGCACGACAAGAGGCACGCCGGAGACGGGCGTGTGACCTTCAACCACCAAGCATCACGCTCGAGGGAATCTCAGCACGATCATCGTGCCAGACATAACTACAGGACCCCTTCTCTTTCTCCGGAGAGGAGCGACGAGGATGACCCCCGCGGTCCCCTGTCGCAGGCCATTATGGACGCACCCATCCCCCCGGGCATGGAGAAGCCCCCACACTTGAAGGAGTATGACGGTGTAGCAGACCCGGTCGACCACATTGACGGGTTCGAAGCCATGCTCCACTATCATAATGTCGGGGGGGCCATCAAGTGTCGTCTTTTCCCCACGACTCTCAGGAAGGCGGCCATGGACTGGTATAAAGGACTCGCCCCGGGCTCAATTATGTCATGGCGGAACCTGAAGAACCAGTTCATCAGTTCCTTCACAGCTTCTCGGCGCCACCCGAAGATCGAGGCGGCCCTCGAGGCCATCATCCAAAGACAGGATGAAACCTTGAGGGAATTCATCAACCGCTTCAACCGGGAAGCAATACAGGTCCCCTGCGCGGACCATATGAAAAGATATTTGCTGGAGAGAGGCCTCCTCCCCGGCACAGAATTCAGAAAAGCTGTAGGTATTGAACCACCTCCAACTTTTGATGCCCTCCTCGACAAGGCCCGAGCATATATGGACTACGAGGAGAGAGAAGCTGCCAACAGGGCCCGAGACTCCAGGGCTCGCGCTCCCAACAACAGAGGCAGCTCACGACAAGACCCTCCTCCCCGACGTACCAGGGAGAAAAGGAAGGAAGATCGACCCCGGGAGGTCCGGGAACAAAGGGGCCCTTCGGGCCGTTTCACCGAGTACACTCCGCTCACGGCTTCCCGCGAGCGTATTTTGGCGGAGTGTGCTAGCACAGATTTCAGAGACGGTGGCGTCAAGCGTCCCCGACCTGCTCCCGCCAAGCCAGGGGCAGACAAAAATAAATACTGTCAATACCATAGGAGTCATGGCCATTTGACAGAGGACTGCGTCCACCTCAAGGACGCCATTGAAACCCTCATCAAGGGAGGGAGGCTCGCACAGTACAGGAGAAACGACGCTCCCCATCGTGACGCCCATGAAGCTAAGGAGCCCGAAGAAGATGCCCGACCATCAGACGAGTCGGTACCAATCCAGACCGCTTTCTCGGTAACCAGGCCCGAGGATTTCGACGTTCCCGAGCTCCTGCAGGAGCCCCTGACAACACACAGCAGGTGGGAATACTTCCCCTCCGCCATGGTCATCAACGGGGGCGGGTTCAACGACCTCACCATCAATTCAGCCAAGAGGAAGTTGGATGAACTGGTCGACATAACTCCTCCACAAACTGTGACGTTCGAGAGGGTGAAGGGCAGGTCAGAACCCATCACCTTCTACCTGGAAGAACTCCCCGGCGGAGCCCCAAACGCGGTCATTCCCTTGCTGATAAGGGCAAAAATGGCCAATTTTGACGTGCATCGCATCCTGGTCGACGAAGGGAGTTCCGTTGACGTGATGTACAGCCAGCTGTTCCGGACCTTGCAACTGGACGACTCACATCTCTCTCCGTATGTGGGTTCGGATCTTCAAGGCTTCAACGGCTCGACTTCCAAACCTTGGGGTTATGTCGAACTCCTGGTAACGTTCGGAGAAGGAACGGCTACAAGACAGGTGAAGGTCCGCTTCCTCGTTATTGATTGCCCGTCTCTATACAATTGCATCTTGGGGAGACCGACATTGGCGGAGCTGACAGCGGTGCCCTCGACTGTCCATCTGAAAATGAAGTTCTACACCAAAAGGGCACGGGTAGCCACCATCCAAGGAGACCTCGCCGCTGCCCGCAGGTGCTTCAATGCCGCTTCAAAGGGACGGGATACCGTCGACGTGGGGACCAGACCCACCAAGAGGACAAAGCAGGAGCCCGACAGAGCATCCCCCGAGGAAGAAGTCCAGAAGGCTCCACCAAAGGTCGACTCCATAGCCCTCGACGCTCGCTTCGACCAAGACGAGCCATCCAGCAGCGAGCAAATCCCACTCCGACCTATTCCGGACGGTGATTTTGAACTCGTTCCCCTCGGAGCAGACCCGACCAAGGGAGTGAAGATTGGCAAAGACCTCCCCGACTTGGCCAGGAAGCAAATCAAGGCCTGTCTGCGCGAGAATGCTGATCTCTTCGCCTGGAGCGCTGCAGAGATGCCCGGACTCGACCCTGAGGTCGCCTGTCATCACCTCGCCATTGATCCAGCCGCCAAGGCCGTAGTACAACGTAGGCGTAGGCAGTCTCCAGAAAAAACGGAGGCTGCTGAAAAAGCTGTAAAAGACCTCCTAGAGGCAAATTTTATTTCTGAAGCCCGGTACTCCACCTGGCTGTCAAATGTTGTACTTGTTAAAAAGAATAATGGAAAATGGAGAATGTGTGTTGACTATACCGACCTCAACCGGGCTTGCCCGAAGGATGCTTTTCCTCTACCTAACATAGACATGCTGGTCGACAATTCGGCCGGCTACAAGACTTTGTCGTTCATGGACGCCTACTCGGGATATAATCAAATCCCAATGGCTCTGGGCGACAAACGCTGCACGGCGTTCATGACCAGCTCGGGCAACTATTACTACAACGTAATGCCCTTCGGACTGAAGAACGCCGGTGCAACTTACCAACGTATGATGAACAAAGTGTTCAACAAACAGATTGGCGACATGCTCGAGGTATACATGGACGACATGATCGTCAAATCCCGAGCAGACACCGATCACGCAGCTCATCTCAAGACAGTCTTCGCCCAAGCAAGACAGTGCAAAATGAGGTTCAACCCCGAGAAGTGCACGTTCAGGGTTAAGGCAGGAAAATTCCTTGGATTCTATCTAACAGAACGAGGGATTGAAGCCAACCCCGACAAATGTCGGGCATTCTCCGACCTCCCGACACCGACGTCGAAGAAGTCGATACAAATCATGAACGACATGTTGACGTCACTATCCCGCTTCGTCGCGAAGTCCGCTCAACACGCCCTCCCCTTCTTCAAGCTCCTTCGAAAGGAAGCAGCCTTCGAATGGAACGAGGAATGCGAGCACGCACTTCGCCATCTGAAGCAGAGCCTGTCTCAACCGCCCGTGTTGTCTCGACCAGACGACGGGGAACCACTGTACTTATACTTGGCCGTTTCGAACGAAGCCATCAGCGCAGCCCTTGTCCGCGAGACCCCTGACGGGCAGAAACCTGTCTACTTCACGAGCAAAGCCTTACAAGGCCCCGAAAGCAGATATCAACAGATAGAAAAGGTTGCTCTGGCCCTCGTCAACGCTGCGAGGAGGCTCAGACACTACTTTCTAGCCCACACCATCATCGTGCGAATCGATCAGCCGGTGAGGCAACTCCTGGGTCGGCCAGATATGGCGGGCAGGATGCTGAAGTGGTCCTTGGAACTCTCAGAGTTCGAAATTCAGTACGAGAGCAGGAAGGCCCTGAAAGCACAAGCCTTGGCCGACTTCGTCGCGAAGATGACCACTCAAGACCTTTCCCCGAGGAAGGAACACAAGTGGACCATCTTCGTCGACGGAGCCTCCAGCTCTTCCGGTAGCGGCGCAGGGATCCTCCTGGAAAACGAATAAGGTGTAGTGATCGAGCACTCCTTGGTTCTCTCCTTCCCGACGTCAAATAACCAGGCAGAATACGAAGCCCTGCTCGCAGGACTGAGATTAGCCGAGGACCTAGGAACCCGCGAGGTTCAAATTTACACCGACTCCCAGCTCGTCGCCTCTCAGGTACAGGGAAGCTACCAGGCCAAAAATGACAACCTCATTGAGTATTTGAACTTAGTCAAAAAACACATGACAAAGTTCGTACGTGCAGAAATTTCTCATGTTCCCCGCGAGCAAAACACGAGGGCGGACATATTGTCCAAACTCGCGAGCACACGAAAGAAGGGCGAGAATAAATCCGTCATCCAGGAATCTCTGGCACGCCCAAGTATCGAACCACCCTCGACTACGGTCGAGATCCACGCCATCGGGGATGCCACGTCCTGGATGACCCCGGTTTATAATTTCCTGACAAAGGGAGAACTCCCGTCGAACCAGGCCGAAGCTGCCATAATCAAGCGACGAGCATGTTCCTATGTTGTTCTCGAGCAGAAACTGTACCAAAGAGGATTCTCCATTCCCCTCCTGAAATGCATCGACGAGTCCTCCATCCCCGACGTACTGCGGGAGATACACGAAGGGATTAACGCCCAGCACATGGGCGGTAAATCCTTGGCAAGGAAAGCCCTCCGAGCAGGATATTATTGGCCGACGATGCAACAGGACGCCAAGGAACACGTGAAAAAATGTGACAAGTGCCAGAAGCACGGGGATATGCACCTCGCCCCCCCGCACGAGCTGAACACATTGTCGTCCCCATGGCCGTTCGCCTGGTGGGGCATGGACATCCTCGGGCCCTTCGTGCAAGGAACCTACCAAAACAAATTTCTAATCGTCGCCGTGGATTACTTCACGAAGTGGATCGAGGCCGAGGCACTCGCAAAAATCACCTCGCACAATATCCTCCGTTTCTACAAAAGAAACGTCCTCGCCAGGTTCGGAATTCCGCAGGCCCTGGTGACCGACAACGGTACCCAGTTCACCGACCACGGGTTCTGAGACTTCGTCACCAAATTGGGGACAAAACAACATTTCACGTCGGTCGAGCACCCTCAGACCAACGGGCAAGCCGAAGCCGCGAACAGAGTCATCCTCCGAGGGCTCAAACGTCGACTCGGCGAAGCCAAAAGAGGATGGGTCGAGGAGCTCCACAGCGTCTTGTGGGCATACCGCACCACACCCTACTCAACGACGGGTGAAACACCATTCAGACTGACCTACGGCACCGAAGCTGTCATCCCGGTCGAAATCATGGAACCATCCCAACAAACGGAGGAACCCCTCGACGAAGAAATGAATGACGAAGCACTAAGGGATGAACTCGACCTCGTCGAGGAAATCCGATCGGGTGCAGCCCTGCGCGAAGCCACCCTAAAACAACGAGTGGCTCTGGGCCACAACGACAAGGTCATCAAGCGCGAGTTCGAAATAGGCAGCCTGGTATTACGCAGGAACCAGAAAGATTCCCGCGAAGGGAAGTTGGCCGCGAACTGGGAAGGGCCTTACCGCGTCCACGACACCACGGGTACCGGGGAGTACTACCTCGAGCAGTTAGACGGAGAGCCACTACCACGACCCTGGAACGCTGCTAAGCTAAAGCAGTACTACAGTTAGAAACTACCAACAAGTGGGACCCTCGACCAGCAGCACCCGCGCTCGGTCAACGAGGAAAAACGTCCAATTTCGTATAAGGCTAAGGTACAAGCCCGACATACGGCCAAAATGGCACAGCATCGCGCGGTAAACGATGACGATCGATAGTGCCCGACGTGGACAGCTATACCGAGCCCCACCGTCGTGTACCCATAAGGCAGAACACCCAGCTCGCGATGGGCAGTTCACGCCAAGGGCGAATAGTCCCTAACGGGCTCCACGCCCGACTGAGCAACTTCGCTCCGAAAATGCCCGACATTCCATCAAGGATAACGGGCCATCTAAAAGGGTCAAAGGAAAATCTCTCCCCTCGAACACAACACTTAGGTGACCCCAGGCCAGCGAAAGAGGGCCGGGCACGCATACTAACAGAGGCGGACAAAATCGCTCGCCAAATCAAAGCCACTTACGGGCACTCCTCGGGCCCGTGACTTAGGCTAAAAATTCATGCAAATATATGATTTCAAACAAGGGCAAAACATCCAAAATGTAAAACAGCATTGATATAAATGCCCGAAGGCGACAAAACAATAATAAACCGACCAAGAAGGCCGACGATGTTCATAACGTACAATAAACGGGCACGCAGGCCCAAAGAATACAAATATCAAGGGCACGCAGGCCCGCTATCCTATTCAGATCTCCCCGGAATCATCATTGTCCGCGTTTGGAGAGTCGGGCGGAGGAACGATCACGCCATCCACGATCTGATGTGTGTGGCCGATACCCTCAGTGACCAGGCCAGGGTTTAGCAAGGAGAGTTGACCGACCGCAGAGTTGAACCCGTCCTCCAGGGCACCGACGCAGTCCACCTCGAGGAGCCGGATATGGGCGACCAGCTCCATCCGACTCTTCAAAGCCACTATGTCCTCGGACTCGTCCTCGGCAGGTTGCAGGGCAGCATTCATTTCCTCGACCTGCTGGGCCAAGCGTTCGACTTCGGCCACCAGACGATCCTTGTCTGCCCGAAGAAGCTCCCCTTCCTCGGCCAACTTCCCCGACTTCTCCTTCTCCAGGGTCAACATCTCCCTCTCAGCATCGAGCATCGCAGTCTGCTCTCGGAACATCCCCTCGGAGCGTTCCAGAGCGACCTTCAACTTCCGCGAGCTCGAGGTCAGGGCCGCCTTCTCCTGCTCGAGTTCTTCAACACGGGCAGAATCCCCTCCATCCTCGGATAGCACCAAAGCCATCTCGGCCATTTTTACCAGCCCGTCCATGCTGGCGGCCAGATACGCCTTCCGGTCCTCTTTACTCATCTTTTTTATGGCTGCAGCTTCGTGGGCAACCACTGTCGGAGGGAATCGCTCGAAAAAGCCCGCCTCTTCGAAGCAAGGGGGAAGGCGAAAGATTTAACAGCACCGGCGTCCTCGCCAACAGTCGGACCACCTTCCACACGGGTCCTCTTCCTCTGTATCAAAACGGCACTGGGGTCGACCTCCTCAACTTCTGGGGTCCCATCCGACGCGGGCCCCGAGCTTGACGGCGAGTCCACCCTCACCGGCTGAGGAGCATTTGGACTGTGTGGTGGGCCCATCCTCGTCGCTTGTGGGGCCTTCACGACCCTCCTGCCTCGCCTCTGGTCGCAGGATAATTTCAAGAGCCTTTCATGTCGACTAGCCATCGTACCTGCACAAAATAAAGGTTAGGTCAGTATCGAGCAAACTTCATAAATAAATGACGAATAAAGAATTTCAAGCAACAAACAACCTAACAGGCGGGCAGCCTGCCTGTACGTCGGGCACTCCACCAGCGCCTTGGTGTCAATCGGACGGGACTCGAACGTTGGGTAACCATCTTTGTCCAGGATATCATCCCCTTCCCGCGTAACCCACCGGGCGGGATGGAAACTATCGACAAACCGGCAAAGAGTGCCGTACGCCTGCTCGTCTTCCGAGCACATGTCCCAGGCGGCGGTATGGTAATAACCCGTCCCATGCTCGTAATGCCGGGACATCCAGTGCACGGGGACTTTAGCCGTACGGCCCAACACAGGGTTCCCATCGTCGCCCAGCATCGCCTCCCCGTCCTCGTCGCTCACCGGCTCCTCCTCCTCGAAAAGGGAATTTAAAGCAGAAGTGGTAACTGGCCGCACCACGTACCACTTGTCTTTAAACCCCCTCACGGAGTCCATATACATCTTGAAAAGTCTCTCGACTGCTTCAGGGAGACCCAGCTATGTTTCCCTCCTCGGGACTGACGCTGCAGGTGAAATATCCGGAAGAAAAGCGGGATGGTCGCCCCGATCCTCAGGTAGCGACACGTCAACTCAAACGCCCGGATGAAGGCGAGAGAGTTTGGATGTAGCTGGGACGGGGCCAGCTCCAGGTGCGTAAAGACCCCGGCCTGGAAATCAGTGAAGGGCAGCCGCAACCCTAGGTCTTTGAACGCGATCTCATACATCACGAAGCTGTATTCCGGATAAACCGAGCAAATCCTTGCACGGGATGACGGGCGCATGACTACGAAGTTCTTCTGGAAGCCGGGCTGGTCTTGACCCTCTTTGATGACAGCGTATGGATGTCGGTCGTCCCGGCTGTAGACCGACGCTATCCCCCGTGGCTCGACGCCCACCCATTCCAGCAAAGGGTCGGTCACGGTATCAATCAGGGTGACCGACTCGTCGGCACTCTGTTCTTCACGGTCGCAGCGTCCGGAGGAGCTCGGCTCGTCTGCCATGGTTACCTGCAGAGCACGGGAAACCAGTCAGTTGAGCACGAAGCCATACGCTCGACAAATCACGTAGTCCCATGCACGACTACATAAGTCCGTTTCCACGAATGGTTGCCTCCCCGACATCCTGAACCCGGTGTTCTTCCTCAAACCAACTGCGCGGTCACTCTCCAAGCATGTCGACCCAAGGTATGAACATGGCGAGCCACACCATGAAGCCCACGGCCAAGACCATGAACATACCGGGCGCGATCATGAATCAGGCGCCCTGGATCATGAAGACCCCGGGCAGCTCTGAAGTTTATCACCTAAAACTATGAATACGCCGGCCACAAACATGCGTTTGCCGGTCCTAGGCATGAATATGTCGGGCTAAGTATGGGTTACCGGGCTAATCCCACGCGCGCGACCCTAAAACATCTACAAACGCCAGAAATCATGCATCCTAAACAGAAAAATGAAGAAGATAGATCACTTACTTGGATCAAAGAGTAGGATTTGGCTACGGAGTAGAAGAATCTGTGACGGAAAGTCGCAACTGGAGAAAATTTGGAAGAGCAGCAGCAGAGAGAGCACAAAGAGTAGAAACGTATTATGGGGCCCAAGGTCCCTATTTATAGTGATGATGTGGAATACCAAACGTCACCTCGGGCAACCACGGACTCCATCTCCTCGACGCGCTGCTCCCAACGCAATGATGACCCTACCCCCATAGGGTGGCGGCACAGTTCCCGAAAGATACCTCGTGTGCTCGACAGACGCGCCCGGTAAGGATCCTCCACGCATCCACCGCCGAAGAGGTCTCCGAGCACGACACGAGGAGGTCCTCGAGGGCCCACACCTCTGTCCCGGGCACGAGACCTCGACGAGGGAATAACTTGGGTTCAAGTCATGGCTCCTCGCAAAGGAACCACGACTTGGGGGGCTCCTGTTCTGGACTGGGCCCGACAGGCCCAAAAGCATTGTTAAGGCCCAGTCCAAAGGGACTTACTGAGGACCACGCCGACCAAAGGGTCACAGCCGTGCCCGACATCCTGATGTCCAGCTCGACATCCTGCTGTCCAGCTCCACGTCCTGATGTCCAGCTCCACCTCCTGATGTCCAGCTCGACATCTTGCCGTCCAGCTCCACGTCCTGATGTCCAGCTCGACACCCTGCTGTCCAGCTCGACATTGCCTCGAGCATCCCAACTAGGGCAGACTTAGTCCACTATTCCCCCAACGAGACTCCGGAAAGACCGCGTCTCCGTTCGCCCGCACTTCACGCAGAACATCCAGGAAGGGGACCACGTGCGGGTCCCCACTACCCACGTAGAACCTGACAGTTCCTCCATTGGGCCAAACCTGCCCGGCCCAATGAAGGAACCTTGGCCCAGCGCTGGGGGCTATAAATACCCTCTGTTTCCAGAGGGTCAGGTATTCATCATTCTAACCTCAACTTACTATTATCTGCTCGTACTCCTACTTACTTCAGCATCGGAGTGCCTTGCAGGTACCCCACCTCGTTCAAAAAAGCTTTCTGCTCGGAGCCAGCCGTGACGGTCCATTTCTGATCAGGTCAGATCATGATGGACTGCTCAATTGCCGTCGTAAACTTCAGATGGATCAGTATGTATCATTTATAATACTTTCTCATTGGAGAAAAAGAGAGCAATATGTTTTTTTAGGGGTTCAATACCATATGTTTTTTTTTCTATGTTTTTAGAATTGATCATTTGTTTTTTTGTGCAGAATAAGATCCGGAATGATAGTGAAGTGAGACTAAAGATAATCGGGACTCGAGTGGACGCTATTGAAATTGTAAACCTGCATATATTGTGTCTTTTACTTTGCTCAGAATATCCGGGAGGTGAGATTATCATAAGTACATCGCATATGATATCTATTAGTTTGATTTACATTATAATTCTATTTTTCTTAATCATATAGTGGAAACTAATTTTAATATTTTCTGTAGGCTGCAGATTTCAATCAAACTGATATAGTTTTCTTCGGGGGCAAAGCCTAGAGTATTAAAAATGCACAAGGTAATTAATACTTTCCCTTCCTAAAGTTCAGCCGATTACAATTTCAGGCTCATCCTTTGCAGTTATTTGAAAGTAATAATAGGCCTCAACTTTTCTTGAATGAATGCAAAACCTAACTCGCTGCTGCTTATTCATGTGAAACGCCTTTATATTGTGCTCCTGTTACATTTCAATACAAAATGCGACAGGAAATTGGAGAAAGAAAATCAATGGACCAAAAGAATTGAATACTCTGTTACTTTTATTTGTAGCTTGCTTATGTGGTGCCCCAAGTGAAGCTTCAAAATGCGACTGAAAGCATAATGAAACACTCAGCCACTCTATATAATGTGACAGAACTGAAGTTCAATTCATCTCCTTATAACTGAATATGCGAACCTATGTAAGACACACCTTAGAATTTATCCAGATTAAATCTATCTTGATTTTGGAAGTGCTCTCAAGATGTTTGATTTAATTCCACATTCAAGGAGTAGGTAGTGATTGAAGTTTTATGAAGTTTACTAAACATCTATAATGAACATAAACAGTATTATGATTCCTTCTGTGTGACGCTGATCGTTAGTGGCGACGTTCATGGCGACATCATCATTGGAGAACGAAATGGTAAATATGGCAACAACAGTAGGAGAGAATTCTTGAAATAGAGGTAGAGTCACAATAGTTTCAATTTCTCCATTGGCATGTTAATCCAATTTATGGACATCAGTCACTTTATTTTTGTCATCGATGGTCCTAAAAGTTCCAATATGATAGCATGATGAAACCAGTTCTGAGAGTGATATCTGGATCGAACGACTTATGCTACGACACTAGCAGGATGCCGATGTGTGATATGGCACCGTGATGAAGCTCAAACCGCCATCTGCAGGCCTTGGTAGGTCGTGTTTGATAATGAAATATCTGACTTAATGTCATTGGAATAACAGTGTCATCACGGCCATCAGAAGACAAGTTGTTTTACATGTTCTATTGATCAATCATGCTTAACTTTTGTTTGTTTGTAATGCTGCCAATTTAATTTATTAAATATTATGTTGGTATTGTGTATGATGTTAGGATTATTATAGTTCCTGTTTGCTTTCTGAGATTACTACATAAATAGTTTCTAATATATTAAGAACTTCATAAGTTATTTTGGAAAGTGTTCTTAACTGATTTCAATGGTTGGCATATGCCTGCAGACCTTATTTAATTTGCTGCATATCCAATTTCAAATCTTTCACATATTTAGCACAAATTCAATGGATCTATAGGTTGAAATGTCAGATATATTGTATAAGGATTCTATCTCGCAAAAGTTAAATAAATATATTGAAAACAAGACAGTGAAAAGATAAAATAAAAGGCTCAATCCATAGGTAGATAACCAAATAAGTACGTAGAACTTTATCATATCACTTTCATTGTTCATTTTAAATCATTTTACTAACATGATTCTCATATCTCTTTCATTGTTTATTTGAAGTTATGTTACTAACATGATTCAAATAATGAATCTTTCATTCTAAACCTGTTATATTATTTTCTAAAATATCTCAAAGAATATCATTCTTAAATTTTTGGAAGTCTTTTATAGTTTAATCACAATTTATTCATAATAAATTAAATAGAGTGTGACAGATATTTTATGACATTTTATTTAACTATTGTTTAATCTTGATAAATTTGAAGTATCGATCTGTGTTGAATATATTTAAAGATAGTCCGCTCTTTAGTCAATCATCTTGTTATGGATTGGGCCTGCCCATGGCCCAATCAACAGTGAGGTCCAATCCAAGCTTGTCAACATATCGTGCTGAGCAGTATATCCTCCGAGCACACCCCGATCATGGGCATCTGGTTGGCTACGATTTCTTCTTGTCGGTGCCTGCGAGGAATGTCTCCGACGAGCGCACGCTCCACCCGAGCACCTCCTCGCAGGGCTGACTTTCAACCTCTCTGGATTTCGCGGAGTCCTCATGGTCCCGGGAAGATCGCGTCTTTATCCTCTCTGTCTTGCGGAGGGCATCATCCAGGTAGGGGGACACGTGCAGGTCCCCACTACTCACGTAGAACCTGGCAGTCTCTTTGTTGGGCATGTTTGATCAGCCCAATAAAGAGACTCTGGCTCAGCGCTGGGGCTATAAATACCCTCTATTTCGAGAGGGTCAGGTATTCATTTATTCACACTGTGATACGGTGGGAGAACTAACTATGGTTTTGCGTTCGTTTTCGCAAATGTTTCGGTTGAGCAAGAGTCGCCACCGACTTTTTATTTTATCCTAAGAAAAGGTTTAAAAAGCACAGCAAAAACCTATGAGATTTTTCTTGGGTTCGGGGAGTAGATTATAGAAAGGGAAGGTATTAGCACCCTTTCTATCCATGGTTATCCATGGGCTCTTAGGTACTTGCTTAGATCAACTTGCCTTGGTTTTCAATTGTTTGAAATGGTGCTCGGTGTGTGGTTTTGAAAATGTTTTGAAAAGATGCCTTGTATAGGCTACCCTTGTAATAATTCTTTACTCGAATGTTTTACGAAAGGTGTTTTGTCTTTTGAAAAGATGTTTCAAGGTTTTTTGAAAGTTTGTTTTGAAAGTGTTTGTGAAGTGTGGTTTAAAAATAGGCAAGTGTTTTCTTTTACCAATTGACAAGTACCTAAGAGTTATCTACCCTAAAGTTCTCAAAGATTTTTGTTATGTTTTAAACCTTTTGACAATTTTGTTCCACCATTGCATTTGGTGGACAAACTTGTATTAGGAGGTGAAAGGGACGGGCGCGGGTCATCGTTTAGACCATGATTGCAATAGTGTTAAATGTCTTTGGGCAATTTTTTCTTTGAAAGGGACTTGATCATTTTAGGCAACTTTTCGAAAGCGTCATCGAGGGATTATGATCATTTGATTGTTTGTTTTACCCAAAGAAACCTAACATGCAATATGGCCCAATTATTTGAAGGCAACAAAGTGGAATACCCTAGGGGTGCAAGTGTGATATGTGTTGTCCATATTTCATGTTCATTTATCTTGAAATTAGGTCAAGCTATTTTGTTCTTTTTATTTGCATACAAACCCTAATTCTAGCATGGTATATTTAGAAAGCGTTTAAAGTGCGAAAAGTAAAATTCATACACTATTACAACACAATATGAGAAGGGGGGTACAAATGTTCAAATGGGGGGTATTTAGACAAAGAAATTAAACCTAACTATTACATCATTTTTGGAATATTTACAAATAATTGATTGCATAAATTAAATGGAAAATAATAAAGATGCAAAAATGCAAAAATGGTTTTTATATGTATGAAAAAAGGTATTATTTATGTTAAATAATAAAAATAAAAAAGTATCATTTTTGGAGTTTTTTGTATTTTAAGGGTAAAACCCTAATTTCATTAAATAAATATATTAACTATTTAATATGTATAATATTTAATAATTACATAAAAATAAAATAAAATGGAGTATATTCATAAAAAAAAAAAGTATTTTTCACATCAAATATTAATAAAATAAAAAATGTATGTATTTTAGTATTTTTGCCCTAAGTATATTAATATATAGATATATATCTTTATTATTTATTAACTAAATACTATATATATATAAATAATAATATTTAATATTTATAAAAAAAGTATATTTTGTATAAAATATTTTCAAAAGGGAAAGTGTAATAAAAATCAGAAAAGAAAGTATATTTATATTATTTTTTTTCTATTTATTCTAAATAATATATATATATATATATATATATATATATATATATATATATATATATATATATATATATATATATATATATATATATATATATATATATATATATATATATATATATATATATATATATATATATATATATATATATATATATATATATATATATATATATATATATATATATATATATATATATATATATATATATATATATATATATATATATATATATATATATATATATATATATATATATATATATATATATTTTTATGTACAAATAACTTAAAATAAACAAATAAATGCCTATAAATTCAAAAATGGTGAGAAAAATAATTTTTATATTTTTTATATTATAAGCAAAAATAAATAAATCAGAATGAAAAAAGAAAAGTCAAAAAAACATTGAAATAAATCAAATGGGCTCAGGGGGTGTTAAAGTGAAATGAGTGTGTGAAGAGAAAATGCAAAAACAAGCCCAGCCCAGATCACTTCTTCTTCAACCTCTGAACAAAAACGCGCGCCTGTTCTTCCAATTCAAACACTTGGATTCTTTAATTTTTTGCACAAACTTCCAACATAAGAAATGTTAAGCATTGAATCACGATTCCAAATATATAAAAAACTCATCCTAACTCTCAGAAATGAGAGAGAATTTTGACATTCCCAAATCCTGACCTAAGTTTTCTGCCATGTTCAGACTCAAAATTCTTGCAGCACACATAATATAAATGAAATCTAACTACATGGGCATGTTCAGGGCTATGAATGTGACATATTATCTTCACAAACCTAAAGCTAACAATGCCTAATAAGAGAGATACGAATCCATGAACTTACCTGTTCAGTTGAAGTTCTATCTGGCAATGGAGAAACTTTCAGTGCAAAGTGATGATTGGTATAGCTTCCTTGATGTCCAGGGATGCTATTCCAAGCTTTACTTTGTCTTGAAACCTTTTGAATCGTGCTAGAGCTCTTCACCTGCAAATCAGAAAAGTGAAAATGGTGGAACTGGTTAGAGGAATTACAGGTCGTGTTTTAGGTTTTGGTTAGCTTGCATTGATGCTAGGGAATGTGTTTGATGAGCTTTGGTCAAGAAAACATGCAAGGAATGAGAGATGGTGTTCAAACTGCATGCCTCGCCCTGTTTTTGCAGTTTGAGAGTGATTCTGGCAAGGGGGAGGTGTTGATGGTCTTAGGGTCGTGCTTCAGCTTGGTTAGGATGTTTGGAATGTGTCCACAATCTTTGCTTAGGGTTCCTAATGCTGAGATCAAAGTTATGTTCTGTTATGATACTTTTCTTCACCCTTAAGCAAACAAAGCCAACTTGATGTTTTTGGCAAGTAGGGGACCCTTAAGCATGCTGCTAACCTTGTCTTGATCAGAGTGTTTTGCTCATAAGCTTGTGCCAATTAGATTTCATCTGTACTTGTTGGATTTTCAATTGGACATAAAGCTTGCTTTTGCAAAAATGGCCATTTTGCTTTTTCCATAAATGGATTAAACTTGTATGTAATGCTTGAACTCAAAGAACAACACTTTAACACAATGAACCTGCATTAAATTATTGAGTGTTGGATGGTTTAAGGACCTGTAATGTAGCACAAACTATGCTGACTTGAAAATGGCCTAAGTTATGAACATGTACATGACCAATTCAAAAGTGAGTTTTTGCCATATTGTGAAATTCGATTCTCTCAAGTTATGAGGTTGTTTGATGAGTTCTTGGACATTTTGGAAAGCTTGGAATGTGTACTACAATCCATCTTTGAAATTCAAATTGAAATTCCAAGTGGAAGTGTATGGAAAATGGCCTTGAAGTTGGGTAGAAAACCTTGCCAAAATAGGTTAAAATTTCACTAAGTTAAGAATGGTTTAGTACCCTTATTCAAAAAATTGTAACTTGAGATACAAGACTCATTTGGGAAAACTTTGTGTATCAAAGTTGTAGATTATGCAACAAGCTACAACTTTTATGTTTTGACTTTTGTTTGAATCCAAATGAATCTTGGTGAGAAAGTGGGGCAAAGTTGGGAAAAAATTAGGGTTTTTCATAACTTAGAAAAATTCTAAGTTATGAAAAATTCTCATTTCTAACCCTAATTTGCATTTTTTGATTTCTTGGTGAACAAGTTTCATGATTTGGCATGTTTTGATGAAAAATGAATCTTGACTCTTGATTTTGACCAAAAAGTCAAAGTTTGACTTTTTAGTATACAGTCAAAATTGATCAATTGACTAAGAAATTCAACTATCAATCTTGTGTATTTGGGATCTTTTGAGTTTTTGAGCATGTCAAGATAATTCCATGGGGTCCTTGAGTCCATATGTGAGCTTGGTTTGCCATTGGTTGGGTCAAACAGTCAAAAATTGCCTTTGTGCAGTCAAAACCCTAAGAATGACCATTTTGCCCTTTTGGTGATCTGATCAAATTCCTTGTGGAATTGTGATCCAAACTTGATCAAATGGTTCATAGGAATTCATAATGTTGATGTGGGTCAATCTTCATGAGGTTTGACTGTCAATTGGCCACAGTTGACTTTTTCCCCAATATAACTGATTTCTAGGTCAACTGTCCAATCGACTGGGCAAAACTTGAAATCAAGACTTGAAACTTGACGTGGATAAACTTGGGAGTCCAATATGAAGCATGAAAGTTATCTTAGGCATTTTAGGTCAAAATCCATTTGTACAAACACAAACCCTAAATTGGGTCAACAGTGCAAGGAGAAGTCTTGAACAGATGAAACCCTAACTGGATCTTGATCTCCAAGGGCTTTGTGGTGAGAAATCAATGAGAAATGGGAGGGCAAATTTTGGGGTACAACAGTTGCCCCTGTTCAATCTTCTTGAATCCGAAGAGTTAGATTGGCAAGTTTGCCTTTTGTGACTCGAGGGTAAAAGGAGATTGGACACTAGAGTGCTCTTAAATTTGCACTCGTCAAAGCAAAGGATGCGGGAATGGGCTTAGAGATGCCATTTGGAGATGGGCTTAGAGATGCCATCTGGAGATGGGCTTAGAGATGCCATCTGGAGGGGCGACAGAATCTTGTCGGGGATGGGCTTAAAGATGCCATCTGGAATGAGTATCAGGAAGGTGTCCAAGCTTTGGACCATCTCTGAACTGGGGGTCTGAACAAGCAATAGATTGACATCCGTTGTTGGGAGGAATCCGTAAGCTGTTTTCAGAAGTCTTGGGAAGTAACTGAACAAGCGATAGGTTAGCATCCGTTACTTGGAGAACCCGTAAACTGTTTTCAGAAGTCTTGAAGTTGAATAAGCAATAGAGCAGCATCCGTTGTTGGGAAGCGTCCGTAAACTGTTTTCAGAAGTTGCATCTGAACAAGTGATAGATTAACATCCGTTGTTGGGAAGAATCCATAGACTGTTTTCAGAAGTCTTGAGAAGAAACTGAACAAGCGATAAGTTAACATCCGTTACTTGGAGAACCCGTAAATTGTTTTCAGGAATCTTGAAGTTGAATAAGCAATAGAGCAGCATCCGTTGTTGGGAAGCGTCCGTAAACTGTTTTCAAAAGTTGCATCTGAACAAGTGATAGATTAACATCCGTTGCTTGGAGAACCCGTAAACTGTTTTCAGAAGTCTTGAAGTTGAATAAGCAATAGAGCAGCATCCGTTGTTGGGAAGCGTCCGTAAACTGTTTTCAAAAGTCTTGAAGTTGAATAAGCAATAGAGCATCATTCGTTGTTGGGAAGCGTCCGTAAACTGTTTTCAGAAGTCTTGAAGTTGAATAAGCAATAGAGCAGCATCCGTTGTTGGGAAGCGTCCGTAAACTGTTTTCAGAAGTCTTGAAGTTGAATAAGCAATAGAGCAGCATCCGTTGTTGCAAAGCGTCCGTAAACTGTTTTCAAAAGTCTTGAAGTTGAATAAGCCATAGAGCAGCATCCGTTGTTGGGAAGCATCCGTAAACTGTTTTCAAAAGTCTTGAAGTTGAATAAGCAATAGAGCAGCATCCGTTGTTGGGAAGCGTCCGTAAACTGTTTTCAAAAGTTGCATCTGAACAAGTGATAGATTAACATCGGTTGTTGGGAAGAATCCATAGACTGTTTTCAGAAGTCTTGAGAAGAAACTGAATAAGCGATAAGTTAACATCCGTTACTTGGAGAACCCGTAAACTGTTTTCAGGAATCTTGAAATTTGAGGAGGAACCGGTGTAGGGTTGCCTGATGATGAGTCCGTGTAAAACTGCACCTGAAACTGTTAATGATAGCCTTTTATTCTTATCCTGAAAAGGACAAAATGTTAGCTAAACACAAAATTATGTTGCATGAAATGTATGATACAATATATGTTATATCAATGTTTATGATATGAATGTAATGAATGCGCATGTAAGCTGATGAGCTGTCTTGCTGGGGATAGATGAATCCTGGATGGCTGAAGATAAAAGCATCTTGACTGCTGCCGGGAAGAATAATTCCTTGGCTGTTGCTGGGGAATAAGGAGCTTGGGTTGTATACCAAACCTCTGGGGAATTCCTGATGACTTCTACTGGGGAGTACCAATCTGGTAGACTCATGCTGGGGATGCAAGACTGTGAATCTTCCGTTTTGAGGGAAGCATCTTTGGCGACCTTACTGGGGAACTCAAGATTTTCCTTCCTAAAACTCTATAGGGAGAAGGTTCATTAGCCTGGCTTCGCTGGGGATTCTGAAACTTAAACTCTGAGGGGAATTGAATTCCTGAGGATCCTCTGGCTGGGGGATTGTAAAGATAAGTTACTGCTGGGGAATTTTGATGAACTCCGCTGGGGATAAGAAGAATTCTGGCGAGTGCGATCTTCCGTGGCAATAAGCTGAGGATAACCCAGTTATAAGCCCTTGTGAGGAATAACTTTGAATAAAACTCGGGAGAGACGTCCGTACTCTGCAGGGGATAAGCTTCCAGAATCTACTGAGGATAAGCTTCAAGACTTGCTGGAGGATATGGATTCCAAATCTCCTGGGGGTTTCCTTTGAAAGGGTATCAAGATATCCAACCGCACCTTTGACCTATCAGTAATCCTCTTTCTTGATTCGTAAGGAAATGATTATGTTCAAATGCATATGCCTATTTAACAAAACATTGGACGTTTCTCAAAATAAAACAAACAGTGCAAGAGAAAAGAAAAGGAAATGACACAAATTTCTGGGAAAAGTATTTGTATTGATTTTCTATGAGTATATTTGTACAAAGGAGACAATCATCCTAGTAAGAGGATTTTGTCGTAAATATTTGAAAGATTTATACAAAATAAGGATGGCTATGTGAAATAATTCCATGGGATTTCATTCCGCTATAGTTTTCTCAACTCTGAATATCTGTCCATTCAATGCTTCGTTTGACGATGACTGGATTGATCAGAAGCCTGGAACCGGTTGATGAAGAGATTGTCCTTGAAGTGATCCGACGAGACATAGTCATACGCTTTAATTCCCTAACTTTTGCCTGAATCGCCCTTTCGGGTTTTCGATCCACCGGGAAACCCCTTTTTGCCCAAGCCGCCCTTTCGGGTTTTCAACTTGCCGGGTGTACAGATTTTTTTGTTTTTATCCCTATTTTTTGCCTGAACCGCCCTTTCGGGTTTTCGATCCACCGGGATGCCCATTTTTGCCCAAGCTGCCCTTTCGGGTTTTCGACTTGTCGGGTTATTTTATGCATAGTATCTTTTGACTATGTCTGCGTTCGCAGGGTGCGGCAAATCGTCGCCGTCCATGGTGGTCAGAATCATTGCACCACCAGAAAATATGCTCTTGATCACAAATGGTCATTCATATGTAGGAGTCCATTTGCCCCTGGGATCACTTTGCGGCAAGATAATCCGCTTGATTACGAGATCTCCGACTTGATACACTTGACGTCTGACTTTCTTATTGAAGGCCTTGATCATCCGTTTTTGATACGTCTGACCATGGCATATAGCAGCAAGTCGCTTTTCGTCGATCAGATTGAGTTGATCAAGTCGGGTCTGTATCCAATCATCTTCATTCAAACCTGCATCCTTCATAATCAGAGAAGGGATCTGGACTTCCATAGGCAAAACAGCTTCCATGCCATAAACCAAAGAAAATGGGGTTGCCCCAGTTGAAGTACGTGTCGTCGTACGGTATCCATGTAGAGCAAACGGTAACATCTCATGCCAGTCTTTGTAAGTGACTGTCATTTTCTGAATGATCTTCTTAATGTTTTTGTTCGCAGCTTCAACAACACCGTTCATCTTCGGCCGATAGGGAGATGAATTGTGATGATAAATCTTGAACTGTTTGCACAATGCGGTGATCATTGTGTTATTCAGATTTGTACCGTTGTCTGTGATGATCCTGTCTGGAACACCATACCGACATATGAGATTTTGCTTGATAAAGCGGACAACCACATTTTTAGTAACAGAGGCGAAGGAAGCTGCTTCGACCCATTTGGTGAAATAGTCAATGGCAACCAGGATGAAGCGATGTCCGTTGGAAGCCGTGGGCTTGATCTCTCCAATCATGTCAATGCCCCACATTGCAAATGGCCACGGAGCAGTCAGAACATTGAGGGGAACCGGAGGGATATGAACTTTGTCAGCGTAGACTTGGCATTTATGGCAAGTACGGGAATGTTGATGGCAGTCAGCTTCCATGGTAGACCAGTAATAGCCTGCCCTTAGGATCTTCTTAGCCATCGTATGCCCGCTCAAGTGAGTGCCAAATGTGCCGCTGTGTATCTCAGTCATGATCAACTCTGCTTCAGCTTTGTCTACGCATCGGAGTAATACACAATCATGGCTTCGTTTGTAAAGGATGTCGTTGCTCAGGAAGAATTTAGCAGTAAATTTCCTTAAGAACTTCTTGTCATTTACGGAAGCTCCTTCGGGATAATCTCTGGTCTCGAGATACCTCTTGATTTCATGGAACGAGGGTTGTTCCACTACTTCTTCGGTATTAATCTCGTGGCAATGCGCGGGTTCATCCATTCGCTCGATGGTGATTTGGGGAGCCTCGTTATCCCAGTTGAGTTTAAACATGGAGGACATTGTAGCTAGAGCATCTGCTAGCTGATTCTCTTCTCGTGGGAAATGCTCGAAGGTAATTTGCTCGAAATGAGGCAACAATGTCAAGACATGTTCTTTGTATGGGATAAGATTAGGATGCTTGGTATCCCACTCTCCTTTGATTTGACTGATAACCAAAGCCGAGTCCCCAAATACGATCAAAGATTTGATCCCCAAGTCTATAGCAGCCTTGAGACCAAAGATGCAAGCTTCATACTCAGCCATGTTGTTCGTGCAACTGAAGCAAAGTCGGGCCGTGAAAGGAGTGTGACAACCTTCCGGAGAAATGAGTACTGCGCCGATACCATTTCCAAGTGCATTTGAAGCACCATCAAAGTACAGGGTCCATCGGGATCCCTTTTCGGGTCCGTTATACGGTCCGTTACCTTCAATGTTGTCCAAATTCATGACGTCCTCGTCCGGGAAATCAAATCTCATGGGTTGATAATCTTCGATAGCCTGATGAGCCAGATGGTCAGCTAGTACACTCCCTTTTATAGCTTTTTGGGTGGTGTACTGGATGTCATACTCAGTTAAGATCATTTGCCATCTAGCTATCCTTCCAGATAAAGCGGGCTTTTCGAAGATATACTTGATAGGATCCATTTTGGAAATCAACAAGGTAGTATGAGTCAACATATACTGTCTTAGTCGGCGAGCATCCCATACCAAAGCGCAGCAAGTTTTCTCGAGCAGTGAGTAGCGAGTCTCACAGTCGGTAAACTTTTTGCTAAGGTAATAAACAGCCTGCTCTTTTCGACCAGACTCGTCATGCTGGCCCAAAACACACCCCATTGAGTTATCCAAGACGGTCAAATACATGATCAATGGTCTTCCTTCGACGGGTGGCATCAGAATAGGAGGTTCTAGCAAATACTCCTTGATTCTATCAAAAGAAGCTTGACAATCGTCGTTCCATTCGACTACCTGATCTTTTTTCAAGAGTTTGAAAATTGGCTCACAGGTAGAAGTCAGATGTGAGATGAACCTGGCAATATAGTTAAAGCGCCCCAAGAATCCTCTAACCTCCTTTTCAGTACGGGGAGCAGGCATCTCTTGTATTGCTTTTACTTTTGCCGGATCGACTTCAATGCCTTTGTTGCTTACAATGAATCCCAGGAGTTTACCAGACCTAACTCCAAAAGTGCATTTACTTGGATTCAGCCTGAGCTTGTATTCTTTCAACCTGGCAAACAGCTTTTCTAGATGTTCAAGGTGCTCTTCCTCTGTTTGTCACCGAGCTATCATATCGTCTACGTAAACTTCAATCTCATGATGTATCATATCATGAAATAAAGCTACCATGGCGCGTTGATAAGTTACCCCTGCGTTCTTCAGTCCGAACGGCATCACCTTGTAACAGAAAGTGCCCCATTGTGTGACGAAAGTAGTTTTCTCCATGTCCTCGGGGGCCATTTTGATTTGATTGTAACCCGAGAATCCATCCATGAAGGAAAACACTTTGTGCTGAGCTGTATTGTCGATCAAGATGTCAATATGAGGTAGCGGGAAATCATCTTTGGGGCTGGCCCTATTCAAATCCCGGTAGTCCACACACATCCTGACTTTGCCATCTTTCTTAGGTACTGGCACGATGTTAGCGACCCATTGAGGATAGGACGTAACAGCCAGAAAGCCAGCGTCAAATTGCTTCATTACTTCTGCTTTGATCTTTTCAGACATGTCAGGCCTCATTCGGCGAACTTTTTGCTTGATCGATGGACAGTCTTCTCTTGTGGGGAGACGGTGAACCACGATGTCTGTGTCTAAACCCGACATGTCTTCATAAGACCAAGCGAAGATTTCAACATACTCATTCAACAACCGTATTAGGCGTTCCTTGACACTCGGTTCCAGATTGGCACCCACTTGCACCTCCTTCCAGTCCTCCTCGGTTCCCAAGTTGACAGTTTCCAATGACTCTTCGTGAGGTAAGATGGCCCTTTCCTCTTGCTGTAGAAGTCTGGCTAGTTCCCCGGGTACTTCACAACCTTCGTCATCTTCATACTCGGCTAGATTTACCAGATCTCCAGAGTTATTGAAAGATATAGCAGAATCGTCACCCATGGAATCCGGAGTGGATGGGTACTTGCATTGGTGAGTGTGGGTGTGTGTAAGGGATAGCCATCCTTAAACAAAAAATGCAAAAGGAAAGAAAATGAACACAAGCAGTTTATCAAATGAAAAGCGTCCAATGAATCATTAAACATGGCATATGGATATGAAAAATAATCAAAACCCTTACAAGTGGACCTACATGCCCCGGGCAAGGCAGGAGGTGAAAAGATAGTGTACGGATTGTTTGAAAATAAATATTACAGACCAAATAGGAAATGTTTAACAGATAAATTACTGATGAATAAAAGTGATGGGGACAAAGTATTTTGCCTCCCAGTTGCTCAACCCCCCTTTGACAGTTGGATAGATCCACTCTTCGATGTTACTCTCTTTGTCTTCATCCTCCAAAGCGTTGATTCCGTAGGGAGAAATTTTGACTGGCGCCCTTTCAATCTTCGCACGGCGTATAGCTTTCTGGCCAACGGCTGTGAACCCTAATCCAAATTTGTCGGTCTTATGCGGAATGTCAGGTAACTGCCCCCATGCTGAATTTTTCCCTTCCTTTATTGCGGCCCTTGCGTCCTCCAGAGATGCCATCCTGGCCATCTGCCTCGGTATCTCAGCTGCCAACTTTGCTACTGCTATTTCAGGAAGGACTTCTTCGAAATGTTGAAAAGGCGTCTCAATGAATTCCCCTTCAACCTCCACATACCGGAAAGAATTTAAGTGGCTAATCATGTACTCTTCTTCGCCATGGACAGTAATGATCTTTCCCTTGACAGGATACTTCAACATCTGGTGCAAGGAGGAGGTGACTACCCCAGCATGGTGTATCCAAGGCCTACCCAGCAAGCAAGAATATGACGGACGGATGTCCATCACATAGAAAGTGGATTTAAACACCTCAGTGCCTATCTTGATAGGAATTTCAACCTCCCCATGGACCATTCTCTTCGAACCATCGAAAGCTCTGACAACAATATCACTCGGCTTCAATTCTAACCCTTCACAATCTAGTCGGTCCAAGGCCTTTTTAGGCAATACATTCAGCGACGAACCAGTGTCGACCAAGACGTGTGCGAGAGTAGTTCCTCGACACTCAACTGAAATGTGCAAAGCATCATCGTGGTTTCTACCTTTAGGAGTTAGGTCGGCATCAGAAAAACCTAATCCATTGTCCGCAGTCAGGCTAGCCACGCAATTTTGAAATTGATCCGCAGAGGTCTCCTGGGGCACATGGGCTGCCTTCAGGAATTTTATCAGGGCTTTAGCGTGCGCTTCTGAGCAAAGTAATAGTGCCAACATGGAGATCTTGGAGGGGGTTTGCCCCAGCTGTTCTACCACATCGTAATCGCTTCTCTTGATTATCCTCAAAATCTCATCCATTTCCTTCTTGGAGGTTTCCGGGATTACCAAGGGTTGAGCCCTCGTCCTGACGGGCTCATCTTGGATTCCCTTACCTTTGTCAGCAGTGGTAGGAGGGACAGTACTAGGAACAATAACATCTTTAATTAAAGGGGTTCTGGCAGAGAGTTTTATTGGTGCAGGGATGACCTTGTCAGCTGATGAGGGTTCAAAGACTGCTCTTGGAGGGGCAATCTCTGGAGAAAATATTCTCCCGCTCCTGGTGATTTTGCTAGTGCCTGCAATGTTACTAATGTTGGCTTCTTCATCATCCGAACTTTCTTCAATTATTTCGATTTGTTTGATACCATGGTAGTAGACGTCACCGCCATAGTTCCATGGTATGGACTTCTCAGAAACATAGGGGACAGGCCCTGGCATTGTTATCTTCAAAGGAACAGATTTTGCAGCTGGTGTAATCTTAACAGGCTTTTTGACGGCCTTGGAAAGATTGGCGTGAATGGTTATGATTGAGACATATTCAGTATGAACTGGAACAGCAGAAACTTTTTCAAACAAAATTTGTCGACTATCCATAAGGCCTTGGATGCCTTCCTTCAGTAACGGACAATCAAACGGCAGAGAGTAACAACAATAACAGTCTTCTTTACATCCCGGGAAGATCCCGGCCCTTAACAAATTCAACTTAATGGTTAGCAATGGAGTAGTCAGATCATTGACATCAGCAACATATAAATCTTCTTCAATGGCATTGACATTTCGGCCGTGCTTCGGCATGGGTGCAGATATTACATTAGGCTTCTCCGGAGCGTCGAACTCCACCTCCTTCGCCTCTATCAGGTCTTGGATCTTATGCTTTAGTGCCCAACAATCATTGGTGTCGTGCCCAACACTGTCTGAATGGTAGGCGCATTTAGCATTAGCATGATAATGTAGAGAGGACGTATTCACATTCTTTGGTGCCTCCTTGATGGTGGCGAGATTCAACTTCAGTAGATGGGGAAGCACTTGCGCTGGAGTCATATTAATACGGGTGAACTGCCGTTGTGGCCGTTCCACTCGTTGTTGATTTGGTCTGGACTGGTTATAGCGAGGCTGCTCACTTGGAGTGTTTTGAATCATTACGGCCCCCACAGTTGGCCGACGCTCCGTCTTCCCTGCTCTTCTCTGAGAATATACCACAGCTGTTTCCTTCTTAAAAGGCTTCTTCTCAACACTTGCAGCAACACCCTTCTGAATCTTTCCTGACTTGATGCCAGCTTCTATTCTTTCGCCTGTTAAGATCAAACCGGTAAACCCCGCGGAAGAGTTACCAATTAGATTATTGAAAAATGGCCCAGATAGGGTCCCTAGAAACATATCAACGAGCTCACGATCGGTTAAAGGAGGCTGCACCCTGCCAGCCAAATCCCTCCATTTTTGTGCATATTCTTTGAATCCCTCGCCTGTTCCTAGTGACATACCCTGAAGTTGGGTACGAGTAGGAGCAAGGTCAGAATTATACTGGTATTCTTTGTAGAAAGCGGTGGCCAAATCTTCCCAATTTCGGACGCTGGTTCCTTCTAGCTGATAAAACCACTCCAACTGAGCTCCAGAAAGGCTGTCTTGAAAGAAGTAAATCCAAAGGTTTTTATCTGCCGTATAGGGTTGAATCTTTCTCACGTAGGACCTGAGATGCATTTTTGGACAGGACAGCCCATCATACCTCACAAACACTGGCACTTTGAATTTTGGGGGAATCACAATCCTGGCGACCAAACCCAAGTCTTCAAAATCCAAACCCGATACTCTTTGTAGCTCCATGGCGGCCAACCTGTCTTCTAAACCCTTGTATTTATCATCAGTTGGAGGGTATTACTGATCAGAATAATCTTCATCCTCTTCGACCTCCTCTTCTTCCACATCAGACTCGGAAGGTACCGCAGCTCCACCTCCTTTGCTGGTTCCTTCATCAGAGATAGGAGGAAATTCAAGCACTCTCCGAGCTTCTTCGTCAAATCTTCTCCCCAAAGTAGCCACCCCGAGTCTCTTTTTCTTCTTCTTCACTGGGTCTTTGTTCCCCAATTGAGTTTTGATATCCTCCTGACCCTTAGCCAAGGTCATCAGGAGTTGCTGGAACTGTGCATTTTGAGCTTGCAGGTCTTTGACTGTTTGCTCGAGATCCATCCTACCGAAATAAACAGCAGACAGATAAGGAAACCTGGAGTGAGACCTGCTTATGCACATGATGAATGATATGCTTATGTATGCAATGCATTCAAGGATTTAGGACATTCAAAATTGTTTCAGACAAAGAAGAATGCACGTCATATTAATAAGAAGAAATTTGTTAGTACATAAATGCCTCATGGGCCAAATATTACAAAATAACTTCTCAAGGCAAAAAGACATTGCACATCCTCTTTGGTGTGATGTAGGTGTTGAGGGCCTCTTGCTCATGGAGTCGGCGAGTAAGCTCTAGAACCTTCTTCTCACTAGCATAGAAGTTGGCTTCGAAAGTATTCCGTTCCTCCTTGAGTTGAATCCAACTTTTCTGCATTTCCTCCCACGATGTAGGCATGTCTGGATGTAGGATGGTGTAGGGAACCTCTCCTTCATTGACGGGCTCTTTAATCACTGGGAGTACATGAGGATAAGGCATCATTAGACTTTGGGCTCGGGCTCGTACCCACTTGAGATAGGGCTCAAGAGGGATGGAGTTCTTGTGTCCCAGAGTCTTGCTATCAACCTTGTTGGGTCTTCCCCAAGCTCTAATGAATCTTTGGCGAAGTCCTTGCGCATCGTTGTCGAAGTCAAAAACTAGGTCAGGAATCAACATATCATGAGGACCATCCCTCCGTGCATATCCAAATTGCCTCAAAGCTAGGCAAGGGTTGTAGGTGATACCTCCTCTGATTCCAAGTAAAGGAACATTAGGAAATTCTCCACAACGATCGATAATGATGACATTTTCTCTGGACCGAGAACACCAATGCACATCAGAATGAGTAAGAGTCATCAACCGTTGGGACCACCTTGAACCTTGGTCATTCTTCAAGACAGATTGTGGAAGGTGCGAAATAAACCACCTTGCAAGGAGAGGAGTACAGCACATGAGAATACCCCTCTTTCTCATTGTTCGTGTGTAAAATGAGTGAAGGATGTCCCCGAGCAATGTTGGTATTGGATTTCTGGACAAGAAGATTTTGACGGCGTTGACATCTACCAATTGGTCAGGATTTGGGAACAAGACCAACCCATAGATAAGGAGTGCCACAATCTCTTCAAAGGCTTGTAGGTCCAATGAATTCCAACATTCTTGTGCCTTCTCAAACAAGAATTTTGCTAAGAATCCTTTGACGCCGCTTCTGGTTTCCCAATTCCCCTTGATGTCGGATGGTTGTAGATGTAATGCTCGAGCAACATCTTCCGGCTTTGGTTCCTTTTCCGTACCATTGAAGGGTAGTTGATTAAGGATAGGGATTCTTAGGAGTTGAGAAAACTCCTCCAAAGTGGGTACCAACTGATAATCAGGGAAAGTGAAACAGTGGTGAAGAGGGTCAAAGAACTGGAATAACACTTTCATCATGTCTTCTTCAATGTTGGTGCTGACTAGGCTGAGCAGTCTACCATGTCTTTCACTGAAGGATGAGTTTTCCGGAATTCTTGAGGTGAGATCCTTGAGTTGAGGTGAGATTCTCACAAGGTTGACTTGAATGGTGTTTCTGCGAGGAATTTCCATGTCCTACAAAACAAAGAACAAAGATGAAGATCCAAAACCCTTGAAATGGTTAGTGAATGCATATGATGTCCTATGATGTTTATGATGTTTATGATGTATGCACAAAACATATGTACAAGCAAATCACACCAAACCCTAGTTTCAGGCTTGCATGGGGTTTCATAGGTAAGTACCCTCTTGAGTGTAGTTGGCTTAAAAACCTGTCCTATAAATAGTAACCAGGTTCTAAGGAGCTCAATATCACGAGATTGATTTCATTGTTCATTGTTTTGGTTTAGCCACTTAACTAGCGACCAAAATATTCCAAGAAAACAACCCTCAATGAGTGTAGTATCGAGTATCTACCAACTTCGGACTGCACCAAAGCCGGTCATCTCACTACCCCTAATAAAAGGCCAAGATGGTCAAGTAAGGTTCTAGGTCATTAGTGCTTAGTGACATCACTCAGCGGCCCCGTACTCTCCTTGATTGAACTCAAGGGTTACCGATACTCACAAATATGTCGCACTAATATAGCTATTGCTTCAACCGTGTCGGTATACCCCGCACAGTTTCCACAACGTATTGCTATCTATGAATGTTTCCCAAAATCCGGGTGTAGGATTGCAAACCCAAACAATAGAGCCAAGATATAAAGCAAACAAATCAAACAATTAGTCATGCAAGAGGGTGATCTAAGCCCTAAGGTTACTCCACTTTTAAAATTGTCCCCAGCAGAGTCGCCAGTTCTGTGATATGGTGGGAGAAATGACTATGGTTTTGCATTCGTTTTCACAAATGTTTCGGTTGAGCAAGAGTCGCCACCGACTTTTTATTTTATCCTAAGAAAAGGTTTAAAAAGCACAGCAAAAACCTATGAGATTTTTCTTGGGTTCGGGGAGTAGATTATAGAAAGGGAAGGTATTAGCACCCTTTCTATCCATGGTTATCCATGGGCTCTTAGGTACTTGCTTAGATCAACTTGCCTTGGTTTTCAATTGTTTGAAATGGTGCTCGGTGTGTGGTTTTGAAAATGTTTTGAAAAGATGCCTTGTATAGGCTACCCTTGTAATAATTCTTTACTCGAATGTTTTACGAAAGGTGTTTTGTCTTTTGAAAAGATGTTTCAAGGTTTTTTGAAAGTTTGTTTTGAAAGTGTTTGTGAAGTGTGGTTTAAAAATAGGCAAGTGTTTTCTTTTACCAATTGACAAATACCTAAGAGTTATCTACCCTAAAGTTCTCAAAGATTTTTGTTATGTTTTAAACCTTTTGACAATTTTGTTCCACCATTGCATTTGGTGGACAAACTTGTATTAGGAGGTGAAAGGGACGGGCGCGGGTCATCGTTTAGACCATGATTGCAATAGTGTTAAATGTCTTTGGGCAATTTTTTCTTTGAAAGGGACTTGATCATTTTAGGCAACTTTTCGAAAGCGTCATCGAGGGACTATGATCATTTGATTGTTTGTTTTACCCAAAGAAACCTAACATGCAATATGGCCCAATTATTTGAAGGCAACAAAGTGGAATACCCTAGGGGTGCAAGTGTGATATGTGTTGTCCATATTTCATGCTCATTTATCTTGAAATTAGGTCAAGCTATTTTGTTCTTTTTATTTGCATACAAACCCTAATTCTAGCATGGTATATTTAGAAAGCGTTTAAAGTGCGAAAAGTAAAATTCCTACACTATTACAACACAATATGGGAAGGGGGGTACAAATATTCAAATGGGGGGTATTTAGACAAAGAAATTAAACCTAGCTATTACATCATTTTTGGAATATTTACAAATAATTGATTGCATAAATTAAATGGAAAATAATAAAGATGCAAAAATGAAAAAAGGGTTTTTATATGTATGAAACAAGGTATTATTTATGTTAAATAATAAAAATAAAAAAAGTATCATTTTTGGAGTTTTTTGTATTTTAAGGGTAAAACCCTAATTTCATTAAATAAATATATTAACTATTTAATATGTATAATATTTAATAATTACATAAAAATAAAATAAAATGGAGTATATTCATAAAAAAAAGTATTTTTCACATCAAATATTAATAAAATAAAAAATGTATGTATTTTAGTATTTTTGCCCTAAGTATATTAATATATAGATATATATCTTTATTATTTATTAACTAAATACTATATATATAAAAATAATAATATTTAATATTTATAAAAAAAGTATATTTTGTATAAAATATTTTCAAAAGGGAAAGTGTAATAAAAATCAGAAAAGAAAGTATATTTATATTATTTTTTCTATTTATTCTAAATAATATATATATATATATATATATTTATGTACAAATAACTTAAAATAAACAAATAAATGCCTATAAATTCAAAAATGGTGAGAAAAATAATTTTTATATTTTTTATATTATAAGCAAAAATAAATAAATCAGAATGAAAAAAGAAAAGTCAAAAAAACATTGAAATAAATCAAATGGGCTCAGGGGGTGTTAAAGTGAAATGAGTGTGTGAAGAGAAAATGCAAAAGCAAGCCCAGCCCAGATCACTTCTTCTTCAACCTCTGAACAAAAACGCGCGCCTGTTCTTCCAATTCAAACACTTGGATTCTTTGATTTTTTGCACAAACTTCCAACATAAGAAATGTTAAGCATTGAATCACGATTCCAAATATATAAAAAACTCATCCTAACTCTCAGAAATGAGAGAGAATTTTGACATTCCCAAATCCTGACCTAAGTTTTCTGCCATGTTCAGACTCAAAATTCTTGCAGCACACATAATATAAATGAAATCTAACTACATGGGCATGTTCAGGGCTATGAATGTGACATATTATCTTCACAAACCTAAAGCTAATAATGCCTAATAAGAGAGATACGAATCCATGAACTTACCTGTTCAGTTGAAGTTCTATCTGGCAATGGAGAAACTTTCAGTGCAAAGTGATGATTGGTATAGCTTCCTTGATGTTCAGGGATGCTATTCCAAGCTTTACTTTGTCTTGAAACCTTTTGAATCGTGCTAGAGCTCTTCACCCGAAAATCAGAAAAGTGAAAATGGTGGAACTGGTTAGAGGAATTACAGGTCGTGTTTTAGGTTTTGGTTAGCTTGCATTGATGCTAGGGAATGTGTTTGATGAGCTTTGGTCAAGAAAACATGCAAGGAATGAGAGATGGTGTTCAAACTGCAGGCCTCACCCTGTTTTTGCAGTTTGAGAGTGATTCTGGAAAGGGGGAGGTGTTGATGGTCTTAGGGTCGTGCTTCAGCTTGGTTAGGATGTTTGGAATGTGTCCACAATCTTTGCTTAGGGTTCCTAATGCTGAGATCAAAGTTATGTCCTGTTATGATACTTTTCTTCACCCTTAAGCAAACAAAGCCAACTTGATGTTTTTGGCAAGTAGGGGACCCTTAAGCATGCTGCTAACCTTGTCTTGATCCGAGTGTTTTGCTCATAATCTTGTGCCAATTAGATTTCATCTGTACTTGTTGGATTTTCAATTGGACATAAAGCTTGCTTTTGCAAAAATGGCCATTTTGCTTTTTCCATAAATGGATTAAACTTGTATGTAATGCTTGAACTCAAAGAACAACACTTTAACACAATGAACATGCATTAAATTATTGAGTGTTGGATGGTTTAAGGACCTGTAATGTAGCACAAACTATGCTGACTTGAAAATGGCCTAAGTTATGAACATGTACATGACCAATTCAAAAGTGAGTTTTTGCCATATTGTGAAATTCGATTCTCTCAAGTTATGAGGTTGTTTGATGAGTTCTTGGACATTTTGGAAAGCTTGGAATGTGTACTACAATCCATCTTTGAAATGAAAATTGAAATTCCAAGTGGAAGTGTATGTAAAATGGCCTTGAAGTTGGGTAGAAAACCTTGCCAAAATAGGTTAAAATTTCACTAAGTTAAGAATGGTTTAGTGCCCTTATTCAAAAAATTGTAACTTGAGATACAAGCCTCATTTGGGAAAACTTTGTGAATCAAAGTTGTAGATTATGCAACAAGATACAACTTTCATGTTTTGACTTTTGTTTGAATCCAAATGAATCTTGGTGAGAAAGTGGGGCAAAGTTGGGAAAAAAATAGGGTTTTTCATAACTTAGAAAAATTCTAAGTTATGAAAAATTCTCATTTCTAACCCTAATTTGCATTTTTTGATTTCTTGGTGAACAAGTTTCATGATTTGGAATGTTTTGATGAAAAATGAATCTTGACTCTTGATTTTGACCAAAAAGTCAAAGTTTGACTTTTTAGTATACAGTCAAAATTGATCAATTGACTGAGAAATTCAACTATCAATCTTGTGTATTTGGGATCTTTTGAGTTTGTTGAGCATGTCAAGATAATTCCATGGGGTCCTTGAGTCCATATGTGAGCTTGGTTTGCCATTGGTTGGGTCAAACAGTCAAAAATTGCCTTTGTGCAGTCAAAACCCTAAAAATGACAATTTTGCCCTTTTGGTGATCTGATCAAATTCCTTGTGGAATTGTGATCCAAACTTGATCAAATGGTTCATAGGAGTTCATAATGTTTATGTGGGTCAATCTTCATGAGGTTTGACTGTCAATTGGCCACAGTTGACTTTTTCCCCAATACAGCTGATTTCTAGGTCAACTGTCCAATCGACTGGGCAAAACTTGAAATCAAGACTTGAAACTTGATGTGGATAAACTTGGGAGTCCAATATGAAGCATGAAAGTTATCTTAGGAATTTTAGGTCAAAATCCCTTTGTACAAACACAAACCCTAAATTGGGTCAACAGTGCAAGGAGAAGTCTTGAACAAATGAAACCCTAACTGGATCTTGATCTCCAAGGGCTTTGTGGTGAGAAATCAATGAGAAATGGGAGGGCAAATTTTGGGGTACAACACACACCTACACACATACTTTCTTGCTCATTCTGTCTCTCAGTTTGCCATCGAAGTGTCTTGCAGGTACCCCCCATCTCCTTCAAATCCAGCCCGAAGCCAGCTGTGACGATCCAACTCTGATCAAGTACGATCAGTGGCACCGTCTGTGGGAAACTAAGCTTCCTCGTCTTCTCTCCGTTTAAAAGACAAAAGCTAATAATCATCGACTGTCATGGCTGACCAAAATCAGGACAACCAGAACGTTCGTATCATCAAAGCTAACAACAACATCACCGACAATAATGTCGGCCTCGACAACGCCGACACCACCGGCCATAATACGGTCCCTGGCATCAAAATCCCCCGGACCTTCTAACTACCAGGACGAAGCCACGACTTCTTCTTCATCAATCCCTCCTCGGCTTGAAGAAGATCAACCAGTTCCTCTAAACTACCCAGCCGTCCAATTCCACGAGGTCCCCGTTCCCGCGGGGGCAGACGCCACGACCAGGGCACTGTTCGCGGCGATTAACCAAACCAACTATCTCATCTTTGCCTAGGGGAAAGACTGAGAGCACTCGAGGACGACCGAAGGCCTCCTAGAAGGCACAAAAGACCTCAATCTCCTCCCCTTCGACAAGCGGATGAACGTCCCTGATCTCCCCCGCAGAGACAGAATCGGGACATCTCTCGAAGCCCGTCGCCTCGACCAATCAGGTGACAACCCCCTTTGGAGAGGGAACCACTCGTCGATGCAGGAAGGCACGACCATGGCCCTTCACAGCAAGAACGAAGACCTCCCGGAGACAGACACAGGGGAAACCATCAACAGTCACACCACTCGAGGAACGCTCCACGCAACCAGGGTTACCGTGACCGCCAATACATCGGATCCCTATCCCGTTCCCCATAACGGAGTGACGAGGACGATCCCTACGGTCCCTTGTCACAAGCTATCATGGAGGCGTCCATTCCCCCGGGCATGGAGAAGCCTCCCCACTTAAAAGAGTATGACAGCTTCGCCAACCCGGTCGACCATATAGACGGGTTCGAAGCCATGCTGCACTACCACAACATCGGGAGACCAATCAAATGCCGGTTATTCCCCACGACCCTGAGGAAAGTGGCTATGGACTGGTACAAAGGTCTCACCCCGGGGTCAGTTACCTCTTGGTGAAACTTGAAGAACCAGTTCATTAGCTCGTTCACTGCTTCGCGACGACACCCGAAAATCGAATCAGCGCTCGAGGCCATCGTCCAGAAGCACGATGAGACCTTGAGAGAATTCATTAACGCTTCAACTGGGAAGCCATCCAGGTACCCTGCACGGACCATATGAAGAGATACCTCTTGGAGAGGGGTCTCCTCCTCGGTACCGAATTCAAAAAAGCCGTGGGCATCGAACCACCCAGAACGTTTGATGCCCTCCTCGAAAAGGCTAGAGCCTACATGGACTACGGGGAGAGAGAAGCGGCCAACAGGGCCCGAGACCCCAGAAACCGCAGATTCAGCAGCAATCCAAGACAAGACACCGCCCCTTCTCGACGAACTGGGGAAAAGAGAATGGACGATAAACCCCGAGACACCTGGGAACAAAGGGGACCCTCGGAAAGGTTCACAAAATACACTCTGCTTACGGCTTCCCGCAAGCGCATCTTAGCGGAGTGCACATGTACATATTTCAAGGATGGCAGCGTCAAACATCCCCGTTCAGCTCCTGCCAAACCCGGGGTGAACCGAAGCAAATACTGCCAGTACCACTGGAGCCAAGGGCACCTGACCGAAGACTGCGTCCACCTCAAGGACGTCATCGAGACCCTCATAAAAGGGGGAAGGCTCGCACAATATCAGCGAAACGATGCTCCTCGTCGAGATACCCATGAGACGAGGGAAGCAAAAGAGGATGCCCGACCATATGACGAGTCGGTTCCCATCCAAACCGCGTTCTCTGTCACAAGACCCGAGGACTTCTACGTCCCCGAACATTTGCAAGAACCTCTGTCTATGCACAGCAGGTGGGAACACTTCCCCTCCGCCATGGTCATCAATGGTGGAGGGTTCAATGATTTGACCATAAATTCAGCTAAGAGGAAGCTGGACGAGTTGGTCGACACACCCCCCCCCTCAAACGGTGACTTTTGAAAAAGTGAGAGACAGATCAAAGCCAATCACCTTCTACCTCGAGGAGCTCCCCGGATGGGCCCCCAATTCGGCCATCCCTCTGCTGATAAGGGCAAGAATGGCCAACTTCAACGTACATCACTTCCTCGTCGACGAGGGAAGTTCCATTGACGTGATGTACAACCAGCTGTTCTGAACCCTGCAGCTCGACGTCTCTCACCTCTCACCATACATGGGGTCGGACCTGTAGGGCTTTAGAGGCTCGACCTCCAAGCCTTGGGGATACGTCGAGCTCATGGTCACGTTCAGCGAAGATACTGCTACGAGGCAAGTCAAGGTGCGCTTCCTCGTCATTGATTGCCCCTCCCTCTACAACTGCATTCTGGGAAGGCCGACACTGGCAGAGCTGACCGTGGTGCCCTCCACCGTCTATTTAAAAATGAAGTTCTACACCAAGAGGGCACGAGTTGCCACTATCCAAGGTGACCTGGTAGCTGCCCGAAGGTGTTTTAACGCGGCATCCAAGGGACACAACACGGTCGACACCAGCACAAGTCCCGCCAAGAAAGCTGCAACTACGCGACCAGAACCTCAACGGTCAGAGCCCGTCAGAGCAGAAGAGCAGAGAGCCTCTCCAAAGGTCGACTCGATATCCCTAGACACTCGCTTCGACCAGAATGAGCCTCCCAACAGCGAGCAAGTCCCCCTTCGACCAATTCCGGATGGGGACTTCGAACTCGTCCCCCTCGGCAAAGACCCAAGCAGAGGAGTGAAGATTGGCACCGGGCTCCCAGACTTGGCAAGGAAGAAAATCAAGGCTTGCTTGCGGGAGAATGCATATCTGTTCGCATGGAGCACTGCGGAGATGCCCGGACTCGACCCTGAGGTCGTCTGTCATCAACTCGCCATTGATCCAGCCGCTAGGGAAATAGTGCAACGTAGACGTAGGCATTCTCTAGAGAAAACAGAGGCTGCTGAAAAAGCTGTAAAAGACCTCTTAGAGGCAAATTTTATTTCTGAAGCCCGGTATTCAACTTGGCTGTCAAATGTTGTACTTGTCAAGAAAAATAATGGAAAATGGCGAATATGCATTGACTACACAGATCTTAACCGGGCATGCCCCAAAGATGCATTTCCTTTACCTAAATATTGATATGTTGGTCGATAACTCGGCCTGTTATAAAATTCTATCGTTTATGGACGCCTATTCGGGCTACAACCAAATCCCAATGGCAATAGGCGACAAGCACTGCACCGCTTTCATGACTAGCTCGGGCAACTATTACTACAATGTAATGCCCTTCGGTCTAAAAAACGCAGGAGCAACATATCCGCGGATGATGAACAAAGTCTTCCGCAACCAAATCGGGGATATGCTCGAGGTATACATGGACGACATGATCGTTAAGTTCCGAGCAGACACCGACCATGCCGCTCATCTCAGGGAAGTTTTTGCCCAAGCGAGGCAATGCAAAATGAGATTTGACCCCGAGAAGTGCACGTTCGGAGTCAAGGCAGGCAAGTTTCTCGGCTTCTACTTAACAGAACGAGGAATCGAAGCCAACTCCGACAAGTGTCGGGATTTCTTTGACCTCCCCACGCCTACCTCGAAAAATCTATACAAGTCTTGAATGGCATGCTCACCTCGCTGTCCCGTTTCATTGCAAAATCTGCTCAACACGCCCTCCCTTTTTTCAAGCTTCTTCGCAAGGAAGCGGCCTTTGAATGGACCGAGGAATGCGAGCAGGCGCTGCTCCATCTTAAACAAAGTCTCTCATAGCCGCCCGTGTTATCACAACCAGTTGACGAGGAAACCTTGTTTCTATACCTAGCCGTCTCGGTCAAAGCCGTCAGCGCAGCCCTCATTCGTGAGACGTGCAACGGACAAAAACCCGTTTATTTCACAAGCAAGGCGCTTCAGGGGCCCGAGGTTAGATACCAACAGATAGAAAAGGTATCTCTGGCCCTTGTCAATGCAGCGAGAAGGCTCGGACACTACTTTCTCGTGCACACAATCGTGGTGCGAACAGACCAGCCCGTGAAACAGCTCCTGGGTCGACCAGACATGGCAGATCGAATGTTAAAGTGGTCCTTGGAACTTTATGAGTTCGACATCCAATACGAGAGTAGGAAAGCTCTAAAGGCACATGCTTTGGCCAATTTCATCACTGAAATGACCGCTCACCCCCCCCCCCCCCCCCCCCCCCCCCGTAGGGAAAGAGCACAAGTGGGTGGATCATCTTCGACGATGGAGCATCCAACTCGACCGAGAGCGACGCAAGAATTCTCTTAGAGAACGAGGAAGGTGTTGTGGTCGAGCATTCGCTCACCCTCTCCTTTCCGACCTCCAACAACCAGGAGGAATACGAGGCCTTACTCGCGGGTCTGAGACTGGCCGAGGATTTAGTTGCCCGTGAGGTATAAATTTTCACCGACTCTTAACTCATCGCATCCCAAGTTCAAGGGGAATACCAGGCTAAAAACAACAGCCTCATCGAATATCTGAACTTAGTCAGGGAGCACATGAAAAAATTCGACCGAGCAGAAATTTCGCACGTACCACGCGAGCAAAACACAAGGGCCGACATACTTTCGAAGCTCGTAAGCACGCGAAAGAAAGGCGGAAACAAATCCATCATACAAGAGTCTTTATCTCGCCCGAGCATCGAAAAGTCCATGACTCCGCCCGAGGTAAACGCCATCGGAGACACCTCATGCTGGATGACCCCGATGTTCAACTTCCTAACGAAGGGGGAACTCCCCCTGGACCAAAGACAAGCATCCGCGACCAAACGACGAGCGTGCTCCTACGTGGTGCTCGAGCATAAATTATATCGCAGGGGATTTTTCATCCCACTCTTGAAGTGCATCGACGAATCTGCGGTCCCTGAGATATTATGGGAAATACACGAAGGGATTAACTCCCAACACATGGGCGACAAATCCCTAGCGAGGAAGGCACTACGAGCGGGGTATTATTGGCCGAAAATGCAGCAAGACGCCAAAGAACACGTCAAGAGATGCGACAAATGCCAAATACACGCCGACATGCATCTCGCCCCACCACACGAGCTGAATATATTGTCATCCCCGTGGCCATTTGCTTGGTGGGGGATGGACATCCTCGGACCATTCGTGCAAGGGACGTACCAAAAAAAATTCCTCATTGTGGCCGTGGATTACTTTACCAAGTGGATAGAGGCCGAAGCCCTTGCGAAAATCACCTCACATAACATCCTCCGCTTTTACAAGCGAAACGTCCTCGCCCAGTTTGGAATCCCGCAGGCGCTAATCACAGATAACGGTACCCAATTCACCGACCAAGGCTTTCAAAGCTTCATCGTCAAACTCGACACCAAATAACATTTTACCTCAGTCGAGCATCCCCAAACTAACGGGCAAGCCGAGGCCGCCAACAGGGTCATCTTGCGAGGACTCAAGCGCAAACTAGGCGAAGCAAAAAGGGGGTGGGTCGAAGAACTACATAGCATTCTGTGGGCTTACCGCACCACGCCCCATTCGACGACAGGTGAGACTCCATTCCGACTGACCTACGACATCAAGGCGGTCATCCTAGTAGAGATCATGGAGCCATCTAGGCGAACGGAGATGCCTCTTGAAGAGGAGATGAATGACGAGGCTCTGAGAGACGAGCTCGACCTGGTCGAGGAAATCCGATCAAGAGCAGCCCTGCGCGAGGCCACTCTGAAACAGCGGGTAGCCCTACGCCACGACAACAAGGTCATAAGACGTGAATTTCAGGTCGACAACCTAGTCTTGTGAAGGAACCAGAAAGATTCCCGCGAAGGAAAATTGGCCGCAAACTGGGAGGGGCCTTATCGCATCCAGGGAGCTACGGGCACCAGAGCATATTATCTCGAGCAATTAAACGGAGAACTGTTACCACGACCCTAGAATGCTGCAAAGCTGAAACAATACTACAACTAAAGCCCCCACCCACTGGGGGACTTTTACCGTCGAATGCTTACCTTCAGTCGACGAAGGGAAAAGCTCGACCACGTAGGCGAGTCGAGGTACGGACCCGACCTACCAACCAACGAGGGCATATTGTCGTTTAGTCCAACGAACCAAACGTACATGCCCGACAGGGACACCTCGATCGAGATCCACTGTCGAAGTACCCCACATGGCAGAACACCCAGCTCGCGATGGGTACTTCACGCCACGAGCGTAGGATCCCAATCACGATCATATGCCCGACACGCAAATTCCCACTTCGCGCATTCGACGCATTTCGAAATGCGTCAAACCGACATAGGGGTCGAACATATATCTCCATACGAACACAAACTTCGTCAAAAATTCATTACCAAAGATAACAGTTGGGCATATACATCAAATATGATCAGATAACTGTAAACAAAGCATCCATCGAATAGGAAATCATAAACAAGGATCAATAAAATACCGACCACAAGGGCCGACGTTATCCAAAATTATAGTCCAGGCACGACGGCCATAAAACTAAGAGAATAAAGGCGGGCACGCAGGCCCCAAAAACGATAACGGACGTGTAGGCCCAAACACCAATAAAAGCATCAATCAGCTCCCAGAGTGCCAACATCGACGTCATGAGAGTCAGGGGGAGGCATAACCCGACCATCGATAATCTGGGACAAAACCCCAGCCCCTTTGGTATTCAAACCTGGATTTAGTACGGACAGCTGATTCACCGCAGACTCTAAGCCATCAGTTAAAGTGCCAACACAGTCCGACTCTAGGAGTTGAATGCGAGCGATAAAGTCAGAACACATTTATAAGTCGGCCATCCCTTCTGGCTCGTCCTCCGCGGGCAGCATAACAACCTTCAGGTCTTCGACCTCTCTCGACAGCCGTTGGTTGTCGCTCTCCAACCGCTCCTTATCAAGCTGGAGGCAGTCTTTTTCCTCGAGAGCTCTATAGGCCCTTTCCTTCTCCCCCGACAACACGTCGGACTGCTCATGAAACATTTCCTCAGAGCGTTCGAGGGCAGCCTTCAGTTTGTGGGATTTGGCCACAAGAGCCGCTTTCTCCGACTCCAGCTCCTTGACCCGATCCAAGGAGTCCGACCCTTCGCCCGTGAGGACAATCACCATCTCGGCCATTTTTACCACCCTGACCATGCTAGCAGCGAGGTATTTCCTCCGACCTTCCTTGTCGAGCCGCCTGATGATGTCGACCTCGTTGTCGGATACAGACAAGGGATACCCCTCGAAGAAATCCTTTTCCATAAAACAGGGTGACAGGCCGAAGGCCCGGGCACCCGCCCCTCCATCGGTCACTTAGACCCCATCATCTGGTCGACTATGTTTCTTGCTGATCAAAGCAGATTGGCGCTCAGTATCCGAGGAACCCGGGGACCCACTAGATCCTTCCCTGTCTGATTCAGGGGTCGGGCCCATCCGCGTGGCTTGTTGCGGCCTCACCAACCTCTTGTTGATTTTCTTGTCTTGAGTTAACTTCAACAACCTCCCGCGACGCTCCGCCATGTGACCTGCAAAGGAAGTATACTTGGGTTAGCCACATACATTAAAGAAAACACATAAAGAGGAATGTCAATAGAGCAAAGCAAGAAATCTAAGAGGTCTACAGCCTGCCCGTAAGACTGGCACTCGACGAGCGCCTTGGTGTTGATCGGACGCGTCTCAAACGTCGGCTCACCATCCTCATCAAGAACGTCATCCCCTTCCCTCGTAACCCACCGAGCAGGAAAGAAGCCATCAACAAACTTGTTCAGGACGCCATAAACTTCCTCGTTCTCAGCGCTCATACCGCCGACAAGAGTGTGGTAGTATCAAGGTCCATGGTCGTAATGGCCCGAACAACAGTGGATGGCAAACTTTGAGACTTTCTCAATCTCAGGATTACCCTCAACATCCAAACACGGCTCCCCGTCCTCGTCCGCCACAACGGCCAGTTCGAACAACGAATCTACGACTGTTTGGGTAGACAATTGTAAAATATACCGCTTATCCTTAAAATCTCGCACAAAATCCATATACATCCTAATCAGTCTCTTCGACTGCTTAAGGGACACCCAGTTGTGCTTCCCTCCTCGGGACTGCTGTTGCAGATGAAAAACCCTGTGTTGTACCCCAAAATTTGCCCTCCCATATTCATCAAGAATTATCAAAGTCAAGGTCACAAAATGCCCCAAGGGTTGTGCAGCTCAGCTGTCTCCTAGACAGTCAAAACTAGGGTTTGAGTTCTGGTCAAGCAAATGAACTTCTCAAAGGCCCAATCAAGTCTCACATGCTTAAAAAGATGGTCAAGTGTCTTCATATCAAGTTTCAAGGCATTCAGCTCAAGATTGCACAGTCAAAATCCTAGATTGCACTACAGTCAACTGTAGGGGCAAAATGGTCATTTGGCAGTCAAAAGTTCAAATTTTTGGTCAACATATCATTTTGAAGCCACAACATCATTTGATCAATGCTTGATCATGATTCTCAAAATTTGGCTCAGAAATCATCAAAGATGCAAAAGTTGCTATATTTGGACAGCTGAAAAAGTCAACTGAAATTGACCAGGGCATAACTTTCACATGGATTATCAGAAAAATTCCATCCAAAGCTCATTTTGAAGAGAAAGACATTTCCTACAATTCATCTTCATGTTCCAAGTCCAAGAAATGCTCTCACAAAAAGTTATCAATTTCAACATTATAGGTCATTTTCAAAAGTCAACAAAAAGTGACTTTAAGTCAAAGGCCATAACTTGAGATTGGTAAATCAAAATGACATGGGACCAAAGGCATTGGTTAAAGGACTCAAAGACCTTTCCAAAATGTCCAAGAACATGTGAAAAGCTTAAAAATTGACCAAGTTATGCCTTGTGGAAGTTGGGAAATTTTTGGAAATTTTTGAAAGTCAACATTGATGCAAAAGGCCTAAAAATGCAAATGGGCCCAATTTTCTTCCAAATTTCTTCATGCCAAGCCTATGCACGACCACTAGGCCCAAAGGGAAGTATTCTCATATTTTTTAATTATTTATTTGAATTAATATTAATTTATATTCATTTAAATGATTTTAATTCATGAAAAATATAAACCTAACATGAAAAAATCTTTTTATGCATGATCTAATCTCTATAATTCGTGCATATCTCAAATAGGCAAGCTTTGATGATAATTGATCAGATTTGGCACAAAAACAACATGAAAAAGATTGAAAAAGATTTTCAAAAATCAAATATTGAAATCCATGAATGCTTGAGATTTTGTTCAATCTTTTGACCTAAAACCACTCCATACATATACTACAACACAACCCTAATGCCTCAAGACTGGAAAGCTGCGCATAACCAAGCCTTACATTCTTGAAATTTTCCATAAAAACACCAAGACTGAAAACTAGCTTAGAGGACGATTCAAGCTTGGATTTTTGTTTCAATAGCATTCTGAGACATCACTGAGTGTTTCTCAACCATTGACAACAAGCAAAACACCTTGTACCGGTATCCATGAGTCCAACCGTATCTTGGAAATTTTGAAATCATATAGCATGATTCCATCATCTTTATGCATTTTTTTTCATGGATTCATGTATATATTGATGTTTCTGAACTAACCACTATGTTTAATTATGTTATTTTGCCCTATATGCCAATTCACCATTAGAGAGGCCTAGGGTTCCGAAACTTCCAAATTGGGCGTTATCAGTTCGTGTAAAATTAAGGCACACCAATGCTATGATTGAAATCTGCAGGTTGAGACGAAGAAGACAAGATGCTCGCGCTCAATTTATGCACATTCAGGACCTAATCGCTATTTTGAAAACACGCCTATATTGAGGGGGTTCAAAACCCCCGTTAAACATCTGTTATTTTTTTCAGGCAGAAAGAAACGCGAGGAAGATGATGTGCTGTCCTTCAACGATAGGCTGGTTTTGAATTTCGCGCGTGAATCATTAATGCATTTGCTTTTTCCTTTTATCATTTGTTTGTTATAATATATTAAACGCGATTCAAGTGGTTCAGTGGTTAAGTGTTTAGCTGGCAACGTCAAAGACCTGGGTTCAAGTCCCAGGTCTGAATAATTTCACGCTATTTTTCTATCCTCATTCCCATGCAGGCATAACGTTGGTACGTACCGTGTTCCATCAGCATCTCACCATACACGCGTCCACAATGATCAAATCAATGTCCAGACTTCATGGTACACCCTAGGCATGAGTCAGACGCGTAGCATGGGATTCAAAAAGTCAACCAAGTTCCAACGTTATTGGGCCAGGCCTCTCAAATTCACACCTCCATAAGGGGACAGCAAACCCCCCCTGGTTCTATCTTTTTCTACTTTTTTTATCTTTTATTATTTTTAATTGTTTATTTGTTTATTTATTTTCTGATTTAAATTAAATATCTTTTTTACAAAAAAATACAGAAAAACATCATAAAAAATAAAATGTCCAAATAAAAATAGAATTTTTAATTTTAATTATTTTCATAATAAATACTTATAATTATTTAATTTAATTAGGTTTTCAATGTTAATTTCTTTTTTTATGAAAATCCAAAAACATGTAGAATTAGGTTAATTGATAGTTTTAAGGTCTTTTTTAATTTTTATTTTTCACAATACTATTTATTTATTATTTTTATTTTTATAATTAAAAATTGTACATAATAAATTTTAGGTTTAATTTAGACTTTATTTTAATTCTTTCTTAATAAATAAAAAATATTAGAATTAGGGTTTGCCGTCTAATTTAATCTCAATTAATTTCCTTTTTTCATTAAATCTAAAAAATACCAAAAATATCATTCTCATTTAATTTTTATTTTAATTTCTTATTAATTTAATTATTCTTGCAAAAAGGGTCCAACGCCCGTCATTAATCATTTAATTCGCGCATTTATTTTATTATCGCTTATTATGATTTTGTAATTGCCCCAAAGCGTTGTAATTTACTTTTCGCACTTTATTTCTTCGCATTATTTATTTTCCGCTAAATCGGGTCCGGCTTAATTTTGGCGATGTGGACCCGCGCCATTTGTAATAGTCCTAGATTTATTTTCCGCACTCCTAACTGTTAATCAAGCATGAAAGAATGAATGGCAAATTAAAATCAAGCGTAGAACACGACGAACATGACAAGACAAATAAACTGAAACATGACACACAATTCGCACACACCACCCCTAGGGTACGCCTCACTGTTGCCTTGCCCCTCGAAAGGTGATCGTCGAGTAGAGGATGTCTTAGTAAGTCCTCATGATCCGGGAACCTGGCATGAGGGTAGCTTCTAAGGTGTCTTCCCATTGCTCTGGTGATCACCATGTCCCTAAAATCGAATTGACCCGAACACCTCCAACGGTGGTGCTACCTACCTCTCAATGGTGGGATGGCACTACTTTAAAGGACATTTACACAGACGAATTCCTTAGGGTAGGTAGGTTCTCAAGGATACTTGCTCTAATTTCAAAACAAACTGAAATCTTTTCACACTGACACTTTTCAAAGGCTTTCAAAGCAAATTTTTCAAACACTCTGACGTATGAGTCGATCTGAAATTGTTCAAAGAACTTTTTGAAACCCACATTGAAAAGCAAAACAAACAATTTTGAAAACACATTGAGCAAGTATCTAAGAGCCCATGGATAACCATGGATAGAAAGGGTGCTAACACCTTCCCTTTCTATAACCTACCTCCCGAACCGAGAGCAATCTCTTTAAGGAATTTTTCTGTGCTTTTGTCCTTTCCATTTGGAGAAAATAAAAGACGGTGGCGACTCTTGCTTACCGCGACATTTCGCGAACCAGCGTTAAACAGTCAGTTCCAGATCCACCGATCACAGAACTGGCGACTCTGCTGGGGACATACTTAAAGTGAGGTGTACCTTAGGGCTAGCTTATAACTATGTTTTCAATTGTTTTCCTTGCTTGCTTTAAATTGTGAGACTGTCTTGGGAGTTCTATAGATCCTAACCCGGATCTGGGGATACCTTCTTAGAAAGTAGCAACAAGGCTGTGAGGGAACTGTGCGGGGTATACCGACATGGTTGAAACAGTCTGCTACGTTGATGTGGCACTTTGGTGTGTACCGGTAACCCTTGAGTTCAGTCAAGGAGAGTACGGGGCCTCCGCGTGGTGTCGTGAAGCATCAACAGACCTTAGGAACCTTAATTGAACTATCTTGGCCTCTTTAGGGTAGTGAGATAACTGACTTTGGTGCAGTCCGAGGTTGGTTGATACTCGATACTACGCTCAATTGAGGGTTGCTTTCCTGGAATATTTCGGTCGCCAGTTCAGTGGCTAAATCGAAACGATGAACAATGAAAGCAATCCCGTGATATTGGGAACCTTAGAACCCGGTTACTTTGATTAGGACAGGTATGAACCCACCAACTCAAGAGGGTACTACCCAGACCCCATGCTGGCCTTAAACCTTAAGGGCTTGTCTTGTGTGCCTTGTTTGCCCTACATGTTTGTCTTTGTAAATATCTGTGGTGTGTTTAATCATAGCATCATGACATCATCCAACATCATATGCATTGACTAACCATTTCAGGGGTTCGAATTTTCATCTTTGTTCTTGTTTTGTAGGACATGGAAACTGCTCGTAGAAAGACAATTCAGGTCAATCTTGTAAGGATCCCTCCTCAGCTTAAGGAGCTTATATCCAGGATTCCCGAGAACTCTTCATTCAGTGACAGGCATGGAAGTCTCATCAGCTTGGTCAACACCAACATTGAGGAAGATATGATAAAGGTCTTGTTCCAGTTCTTTGACCCTCTGCATCACTGCTTTACCTTCTTGGACTATCAGTTGGTACCTACATTGGAGGAGTTCTCCCGGCTCCTGAAGATCCCTATCCTTGATCAGCTACCTTTCAACGGTACAGAAAAGGAACCTAAGCTTGAAGAGATTGCTAAAGCCTTGCACCTACAGTCATCTGACCTCAAGGGACATTGGGAAGTTAGAAGTGGCGTCAAAGGGTTCTTAGCCAGGTTTCTGTTTGAGAAAGCCCTTGAATGTTGGAACTCTCTTGACTTGCAAGCTTTTGAAGAAGTGGTAGCCCTCCTTGTTTATGGTTTGGTACTGTTCCCTAATCCAGATCAGCTCATTGATATTAGTGCCGTTCAGATCTTTATGTCCAGGAATCCTATACCTACGTTGCTGGGGGACATCCTTCACTCATGTTACACTCGAACCATGAGAAAAAGAGGTGTCCTTATGTGTTGCACTCCTCTCCTGGGAAGGTGGTTTATTTCGCACCTTCCACAATCAGTCCTGAAGAATGAGCGGGGTTTGAGATGGTCACAACGGTTGATGACTCTTACACATGCAGATATACATTGGTGTCCTAGATCCAGAGGAGATGTCACTATCATTGATCGTTGTGGGGAGTACCCTAATGTTCCTTTACTTGGAATCAGAGGAGGTATTACTTATAGCCCATGCCTGGCTTGGAGACAGTTTGGTTATGCTCGGAGGGACGGTCCTCATGACATGCTAATTCCCGACATAGTTTTTGACTTCGACAATGATACTCAAGGACTCCGTCAGAGATTTATCAGAGCCTGGAGGATGCCTAGTAGGATAGACAGCAAGACACTGGGGCACAAGAACTCCATCCCTTTGGAGCCTTATCTTAAGTGGGTACGGGCCCGTTCTCAGAAGCTAGTCATGCCTTATCCTCACATGCTTCCAGTAATCAAAGAACCTGTCTTGGAAGGGGAAGTGTCTCATGTTATTCAGCACCCTGATATGCCCACATCCTGGGAAGAGATACAGAAGAGCTGGATTCAGCTTAAGGAGGAAAGGAATTCTTTGGAGACTAGTCTGCACGCCAGTGAAAAGAAGGTCTTGGAGCTCACCCGTCTGTTGCATGAGGAGAGGAACCTCAACACCTATATAGCTCCGAAGAGGATGCGCAGTGTATTTTGGGATTGACTTGACTTTTGTATTTCCTTTTTGCCCATGAGGCCTTGATGTATTAAATAATGATTTCATTAATGATAACGTGTGTTCTTTTCTTGTTTACAACGAATTTGAACTTTCGAACCCTTGAATGCATTGCATACGCATTTCATACATCATGTGCATAGCAGGTTTTCCCCTTTTTTCAGGTTGCTTACAGTTCTTCGCTGTTTATTTCAGCATCATGAATTCCGGATCTGAATCAACTGAGACTTCAATCAAGGCTCTCCAGGCGCAGAATGCGCAGTTTCAAGAAATGATCATGGGTCTAGCTAAAGGCCAAGAAGAACTGAAGACCATGCTCCTGAAGAAGGAGAAGAAGAAGAAAAGAAGGACTGTTCTATTCAACACGGGCCGAAGGATGGGTAATACTCTACACAATGAAGAGGTTGCTTCTTCTGTTGGCAAGAGTCCTTCTCAGGCAGAAGCAAGGGTTCCTAGTCCGGTGGTCTCCGACAACGAGACAGATTTTGATGAGGAACAGTATCCTCCTGCAGATGATAGGTACAAACAACTGGAAGACAGGCTGAAAGCTATGGAGGTGCAACAGGCACCTGGGCTGGATTTCGGAGATCTGGGTTTGTCAACTGGTGTGATCATTCCACATAAATTCAAAGCTCCCACCTTCTCCAAGTATGACGGGGCATCCTGTCCCAAGCTGCATTTGAGGTCCTATGTTCGGAAGATTCAGCCGTACTCTGCGGACAAGAATCTATGGATCCACTTCTTCCAGGAGAGTCTTTCAGGGACTCATCTCGAATGGTTCTATCAGCTGGATGGGACCAAAGTTCGTAACTGGGAGGAGCTGGCCACTGCTTTCTATAAGCAGTATCAGTATAATGCCGACCTTGCCCCCACGCGTACCCAACTCCAGGGTATGTCATTGGGCGTAAGCGAAGGTTTTAAAGAGTACGCGCAGAAATGGAGAGATCTGGCTGGCAGGGTGCAGCCACCTTTGACTGATCGAGAATTAGTGGATATGTTCTTGGGGACCCTATCTGGGCCGTTCTTTAATCATCTCATTGGGAATTCTTCTGCTGGTTTCACTGATTTGATCTTAACTGGAGAGAGAATTGAAGCTGGGTTGAAGTCTGGAAAGATTGCAAAGGCTGCATCATCATCTGGGTCGGACAAGAAACCGTTTAAGAAGGAGTCTAGTGCTGTGTATGGCTCCAGAAAATCCGAAAGACCTGATCACCGCCAATCTGTCAGCGCGGTAATGATCGCTAAGCCTGCTGCCGCTCCCCGGCCAAACAATCCTCAAAGGGTTGATAGACCCCGGAGAGAGTTTACCCGGTTAAGCATGACCCTATCGCAGATTCTGCCACAGCTGCTCGCAACCAATTTGGTATCTGTCAAGGAGGCACCAAAATTCCCTAACACTACCTCTCCTAAGTACAACCCGAATGCCCGTTGTGCTTACCATTCAGATAGCCCGGGGCATGCCACTGATGACTGTTGGGCGTTAAGGAACAAGCTGCAGGACCTCATTGACGCTAAGGAGGTACAGTTCGAGGCGTCTGACAAGCCTAATGTGGTGACAGCTCCCCTGCCTGCTCATGGAGTTAATGCTATTGGTGATGAAGAGGAAGTTGACGAAACTGAGTTCGATAGCTGGATCTACCCGGCTGCTGATGGTGGACTTAACAATTGGAGTGCCAAGGACAACCTCTCTGTTTCTTTTGACACTAAGTAATAAATTTCTTTGTTTTGATATTTTGTAATAGACAATGATAAACTCTATGGCCCGGTGTCTTACCCGAGGCACCGTGGTTCTATTTGTGAGGGCATATGAACTGTCATTTTATACATCATGAATGAAAATCTTGGACTATTTTCGCATTGCAAATATTGTGTTCCTTTTTATCTTTCATTTCCTTTACATAATTTTCAAAAACAGCTGTATTTACACACACACTCACTCATACAGGTTCCAATCCACTCTGGATCTCACTGATAACAGCTCTGCTAATGCCAATTATGACTTCGAAAATCCGATCAACTTAGCCGAAGACGAAGGTGAAGATGATTGCGAAGTGCCTGGCGAGCTTGCAAGACTGTTGCTTCAGGAAGAGAGGGCAATTCAACCCCATGAAGAGCCAGTGGAAACCATAAACCTGGGTACTGAGGCAGACAGAAAAGAGGTAAAGATTGGTGCTAATCTAGAGCTCAGCGTGAAGCAACGGTTAACCAAGATGTTACATGACTATATGGAAATCTTTGCCTGGTCCTACGAAGACATGCCAGGGTTGGATACCGATATTGTTGTCCATCATTTGCCGACTAGAGAAGACTGCCCTCCAGTTAAACAAAAGGTTCGTCGGATGCGTCCGGAGATGTCAGAGAAGATTAAAGCCGAAGTCATGAAACAGTTTGATGCCGGGTTTCTTGCAGTGACTTCTTATCCTCAGTGGGTTGCTAATGTGGTGCCGGTACCTAAGAAGGACGGCAAGGTCAGAATGTGTGTTGATTACAGGGATCTGAACAGGGCCAGCCCCAAGGATGACTTCCCCTTACCTCACATTGATGTCCTTGTGGATAATACAGCTCAGCACAAAGTATTCTCTTTCATGGATGGCTTTTCAGGCTACAATCAGATCAAGATGGCACCTGAAGACATGGAAAAGACTACATTTGTCACTCAGTGGGGCACCTTCTGTTACAAGGTCATGCCGTTCGGATTAAAGAATGCTGGGGCAACCTACCAGCGTGCCATGGTTGCCTTATTTCATGATATGATCCATCATGAGATCGAAGTGTATGTGGACGACATGATTGCTAGGTCCCAGACTGAGGAAGAGCACTTAGATCATCTGCAGAAGTTGTTTGACCGGTTGAAACTGTACAAGCTGAGATTGAACCCGAACAAGTGCACCTTCGGGGTAAGATCTGGGAAGTTGCTAGGCTTCGTGGTCAGTGATAAAGGTATTCAAGTGGACCCCGCTAAGGTCAAAGCTATTCAAGAGATGCCAGTTCCCAAGACAGAGAAGGAAGTCAGAGGCTTTTTAGGGCGCCTGAACTACATCGCTCGATTCATATCTCATTTGACTGCTACCTGTGAGCCAATCTTCAAGCTGCTGAAGAAAGATCAGGTAGTGCGTTGGAACGATGAATGTCAGGCTGCTTTCGACAAAATCAAAGAGTATCTCCAAGAACCACCCATCCTTATGCCACCGGTTGAAGGGAGACCTCTGATCCTATATCTAACAGTGCTTGACAATTCAATGGGGTGTGTGCTGGGGCAGCATGACGAGTCTGGCCGAAAAGAGCATGCCATTTATTACCTTAGCAAAAAGTTTACCGACTGTGAGACCCGATACTCACTGCTTGAGAAAACTTGCTGCGCTTTGGTATGGGCTGCTCGCCGGCTGAGACAGTATATGCTAACTCACACTACTTTGTTGATCTCAAAGATGGATCCTATTAAGTACATATTCGAAAAGCCTGCTCTGTCTGGGAGAATTGCAAGATGGCAAATGATCTTGACGGAATACGACATTCAGTACACAACCCAGAAAGCCATCAAGGGGAGTGTATTGGCAGACCACTTAGCTCATCAAGCTGTAGATGACTATCAATCAATGAACTTCGAGTTTCCAGATGAAAGCATCATGATTGTAACTGATTGTGAGGTACCTGGACCGGATGAAGGACCTGAACCAGGATCCCGATGGTCTATGCACTTTGACGGAGCCTCTAATGCTTTGGGAAATGGTATTGGCGCCATAATCATATCCCCACAAGGTACTCATACTCCACTCACTGCCCGGCTATGTTTCAACTGTACCAACAACATGGCGGAGTATGAGGCGTGTATCATGGGTCTTCAAGCGGCGATTGACTTAAGGATCAAGTTCCTCAGTGTCTTCGGAGATTCCGCTCTTGTGATCAATCAGATCAACGGAGAGTGGGATACGAAACATCCAAACTTGATTCCTTACAGAGAATGTGTGTTGACCCTGATTCCCCACTTCACAGAGATAACCTTCGAGCACTTTCCAAGAGAAGAGAATCAGTTAGCGGACGCGTTAGCTACAATGTCTTCAATGTTCAAGGTTAAATGGGATAATGAAGCTCCTCGGATCATCATTTGGAAACTGGACGAACCGGCATACTGTTGTGATCTCGAAACTGAATTGGTGACTGAAAAGCCTTGGTACCATGAAGTGAAGAGATATCTGGAAGCTCAGGAATACCCTGAAGGTGCCTCTATCAATGATAAGAAATTCCTGAGACGGTTTGCAGCCAAGTTCTTCCTAAGCAACGACATCTTGTACAAGCGAAACCATGATTCTACCTTACTGCGCTGTGTGGACAAGACTGAAGCGGAGAGAATCATGGAAGAGCTACATGAAGGGACCTTTGGTACGCATTCCAGTGGGCACACTATGGCTAAGAAGATCCTACGGGCAGGATATTACTGGTCCACAATGGAAGCTGATTGCTACCAACACTCCAGGACATGCCACAAGTGCCAGATCTATGCAGATAAGGTGCATGTTCCTCCGGTTCCCCTGAATGTTCTGACTGCGCCTTGGCCATTTGCAATGTGGGGCATAGACATGATCGGCGAGATAAGACCTACGGCATCCAATGGACATCGCTTCATCCTAGTAGCGATTGATTATTTTACAAAGTGGGTTGAGGCAGCATCCTATGCTACAGTAACCAAGACTGTTGTGGCACGGTTTATTCGGCACAATCTGATTAGTCGATACGGCGTCCCTGAACGGATTATTACAGACAACGGTACCAATCTGAACAATAAGACGATTGCTGAGCTCTGCGAACAGTTCAAAATACAGCACCACAATTCTTCTCATTACAGACCGAAGATGAATGGGGCTGTAGAAGCAGCGAATAAGAACATCAAGAAGATCGTGCAGAAGATGACAGTAACGTACAAAGATTGGCACGAGATGTTACCGTTCGCTCTGCATGGGTACCGTACCTCAGCTAGGACGTCAACCGGGGCAACTCCTTTCTCTCTGGTTTATGGTATGGAGGCAGTCTTGCTGATCGAAGTGCAAATTCCCTCTCTCCGGATAATGAAGGATGCAAACCTGAACGAAGATGATTGGATCCAGACACGACTAGACCAACTCAACCTTATTGATGAAAAGAGACTTGCTGCTATCTGTCATGGTCAGACGTATCAGAAACGAATGATCAGGGCATTTAACAAAAAAGTCAGACCACAGGAATATCAAGTTGGGGATCTGGTTATCAAGAGAATCATCCTTCCTCAGAGTGATCCAAGGGGCAAATGGACCCCTACATATGAAGGGCCGTTTGTGGTTAAGCATGTGTTCTCAGGAGGAGCAATGATCTTAACCAATATGGATGGTGACGACCTTCCTCACCCCGCCAATGCAGACATAGTTAAAAAATACTACGCATGAAAAAGACCCGCTAGGCTGACATGCCTCGGCAAAAATTAGGGCTTCCCGTCGAACCAAAAGGGTTCGGGCAAAATGTAGGGATGAAAATAAAAAAATCTGTACACCCGGCAAGTCGAAAACCTGAAAGGGCGGCTTGGGCAAAAATGGGTATCCCGGTGGACTGAAAACCCGAAAGGGCGGTCCAGGCAAAAATTAGGGATAAAGCGTAAAACTATGTCTCATTGATCACTTTGCATCCAGAATCCGGTATCTGCATCAAGTTCAGACGGCATCAATCAGTCAGCTTCACCTTCAACCAAGGTCATCAAGTGATGAGACGCTCAGAGTTATAAAGGCGATAGCAGAGTTGAAACCCAGTGGATCATTCATCTTTCACACAGCTGTTTTACTTTTCATTTGTACAAAACTTGTATAAATTCTTTTGATCGGCGACGTACCTCTTACTAGGACGTCAGCCTCTTGTATACAAAACGCCTATTCAGGCCATTCAAAAATCAATAAAAATATATTTTCAGTTAAACGTGCCCAAGTGTTTTTCTTTTCTGTTTTGTTTTGCGAAGAACGTCCAAGGTTCAATTTGTGATGTATGCATTGATAATAATTTGCTAACTCATAAATATTTGCATACGAAACAAAGGAATTAATTGCAGGTGACACTAGAAACAGGGGCAATAAAAAGAGTTGTCTGAGCAGTCTAATTGTTCTATCCTCCAAGGTACCAAAGTAGGTTCAGCTGAAGAACACGGCCAAGTGTATCTTAATCCCCCAGAGAGTGGTTCAAATAAAACAATACATGTCTCTCCAAGCAAAATTGCAATTATCAAGGAAATTGAGTATCCTCCCGTAGATCTCAATACTTCCCCAGCAATATACATATGTTCTTAACAAGCATCCCCGGCAGTCTTGGCCTAAAGATTGTTCCCCGGTGGTATCTCAACATTCAAAGGAGTCACCTCCCCTGCAATTCAAATCTCCCCCAGAAGAGTCCAATCCAGTTTCCCCAGGAAAGTTGGAATTCATATCTCCCCAAGCAGCAAGCTTACCCCCAGTAGATTCTGGAAGCTTATCCCTCGCAGAACACGAACGCGTCGTCCCGGCTTGATTTAAAGAGTTATTTCCGTAACAGGATATAACTGGGTTATCCTCAGCCAAAAGCCACGGAAAGAGCGTCCTCGGCAAAGTGTCTTCCTACCCCAACGAAGTCTATCAACACTTCCAGCACAACAAAGATATCCCCAGCATAACTCATCAACGGTATCCCCAGCGGAGTTATCTTCATCAACGCAGCAAAGCATCACTATCCCCACAGAGTAGCACTCCCCCAGCATGATCGCTAGAGTATCTTTTCTCCCGCAGAAATTATTTCATTTGCCAAGTTCATTCCTCAACGGAGTTATCTTCTCCTATCGGTATTCTTGCAACGAATCATCCACAACGGAAGCAAAATCTATTCCTCAACATCAGCCCAGGATATGACTTCCAGGCACCCGTCAAGGATTTATATTCCGAGACGAAAACAGACATAAAACTTTACATACATCATCATAGCATGCATAACGCACTGCATCATATCATACGAATCTCATTTATGTTGAGAACACCATTGCTTGATCCATATCATGCATGGCATATAACTGACCTTTACTTTTCAGGAAAGATGCAGTTGAAATTCTCAAACATATTTCAAGGGTTTTCTCTAGTCCAGTTAAATCGACTCCAAACAGATTTTTCTGATAAAGACTCAGTAGAAGTTCTTTTGTGGTCCCCTCTCCGACGGTGAGCGTGAGGTGGTAATTCCTTTTTCAAGATGTTCTCCTCTCCGACGATGAGCGTGAGGTGATATTCTTTTGTGGTCCCCTCTCCGACGGTGAGCGTGAGGTGGTAATTCCTTTTTCAAGATGTTCTCCTCTCCGACGATGAGCGTGAGGTGATATTCTTTTGTGGTCCCCTCTCCGACGGTGAGCGTGAGGTGGTAATTCCTTTTTCAAGATGTTCTCCTCTCCGACGATGAGCGTGAGGTGATATTCTTTTGTGGTCCCCTCTCCGACGGTGAGCGTGAGGTGGTAATTCCTTTTTCAAGATGTTCTCCTCTCCGACGATGAGCGTGAGGTGATATTCTTTTGTGGTCCCCTCTCCGACGGTGAGCGTGAGGTGGTAATTCCTTTTTCAAGATGTTCTCCTCTCCGACGATGAGCGTGAGGTGATAGTCTTTTGTGTTCCCCTCTCCAACGGCGTGTGAGGTGGTAATTCTTTCTTCAGATGTTTCCCTCTCCGGCATGAGCGTGAGGTGATATCTCCTTTAAATTATAATTTCCTATAGTTCCCTCTCCAACGTGAGTGAGGTAACTCCCTTTGAGATTGTAATGTCCTTTGGTTCTCTTCCCGACACTACGAAGATGGTAATTCCCGCCAAGATTTTCTCAACGAGCGTTGTTGAGATCATTCAGGGTTCTCTTACCCTTCATGCTAAGGCAGTAACCATCCCTGGTTCATTCATCAGCGTTTGAAGCTCCAGACTCAGCTCCTGCAACCAGTCAGGACACATCTATACCAAGCATCTAAAATCAACTCCTGCAACGTGTCAGGTACTCATTTTCTCTTTTGCAGGTATGCAGGTTCTAGCGAAGGAATCTCTTACGCAGTCAGCATCCAGATGGCATCTATAAGCCCATCATCCTATTCAGCAATCTCTAAATGGCATCTATAAGCCCATTCCCCATCACTGTCACTATGTGAGCGCAAATTTCTGGGCACTTTAGTGTTCAATCATCTTCTACCCTCGGATTATGAAAGGCACGTCAGCCAATCTGCATCCTCAGGTCTAAGAAGATTGAACAGGGGCAACTGTTGTACCCCAAAATTTGCCCTCCCATATTCATCAAGAATTATCAAAGTCAAGGTCACAAAATGCCCCAAGGGTTGTGCAGCTCAGCTGTCTCCTAGACAGTCAAAACTAGGGTTTGAGTTCTGGTCAAGCAAATGAACTTCTCAAAGGCCCAATCAAGTCTCACATGCTTAAAAAGATGGTCAAGTGTCTTCATATCAAGTTTCAAGGCATTCAGCTCAAGATTGCACAGTCAAAATCCTAGATTGCACTACAGTCAACTGTAGGGGCAAAATGGTCATTTGGCAGTCAAAAGTTCAAATTTTTGGTCAACATATCATTTTGAAGCCACAACATCATTTGATCAATGCTTGATCATGATTCTCAAAATTTGGCTCAGAAATCATCAAAGATGCAAAAGTTGCTATATTTGGACAGCTGAAAAAGTCAACTGAAATTGACCAGGGCATAACTTTCACATGGATTATCAGAAAAATTCCATCCAAAGCTCATTTTGAAGAGAAAGACATTTCCTACAATTCATCTTCATGTTCCAAGTCCAAGAAATGCTCTTACAAAAAGTTATCAATTTCAACATTATAGGTCATTTTCAAAAGTCAACAAAAAGTGACTTTAAGTCAAAGGCCATAACTTGAGATTGGTAAATCAAAATGACATGGGACCAAAGGCATTGGTTAAAGGACTCAAAGACCTTTCCAAAATGTCCAAGAACATGTGAAAAGCTTAAAAATTGACCAAGTTATGCCTTGTGGAAGTTGGGAAATTTTTGGAAATTTTTGAAAGTCAACATTGATGCAAAAGGCCTAAAAATGCAAATGGGCCCAATTTTCTTCCAAATTTCTTCATGCCAAGCCTATGCACGACCACTAGGCCCAAAGGGAAGTATTCTCATATTTTTTAATTATTTATTTGAATTAATATTAATTTATATTCATTTAAATGATTTTAATTCATGAAAAATATAAACCTAACATGAAAAAATCTTTTTATGCATGATCTAATCTCTATAATTCGTGCATATCTCAAATAGGCAAGCTTTGATGATAATTGATCAGATTTGGCACAAAAACAACATGAAAAAGATTGAAAAAGATTTTCAAAAATCAAATATTGAAATCCATGAATGCTTGAGATTTTGTTCAATCTTTTGACCTAAAACCACTCCATACATATACTACAACACAACCCTAATGCCTCAAGACTGGAAAGCTGCGCATAACCAAGCCTTACATTCTTGAAATTTTCCATAAAAACACCAAGACTGAAAACTAGCTTAGAGGACGATTCAAGCTTGGATTTTTGTTTCAATAGCATTCTGAGACATCACTGAGTGTTTCTCAACCATTGACAACAAGCAAAACACCTTGTACCGGTATCCATGAGTCCAACCGTATCTTGGAAATTTTGAAATCATATAGCATGATTCCATCATCTTTATGCATTTTTTTTCATGGATTCATGTATATATTGATGTTTCTGAACTAACCACTATGTTTAATTATGTTATTTTGCCCTATATGCCAATTCACCATTAGAGAGGCCTAGGGTTCCGAAACTTCCAAATTGGGCGTTATCAGTTCGTGTAAAATTAAGGCACACCAATGCTATGATTGAAATCTGCAGGTTGAGACGAAGAAGACAAGATGCTCGCGCTCAATTTATGCACATTCAGGACCTAATCGCTATTTTGAAAACACGCCTATATTGAGGGGGTTCAAAACCCCCGTTAAACATCTGTTATTTTTTTCAGGCAGAAAGAAACGCGAGGAAGATGATGTGCTGTCCTTCAACGATAGGCTGGTTTTGAATTTCGCGCGTGAATCATTAATGCATTTGCTTTTTCCTTTTATCATTTGTTTGTTATAATATATTAAACGCGATTCAAGTGGTTCAGTGGTTAAGTGTTTAGCTGGCAACGTCAAAGACCTGGGTTCAAGTCCCAGGTCTGAATAATTTCACGCTATTTTTCTATCCTCATTCCCATGCAGGCATAACGTTGGTACGTACCGTGTTCCATCAGCATCTCACCATACACGCGTCCACAATGATCAAATCAATGTCCAGACTTCATGGTACACCCTAGGCATGAGTCAGACGCGTAGCATGGGATTCAAAAAGTCAACCAAGTTCCAACGTTATTGGGCCAGGCCTCTCAAATTCACACCTCCATAAGGGGACAGCAAACCCCCCCTGGTTCTATCTTTTTCTACTTTTTTTATCTTTTATTATTTTTAATTGTTTATTTGTTTATTTATTTTCTGATTTAAATTAAATATCTTTTTTACAAAAAAATACAGAAAAACATCATAAAAAATAAAATGTCCAAATAAAAATAGAATTTTTAATTTTAATTATTTTCATAATAAATACTTATAATTATTTAATTTAATTAGGTTTTCAATGTTAATTTCTTTTTTTATGAAAATCCAAAAACATGTAGAATTAGGTTAATTGATAGTTTTAAGGTCTTTTTTAATTTTTATTTTTCACAATACTATTTATTTATTATTTTTATTTTTATAATTAAAAATTGTACATAATAAATTTTAGGTTTAATTTAGACTTTATTTTAATTCTTTCTTAATAAATAAAAAATATTAGAATTAGGGTTTGCCGTCTAATTTAATCTCAATTAATTTCCTTTTTTCATTAAATCTAAAAAATACCAAAAATATCATTCTCATTTAATTTTTATTTTAATTTCTTATTAATTTAATTATTCTTGCAAAAAGGGTCCAACGCCCGTCATTAATCATTTAATTCGCGCATTTATTTTATTATCGCTTATTATGATTTTGTAATTGCCCCAAAGCGTTGTAATTTACTTTTCGCACTTTATTTCTTCGCATTATTTATTTTCCGCTAAATCGGGTCCGGCTTAATTTTGGCGATGTGGACCCGCGCCATTTGTAATAGTCCTAGATTTATTTTCCGCACTCCTAACTGTTAATCAAGCATGAAAGAATGAATGGCAAATTAAAATCAAGCGTAGAACACGACGAACATGACAAGACAAATAAACTGAAACATGACACACAATTCGCACACACCACCCCTAGGGTACGCCTCACTGTTGCCTTGCCCCTCGAAAGGTGATCGTCGAGTAGAGGATGTCTTAGTAAGTCCTCATGATCCGGGAACCTGGCATGAGGGTAGCTTCTAAGGTGTCTTCCCATTGCTCTGGTGATCACCATGTCCCTAAAATCGAATTGACCCGAACACCTCCAACGGTGGTGCTACCTACCTCTCAATGGTGGGATGGCACTACTTTAAAGGACATTTACACAGACGAATTCCTTAGGGTAGGTAGGTTCTCAAGGATACTTGCTCTAATTTCAAAACAAACTGAAATCTTTTCACACTGACACTTTTCAAAGGCTTTCAAAGCAAATTTTTCAAACACTCTGACGTATGAGTCGATCTGAAATTGTTCAAAGAACTTTTTGAAACCCACATTGAAAAGCAAAACAAACAATTTTGAAAACACATTGAGCAAGTATCTAAGAGCCCATGGATAACCATGGATAGAAAGGGTGCTAACACCTTCCCTTTCTATAACCTACCTCCCGAACCGAGAGCAATCTCTTTAAGGAATTTTTCTGTGCTTTTGTCCTTTCCATTTGGAGAAAATAAAAGACGGTGGCGACTCTTGCTTACCGCGACATTTCGCGAACCAGCGTTAAACAGTCAGTTCCAGATCCACCGATCACACCCTGAAGAATAGGGGAATCGTCGCCCCAATCCTCAGGAAGCGGCATGTGAGTTCGAATGCCCGGATAAAGGCAATCGCATTAGGATGAATCTGGGAGGGGGCCAGGTTCAGGTGGTTGAACACTCCCACCTGGAAGTCATTGAAGGGCAACTGGAGCCCGAGATCTTTAAATACGATCTCGTACATGGGAAAGACGTCCTGTGTAAACTCCAAGCAGATGCTGGCATCCCTCGTCGACCTCATAATCTTAAAGTTTCTCCGAAATTCCTCCTGGCCGCCGCCATACTCGACGACAGTGTAAGCTTGTTTACCGGGATAACTATAGATCAAAGCTATTCCCCGGGGTTCAGCACCAACCCAATCCAGAGTAGGGTCATCAACGATGTCGACCAGATTTATGCTTTCGTCGACAATGCTTGTTTCCTCGACATCATCACGCCCAGAGGACTCAAGAATATTGTCCATTTACCTGTAAAGTACAGGAAACCAGTGAATTCGACAGCAAATCCTCTTTTCCGCCACAAAGACGTGGAGAAGTAAGGAACACTCAGACCAGGTCAACGACCATTCGTACGAAAAACGGGGAACACATAGACCTCTACCAAACACCAACCTTAGCGACGGACGTATATCAATCGTGTATCAATCATGAATATCACGAGCATAACATGAATATCGCGAGAAAAGGATGAATCTCACAACCAAGTTCATAATGTTGCTGGCCAGATACAAGAATACTACGGGGAAAACTAGCCTACATACTAACGAAAGGATGAATCCCCCGACCAAGTTCATAAATCTACTAGCCAAACGCATGAGTATCACGGGCACAATCATAAACTGTATGCCTAAACCTATGAATGTCGCGAGCGTAATCATGAATCAGACGCCTAGGGTGCTTAAATTTCTCAGACATAATCCCCAAACACGAAATTCTACCACTAAACACCATCAGAATCTATCTACAACATGAGATATCAAAAGGAAAAAACACTTACTTGGGAGAAGAGTGAGGAGCGACAGTGGTGGAGATGAACACACGGCAAACGGCGTAGCAGTCTCAACGACGCTAGGAAAACACACGGTGATTGAAAGCAGAGAAAATACGAGAGCGTGAAGACGTGAAAACAAATTATGGGCCCTGAAGCCCTATTTATAGAGATGATATGGAATATGAAACGTCGCGTCGGGGAACCACAAAACGCCTCCGTCCTCGATGCCTACTCGCGTAGACAATGATGACCCTACTCCCTAGGGCGACATTGTGGTTTCCAAGAGTCGTGCCACGTGTCTGACTGGTGCATCACCACCTCTCCGTGAGTGCTCCTCGAACACTTCTCGATCGCTGCACAAGGAAAATCATGAACCAGGCGATGTCTCACATCCCCGATTGAAAACCCCTGTGTCGCGCAAGCGAGTCTCGCGAAGGGGCGAACTTGAATCAAGTCATAACTCCCGTACCAGGAGCAACAACTTGGGGGGCTCCTGTTCTGGACTGGGCCTGCCCATGGCCCAATCACTAGTGAGGCCTAATCCAAGCTTGTCAATATATCGTGCTGAGCAGTATATCCTCCGAGCACACCCCGATCATGGGCATCTAGTCGGCTATGATTTCTTCTCGCCGGTGCCCGCGAGGAATGTCCCCGACGAGCGCACGCTCCACCCTAGCACCCTCCTCGTAGGGTTGACTTTCAACCTCTCTGAATTCCGTGGAGTCCTCATGGTCCTGGGAAGATCGCGTCTTTATCCTCCCTATCTTGCGGAGGACATCATCCAAGTAGGGGGCTACGTGCAGGTCCCCACTACTCACGTAGAACCTGGAAGTCTCTTTGTTGGGCCTGTTTGATCAGCCCAATAAAGAGACCTTGGTCCAGCGCTGGGGGCTATAAATACCCTCTATTTCGAGACTGTCAGATATTCATTCATTCACACCTACACACATACTTGCTTGCTCATTCCGTCTCCCACTTTGTCATCGGAATGTGTTGCAGGTACCCACCCCCATCTCCTTCAAATCCAACCCGAAACCAGCTGTGACGGTCCAACTCTGATCAGGTGCGATCACATCTCAAACAAATTTATTTTATGATTTCAATGTATATAATCTCTCAACCATCTCAAACAACCTTATGATGTCAATACATATAATTTTAAAAATATATTTCTCTTTTAACAATAATAAACTTTTTTGATAAAACAATTTTATTTTTCTTTTATTTTTATTATATTTTAAGAAACAAACCAATGGCAACATACAAAATACTCATAATATTTAGTTTAATAATATATTTATTTATAGGACATTGGAATTGTCATGATAGTTGGAGTTGAAGACAAGAAAAGAAATAAAGGCGGTGACTAACGCATGTTGCACAACGCATATACCAGTGGCATAAAAGTAACTCACATAAATTAGGTATAACGCACGCCTTCAAATTCTCATTCACATTTTCTTAGTCGGCACGAAGCGTTGAGAACAGAGAAAAAAAATCAGAGCGAATTAGGTTTTCCGTATCGGAACAAGAAGCTCTGGATTCCACCTCTTCCCGTCCTTCGAGGCGGTGGTTATGCTGCTTGTTCATCAGGTCTCTTTCTCCGCGTTTCAGATCCGATTCGATTTCGTTTCTGTTCGTTCTTCCTATTTGTTTTCTTAATTTTGCCTCAGATTTACATTCGATTGACTGATTATGTTATCGATTGAATGGGTTTTTCATGTTATTAGAATTTGAATTGGTTGAATTTGAATTTGATTTTGATTATTTGTTTCAAGGGTTTGTTTTGAGGTTTTGTGATTTTCCTTTGGATTCTGAATTTGTTAGGGTTTGTATTATGGAATTATTAATCTAACCTCCATGCTTTGGCTATCTTCTATTATTATCTCAGGGCTGTTTAAATTTGAATTTAAAGCGCTGTGAATTATATTCTGAGACATGGAGGGAGTTTATTTCTCGACAAATTGTTACCAGTATCGCTTTTTCGCATTCCAAGAAGTGCTTGATTGGCGAGTTTTCATCCTTGGAAATTTTCTTCTGGTTTCCTTTGTCAATTGCACTTAGTGTTCTGTTTCCGTTAAATGATCAACAAAGGGTACGTGATGCTAGTTTATTCTGATACAGGTGCTGCATCTTGCACTTGTACAAGTAAGCACTTGTTCTTATTCTTGTATGTGAATAAGTATCAATCAAATAGTTAGTTCATTGACAAATTTTCCTTTGACAGTGCATTGCTGACCCAACATTTAGTTAAATCTTCTGTGGAATTTTCTTCACGGTAAGAAGTCTATTTATGAGAGCCTCTATAACATAACCTATTTTGATTTGATAAAATTTAACAGCCTATGTTATTTTTTTACAGAGCTTAAGTATAGTCTGGTCACTGAATATTGGATTCAGCCTGCATCTTCGACTGAAGCATTTGCATTGAATCATTATAAGACTGTAGTCATTGGCAATTGTCTCCGTTTTGCTCTCTGATGGAAATTATTGGTGACAGTGCATCATTTACCTGAAGGTTCTGAAATGAATCCTAGAGTAGATTAGATGAAATAGATGCAATTTCAGTTCTGAAGTCTTGGCTCGCAGAGGTATTAGCTATTGCATTGATCAATCAGTTTGGTGGGACCTGAGAAGTGTCACTATGTTCTGTCGTTCTTATTCATTTCTACCACCTTTGTCCCGTAACCAGAACAAAGGGTCTCACTAAATAAGGCCGTGCATCCCTTCCATCAGATAGTTTCTGTCCTATGTCCGCTTCTGACATGACAGAATATTGATGTTCGGGTTTTCTGGACTAGCAGAAACTTGTTTATACAGAGAGCATCAACTACTAGAGATAAATGCTATTTATCTTGTTTTTGTTTACATTTCTTGAATAAAGGAAGCATTTTTGTATTCTGTGAAAAAATGGAGAGGTAAGTATTGTTTTTTTTTTTTGTGAAGAAATTAATAATTTTTTCATTTACTGTATTTTGACTATTTAACATTTTTCTTTAAAACTATAGGTACAAAATAATTAAGGAAGTTGGTGATGGAACATTTGGGAGTGTCTGGAGAGCTATTAGTAAGCAAGCTGGCGAAGTTGTAAGTATGGTTTACTTGTATGATGAAGTTGTGTTCTATTTGAAGTTACATTTTTATCCTAACACGTTGCAAAATTGCAGGTTGCAATCAAAAAAATGAAAAAGAAATATTACTCTTGGGAAGAGTGTGTAAATCTCAGAGAAGTCAAGGTGGTGCATCATACTTATATTTCTGAATTGGAGCCTTAGTTATCATGTATTATCATTGTATTACTAAATTCTTTTGTGTTTAGTCTCTAATCTCTTGTTTTATTTGTTGGCAGTCTTTACGAAAAATGAACCACCCAAATATTGTGAAACTGAAGGAAGTTATTCGAGAAAGTGACATTCTGTACTTTGTTTTTGAGTACATGGTGAGCGGCTAATATTTTTGTGTGGAGAAGGGATGAATTGTCCTATACTTTGTTTTTGAGTACATGGTGAGTGGCTAATATTTAATTGCTGTCAATTTTTGGGTGACTCAGGAATGCAACCTATACCAACTTATGAAAGACAGGGAAAAATTGTTTTCTGAAAGTGAAATTAGAAACTGGTGTTTTCAAGTTTTCCAAGGTCTGGCTTACATGCATCAGCGTGGTTACTTCCATCGCGACCTTAAACCTGGTACCTCCTTATTCGTGGTTTTGTTATTGTCTCGATGTTTTTATACTTTTTTTAAATAATGGATAATATTCATTAATTTATATTATATGTAGCATGTAATGTATGTGTTTCCAGCATTTCATTTCCCGATTAGCGACTCTGTCAAAAAGTGGTTTTCACGCCCCTTTTGTACTTCTTGCAACTCCCATATTGTGCGAAATAACCAAGGCTTTCATTATCTATTATTTTTTTCATTATAGTTCATATGTATAGAAATAGTAGGGTATTGGTCATGGTAAAAATACATTTTGTATTTATCTAGCTTATTTTTCGTGGGTTTGACCCAAGGTGTGCTGCTCTTTGCAGAAAATTTGCTGGTTTCCAAGGATATTATCAAAATTGCTGATTTTGGCCTAGCCCGAGAGGTCGATTCACAACCACCCTACACTGAGTATGTCTCCACAAGATGGTATGCACCTTTGAATTGCAATAAATGCATCATCTTTTGTATTCGATATTGAATAACTTATAACCTGTATCATTGATTGCTTCTGATTAGGTATCGTGCTCCTGAAGTGCTGCTTCAGTCTTATATATATAACGCCAAAGTTGGTAAGTCTCTGATGTTAAATAATGATGTCATATGTGGTCTTTGGTAATTTGTGTTTTGCAGCAATGGTGATGATTTCCTTGCTACCATTTAATTTATTGATTGTTTTTCTCTTCTAGACATGTGGGCAATGGGTGCTATAATGGCTGAGCTGTTCTCTCTACGACCTCTTTTTCCAGGAGCCAGGTATTGGCCCACTTATCATACCCTAACTCACTCCAAATGACTGGTTTTCTATTTAGCATATTTTTATTTTTTCAAATTAAAAAACTTCGATTCAATTCGAACTATTTGTTACTACTTATTTTGATATTTTTTCAATTTTTTTTGAAAAAAAAAAGATATGCAGAAGAATTCAACTTCTATTATTAGCCTTTTAAAAAAGCTGTTTTATGGTAGCCTCTCAAAATAATATATAGCATTAAATTAAATGGAAGAGGAAGTAAAAAGCATTCATTATAATTGTATCCAACCAAATATCTGTGAGGGCAACTTCTCAAAATACTCATGCAATAGATGGGGAAAGGATTCTCTCCCATCAAATTTTTCTCTAGTGCAATACCAACCATTGATTTAATTAAATGGTATATTATAAATAAATTAAAAAAATGATTGAATGGTATAGATGGTCACTGGACCTCCTCCAGTGAGATTCTCACGGGAGAGAATCCACATCCCAATAGATGAGAGAGAAAAAACAATATTTAATTCTAAGTTGTAACAAATGCAAAATAGTTTATGCTCTAAAGAATAATAACTTATGGTGCACTCACTAATCACTAAAAAATATGGTCACAACTTTTTATATGCTTTTTAAGTAGAATCAGGCTCCATCCTCGTTGATACTTCTGTTGGGACATTTTATGTGGAATCCCGGGTTCAAATCCGGGTCCCCACATTTCTCCCTCCTTGCAAATATTTATTTGAGTATGTATGCATTGGCCACTACTAGGCCAATAGCTAACAAAAAGAGAGTAGAATCCTGTGTAACACCTGAATGTTGGGGAATGAACATGTTCCTTCATTGTGTGCTCATGCAGTGAGGCAGATGAGATCTACAAAATATGTGGTGTGATAGGCAGTCCAACCACTGAATCATGGACAGATGGACTCAAACTTGCAAGAGATATTAATTATCAGTTTCCACAGGTTAAGATTCTCTACATATGATCTGTTATTTTAGTACATATGATGTGTTTAGTACTGAGCTTCTTAATGCTATTTTTTAAACTAATGTGTTAAATCTAATCTTGTGAGACAGTGTTCTTTTATTTTTTTACTGAACAATATATGCCTTTTGCTAATGCTATGTACAGCTTGCTGGCATAAACCTTTCTGCATTGATCCCATCTGCAAGTAATCATGCAATCAGCCTTATCCAAGTAAGTTTTTTTTTTTGTTGCTTAGCCATTTAAACCACTTGTCAATCAATAATGTGATGGTTCTCACGTTTTCTATATCCTAGTCACTTTGTTCCTGGGATCCCTGCAAGAGGCCAACAGCTTCAGAGGCCCTTCAACATCCTTTCTTCCAGGTAGTCTTTTAGCTGATTCATATTTTGTTTATCTTTCTCTAAATTCCATTTTTTTTAAAAATCTTATAGGTTCTTTTACTCTTACACTTCTTGATTTGTTGTAGAGTTGCTTTTACATTCCTCCATCCCTTCGCTCCAGAGCAATAGCGAGAACCCCTCCACCTGGAATTAGGGGATCACTGGATCAGCAAGGGGTCAAGAGATATCCCGGTGCTTTACCCAACTCAAAGCTCACCAATTATTTTCCATCTCCAAAGTTACAGCCTTCTTCAGGTCATTCCGTTTATTTTTCATATACTTATTGATTAGTTCTATGAATGCTTGCATCATGATTTATTTCCACCAAGCCAAGGAAGTAGGAGGTTTGGTGGATTGACGATGTACATAATTGTTGGAAAGGTAAATGGTTGAGTTGAACTCCCTTTCTAACATTTCTAACAATTAATTACAATGTCATTTAAAAATAGTCCATAGTAATCAAAAGCAGATGGGCCCTAAATGAATATCATTCATAGTAAAATATTTCTATATTGTTCAATTTATAACATTAAGATGCTAGTATGTTCCTTATGAACATTTTGACTAAATTAGAAAGTTAATAATACGGCGCGTTTTGCATCAGCTGAGGCGTCAAGAAGTGTTGAACCCTTCTTGTGCCTGTCCTCTTCCATATATGCTCCTCCGAAAGAGCATTGAAACTTAGGGTTTGGAGTTTATGGGTTAATTCTAAGCTTCTGATTTCAGAAGCCTAACAAGAAAAATGTATTTAAGCAGGAAATTGGCCTTCATTCTGAATGATGTAAACTTTGATCAACAAGCCTTTTCCCATTTGGCTTTATGCATTCATAATGCCGTCTTTTTTTTAACTTGTGGCATTTCTAGTTTCATATGATTTCTCATCCAAATATGAATGATGCAGGTGTGCAACGGAAGCTGGATATGGTAAATCAGGTGGGTTATATTTGTCGCATCCTTATTGATAAATGATAAGTACTTGTTCACGTACACCTTCTTTTACCTTAACCACCCCATGAGACTTTTTTTTATCCTTTTTGGGGAGATCTTCTTTCCTTGACATATCCTGTATTTTTTCTTTTCTTTACTTTAACTTGTCTATGTCATGCCAATAATATCTGATACTTTTGAAGGATGACAAGAATGGCATTAAGAATGATAAATCAATGAAGACTACTACACAATCGAAGTATCGACAACCAGGAAACGACAATCAAAGTAAGCTTTACAGTATGATTTATTCTTTAATTACTGTACCATATTTTCTTTTCTAGCATTGACCTTTCATGGGAGAATTCTAGAAATACTGAACAGTATAAATTCCAATAAACTCCCAAAGAAAAAATAAAAATAAAAACAGAAGCACTCCAAAGAGTCCTATGCTGGCCCCGCCTTTCATCCCAAAACCTTCCAACCCCTACCAAATTCCCTTTATTGAAATGTCATTCCCAGCCCCAACTTTGAGTGAATATAAAAATCTAGAGGATCATCTGGTACATCATCTGCCAGCCTAACATGATTAGCCTATGAAATTTCAACAAAGTTTGAAAATTCATAAATTATAGTTTATAATTTATTTTTGGTTGTAAGTTAGTGTTTTTATTTACGGAAAGTTGTGTTGGCTGTTGGCAGCTTCTATAAACAAAGGAAGATCTACACGAGGTGTTTTAGAAACAGCTGAGAGGTTGGCCAATATGTCTATTGGCGCTCGAAGGCAGTCCATGGAGCAGCCCCGTGCTCCTCCCATGAAGCCTGGAGTCAATTGGAGTTCTCCCATGAAGGCTGGAGTCAATTGGAGTTCTCCCATGAAGGCTGGAGTCAATTGGAGTTCTGAATCTCCTAACTTCATGCTCAGGCCTGCACCACATATCTCAACTGGGAGAACGTATCCTAGAAAAGTAGCTGGATGAGAAGAAGGACCTCTATCGCAACTGTCCTGGTTTAAACTATATATATTTGGGTTTTGCTCGTGTTATGTTCACTACAAAACTAGTATTGCCCGTGTCATTAATAATCGTTTCATACTGTGTGTTGTGGGACAAACTCAATAAGTATTTCCTAGCTATGAACTTCTTTGGTGTGTTATGTGTTTATGAAGTGTTTTCTTGGTCAATAGACAATAATTTACACCTGTACTTATTGTTTGAATTGTGAAGATCTTTTTACAAGTAATAATATGTGAAAGGTGGGTTGTTGATGTTATTGCGATATATTTAATGATTTTTCCCTAATTAAAAAAATAAGTTGTCCATCATTTGATTTCTTCTCTCATCATTAGTTCGTCTGAGAAAAATTATGTAAACTGTTATTAGATTATCGAGTGATTTGATTTATTAGTTTGATTTTTAAGTATTAATTTATTTATTTGTTAAAACTTGTCAATCGAAAAGATGCATTTTATCTAGACTATACAAGATTTATTCTGTATTTGGTTGTACAAATATGAAGCACCTTAATCTTGCATTTGTTTCAATGCCTAATCATGACTAACTAACAGTATGTATTTTGTGATAACATTATATCAAGGTTGATAATAAATATGAAGTACACCTTGATCCTTTGCATCTATTCAATCCCTAGTCATCACCAAACTAATATGTATTTTGTGATAACTTATTATCAATGATGGAGTTGGCCTAGAAAGTTTGGGGTGACCAGCAAATTAGATCAAATATTTATTCTATAATGTGAATAAAATATCAAAATTTAATTAGGACTATAAAGTTTGGGGAGACTGCAAAATTGAATTATAATTTATAGATCAAATATTTATACTATAATGTGTGTAATGTTCTTTTGATCATTAAAGTAGGATAATATTTTTTAATCTTCTCTTGATCATTAAAATCGGTAGGATAATATTTTTTAACAGATAGTATAAGGTTAAAAATCTTGTAATAATATGAAGGTGAAAAGTCTTGTAATTATTTTTGAGAGTCAAAGTACAATTTAGAGTTAAAGAATCAGTCTTTTAATTATTTTTGAGAGTCAAAGTACGAGTCAAAGTTAACAAATCAATCTTTTGAAGAACATTTTAACTTCAATGATTATCCAAGTTAACAAATCAATCTTTTGAAAAACATTTTAACTTCAATGATTATCCAGTCAAGATGTTTTGTTGAATGAATATCATCAGGAGTTGGAATCTTAATATCATGATTTTCACATTTTATTTTATTTTAAAAATGAACAATTTATTTCAACAATTTTCTCTCGGTTCTTGAACACGATTAAATACATAATATTAACTACATTATGAGATTGTTGTCGTAACATTTAACTAATGGTATTTGTGATATCTATAATTTCTTTTATGATATGTAATATAAATAAAAAATGAAATGCCTTCAATTGTAAGTACTATTAGTGTCTCTAGGTAAAGCGTAATTTAATCTTTCCTTTGTAATTTTTTTTAAAACAATACAATTTAGTCATACATGTTTATTTAACTACAAATAAAAAATAAGTGTGATTTTCAACGAATATTTTCAACTTGTTTCAAAGTACCTTTTCACCTTTATCAGTTATAATTTTACCAATTTCTAATAAATATTCAATTTCATCTAGTTGAGAAGCTTGTAACTAATCATGCGAATCAAGTATGAGAGTGAGCATGAGAGAATGTATACCTGATCCTCTCAAGTGAGAGGGTATTTATAGTCCCCATCGCTGGGTCAAGATCTCTATCGTTGATCTGGGCAAGCAGGTCCAAAATGGAGACTACCAGGTCTTACGTGCGTAGTGGGGGATCACGTGCTGGACACCTCCGAACTATCAGGAGGATATGGATGCGGTCTTTTTGGAATCAAGAGGATTTTGTGATATTTAAAGGTGTTGAGAGTCAGCCCTACGAAGAGGATGTTCGTGACATACTTCTGTTCGTCGTGCTCCCCGCCAACTGTGAAGTTGTCCCCGAAGGTCTTGTCTTGGTCAACAAGAAGAGTGGAGTATGCTTGTGAGGTTCTCCTGATTGTCTTCGTCCCTCCTCGCCATTCCTGGGGTTGTCCCTGTAAGGCAGAGCCATGTCGACCAGAAGAACGAGGTTACTGCCCGAGTTAGTCGAGGGCAATCGTCGTTAACAGGCTATCCCACATAGTACAGTCGGATTGGGTCTTGTATGATGTTTCGGCCAAGTGCAAGCCCAATTCAGAACAAAAATATCACAATCTTTTTGCTAAAGAGTTAGATATAGTGTCATTAGCACGTGCAAGACAAACAAATCTTTCTTGTATAAAATCATTTTTATAAGCAAATCTCAAAACAAAAGATTTTGCTCTTTTTTAGATTCATCACGAGTTTGATCTACAATTATACCAAATTTAACATCACCAATTTCTTCATGAATATCCTTATTCACCATACTTTAAAGAATGTGAAATATTTTTTTTTGAATTTGGCGTAAAGTATACTTGCTATTAGATGAAGCATTTTCTGACACAACTTTTGCAACTTCATCATTGTAATGTGTCAAAAGTTTAATCAACTAAAGAAAATTGCCTTGGTTTAATGTCATGACCACTAAAAGCACACACTTGAAAATTTAATAAAGAAATAGTGTCAATTGAAGTCTTAAGACTTAGTCGATTATTCATAATTTCAATTGAACTTTGAGATTGAATAATATTTTTGATGTCTCCATCTTGATTCAATAAGTCTTCACAAGCTTTTATAGTATTATTGTATGGTGAACACATATCTTTTTCTGTGTGTTTAAGAAATACACAATGTTTCCATTCAAGTTTTCTTCCACCTCTAAAACTTGTAGAAATAAAGACATATGAACAAGGACACCCACTTGATCTTTTTCTAAAAAGATAACATGGTAAGCAATAAGCAACATTATCTGAAGATGAATATTCTAACCATGAAGAAAAAGCTAAACCCAACGTATTGAAATCGTCTTCGATGTTCTTCATTAAAAGACAATGTATAATGATCTAAATGCATTTGATATGGACTCTGTGATACGGTGGGAGAACTGACTTGAGGTTTTGTGTTTGTGTTTGCAAATGTTGCGGTTTAGCAAGAGTCGCCACCGACTTTTCTTTTATCCAAAAGGAAAGGTGAAAAAGCATAGGAAATACCTTTAGAGATGTTTTCTTGAGTTCGGGGGGTAGATTATGAAAAGGGAAGGTGTTAAAACCCTTTCCATCCATGGTTTTCTATGGACTCTTAGTTACTTGCTAGATCAATTTCTTTTGCTTGAAAATGTGCTTTGTGTGGTTTTTGAAAGTATTTTGAAAAGGCGTCATCGTTTAGGCAAAATTTGTAATAGTTATCATTCATAAGAACGTATACAAAGTGTTGAGCTTTTGAAATATTTCATGTTTGGAAAGTGTTTTGAAAATGTCTTGAAAGTGTTTGTTTTGAAAATAGCAAGGATGTTTATTTTGAAATTGAGCAAGTAATCAGGAGCAATCTACCTACTCAAAAGGTCTTAGGTGTTCTTTTCCTCCTCCTTTAGACGTTGCTATCTTACCATTGTTTTGGTAAGAAGCCCCATCGTTGGATGTGAAGGGACGGGCTTGGGTTATCGTATAACCATGATAACAATGTTGTGAGATGACTTAGCATTTTTCTTTAGGGACTAAGATCATTTCGAAAGGCAACTTTGATAGCATCATCGAGGGATTATGATCTTGTATTTTTTGATTTGTTTGTGCTAAGATATCTCACATGCATAACATGGCCATTTTTGTAAGGCAACAAGTGGAATCATCCTAGGAGTGCTAGTGTGCAAGTGTATTTGATTGTATGCATAATTTTGTCTTGAATTAGGGTTTTCTAAACATTGGTTTTAGTATTGCCATACACACCCTAATTACTAACAATATATGAAAGCAATAAAAGTGCAGAAATTAAAGATTCTATGCTATTAAAATCATTAGAGGGATTGGGTGTACAAATTTTCAAATGGGGATTGCAAATTAAATCCTAAGTTACTATTACAACCACATTTATTGGATAAGAATGTACAGAAAATGTAAAAATGTTTTTTCGTTTAAGAAAAGAAATAAGTTTGGTTCGAGAAAATATTTTTAATCTTTTTATGTTGAAAGAAATAAAATATAATATGTGAATATAAAATATTTTTGGTATTTTTTGATTAATGAAAAATAAAAGTGATGGCAAAAAATAATAAAAGGAAAGAAGACATAATCAACGCAAATGCTGAAATAGGAGGGGGTCAGAAGTTCTGACTCTGACATGCTGCATAAACAGAAACAACGTTAATAAAAATAGGGAAAATCAGAAGTTCTGGATCCGCTGAGGACACAGAAGTTTTCAGAAGTTCTGATGCTACTGGCAGAACTTTGCCTCTCTTCTCCATGCTAGTCAGAACATCTGCAACTTAGTCATTTCTTAACAGAACAGAAGTTGCACATATAACAATTATGACAAGTTTCAGAAACAAAAGATATCAGAAATATAAATCAGAAGCAAACATGAATTTTCTAATCCTAATTTTGAGTCCTAATTTCTTCATGAAGCTCTGAACTGGAATTCCCTCTATTTAGGCAGGAAGATGTATGAGATCTCAGAATATGTACATCATCAGAATCAGAATATCTATATTGTGTTTTAAATATGCAAAATATGACAATGCCTAAATAATATGATGAGAGTCAGCAAAAGCTTACCTTGCAGCTGGAAAATACTCTGTGAGCTGGAACTTTGTTCTGACCACTTGTGATGTTCTGAACAGCTTCCTCACGTGTTCACCAGGCTGAAAACTTTCAACTTGGGCTGTAAATGATTAGAAAATTCTGGAACAACCAAAGGATAAAGTTCTGACTTTTTGAGGTGGACGTTGATGGAGAATGTATTACAGTTTGACTACAGAAGTTTGGATGGCTTTTGAATGTATATCAAAACTGTATGGGTGGTTTTGGTCAAGAAACACTTGAGAAAAAATGGAGTTTGAATGCAAGAATCCAAAGCTAACAGATTTCGTATTTTTGTGTTTACAGTTTCTTGGACTCTTGGAATTTTTGCATGGGTTCAAGGCTTTTCTTTCTCAAATTTTTCGACCTCTTTCTCAATTTTTTCCGACCTTTTTCAATGATCAATGGAGTTCAATTTATAGGCAAAGGTTTTGTAGTTTGGAGAGGTCAAGTGGCACCAACGTCATACGCTAGACGCTGACTTACTCTTGAAGTAAGCATAAACAAGCATGGTTCAAGGCATAAAGTAGGATGGTTAGCAGGTTTAGCAGTGCCTAAGCTGGATTTGTCAGCATGAATTAAGGAAAAGAAAAAGCAGCGCATGGGCCTAACACACTTTTGCGAAAAAGTTTGCTTTCCCAAGACAGTAGGGGTACACGTGGGGGAAATCCCTTGGATAAAGACTCAAAAGTGGTTGTGAGCATTAAATGATGATGATTTATCAAATCAGAAATCTTGCCATGTGAAACTCTGCATCATTGCTTAATTCTGGATCAGAAGTTCTGCTTCAGCGTAGCATCCAATCTTCTGATCCTTTTATCTTCTGGCTCCAACATGTTCTGAAGGAGCTCTCAGACTTTCCAGGAAGCTTGCAACACGCTTTGTAAACTTCTTTGAATTACCTTTGCAAACTCTGACTGATTCTTTGTGAAAACTGGCCCAGAAGTTCTGACTAAACTCTGTCTTGAGAGTGTCCAGAATTTGCTGAGTGTTTCAGTTTCAAGGACGTATCTTTGAGGAGTTATAACTTGGAATCTCAGCATTTCTAGGAGAAGTTTCGTTCTGCAATGTTTTATATCTTGTTGAGATCTAAAACTCTTGTATCAGAAGTTCTTCCAGAATCAGCTTGCATCATAGTGAAAATCTGGCCAGAAGTTCTGAGCTTGTCATATTTCTTAAACACTTAGAAAAAATTCTAAGTATTTAGAATTTTGACTTTTCCAAAGTAGTTTTGACTTTTGAATTTCTTGATGAAACAAACTTCATATTTCAACATGTCTTGATGAAATATGATTCTTGAAATTTGATTTTGATCCAAAAGTCAAAGTTTGACTTTTCAGTATGCAAATGACCATTTTGCCCCTGTGAATGACTTTCTTGGAAAATTGATAGTTCAAGGCCTGGAAATAGATGGAAGCAAACCTGGGATCCAGGGTGATCCTTTGAGAAATGAGAGGGCAAATTTTTGGGTACAACAGCTGCCCCTGTTCAAACTTCTTGAACCTGAAGAGTTAGATTGGCGGATCCGCCATTCGTGACTTGAAGGTGAAAGATGATTGAACACTAAAGTGCCCAGAAATTTGCACTTGAAGATGGATGGTGAATGTGATTATAGATGCCATTTGGAGGAATGTTGGTAAATGATGGAAGAAGTATCAGCACAAACCTCTTGTTGATTTGTACTAAAACTTGATGTTTTACCTGTGAGAAAAGAGTTAGTAAAATGCAGATGCCTGCATGATGTTCACCAGATGTGGTATTATGATAAATGCATATGGTATATACACGCTATGATGCATGAATGTGAGGTATGTGTTTTTGTTCGGGAAAATAAATCCCTGACTACTGCTAAGGAAATTCTGGGAGGTTGAATCCCTGATTGCCGTTGGAGATGAAGAATATGCATATCTTCAAATTTTGTTGAAAGGATGCTTTTGTTGGGGAACATCGCTCAAATGTCAGTTGTTATCTGGTCGGATCCAGGCTTCACAATTGCTAAGGATGAAGTAATCGACTGTTATCTGGTCGGATCCAGGCTTCACAACAACTTACTAGAGGAAGAGACGAATTAACTATTATCTGGTCGGATCCAGGCTTTGTAGAAAATTTATTGAAATTGAATAGTTATCTGGTCGGATCCAGGCTTCACAACAACTTGTTGGGGATATGGAAGTTAACTGTCATCTGGTCGGATCCAGGCTTCACAGTAACTTGAAATGGTAACTACTATCTGGTCGGATCCAGGCTTTGTAGAAAATTTCTTGAAATTGAATAGTTATCTGGTCGGATCCAGGCTTCATGGTTTTTGGAAATCTATACTATTATTTGGTCTAGTCTAGGCTTCATAGTGTCTTTCTGGGGATCATAGTTAATTGTTATCTGGCCGGGCTCCAGGTTTCACAATAAACTATTTGAAAAACTATCATCTAGTCGGGTCCAGGCTTTGCAGATTTCTGAGGTTTGATGTGGTCAATTGTTATCTGGTAGGGTCCAAGTTTCACAATAAACTGTTTAGGGATTTAGTTGTTATCTGGTCGGTTTCCAGGTTTCACAACGAATCTCTGAGGGTGATTGTTATCTGGTCGGATCCAGGTTTCACAACAACTTACTTGAAAAGATGGAAATGAAAATTGATATCTGGTCGGGTCCAGGTTTCTCAACAATATGTTGGGGATATGGAGGCAACTCTACTGGGGAAAAGAAGTTAAAACTTGGTCGGAATGAGTTCAGGTTCTTCTATATATTTGAAGAGTTAGGCTATTATCTGGTCGGGTCCAGGTTTCATAGCATCTTGAAATTAAGATCAACTGTTATCTGGTCGGGTCCAAGCTTCATAAATAACTTGAAAATTATGCTACTATCTGGTCGGATCCAGGCTTCATAGCATCTTGAAATTGAGATCAACTGTTATCTGGTCGGATCCAAGTTTCAGATACTCAAACTGTTATCTGGTCGGGTCCAGGCTTCAGTAATTGAAGAGGTCAAACTGTTATCTGGTCGGGTCCAGGCTTCAGTAATAACTTGAAAATTGTGCTAATATCTGGTCGGATCCAGGCTTCATAGCATCTATTGGAAATAGTAAAGGCTTTGTTGACGGCTTTACTGGGGATTAGGGGTTGTGGCCCTGTAATTTGCAGTAATCTGAAAGGGAAATTCAAACTGGAGAGTGTCGATTGAGTCGAGTAGGACAAACTCAGCTTGGGGAGGATAGACTCCGTTTGGAGATAATAGCCTTGGCTGGGGAAGATATACTCAGCTAGGGAAGATAGGCTCAGCTGGGCAATTCGTGGTGTCTTGATTGCTGTATGTTGGGAAATTTGAATTCGGCTGGGGAAATAACTCTGTTGGGGAATAAACCCTGTTGAGGAGGTGAATTTCCTTTAGGAAGAGATCCCTGAGGCTTCAATCTTGTAAAAATTGACTTAGTTAGGGAGAAAGCGGCCAAGAGATTGAGACTCTGGTCAGGGATTATTCTACGCAAAGAGACTTTATGGGCAACTCCGTTGGGGAAAGGTTTATTTCCGCCGTCCTTGTGGGGATAATGAAGATGAGATAACTCTGTGGGGATATTTCATATACATTAAAGAGATGCTGATTGATGCTTAGCAGGACACATGTGCAAATTGGTTTTAATTATGTTCATATGCATATGTTCATTCAATTTTAGTCATTGGACAAATTTGCATTCAAAACAGACACAAAAATTTTTCACTTCAAAGTGTATTTGTATTGATATTTTACCCATGAATAGGCGTTTTTGTATAGAGAGACAGAGATCCTAGTAATAGGAAATCATCGAAAAGAAAAAAAAATTGAGAATAAAAACAAATAGCCATGTGAAATGATCTCATTGCCTTCCAACTCTACTATTGCCCCAATGTCTTCGAACGTCCCTTGCCATTGATCGAAGTTGATTGGATTGATCCTGGACCATTTGAACTTGGACCTTGGTGATAGAATTGACCGTGTGGATTTCACGGGACATAGTCGTACGCTTTGTCCAAGTTAACTTTCCATTTAAGGAAGAAAGGTCACACTTCCATTTTGGAAAAGCAATCTTTATGCAAATTGTCAATGCATTGAGCCTTGTAACTTATATCTCTGATTGCAAGCAAGATCAAAAGCATGAATCAAGTCTCCTACACCCAACAAACATCAGAACATGCTTGTACTTAATCCTTGAAACCACCATTTTCATCCAACTTGATTTTCTACCTTCAACCAAACCATAACATGTTATTTTGAAAATCCGGTTACTTGAGTCTTCCAAACCTCTTGCCTATAAATAAATAGGTCACTAGAAAGCCAACACACGAATTGACAAACCTTCCAACCCCCTCAAACACTCTGAAATCAGAATTGACATTCAAAACCTCCATTGTTGCACATTCTTACCTTGAACTTCAAATACATAAATCCACTCGTGCATTTTCACTCTAAATCATTCACAAAGCTTCTATAACTCATATAGAGGCTATCCAAACACTTGTTACACAACTGTAACACCATCTTCATCATCCTCCATTTCCAAAAATAGCAACCTGCAACTTGACTTCTCCAGAAATTTTCACACACTTTTAGCTCAAAGTAAGCATTACAATAGCATCCTAGGAGTTCAGTGAAGCTATCCAGATCATCAAAACATCTCTAGGAGTGCTTCAACTTCAAACATGATTTCCATTTTTGAGGTAAGTTTTCTCAACTTTGACCTCCTTACACAAGCATCATTAATGGTTACTTTGTGAATGAAAAATGTAGACATCACTGCCATGAAGCTTACCATGCCTTTAGTTTTCATTTATATTAACTGTACATGGAGAATTTTGAAGTTGAACTTTTATAAAAATTAGGTTTTAATTTGGTACCAATATATATATTCATGTTCATCTTTGAATGTTAGCTTAAGTTATTTATATGGATGAATTCGTGGTGAAATTTGGAGCAACTTTCATGTTTACATTTTTGAAAATGATTGAGAAATGAGCAAGTTCATAAATTTAAAAATGTTGACAATGGTGACTGGCGTGAGGTAGGATATGAAGTGCAATCAGGAATGGGTTTATTTTAAATTTAGTGCAAGTTGTATAATGAACGGATGAAAAAGCCACCCAAGTGGTAAAGAAGCGTGCGCTGAGTCATTTTTCTATAGGGACCTTGGTTCGAGACCCAGCGGTACCCTTTTAATTTTCACATATCTGTTTCTATGAGATCATGTGTAGGTAAGTCCAGGAAGCACGTGCTACACCCATTTCCATCACCATCTGATCATTAGGCAATCAGATCAAACGCCTCAAGATGAATGACCATGATGCACCCCTTTGGACTGCCCACATGGAATCCCAAAACAGGCGCCATAGCTTCCCTGGCTCGGGCCTTCTTTTTTTGTTTTTGCTAGTTCTCACCCCCCTTTTACTTTCACTACTGGCCCATTCCAATTTTCTTTATTTTTAATTAAACATTTCCTTTTTTATTTAATTTTATTTTAATCAACAAAAATGATAAAAATAATAAAAAATTAGATTTAGGTTTTTTATCCATTAATTTAATTTTTGACAAAATAAAATTTAATTAATCACTTTGATTTTTAGTTAACTAGAATTAGGGCTTGTATTATGAAATTTCTTGTCCAAATAAAATACCAAAATATTTTCTAAATTGTTTAGATTTCTCTAGGTTTTGTTCTAATTAATTTAATTTTGATGATAAGAGTTTATTCAATAACATCTTATTTTCTTGTAAATAATTAATTTGAAAATAGAATTAGGTCTAATTCTTTATCTCACATCTAAAATACTTTCTAAACCAAGAAACCACAAAACAATTTCTTTTTATATTTCCTTTACTTTACATTTTTGTGCATTCTATTATTATTCATATTCAATGGTCTGTAATAGATAATTAGGCTTTATTGCTTTCTTCCCATTATTCACAAAATTTTACCCCCCATTCCTAAAGCGTTGTAATAGCGTAGGATGTTTAGATTCCGCAATTTATCGCTTTCCTTATTATTGTTAGTAATTAGGGTTTTCATGACAAGATTTAAAATCAAACATTAGACAACCCTAATCCAAGACAATATACATGAAAATAAAAACAGTTTGCACACATGTATATCTAGGGTAAACCTCACTTATTGTCTCGAATATAAACAGTCATGTCCCTCAAACATGGGGTGCTTTAGCAAAGACCCTCGATTAAAAGATCATAGTCCCTCGATGACCCTTCGATGTTGCCTTCGGTAAACGATCTTAGTCCCTTACAACAAATTGCTAAAGTATCTTACAAGTTAACTTCTATGACTGTACAACGATCCATGCTTGTCCCTCACATCCAATGATATGGCTCCTTACCAACTAATGGTAAAATATCACTATTTAAAGGAGGAGGAAAATAACATAGACTTTTTGAGTAGGTAGAGTGCTCGTAATTGCTTGCTCACAAACTAAAACCATTTTTCACACCTCACACTTTCAAAAACAAACATCTTTTTCAAACTTTTGTACCCCAAAATTTTCCCTCCCTTTTCTCCAAGACATTTCTCACAAAATATCTCAAATGCTCAAGGATTCTCAAAGAGTTAATCAGACAAGCTCACCTCATAAGCGCTGAGACTACAAATTAGGGTTTTAGTTTTCACAAGGAAAATTGGACTTCTAAAGCCTCAAATGACTTTCATGGTTCATCATAGACCTTCAAGTATGCTCATGCCAAGTTTCAAGTCTTGCATCTCAAATTTGCTCAATCAATTGCTCCAGATGACTGAAAATCAGCTGTAATGGGTAAAAAGTTAATTGTGGTCAACATATAGTAAAAATTCATGATTTTTGGCCAACATCAACATTTTTAAGTCATATTAATCAATTTATCAATGGTTTATCACAATTCGTCAATAAAAGCATTCAAATCATCGAAGGGGTAAAATTGTCAAAATTAGGATTTTGACTGAGAATGACTGATCAGTGACTTTTGACCTAGTACATGACTTAATGGCTTGAAGCATGATCACAAGGACTAAAACACAACATTTTGACATAATTTCATGTATCAAACCATTTCTCAAGATCCAGAGACTGATAGTTGAAATTTGGAGCAACTGATGAAAAGTCAACTAACACACCAAAAGTCAAACTTTGACTTTTTGGTCAACATTGAATTTCAAAGATCAAAATTCATCAAAACATTAAAAAATATAAAACTTGATCATCAAGAATCAAGAAAGTCAATAAAAGTCAACAAAAGTAAAAAATTTCCAACACTTAGAAAATTCTAAGTGTTTTTTTACCTTGATAATTTCACTACTTCATGACAATTTTTTACCAAGATACAAGATGATTCAAGGAAAAATTTCGACATGAAAGTTGTAGACCTTGATGAATTCTACAACTTTGTCCCTTAGGGTTGATGTCCAAAAAATGCATGGATTTGAAGATGTAGGCTCATGAAGTCATGACATTTTGGTATAAACACTTAGTGAAATTTTCAACAAGTTTTGGCAGATTTTTGCCCTAACTTCTTGACTAATTTTCATCAAGTTACAAGTTTATCTAGCCAAAGTGGTCAATATGAAGGTTGTGTAAAATGTTTCAAGCTTTCTAAAATGTCCAATAACTTGAAGAGATCATGCTTGAGCTAAGAGATTCGAAGAGAAGAAGTTGGACATCTATTCTTGAATTTTTTAGGTCATTTTTATGAAGAACATTATGATCAATCTTCAAGAATGTTGCATAATATTGCTTTGCAGGCCTTCAAACTTGAAAATCACTCAATAATTTAATGTTTACACAACATTTTGATCCATTTTCCAATTGATTCAAGCATTGTCCAAGTTGACTTGCCATTTAAGGAAGAAATGTCACACTTCCATTTTGGAAAAGCAAGCTTTATGCAAATTGTCAATGCATTAAGCCTTGAAACTTATATCTCTAATTGAAAGAAAAATCAAAAGCATGAATCAAGTCCCCTTCACCTAACAAACATCAGAACATGCTTGTACATGATCCTTGAAACCGTCATTTTTAATCCAACTTAATTTTTCACCTTCAACCAAACCATAACATCTCATCTTACAGTTCTGGTTACTTCAAGCTCTAAAATATTCCCTCTATAAATAGAGGAAGTATTTGCAAGCTAAGAGACGAATTCACAAGCCTTGAAACACTCACAAACTCCCAAAAGCTCATAATTGCATAAAAACTTTCATTTCTTGTCATTTCTGATTTTGAACACCAAACTCACAACCCACTCGTGCGTTTCCTCTTTAAATCCATCACAAAGATTCCATACAACATATACAACTCATCCCACCCCTGTTTCATAACTGTAGCTTCATTTTCATCATCCTCCATTTCCAAAAACTCAAACCTGCAACTTGACTTCTCTAGAAAGATTCAGGCGCTTTCAGCACAAAGTAAGCATTGCATTGGCTTTCTAGGAGTTCAGTGAAGCTATCCAGATCATGACAACACCTCTAGGAGTGCTCAAACTCCAAACACGATTTCCAGTTTTGAGGTATGCTTTCTCAACTTTGAACTCTCTACATAAGCATCATTAATGGTTACTTTGGGAATGAAAAATGTAGACATCATTTCCATGAAGCTAACCATGCCTTTAGTTTTCATTTATGTTGCCCGAGTGATGCGAATTTTGAAGTTGAACTTTTTGAAAAAATTAGGTTTTATTTGGTACCAAACAAAATTCATGTTCATCTTTGATTTATAGCTTTAGTTATTTATATGGTTGAATTCGTGGTGAAAAATGGAACAACTTTCATGTTTACAATTTTGAAAATGGTTGAGAAATAAAGAAGTTACAGTTTTGGCCATGGTGACGTTCATCTCTACGCGTGCAAGGCTGAAGATGAAGCCATTTTCAAATATCAGAATTGAGTTTATTTTAAGTTGTTTTACTACCGGATGAAACAGCTGCCCCAGTGGCAGAGAAGCGCGCGCTAAGGCATTGATCTATAGGGACCTGGGTTCGAGCCCCAGTGGTACCCTTTTGTTTTTCACATTATTTGTTCTTGCAGATTCAGCGCGCTTGGCTTCCTTGAGTCCATCACGGACCCTCATTCCTTCACCATAGGATCATCATAAGGTCTTCACGCTCCATGATGCAAGCACATGGTACACTCCAAGAAAACGTCCACACTGGATCAGCAAGCGCTTGGACTCTTCTGTTTTGGGCCCGATCTGAATTTCTTTTTCTCACCCCTTATTTGCTATATCATGCGCAGACCCACATCATTTTTATTTTTATTATTTTTTCTGATTTCAAACAAAAAATCATATTGGGCTTGACAAAAGTGATTTCTCACACCCCTTTTACTTTTTAACATCCAACCCAATTCTTTATATTTTCATTATTTTTATTTATTTATTCATTTATTTATTTAACCAAAAATACCAAAAATATATTTTCTTAAATAATTAAATTTAAAAATATTTTAATGTAAATATTTTTATTTTATTAAATTAAATTTTATTATTTCTTTTATAAATTGATATTGGCATTAACCATCAAATTATTTTCTAAACAAATTATTTAGACTTAGGTTTTTATTTTCTTCTTAATTTCAATTAACTTAGATTTTAGGTTTTGTTAAAAAATTAATTAACTTTTCTTGTAATTAAAATTGATTAGTTTAATTAGCTTAATCCTGAAACCTTTTTTTGTATCAAAAAACCCTAAAAACAATTTCATTCTTCTTCTTTACATCTTGTACATTCTATCTTTATTCATGTACATGGTTTGTAATAGATAATTAGGTTTTATTGCTTTCTTCCCCCTATCCACAAACTTGTACCCCATTCCCAAAATATTGTAATAGTGTAGGACATTTAAATTCCGTAATTTATCGCTTTCCTTATTATTGTTAGTAATTAGGGTTTGCATGATAAGATCTAAAACCAAACATTAGACAACCCTAATTCAAGATAAGATACTTGAAAACAAAACACTTTGCACACATGCACCTCTAGGATAACCCACACTTTTGCCTCAGATAAAACGGCCATGTCCCTTGAACGTGGGATATTTTAGCAAAGACCCTCGATTAAAAGATCGTAGTCCCTCGATGACCCTTTGATGTTGCCTTCGGTAAACGATCTTAGTCCCTTACGACAAATTGCTAAAGCATCTTACAAGTTTCCTTCTATGACTGTACGATGACCCATGCATGTCCCTCACATCCAATGATATGGCTCCCTTCCAACCAATGGTAAAGTAACACTATTTAAAGGAGGAGGAAAAGAACAAAGACTTTTTGAGTACGTAGATTGCTCGTAATTGCTTGCTCACAAACTAAAACCATTTCCACACCTCACACTTTCAAAAACAAACATCTTTTCAAACAAATATTTTCAAAACAAACATTTTGTATACATTCTCAACGATACGAGAATCATTGCAAAATTTCCGCACTAAGGCGTTTTCAAAATATTTACAAAAACAAACATTTTGTATACATTCTCAACGATACGAGAATCATTGCAAAATTACCACTTTCAAAACATCTTTAGAAACATCTTTCAACATACACAAACACAAAGCATTTTTTAAGTGATCAAGCAATTAAGAGCCCATAGATAACTACAGATGAAAAGGGTGCTAACACCTTCCCTTTTCATAACCTACCCCCCGAACTCAAGAAAATTCTAAAAAGGTCTTTCCTATCCTATTCTTTTCACCCTTTCCTTTATTGAATAAAAGAAAAGTCGGCGGAGACTTTTGCTATCTGCAACATTTGCGATAAAACACAAAACACCAAGTCAGTTCTCCCACCATATTACACAAAAACTCTCTTTTCAAACAAATATTTTCAAAACAAACACTTTGTATGCATTCTCAACGATATGAGAATCATTACAAAGTTTTTTGAACTAAGGCGTTTTCAAAATATATTCGAAACACAACATTTTATATACATTCTCAACGATACGAGAATCATTATAAAATTATCACTTTCAAAACATCTTTCAACTTACACAAAACACAAAGCATTTCAAAGTGAGCTAGAAATTAAGAGCCCATAGATAACTACGGATGAAAAGGGTGCTAACACCTTCCCTTTTCATAACCTACCCCCCGAACTCAAGAAAATTCTTAAAAGGTCTTTCCTGTTATTTTCACCCTTTCCTTTATTGGATAAAAGAAAAGTCAATGGCGACTCTTGCTATCCGCAACACTTGTGATAAAACACAACACCCAAGTCAGTTCTCCCACTGTATTACACTAATCATTCAACCCCCTTCGTGACATAATCGTTAATAACTTATCAACTACTTCAACAATATCTTGACACATCAACATTTAAATTAGTAACAACCATAACACACTTATACTTGGATATACAACATCATATTATCATCTTAACAATATTTTCAACAACAAAACACATGCACAATTTCATTCCCATATATATATATATATATATATATATATATATATATATATATATATATATATATATATATATATATATATATATATATATATATATATATATATATATATGTGTGTGTGTGTGTGTGTGTGTGTGTGTGTGTGTGTGTGTGTGTGTGTGTGTGTGTGTGTGTGTGTGTGTGTGTGTGTGTGTATGTGTGTGTGTGTGTGTGTGCGCGTGCGTGTGTGTATGTCAATTATCAAAAAAATATCAACAACTCTATTCATATCGTCGTATTACCCTTATAGTGACACCGACATAGCCAACACAATCAACTTCGTCATATTATGGGGTATTATTCATCATTTACGGTAACCAACAACAACGTCACGGCAATGGGAATAAAATCATTATAACATTAACTTAACAATATAACTCAACAAATATACACACAACTCTCCATCAACCAACAACCACAATAATATCCTTATAAAATCAGCAAATATTTACGAGAAAACACAATACCCTGGCACATCATCCCTATATCAACCATCCACCAAATCAAACATGTAGATCAAGACATATAATTCTCATAGGCTTCTGATATTTAGTCCTTCACTTATAATGAGTCGTACACGCATACAACTGTGCCACATCACGCTTCAGTTGCGCAACTTTGATCATCCATCTCATGTCACCGTCCTCATTAAAATTTCCTTCAACTATATGATTTACAAGTTTCAATTTAGTTTCATACTTTCTTTAACATCCACCATAAAATCGTTGTTCACTTGATATTCTCAATCTTTCACTTTGCGACGTTAGCTCGTACATAAACCCGCTACTCTGAATTATTCAATATGTCTCAACTCTTTCCTAGTCACTCCTCTATTACTCAACACAAACTGGTGAGCGACTATCCTCACGATATAACATCAATAACTTAACACACCATTAAGATAGCAAGACAAGTCTATACCATCCAACACGATCTCGTCTACTATCAACAAGAGATTAAGGGTGATCAGTTCCTCAATTTGTCAATAGATAGACAACAACCATAATGGAGTATAAACCGTCGTTACCAAACTATAATATCGTTCCTTTAGAGCTTGTACTCAAGTCACCTAAAGCACCATAATCCAATAATCTCTAATGAGGTTTACAAATACTCCCACAATTCCCTCTCATTCGATCTTGTCAATGAGCCACCAATGCCCAACATATTACACGGTCAATATTACACTCACTTAACCTCACTCGAGGTTAAGTATTCTCAAACTCAAGAATTACTACTATACCAGTACATTACACGTCGTCTCATCCCAATTGAAATCTCAACAATGTCGTCCCACGCCGTTTTGGTGATAGAACCACTCCAATTCTTCTCTTACACATGCCACTACCTTGGCACCATAAACACAACTACAATTCCTATTAAAAGCATCTTCCTTTAAAATGACATCTTTATTACAATCATTTTTAATCATCATAAGTTGCATCTCTGTGCACTTCTCCAATACTTTCACATCCTTTTTAATGCCGAACATCTCATTTCTCAATTTACTCGCCAATAACATATTACGCTTGACCTCGTCTTGAACAACTGTGATAATAACCATTTATTCCCAAAAAGCCTCTAGTTATATAACCGACTTCAGAGTCCCTCCATATAGGAATGCATCTATCATATTTGAAAACACTTTCATAGGATATAATATATTTTTATCTCCTCATAGGTTCAAACGGAACATCAATCCGATACTCAGAACATAATATATGAATTTCCAAAGTTATCCGAAAATGAAAACACTGATGTCATGCAAAGACATACTATTACACACCTTACAATAATATCAGAACAAAATTTCTTTGTACCAGTACCAACACTTACCATTCTTGAAATCATACTCATCTCCTCGCGTCTCCGACTTCGACTCGTGATTCAAAACATTCCAACAACTTCAACAACTTTTACAATCACTCACAAGGATTCCACGACAAGATCTACAACAATCTGTCACTCTATCACCGTTCAAACGTCAACATCTTACGCAAGGGCTACCCAAACTGATAACTTCACAGTCCACCAGCAGCACTGAAACATCACAACTTTCTAAATTCCATCTTCTAAAAATTATCCTTGTTACTTAATAATCACCTTCAGAAACATCATGGATTTACACTCTACTCGTATATCAACAACCGTTACATTTCTCCTCATCATTCGAGAAGTAAACATCAACAATGTCTGATCATCCTCCCTCAAGACGCTCCAACTTGATTAAAAAACAAAATGTTGAATCCATGTCACCTTTGGATTCTGGAAACAACAAAAATTCAACAATTTTTGCACTGTTGACATCAACATCATACTGAACTAACATCTTACAACCAAAACATATCCGAGAAGCAAAGCTTCTCCCCTACTTATCTTCAAACCAACTCCTACATACAATTGATTGGAAAAGCAAACAAGTACCGACAGTGTTTCGCACACACGTACTAACAAACAACACATCGACATTATTCAACTTGTCACACTACTCTACTGACTCAACAACTTGGTCGGACGGATTGACCTGCTCTGATACCACTAATGCAACACCTCATTTCTACCCGACGAATATTGATAAAATCATAGTTATAAAGTTTTTTTACATATAAATAGGATGCTACAATTTTAACTTATAACAACGACATTGAATCGCATATAAATCAAATACATAACACTTAAATCATCGGATGAACAGATAACAACAATTTTAGTCTTTAAAATGAAACAACTTTATTACTTAAGCAGTGGAATCACAATTTTCAACTCAAATGACATAAAATCTTTGTCCATCTGAAAACAACTTCCAAACAACAAGTACTTAACGAAATCAACTTAAAATTCAACAACTGAAGTAATAACAACGATAAAGCAACAAGAATTCATCCCCCCGAGTGTTACGTATCAGAGCAACGACACCGACTCAAACTAATAAAGGTAAACAACATTCACTCTGGATTACCTGCACGTTACCAACATAGGGGTAACATTCAAACATAAGGGATGAGATATTAAACAATATAATATAATGTATGATGAACAATATATTAGAATCAGTTCATATAAAAATCACCACTTCACAGCTTTTTAACAATATTCAACACAACTAATTCTTCCATACAACAACTCAGGATGCAACATGAAATGCGACTTAATTTTTATGCATATGCATGTCGTACCAATGGAGCAAAACTCCCAACTTAATAATCTGCCAATAAATAGAGACATCAACAAGGCATAAGTCTTCAACTTAATATTTTGCCAATCCAGGCCAACTTAACGAGCATCAGCTCCTACTTGATATGTGATGTATGCAAAACAACATGAATGTAGCAACAACAATAAGAAACAACAACTCAACATAAATCAACGTTGGCCATAGGCCTACAACATCAACTCAACATAATTCAACTTTGGCCACAAGCCTGCAACATAATATCTGCCAAGAATTAGAGGAATTTCAACAACATCGGTATATCCTGCAATTTCGCATCGTCAACAATATTGACATTACAACAACATAGAAAAATTCACAAATAGAATCGAAACCCATTGCAATAACACTACATAATTATTCAACTATACGACTATATTCGGCTATTAGACGTTCTGTGATGGTTTCTCTAATATTAACCTATTGCAACTATTATATAAGCTAGTACTGCTATCAATAATTTCTACTACTGCTAGTACTACTAATTAATTCTCTACTATTGTTTTATTTCTAATAGGTTTCTATTACTATTTCACAATTAACTCCTATTGTCAACTTATTCCTGCCACATGTACTATGCTATTATATTGTTAATAGTTTTCCGATAAGGTTCCTGCAATTACAACCTCCTACTATGAATCATCTCCTACTACCATGAATTATCTCTGCTATTGTTTTATTGTTAATAGCCTACAACTTGGTTTTAGCTAATCAATACAGGTAACACAACAAAATTCATCACTACCTGCAACTTCAAAAATTAACAATAACATCATCACAATAATATAATAATTGTCCCTGCTAAAGCATATTGACTCTGTCATCTATTAATCCTACCTGCTATATATGCCAATCTACACTTTGTTTACTTCGGTAACTAACAAATAGTCTATGCTATTATTTTTTTTGCTAACTCTACTACATAACAATTCTGTAACTAATTTAATAAAGTAACAGACACAGGAAACAGACAACACAAACAAAGGAAAAATAGAGGTTTATGGGTGTGCCCCTCGTCACCAACTGTGCCCCTCGGAACAAAGCTAAAAGGGTGTGCCGCTCATCATGGAGTTGTTCCGCTCGGAACACTCCTCTCCAAAGCACGTCGTTCGGCATGCTCGTGTGCCCCTCGGCACATAGTGTTTCTCACTTCACAAGCTTACTGATTCCAACACAGAATTCTCCAAATCTTCCTTCGATTAAAAATATTTTCACAATAACATGATGCAACATAGTATTACATTGATATAGCAACATAACAACTATATCAGCAATATTATAATTTCCAACAACAGATAGTTAATTATGCGAAGATTCCAGGAACATCCATAACTTGATAACAACATGATAACAACCAATTTCAGAAACAGCAACAACAACATACACACAACAACATTACACCAACCCAAATTCATACGTACTATTCACCATAATTCCCATTATAGAGTCAGAACCCCACCCTTACCTCATATTGAAGGTCGCTCTATAATTTCCGATCAAACCTAGCTTTGCCTCTTTTCCTTGTTCCTCTTCTCTGTCACTTCCTACGTTACCGCTCCAAGACTTTTTTAACCTTTCTAATTAACCTAATTTCTTATTATTATAACTAATCCTAATAATAATATTATTATTCCTAATCGGCTCAACTTACACACCCTCACCTTAGTACATACCACCACATAAATAATCCCAACAACTTAATCTTATATTATTCTAATATTATTGCTTAATATTAATCAACTAAAATAATCAACTAAATAACAACTTAGCAACATATAATAACGTTTCACACCTTTCAACAAATAATTCAAAAATAATTTAATTAAATAATTAATTAAATTATCGGACGTTATAACCTGTGAGTCTAAGGTAGATTGTAGCCCAACAGAATGGTGAATCAGGCTTAGATTCAGGTGGAGTACATGATTCAGATGGAGTACAAGATTATATGCTTGTGCTTGATAGAGAGCCCATTCTTATTACACCTCCAGTGAGATATGGGTTTGAAGACTTAGAAACATATGCTCTTCTTACTAGTTCAATAGACCCTTCTATCTTTCGAGAGACTATGGTTAACCATGAGAAAGATAAGTGGTTAAGTGTTATAGTGGAAGAAATGAAGTCCTCGAAAAATAATGAGACATGAGATCTTGTTTAGCCAACACAGGAAAAGAGAGTTATTGGTTGCAAGTGAGTGTATAATAAAGATCCAGTAGTAACAGAAAAAGAAGGGGAAACTTTCAAGACTCGCCTAGTTGCAAAGGGGTATTCACAATAGAAGGAGATTGTTATGATGAGATTTTAAGTTTGATGGTTAGACACACTTCTATCAGAGCATTATTAACCCCAGTAGCCAGCAAGAATATGCATTTAGAGTAGATGGATGTGAAAACAACTTTCCTCTATGGTAATCTAGAGGAGCAAATCTACATGAAGCAACCAGAGAGATTTCATGATAGTGAACAAGGCATACTTGTTCGCAAATTGAAGAGGTCTTTGTATGGCTTGAAGCAGTCTATAAGGCATTGGTACAAGCACTTTGATTCATACATGTTCTACATTGGCTATGGAAGGCGTGGTTATGATTTCTATGTTTATGTGAGAATCCTTGATGATGACTATTTTATCTTCTTGTTATTTTATGTTGATGATATGTTGATTAATGCCAACCATTTGCATGATGTAAATGAGTTAAATACCAAGTTGGGTAAGGAGTTTAATATGAAGAATCTGAGTGAAGCGAAGAATATTCTTAGGATGTAAATTTATATAGATAGAGGAGCTAATAAATTATGTTTGCCTCAGAAAACCTATGTTAAAGGTGTTTTGAGCATATTTGAAATGAGAAAAGCAAAGTGTGTGAGTACTCCATTAGCTAACCATTTTAAGCTCTCTTTGGAACAATGTCCGAAGATAGACTCAGATATTAAAGGTATGTCTAATATTCCTTATGCTAGTGTAATTTGTTATTTGATGTATGATATGGTTTGCACTAGATCGGATTTGGCACAACCAGTTAACCCAAGTGAGCAAGTTCGTGGTATCATGTTTAGCATGGAGCATCGTGTTCCATTAGTTATAGAATATGTGCGTTCTGAATATGCATGTGATTTAGATGATATGAGGTCTACAATAATGTATTTTTTTACTCTTGCGGGGGACCTATATGTTGGAAATCATCAGTTCAATCTATAGTAGCTATGTCTACAACTGAGGCAGAATACATGACAGTAGCTGAAGTTGCAAAGGAAGCATTGTGGTTTATAGAGTTAATGAAAGAGTTGGGTGTTGACAAGGTGGATTTCAGTTGCATTGTAATAGTCAGAGTGTTGTCTATTTGACTAACAATCAGGTGTATCATGCTAGGATCAAGCATATTTATGTGAGTTTCTAAAAGATCAAGGAGTTGTTGGAATTTAGACAGATATTACTTCAGAAGGTTCACATTTCAGAGAATGTAGTTAATATGTTGACCAAGCCATTCACCAGTGACACGTTCAAACACTTTTTGAACTTGTTACATGTTTCTTAGTGTTAAGCAGAAGGTGTGCTTCCCTAGTTTCTAGGATGAATCGTTATCCATAAAGGCTTCATAGGGGTTTGATATTCGTCAATGTGGAGATTGTTGAGTATGTCTCATATTGTTGAGATAATTATGGATTGTTGAGATGACTATGGATTGTTGAGAGTATAACTCGTATTGTTGAGATAATTATGGATTATTGAAATAACTATAGGTTATTGAGAGTATAACTCATATTGTTAAAATAATTATGGGCAGAGATAATTTTTTGTTGATGGACACTGAGGATAAGGATTTTAGATCAATGTTTTAAATACCAGACCAGTCATTAAACCGGTGAGAATACTGGGTCACTGATTCATTGGTCAAACTACAGGATCACTGGTCGAACCGCATGACAAAACCAAATTAAATCGGATAACTCGTTTGAATAAATCGATCTCTATAATAATTATATATTTATTAAATCAGTCGAATCAAATGACTCGGTGTCTAAAAAATATCACGACACCTACAAAATTTTAAAATTTTAAAATATCTTAATTTCAGATGTTAATTATTTAAATTCAAATTCAAAAATAATCATCACTCAATAAAATAATACAAAATACAAATTTAAATAAATTTTGAATCAAATCTAATTACATAATTACAAGTTGTTCTAAATGAATTTTGAATAAAGTCTAATTATAATTTAATTTCATTTATTTTTTAATTATCAAAATGACATCGTTTTATCCTGAAAAAAAATCATGCATTTAAACCACCAGTTTTATAAAATTATTGGTTCAGCGGTTTTGACTGGTTTTGTTCGATTCCCACCGCTTCAATAGTATATCTACTCCAACATTCAGACCAGATCTCTGCGACCCCTTTGGTTGCCGGTCAGACCGAATGGTTCGATCCGATTTTTAAAATACTATTTTTTAGATAAACTAAAATTTGATATTATATATATGACATGTAAGATTGTACTCCAATACAATTCACAAAACATAAATAAAGGGAACTATAATTATGTAAATTAAATTTTTTGGGTGTTTCTCTCGACTTGAATCTGTATACATGTCACTGTTCTAACAATAATTCTAACAAGAGTTGATATTACATTTAGTATCAACAATGTATACTAGTTCATGGCAGCTTCTCTAACTTCTCACTAATCTATTGTAAGACGAATTCTTAGTATCTCATTGGACTTCAACTCTTGGTTTAGTTTTGTTTTCCACGTGTTCATGATAAATCCTTGCACATTCCATTTCTTCCTTCTACTTTGACATGTGATAACTTATGTGTTGTTCTCTTATCCCATAAATAAACATGTATTACATGTTAGAACTAATCACATTGGATTGAATATCCACTTTGTTATGATAAAGGTTGTGTTCAATAAACTGAGAATGAAACATGTGCCAACATCTCCACAAATTGCAAACACTTCGATAAAGCTACTGGACACATCTGCCTAGAAACAAATTCAAGGTTACATGAAGACTATCATCGAGCATGATCTTGTAGGGGAGTATTAGAAGACATTAGAAGCTCAACAAAAGTACTATCACTTTCTCTTAAATATAATGTTATCATAGAGTTAGTTAAAAGAATCTGTAACTGAATAAGAAATTTCTTCTTTTCTCTAGTATAGAATCAAGCTTGATACAAACTTTGTAGTTAAAACTTTTGAGATTCAATGGAGTCATATTTTGAATTCCAATAAAGTGCAATCACAATCTTAGTAAACAAAATTAGCAAATGATAAATTGATTTATTCCAAGAGAGAGAAAAATAAATACAAGAGATGAAAAATATTAAACCTCCCAATAAATAAATTAAACCAAATAACTTATTAAGCTATGAAACCATATTCACCTATTCATAAGATACAAAAAATTGGAGATTCTAATCAACTCAAGACATAACCACTTTTTTCATCCTCAGCATGGCACTGAGACTTCATATGTATTGAACTTGCACTCTTTCTCTGTTCTCTTCCCACCATTTCCTAGCATCTTCATCTCCAAACCTCTGTCGGCTGCAAATAGAGTTAAAAAACTATCAATACAACGGTTTATGACATGACAATAAACCGCCTGGAGTAACAAACACACACGGGTAGAAATAATCACCGGGCGTGTTTGTTACTATCGGACAGTTATCTTATAGAAATAAGTTATACATAAACATGTTACCTGAATCTGACACGACGAAGCTCCTTGTTTCCATCAGGTAACCGTCTGATAGTAACAAACACACCAGGCTCAACTTGCTCAACCCATTCTGACTCAATTCCAACGGCATTGCTGAAGAAAAGCTCATCTCTAGAAGAGGCTCTTGATGCTTCCATGGATGACCCTGCTTCATGCATTTGTCGGTTGCTACTGCTTCCTTGACTCATTGTGAAACCTGAAGGACTACAGTACTGATTCCTTAGCATTGAATCATTGTTCAACCATGCAGCCACAGGGCTATTTCTTACAGTTTGGTGATGCCTTGGGTCAGAAGACTCTCTTTGCTGTTCAAAGACAACAATGTAATAAGTAAAGATATGTAATAGAATATTGATAACATAAGAATGTAAAATTTGTAGTCTACCTCGTCCTCGGATGGCGGGGGAGTGTTGAGAGCTTGACGATTAAATCTCTGGACATTATATAGCTCCCGGATTCTGTCATAATTCTCTCCCCACCATACTTGAGCTTGCCATTTATCAAACATTTCTCGGCTTCAAATTTAAGCAATAATTATTGTGAGTCATTGTTCCATTTGGATATTAAAGTTTCTCACCAACAACGTTTTCAGAGATATTACACATTAAGGCAAGTCTCAATGTAGGACATGTGTTGGTGTCGTGCACTGATACATGTGGTTACATCTATTTTCTCAAATCATCACCAATGTCGACGTGTCTGTGTTAGTGTTTCATAGAACTAAACTTGTAAAAAAGAATCATAGTTTGTAATAATTTGTTAACATACTTGAATCGAATTCTTTTAAGATCATTTCCACCATCAGGAAGAGAAACAAAGGTAACATCAACCCCCGGCTCCACTTGTGCCACCCACACTTTGTTTCCAATCTCTTCCTCCACCACTACTTGATCCGCTGCCACAACTGCCTCTTGTACTCTAGGACTTTGGTTGCCATTACTGTAATTGACACCTAACTCCCAAGGAGGAGGAGAACCTGAGGTTACACCTCCCATATAAGGGTATCGAACCCCTTCCGAGCTCTCTACAAAGTTTGTCGAAGATCTCAGTCCTTTTCTATAGGAGCCGGATCGTTTGCAGGAAGCACCTGTAAACTTCAGTACTATATCTTTTATCTGCACGTGCAGAAAAAACATTAGATTCTCAAATTAACATTAATGCAATACAAGTTTTAATTATGTACCATAGGTAAAAATATTGTCTAAGAATCGAAATAGAAAAATAAATATGACAACTAATATTGTATCAGCAAGTGGATGTAAACAACATATTCAATAGAAAGCATTTCCTATTTGTAGAAAATTCCAACTATATCAATCCAAATATGAAATGTCAACATATTCAGATATAAATCAGAAACATTTGGTTCAAAATAGTTGCTATAGGTATCAGAAAGAACATCACAATCAAGGTTTCATGCAAAAGTTGCTGACAAGGAATAGCATGAAGATGAGGTGTAGCTAATAAGCATTTACAATGACAACAAAAATTGGATCGTCACTAATATTTGAGTGAAATCCATGTGTATTTTCCTACTTAGCCAATCCTATTCGACAAAAAAAAAAAAAAACATATGAACGACAAGAATTCAAGGACGGACCACATGATGAAACGGATATGGCACATTCCATTCTTTGTTAGACATATTTTCTCAACATTAACAAAATTGATGAATGTGGAACATGTTGTTTCATGATGTCATCATAAATTTCCGACAGTTCATTAAAACATAGATAAATTAAAATTGTATTTGCGTAATTGCATTGTATGTTGACACATAAAAAACACAGACATACGTATTTTTTTCAGAGGTGTCGGTGTCGGTATTATAGATGATCCGGGCTTGTTCTTTCTCTTCATGTGAATTACATTAGGTCAAAAAGGTCCGGAAAACTACTAAACAAGATGGTTCTTTGATTTGCAAGTAAAGAAAGAATAAAGGATTGGAAGCAAGTTGATTGGTTGATGATGATGGTGGTCACATCAGCATAAAAAAAGAAACAATGAAGCAAAGTTCAAAGAAAGGAGAAAAAAAAGTGAACCATCCATCAACAACATAAAGTGTCCAAAACACTAGAACACATTTACGTCATCCTAAAACAAATCAATCCCTGCCTAGATAACTAGTGTACCCGTGTGCGTGACCACTTTTTTATTTCTACTATTCAATTAACACAAATTTAGAAAAGAAGGATTCGTAAGCAATAAAATAATATTATCGTGGAAGGATAAGAAAGCTACATATAACATTGAAGTAGTAAAAGACAAAAGATTCGAAAGCTGGTCCCCACAAATGGAGTAACCTCAAAGAGTTTTTGTATTCATCATGAAGATGGAAAAAGAAGCTGCAAAAGCAAACTTCATTCATAAATGATTCATACATAAAAGAAAGTGAGAAAAACCTGCGCAGTCAGGCTTTTGACGGCTTGTTTACTGCCCGGCGTGCCACTCTGACCGACCTCTTCATCATCCCTATCTTCCGCCGTCTGCTTCCTATTACATGTTATGCATTCAAACATCTTTACTCCTTCACTGCACAATCATCAACAACAATTACAAAAACAACTACCATAATTTTATTTTATATGAAAATTTTTAAAGGAAAAATTAAAGCAGTGCTGCAACAAGGAAAAATATTAATTTTTTTACTTTAAATGGTAATTAAAGTACTAATAAATGATCCTTAGCTTAAAAAATGAAAAGGAAAAGTCATTGAAATTGAATGAGGTTCGGTGTTGCAGAGAAAAATAAAGAAGAATAAAACAGAATCTGAAGAAAAAGAAAGTGAATAATAATAATTAAAAGTCTCATTCATTCTCGTTAGAATAAGAATGAATCAATGATGAAGAATGCTATGTTATATCTATGGCTACTACTATCAATCTATCATACTAGTATATGACTATATGTCATGTATGTAAATGTAATCATGATCATGTATATACTGTAAATTTGTTTGTATATGAAATTGAAAATTAAATAATTAAATAATTAAATAATTAAATAATTAAATAAATATAAAGAGAAAGAAAAAACTAAACAAAGCGTGCATGAGGCTAAGTTTTCTGATTCTGACGACATATATACTCTTCTTCTGATTCTCTATTTTTTTTAATCTTTTCACAATCACAATCAATCACCATTCTCCCAAAAACAAAAGTTGTATAGTGTTGTTAAATATCATTAAATAAATTGCATCATATTATTTATTTAAAAATAAATAAATAAATAAGAAGAAAAAAACAGTAACCAGGAACAACAAGAAACAAAAACATACAGTATTCTACTCCTTCCATAACAGGATGACCGACCTATTTAAAATAAAATAAAATTTAAAATAAATGATTAACTTCAACTTTCAATATATATTTTTTAATTTTATCTTTTAATTAATTAAATTTTTATCATTTTTAATATATAATTAAAAATATTATTATTCTCTCATTTTTCTGAAATAATAATCATAGTGAAAATAATAAAAGAAGAATAGAAAATGACTTTACCAAACTGCAAAAGAATCTTCTTGTTGTTGTTCAGGTTTGTCTCCTCTTGACATCTCTTCCGTATCTCAACTTCATTTTAAGGAGAGGTTTATGTAGAGAATTTGAAACCAGAACAACAATGTGTTTGGTTTTTTCATTTGTTGTTGTTTTTGTCGTTATTTGCATGCTCTGTGGAGATTACCATAACTTGCATAATGCTTGGTTTGCTTGTACAAATTTACATATAAACACAAAAATAAAGTTTATGATACTAGGCGAAAATTTTATAAATGGAATTTTAGAGGTTGAGTGACATGGAAATGGTACTTTAACAGGAGAACAAGGAGAAGAAAGAAAGAAAGAAACACTTTGACACTATATAGAGAGAGAAAGATGAATGAAGGTTGGGGAGACCATATTTTGGTGATTTTAAACGAGAGATTTACGCTTTAAAGAGATGAACATAAATAAATAATTAATGAGTATCAATATGTACTCTTTTTAAATTTTGGTAAGCAAAAATAACTATTTTTTTTATTTATTTGATATTTTATTTTTAATACACTATTCTTTTTTCAAAAACATCGTTACGAGAAACAATCTCTCTAGTATAAAAACAGGAGTGAAGCTGCGTAGGTTACTTCTATCTTAAAAAAATATTAAAAACTATTGATATATGACTTAATCTCTACCAACAATCTTTATTTATATTTATATAAGTCATTCAAATTTATAAATCAATAATTTTTGAAATAAAAAAAAAACAGATATTAAGAAATTAAATATAAAATAATTATTTTAAAAATTGTGTCTTCAATTTTTCAAAAATTTAAAAATTGTAATTTCCAAAAAAAATTATATTTTTCTGAAATGTGCATTTAAATCACAAGTGAGTAAACACAAATGTTTCAAGAGTTTAGTGGGGACTACATAGTGGTGAAGCTAGCAAAATGGCATGTTGTAGTTGGGTTTGATGAGAATGGATGGTTGGGATTCGCTCAGGAGATTATATGTTGTTTGTTTCATGATGTTTTTGTTTTTGTTGAGTTTCTATCATAATCATCGTAATAAAATATGGACACAAACATTGATATACCTAGAAACCTTACTCGTAAGTTTTGTTGTGGGGCCATACAAAATCATGATATCTAATTTGTTTGAAGTACAAGTTCATTTCCAATGAACCTACAAGTTACAATGATACCAAAACATTTATGATACATGATTCTTTCGCATCAAATTTTTTTGTATCTAATTTACTTTTATTTGTTTTTATAAGCATTGATTATAGTAGTTATAATCCCCATTTCATAATTTATTTCTTCATTTTACATAATATTTTTATATTTAATTATCAATTTAAAAAAAATATTATATCAATACAGAAATAAAAAACAAACGGGCAACAAACTGTGCCGCTATTCTTTTTTGAATTGTAAAATCAATTTTCTTAAAAACTATATCCATAGGCTAGGAGAGTTTGGGTTTGTACTCGGTTGTAGAGATTGTCTCATACACTTTTCTGATTTCGATGGCCCAATCTTGAGTGTTGCAAGATCATATATTGAGACACAGTGGGATGTATGGTATGGACTCAGATTTCAATAGAGTTTTAGATGGTCTTAGTGTTGCAATTCTAGATTTTGACCTTAACAATTTTACTAGTAAGGACATCGACCCTCTTAAAGCACAACATATTTTAGCGAGTGTCCTTTTTAGTAAATACATATAATATATTTAGGGTCGGACCAAACCCTTGCCGTAGGGTCTATATATTTATATTTTATAAACTAGTTGGTTATTAATAATTGATAATTTATATCTAATTGATAGAAAGTAATTTTCATGTTTATTCATTCAATTTTCTTTCATTTTACACATTACTATAACTACTTTTATTTATAGTTGTGCATTTATGACTATTTAGTTAGTTAGGTATGTTACATTCATCCCTGCATGAAGATAGTTTATTGACCACATGAAGTTATGCAAATACTGAGATATGATGCTATGATTCTTGCATTATAAGCTACTCTCCTACCACTTCTCCACAAGTTCATGGAGAGGCGAGGGCCACGACTTTGAGCTTGGTGCGAAGCTCCTGAAATGATGTAGTGTCCAAAGGTTTTGTGAGAGTGTCTGTAACTTGCGTTGAGCTTGGGACATGCTAAATCTTCACGAGTTTGTAAATGACACGTTCACAAACAAAGTGAATACCCATGTTGCTCATCCCCTTATGGTATTGCGATGCTTTTCACAAATGTTGCTCATCCAGGATAAATGTCATCTAATAGATAATAACTCATGTTGTATTCAATATCACTAACTGAATAATGGGCCTCAGAAGCTCTCCCTAGCATAACATCATTGAAGACATCAGATTGGTTCAACACATTGATATCGTTATTTGAATCAGTTACCCCAAAGAACGCATGCCAGATCCATAAGTCTTGTGAAGCGATTGTTTCAAGCATAACTATAGGCTTACCATGATCGCCTAGAACATACAGCCCTTTCAAAGCAATAGGGTAATTTTTTCATTCCCAACGCATACAATCAATGCTCCCTAACATACCTAAAAAACCATGTGTCTCCCCCATTTGTGGCAGACGTTCGACATCTTCAACAGTTGACTTTCGTAGATATAGTGGCTTAAATACACTAATAACACCTCTTGTAAACTTATCAACACATATTAGTGTTGTTGTTTCATCAATTCTCAAATAGTCATTTACACTATCAGTAGATGATCCATATGCCGACATACGAATAACTGCATTGCACTTTTGTAGTGGTGAAAGACTTGATCTACCACTTGCATCAATCTTAAGTCGAAAATACTCATCATATTGACCAAGAGCTTCAACGATACGAAGAAATACATGTTTATGCATTTGATATCTTCGACGAAACTGCTCATATGTGTACACCGGTGCTTCTGAAAAATAATCATTGAATAAACACTCATGTCCTTCTTCACGATTCATCTCTATATTCCTTCTTCGGTGTCTAGGCCTACTAGAACTCGTAACTTCTTCTTGTGCTTCACTTTCAAAGTAAAGTCTCACAAGTTTTTTATCTATGCCATCATTCGTGTAATCCGTGAACATTTTTGCAATGTGGGAAGAGTTGAAAATATCCATGTGAAGAGAATTCTAATATTGAATTAAGAGAAGGGTAAGTTGGAAAAGGGTGTGAAGCTTATTACTAATGTTAATAGTATTTATAGGGCTACAAATAACGACTAGTTTGAATAACGGCTAGTTTGAATACTAATAATACATGGGAATATAAAAATAACTAGTGACATACTAAAAATTATTCAACATACATAATCATATTAATTAAGACCATATTCTCCTCTAATCACGTCACACAATAACTCCTGACCTTAAAGTTGTCTTGAATCCATGTATGATATATCTTTTGAATTATATATATATATATATATATATATATATATATATATATATATATATATATATATATATATAAGTATTTGCAAATCATTGATCTTCAATCTTATCATATCTCTCTCAGTCTTATGTTTCTCTGCATCAATGCTTTTCTTCTCTATCTCAACTTTTTAACCCTCAATATGTGCATAATCACGTGCAAACGGTGACATCAATTCATTTTTCTTTTGGAAGTCGTCTTGCAATGTATTAAATTTGACATTGGGTGTTAATATTTCCACTAGCTTTTCTTTCTCCTTTCTTTTTGTTGCCTTTTGACTGATTGGTCGATGTAACGAAGAAGGTGATGATGGATTGCATTCGTTGCTTGTTGGTGTTGGAGGGTAAGAAGATGGCAAATATGCTCTAGAAGCCGTATTCTTTGTTCTTTTTGTAGAATGTTCTGATGAACCTGAATCCCATTTGGATTCATCTTTCAATAATCTCCATGCACTCTAAAGTGTAAATTTTCCACACTCATCTTGATAATAAATATCATATGTAGTTGAAATGATGTTGCTCTTAGAATTACCACTTTTTTTTTAAATGCATGACTTGCTTATAACACCCAACAAATTTATTAACAGAGGAGTTAATCTTTTTGTGTCATCGACCTTTTAATGTCAATGATTTCCTCTCTTGAAAAATCTAGTCGCGATGCTTATTATAAGCTTCACCAATTCTCTTCTAAAAATTATCTCCTTTTTTATCAACTCTAACAATTGGATCTTTTGAAATGTTGAGCCATAACTAAATGAGAAACTCATCCTCCTTTGGTTGAAACCTTATTTTCTATATATTTACAATTGATGTGGTTCCAATATCTTCATCAAGTTTGATAGTTTCTAAACCATCTTGAATGTAAAATTTTGGTATTTCAGACTCTTGATCTTTTGATTGCACACTACTAGTACCAATATCAACTTCACGAGACATAATGTGATTAGTTGTCTGAGATGAAAATTATTGATATTGATATGGAGAATGTGATGTATGATATGGATAATTTTTCAAGTGTGAATTATTTTGTGGATTTGAATTATGAGATGTATTTTCAATATATGAGGTGTTTTGTAGATTTGAAATATAAGGAAGATTGGCGTTATTTTATATAAAATTGAACCAAGAATTATAGTCATTGGGGTTCAATGCAAAAAAAAAAAAAAGTTTAGATAAAATCTTTTGAAGTATGTAAGTTTAATAAAAAAAATTATTTAAGTACATATAGAAGGAAACGTTATCGTTAAAAAAGAGCTGTTATACATTTTATTTCAAATGTTATCGTTGAATTACAACATAAAAATTTTATTATTTAATATTATTTATTTTTTATCATATTAATAATTTCAAAATTGTGTAGCTCGCTTGTTTTCCTACGGTGCCATGCAAAGCACCGGTTGAAAAATATTGCAACGATAGCACAATAAAAATTCTGAATTCTGTGACAAGGATCAGCAGCTCTTCATTACAAAATAAAGTGGGATCTTGCACAAGTCTCACAAAGTAGTTCAGGTTCACAAACTTGTTTTGGAAGATAACTCAGATCCCAATCAACATGTTCTAATTTTAATTTTTTTTCTTCCAAATAGATAGTATTAAAATATATAAACAACAACAACACTGTTAGATGTTAAAAGGGGAAACGCCCCTGTTTGTTTATTTATTTATTTATTTATTAATGTCACTATGTTATTATTATTATTTGTTTGTTTTTTTAATTATTTTAGTTAGTTTTTTTTAGTTTTATTTTTTAAGCTTAGTTAGTCTTTGGTTTAATTTAGAAGTAATTAGGTAAAATAGTTTAGTTTAATTTCTCTTAATATTAAAAAAAATCTTTAAAAAATATATATATTTTAATTAATTAATTTAAGGGTTTAGGGTTTGAGAGTTTTTTTAGTGTGTTTGTGTTTGTGTATGTCACTCATGTATCTTCTAATACATTGAGGTAGATTGATTGTTCATTGTTAATTGACAATCACTCATGAGATTTTAAGCAAAGAGTTTATTGTGTATCAAATTATTGTTCTCATCCATGAGCTTTTAAGCAAAGAGTTGAGTATTGTATTTGAAGTGTAATCTTCTATTTGTTTCTTTTGTATTTTTACTGGTTTGTGTTAGGTGATTGTGGGAAGTGAGAGGGGGTTCTCATATCTAGAGGGTTCTAGGTAGAAGTTACATAAGCTAGTGATTAGGCGATAAGTTGTAAATTAGGATTGGTTTAGCTTTGAACTAATACTGTCATAGTGGATTTCCTTTCTGACTTAGATTCCCCGGAGTAGGTCATGTTGCACTGAACTGAGTTAACAATTGATTGTGTCATTTATCTTTATGCAATTTACTTTCGGCATAATCTACTACTTTAGCAGGTGTTTTTTGTCAACAGACTGGTGTCATAACATCTGTCTTGACATTGCTTTTGGGGTTGAGACATCAGTCTTGACATCTGTTTTTAAAGTTCCATAATTTCATAATGCTTTTTGAAGTTTGCACACAAGGTAAATATCATCCTTCTCAAACCTATAAGGTTAAGACATGTAGATATCCTCATGTAAAGATCCATTTGAAAAATCATTATTGATCGTACTTTACCAGAATGGACCATCACAGCTAGCTCGACCAGAAGTTGAGTGAGATAGGGGGGGTACCTGCAAGAGACCCCGATGCCAAAGTAAGTTGTGGAATGAGCAAGCAAGCGTGAGAGTTATAAAGTGTTGGATACCTAACCCTCTCAGAAGAGAGAGTATTTATATTCCCCAGCGCTGGGCCAAGGTCCCCATTATTGGGCTACGTTGAGGCCCAACAATGGGAACTGCCAAGACTTACGTGTGTATGGAGTCCAACAAATAGACTTCCCCATGGTCAACTGTTCTGTGAGAATAGGGGTTAGACCCGTGATTCCCGGAGGACAGTTAAGATGACTGACATGAGGACGTGGGCCACGTTTCCCAACGGATATGTGGGGAGTTTCCCAACGGTCCCCAACTTGGGTTGTCTGTTCTTTGGACCTTATGGTTTGGACCTCCTATCCGAGGGACAAGTGTAGGCCCAGTCCAGATCAGAAGCCCTCTAAGTTATTACCCTTGAGAAAAAGGGTGATGACTTAAGTTCAGCTTTCATGGCCGGAGACTTGATCGGGAAGGACGATCGGAGTCCTTTGAAAGGAACGGGTTGCTGCCCGCATGGGGGAAAACCTGTTTAAGTGTGTCAGGGATATTATGGGTGAACGAGCAGTGAGATCGAATAGGTCAGTTGCCTGCTCGAGAGGACCGTATTAGTTACGGGGAGCCTCCACGAGATATATTTTGACGCGTCCGTCTTCAGGGGGTTGTTTGAGATGTCGGGCATTATTTCATCCTTGAGGTAATTGAATGGATGTGCCCATGTGCGCGCCATAGCATCGAGCAATATCTCATGTGGGGTATCTGCCTCGTGGTCGTAGGGGGATTACGCGTTAGAGTCGGGGATATGCCCGTTGATCTAGAAGGGACACGTGGTTGACTGTTGAGCCACGTGGCTAATGCTTTGGGGTGCAACCCTTTCAAGGGGAAACCCAAAAGGCCCAATCAAATGATGAATTTTCGTGGTGGACCTCGTGGGGCGTGAGTCACCTATAAAAGGGGGCCCTTGGGTCTTCATTTATTATTTCTCAAGTTCTCCTTCAACTTCTCTTGCTCGTGCGTAAAGCTATCTTCCCAACTCTCCCAGATTTTTTCTCCAAGAGTTCTTCATCCAAGTAAGTTATATCCCCTTAACATCATGTTTCTTCAGCATTTGTGGATTAAACATCTAAAATTTGCCTTGAGTGGATGAATATTTGAGTTTCATGATGAACACTCATGAATGTTCATTGAAGTTTATGAGTTCTGCGATGAACACTCATGAGTGTTCATTGATATTCATTAGTTATGGCATCAGGGGAGATCTCCCCAAATAGTGGCCATGGCACAGGGGACGTTCTCCCCGGATAACAGGGGTTGATTCGGGCTTCTTTCTCGGTGAGTGCACATCCCCCATGATAACATAATCTCCCAACAAAAACATAGTCCGCTTTAGCGTGTAGTCGAGGGCTTGGGTCGAGTTCGTCGCCCTTTCACTTGATCTGTGGTGGAAGGGTGGATTTGATAATGTCGAATTCACTGTTTTCCCCTACTTTTCAGGTATAATGGCGCACTCAGTCGGGGATGACATTCTGGCCGCCAACTATGAAGACAAGCCACACAGTGACGAGGACCCTCTGGCTTGGGTTGCTCCTGAGCCCCGAAATAAATGGTCGTGCTTTTCTCAAGACGCGACGGACGCGTTCAATTGTCTGGAGGCACGGGCGGAAGGGGTCCCCGCATACTGGATGCTTCAATTTCCCCACTGTGACCGAAGAATATGCTCGACGTACCCAAGCAAACATTTCCATATGTATGAATTTGCGTTTAAATAGGCGGGGATGCACTTGCCCTTCAATGATTTCCAAGTAAGGGTTTTCCAGTGGCTTCAATTGGCGCCCTCTCAACTTCACTCGAACGCGCTGGCGTTTATGCGAGCGTTCGAGCTCGTATGCCAGTATCTGTAGATATGGGCCACGCTGCCCCTCTTTTTCCGTATCTTTCATCTCCAAAGACAATCCGTCGGAGGGGGGCAGGAGTGGGTGTCATTCAAGCAGTTCGGGAAGCTCTTTAGGCCTTACCTGGAGTCTGTCTGAAACTTCAAAGAGAGGTATTTCTTTGTGAAGCCCCTGGCAGACGCAGCCATAGATTCCCTGTATACTCGCGTTGAAGAGGTAGAGGATGGGTGGCCAGTTACCCGGATCGTACGTGGCCATATTTTCGCTCGAGTGGCAATGGAAGCACTTTGAGCTAAGACCTGAATATTACACTGTGAAGCCCGAGGACCTGGACGCTCAGGACCAGCTTTCGTATGAGAAGCTGTCGGCCTATGTTAAGAGTTTCTCCCTCGCGAAGTGCATAGTCCGCTTTAGCGTGTAGTCGAGGGCTTGGGTCGAGTTCGTCACCCTTTCACTTGATCTGCGGTGGAAGGGTGGATTTGATAATGTCGAATTCACTGTTTTCCCCTACTTTTCAGGTATAATGGTGCACTCAGTCGGGGATGACATTCTGGCCGCCAACTATGAAGACAAGCCACACGGTGACGAGGACCCTCTGGCTTGGGTTGCTCCTGAGCCCCGAAATAAATGGTCGTGCTTTTCTCAAGACGCGACGGACGCGTTCAATTGTCTGGAGGCACGGGCGGAAGGGGTCCCTGCATACTGGATGCTTCAATTTCCCCACTGTGACCTAAGAATATGCTCGACGTACCCAAGCAAACGTTTCCATATGTATGAATTTGCATTTAAATAGGTGGGGATGCACTTGCCCTTTAATGATTTCCAAGTAGGGGTTTTCCAGTGGCTTCAATTGGCGCCCTCTCAACTTCACTCGAACGCGCTGGCGTTTATGCGAGCGTTCGAGCTCGTATGCCAGTATCTGTAGATATGGGCCACGCTGCCCCTCTTTTTCCGTATCTTTCATCTCCAAAGACAATCCGTCGGAGGGGGGAAGGAGTGGGTGTCATTCAAGTAGTTCAGGAAGCTCTTTAGGCCTTACCTGGAGTCTGTCTGAAACTTCAAAGAGAGGTATTTCTTTGTGAATCCCCTGGAAGACGCAGCCATAGATTCCCTGTATACTCGCGTTGAAGAGGTAGAGGATGGGTGGCCAGTTACCCGGATCGTGGCCATATTTTCGCTCGAGTGGCAATGGAAGCACTTTGAGCTAAGACCCAAATATTACACTATGAAGCCCGAGGACCTGGACGCTCAGGACCAGCTTTCGTATGAGAAGCTGTCGACCTATGTTAAGAGTTTCTCCCTCGCGAAGTGCATGGATTTGAACAACAACCTTTTGTCCGACAACGAGTGGGAGTATCTTTTAGTCAATAGGTTGGTCAACACAAAGGTCCTACTCGAATGCTCCTCAAACAGGGAAGCCATGAGGCTCTTAGGTAGGGGGCGTATCCCTGACGATTCATTTTGCTCATCTTTATGCTGGAATGTGCTCGCACTATTTTTCGTACTCTAACCTGACTAACGGTTCCTTTTGATTGCAGGTCGAATGGCTTCCCTTTCTGAGCGTTTGTTGAAGTTGAGGCCAAATAATGCGTCCACCTCCGAGCCAAAGAACAGAGTCACCCAGCTCCAGGAACAGGCCAAATCTGCGGGTCGTGCCAGTGGTTCCCCCTCTTCATCAAAAAATCCGGTTTCCTCTGGCGAGCCCGTCCAGATTCCTGTCAGTGAGCCCACGGCAAAAAGGAAACGTGTGGAGAGTGCCGAAGGCGTAGTGCCTGAGGGTGACAAAGTGCCCGCGGGGGTCTTTGTGTTACCTCCTTGCTATCTAAACCTTAATTTCTTCACAAGACTAGGCTACCGACCTGAAATTCGCGCTTTATGACTTTGTTGTCATGGCATAGGGCTACCTGCTGTTTTATCGTGGCCTCGCAAAGATCCGCTCCTGATCGAATTTCTTCGACTAGGTCGAGCTCATCTCTGAAGGCCTCGTTGTTCATCTCCTCGTCGAGGGGCACTTCAGTTCGCCTAGATGGATTCATGATTTCTACCAGGATGGCGGCCTTGGTGCCGTAGGTTAGTCGGAATGGCGTCTCGCCAGTCGTCGAATAAGGTGTTGTTCGGTAAGCCCATAGAACACTGTGTAGTTCTTCGACCCATCCCCTTTTGGCTTCACCTAGCCTGCATTTGAGTCCTTGCAAGATGACCCTATTTGCGACTTCGGCTTCCCGTTGGTCTGGGGGTGCTCGATCGAGGTAAAATGCTGCTTGGTGCCGAGTTTGGAAATGAAGCTTTGGAAACCTTGGTCAGTGAACTGTGTGCCGTTGTCCATGACGAGCGCTTGTGGTATCCCAAACCGAGCGAGCACATTTCGTTTGTAAAAATGGAGAATGTTGTGCGAGGTGACTTTCGCTAGTGCTTCGGCTTCTATCCATTTGGTTAAATAGTCTACGGCCACGACAAGGAATTTGTTTTGGTATGTCCCTTGCATGAACGGTCCGAAGATGTCCATTCCCCACCAGGCAAATGGCCACGAGGACGATAGCGTATTTAGCTCGTGCAATGGAGCAAGGTGGATGTCAGCATGTCTCTGGCACTTGTCGCACCTCTTGACATGCTCTTTGGCATCTTGTTGCATGGTCGGCCAGTAGTATCTTGCTCGCAGCGCCTTTCGCGCTAGGGACCTTCTGCCCATGTGTTGGGCGTTGATTCCTTCGTGGATTTCCCATAGTATCTCGGGGACCATATATTCTTTGACGCACTTCAAGAGTGGGATGAAGAATCCACGTTGATACAGTCTGTGATCGAGCACCACATAAGAGCATGCTCATTATTTGGTTGCGGCTGCTTCCCTTTGGTCTAGAGGAAGTTCTCCTTTCGTTAGAAAATTGAACATCGGGGTCATCCAGCATGAATCATCCCCGATGGAATTCACTTCGAGTAGAGCCGTGGATCTTTCAATTCTCGGGCGAGATAGGGACTCTTGTATGACTGATTTGTTTCCGCCCTTCATCTTCGTACTCGCGAGCTTTGAAAGTATGTCAACTCGTGTGTTTTGTTCACGCAATACGTGTGTAATTTCTACTCGGTCAAAAATTTTCATATGTTCTTTGACCAAATTTAAATATTCAATGAGGCTGTTATTCTTAGCCTGGTAACCCTCTTGAACTTGAGACACGACAAGATGGGAATCAGTGAAAATTTGTATCTCACGAGCTCCCAAATCCTCGGCAGTCTTAGACCTGCGAGCAGAGCCTCGTATTCTGCCTGATTGTTTAAGGTCGGAAAGGAGAGAGTGAGCGAATGTTCGATCACGACACCTTCCTCGTTTTCGAGGAGGATTCCTGCTCCACTCCCGGTCGAGCTGGACGCTCTGTCCACAAAGATGGTCCATTTGTGCTCCTTCCCTGCAGGGGGGGAGGGGTTGCAAGCGGTCATATCGACAACAAAGTTGGCTAGAGCTTGGACCTTTAGAGCCTTCCTACTTTCCTACTGGATGTCGAATTCTGAAAGCTCCAAGGACCACTTTAGCATTCGACCTGCCATGTCTGGTCGGTCTAAGAGTTGTCTCACGTGCTGGTCTGTTCGTACGACGATCGTGTGTGCGAGGAAATAGTGTCTGAGACTTCCCGCCGTGTTAACGAGGGCTAAATCCAACTTCTCGTTCTGTTGGTATCTTACCTCGGGTCCTTGAAGCTCTTTGCTCGTGAAATACACGAGTTTTTGACCGCTAGGAGTCTCGCGAATGAGGGCCGCACTTATTGCTTTGACAGATACGACCAGATATAGGAATAACGTCTCCCCGTCGAGTGGTCGTGATAATATAGGCGACTGTGAAAGGATATGTTTAAGATGGAGGAGGGCCCGTTCGTATTCCTCGGTCCACTCAAAAGCTTCCTCCTTGCGCAGGAGTTTGAAAAAAGGCAGGGCGTGTTGAGCAGATTTCGCGACGAAACGGGAGAGCGTGGCGAGCATACCATTCAGGACTTGTATGGATTTTTTTGAAGTAGGTGTAGGGAGGTCAGAGAACGCCCGACACTTGTCAGGGTTGGCTTCGATTCCTTGTTCTGTTAGGTAAAAACTGAGGAACTTGCCCGCCTTAACCCCGAAGGTGCATTTTTCGGGGTTGAACCACATTCTACATTGCCTTGCTTGGGCAAAGACTTTTCTGAGATGAGCTAGATGGTCGGTGTTTACTCGAGATTTAATGATCATGTCTTCCATGTACACCTCGAGCATATCTCTGATTTTGTTGCAGAAGACTTTGTTCATCATTCGCTGGTATGTTGCTCCTACGTTTTTCACACCGAAGGGCATTATGTTGTAGTAATAATTTCCCGAGCTGGTCATGAAGGCAGTGTAGTGCTTGTCGCTCATTTCCATTTGGATTTGGTTATAGCCCGAATAGGCATCCATGAAAGATAAAATTTTATAGTCGGTCGAGTTATCGACCAACATATCAATATTAGGCAAGGGAAATGCATCTTTGGGGCATGCCCGGTTAAGATCGGTATAGTCAACACACATACGCCATTTTCCATTATTCTTTTTAACGAGTACAACGTTTGACAACCAGGTTGAATACCGGGCTTCAGAAATAAAATTCGCCTCTAGGAGGTCTTTTATAACTTTTTCAGCAGCCTCTATTTTCTCGGGGGACTACCTACGCCTATGTTGTATTACTGCCCTAGCGGTTGGATCAATGGCGAGTTAATGATAGGCAACCTCGGGGTCAAGGCCGGGCATCTCCGCAGCGCTCCATGCAAACAGATCTTCATTCTCCCTTAAACAGGCCTTGATCTGCTTGCTCGCCAGGTCGGGGAGTCCGGTTATGATCTTTACCCCTTTGTTTGGGTCTTCACCGAGAGGGACGAGCTCGAAGTCCCCATCTGGAATTGGTCGGAGGAGCCCCTACTCTCCGTTTGGTGATTTGTCTTGGTCAAAGCGGGTATCCAACAAGATTGAGTCGACCTTTAAAGGAGCCCTCCGCGCTTCTGCCTTGATGGATTGTGGCTCTGACTGCTGTGGCTCTGGTCGCGCTGTTGTAGCTCTCTTGGTGGGTCGTTCCCTGATGTCGATTGTGCTTTGTCCCTTGGCCGTCGCATTGAAGCATCTTCCAGCAGCTGCTAGGTCGCCCTGGATGGTGGCAACACGTTCCCTTTTTGTGTATAACTTCATCTTCAGATGGACAGTGGATGGCACTGCGGTCAGCTACGCCAGTGTCGGTCTACCAAGGATGCAGTTGTAGAGGGACGGGCAATCGATGACCAGGAAGCGCACCTTGACCTTCCTCATGGTAGTATCTTCACCGAAGGTGACCATGAGCTCTACGTATCCCCATGGCTTGGAGGTCGAGCCATTGAAGCCCTGCAAGTCAGACCCCACATATGGTGAAAGGTGAGAATCGTCGAGCAGCATGGTTTTGAAAAGCTGGTTATACATCACGTCGACAACACTTCCCTCGTCGACTAGGACACGATTGTGATACGGTGGAAGAACTGACTTGAGGTTTTGCGTTTGTATTTTCACTTGTTCGATTTAGCAAGAGTCGCCACCGACTTTTTATTTTATCCTAAAGGAAAGGTTAAAAAGCACAGGAAAAACCTTTGAGATGTTTTCGTGGGTTCGGGGGGTAGATTATGAAAAGGGAAGGTGCTAGCACCCTTTTCATCCATGGTTATCTATGGGCTCTTAGTTACTTGTTTTAGATCACTTGCCTTGATTTTCAATTGTTTGAAATGGTGTTTGTGTGTGTGTGGTTTTGAAAATGTTTTGAAAAAGATGCCTTGTCTAGGCAACCATTGTAACAATTCTTTACTCGAATGTTTTACAAAGGTGTTTGTCTTTTTGAAAAGATGTTTCAATGTTTTTGAAAGTTGTTTTTGGAAGTTGTGTTGTGGAGTGTGTTTTGAAAGTATGCAAGTGTGTTTTGCAAGTTTTATCAAGTAACTAAGAGTTGTCTACCCCTAAATTTACTCAAAGATCTTTCCTTATGTTTTTAACCCTTTTAATAGTGTTGTTTCACCATTGTATTTGGTGAACAACCTTGTGTTAGGATGTTAACGGGACAGGCGCGGGTCATCGTTTAGACCATGAGAGCAATAGTGTCAAGTGTCTTTGGCAATTTTCTTGAGGGACTATGATCATTTTGTTTAGGCAACAAGATAGCGTCATCGAGGGACTATGATCATTTTGTTTGTTTTTTGTTGTTTTGCCAAAGTACTTGACATGCAAACATGGCCCATTTTGGAAGGCAACAAGCGGGATTACCCTAGGGGTGCAAGTGTGAATGGTGTATTGATTGTCATGCATTTATCTTTGTATTAGGTTATCTAACGGTTGATTTTGAATCTTCGCATACAAACCCTAATTACTATACAGTATATAGAAAGCGATAAATTGCGGGAATTTAAAGTCTAAGCTATTACAAATAAGTATCCGGGGATGGGGGTACAAATGTTTACAAATGAGGATGAGTCTTATCAGGATAGTAGTGTCCAAATATTATTTACAACCAAATCGAATCATCGCATTCTCAATGTAAAATATAGCAAGGTATAAGAGTAAAGAGAATCAAAAGCAAAGTATGATGCACATGATTATTTACAAGTGATCAAATTGTTAACCTAATGCAATATTAAGTAATATTATTATTTTTTTTGTATTTTTGTTAATTATATAAACAAAGGTTTTAAAAAAAGAAAAGAAAATTGTTTAAATTTAAGTATTCTATTATCTATGTATTTAGTTAATGTTTTTATGTACAAGAAGTTCTTAAAAGAAAAAATATTTTAACTTAATAAAAGAAATCTAATATTTACATATTTTTGTAAAATATAATAAACATTAAGAAAAGTTTTTGTACAAAAAAAAAGTCAATATATTTTTTTATTGAACAAAATAAGTTATGTTATATATAAAAAAAGAAAATAAAAAAAAGTGTTAGCTTGTATATAACAAAAAGGTTAAATGGGCCTGAAAGAACATGCTTGGCCCAAAAAGATCAAAATGAACAGATTTACAAAAGGGGGGTGTAGGCGCCAGTTTTGTGGGCTTAGCAGTTTAGTTCCAGGGGACAGGCCCATACGCTTGTTACAATTTGTTTAGGGTTTGGAAAGTTTGTTTCAAAAAAAGGGTTTGTGTCCTTGGAACGAACGATGCCGCTTCTCTTCTTCATCTCTTCCTCACTCTCGAACATGAGCTTCTGACGCCTCTCTTTGCCTCAGCTGCCAGAGCGCCACCGTCCATCTCTCCTCTCCCCATGGTCGTACCCAGGCGGTGTTAAAAGGTAACGATTTCTCAGTTCTTTTTGTTTTAAGGGTTTCAGATTCTTATTCTTGCATGTTGTTAACCTTAGACACGTTTTTGATTTTCTGTGTTGTCTATGTTTGTGTGAGGTGTAAAGAAAAGGGAGGAGTTACTACCTTTAGGGTTTTTGGAGAAGAGGCGGAGAAGTGGACAGGAGGCGTCTCCGGTGGCCAAGGCGAGGGAGTACGTGATGCTGAGAGCTTTTCTGGTTTACCTGGTATCCTCGTATCTTTCTTCTTTTTGATGTTTTATGATGACACTATAGTCTGAAAACAATGCTTCTGTAACGTTTTGCTTCCCAGTTGCTTTTCCTCTCTCTTTCGCTTACCTGAATGCTTGCCTCTGTGGTTTGCTTCTGATTGCTTGCTTCAGACTGCTTGCTTCTGATTGCTTGCTTCAGAGTTTGACGATGTTGTTGTTGCCTTATTCTGAGATGCCTATTGTTGTGCTTTTGAGTTGCTGATATGCTAACCCTATGATGAATTTGATTCTGAGGGTGTTATTTGTTGCTGATTTTTTATGTTTGGACTTGCTTGTTGGAGTTTTGTTTGAATAAAGGCTTGAGGCTACAGGCTTTTAGGCAGGCTGAAACAGGCTTGTGATTGTAACAGGTTTTTGGATGAATAAGCTTTTAGGCTTGCTTCTGTTATGTTTTTGACAGGCTTGAAAGGTTTGCTTTGACAGGCTTGCAAGCTTCATGTTTTAGCTTGAAGCAGGCTCAAGACAGTTTGAAGCAGGCTTGAGGCAAGCAGGTTGATATGCAGGTTTTGATACTGAGTTTTTTTGAAGGCAGTTTGTAAGCTTGGTGGTTTGTTTTCTTGAGGTAGCTTTGGGTTACAGGCTTTGAAAGGCTTGCTTCCTTAGGCTTGAGGGCTTTTGTTATCTCTTTACAGTTTTGTGGTATATCTTGTTTTTATGATATATCTTTCTATGTGTTGTTCTGCCCTCCCTTTGTTCTGAACTGGAACTCTTTGTTATATCTTTTTCCTAAGCCTGCAAAACTGTAAGCCTCTCTACTTCTCTCTCTCTTTCTCTCTCCACAAAAAAAGCATTTTTTATTGCTTAAACTGTACTTATTTTCTGAAAAAGTGCTTGGTTGGGAAATGATGAAAAAGGTTTTATAAGTTTGCTTGCATTTTGTCTTTCCTCTGCATATTGTACTTTCTTCTTTTCTTTGATGACAACTTGATATCTTTTGATATCTTTTTGACAGTTTTGACAGCTTAGTTGACATTTTGACAATGCAATTTGGTTTTGGCATTTCAGTTTGGTTTTCCTTTTCAATTTGCAATTTGGTTTGAAATTATGCAGCCTTGTATTTTGCTTAAATGATTTGTATGCTTGCAACATTTTACTTTCCCTCTTTGTGAACCAAGAAGAGAGTCTTCTTGCGATTTGCAGAGAGGACGAACAAACTGATTCCGACCAACACTTTTAATGATGAGTTTTAATTATATGTCTGAGAATGCTCTTAATTTATCTGTACTGACTTCTTCCTTTTTTGTCTTTGCAGATAAATATCAGTTGAGCAATGGGGAGCAGCAATAGAAGATGAAGACTTAGGATAGATTTATTTTCTCTTTCAATTGTTTGTAATAAACATTATTATAAATACTGTAAATAAATTTACTGTATTCAAATAACACTTGTAACAATAATTAAAAGTGAATAAAAAATCTTTTGTCAGTTAATCTCTTTTAATTCACTGTCTATTTAATTATTTAAGTTTCTTGAATTAAAATAACTGGAAGTAAATCCCAATTATTCTAACTTAGATAAAATAAATAATTAATAAACACCGTAGTCTTGCAACTTCGCATTAATCAATAATAAACCCGGTGTCCCAATTAACCATATGTATTGCACAGTCAATCAAAACAAATGTCCATACGCCTTTCATTTCACTGATTAGACCAACACTTCAAACTCTCAATCAGAAGCCCCAGCCCATATCCCAGATGTTTAGACCTTGAGAAACAAACAGAAATCTTGAACAAGCGTCCAAACCATGTGACAGTCAAATGAAAAGAACTGTAGAATTAATTCCTTCTGAGAATGCGCGCGCAAACCCTAATTCTTGATTTATTGTCAAAGAAACGTCCGCCTGATCAAACCCTGAGCCAAACTCAACCAAACCCTAACAATCTGCTTGAACTGATTCAAAATTAATGGAAACCCTAATTTTGTCTGACTGATGAGAAAAGTCTGTTTGACCGATTCTTAAGCCAATCTGAAAAATCAGGAAAAGCCCGAAGCTGTGATTTCTTGTGGAAAAGAGAGGGCAAATTTTGGGGGTACAACAATGATGAACATCAAAGTTAGTCATTCTCGCCCTGATCAGAAGAGGGATGGCTAAATTGGGGGCCCCTCTGGGCAATTCCTCGAGGTAAAAGGTGATTGGCTCTGATCTTCCCTTAACCCTCTCAAAGGTCATCTTGGGGGGGGGGGGGGGGCAGTGTCGACCAGCTCTTCCAACTTCCTCTTTGCTGAATTTATTGTTATGTCATTAAACCCTCCACCATTTATGACCATGGAGGAGAGGAAGCTTTCCCACCCGCTGTGCATGGACAAAGGCTCTTCCATACCGTCGGGGATGTAGAAGTCCTTTGGTCTCGTAACAGAGAATGCATTTTGGATGGGAACTGACTCGTCAGATGGTCAGGCATCCTCCTCTGCCTCCCTAGTTTCACGGGCATCTCGACGGGGGGCATCACCGCGTCGATATTGCCTGAGTCTTCCCCCTTTTATGAGGGTCTCAATAACATCCTTGAGACGAACAAAATCTTCAGTTAATTGTCCATGGCTGCGATGATATTGGCAATATTTGCTCCAATCTGCCCCGAGCTTAACAGGAGCGGGGCGAGGATGCTTGACGCTGCCGTCCTTGAAATCCATGTTTGCACACTCTGCCAAAATGCACTAGTGGGAAGCCGTTAGTAGAGTGTACTCAGTAAACCTCCCCGAGGGTCCTCTTTTCTCCCGGGGGTCTCGGGGTTTGTCATCCCTCCTCTTCTCGCCCGTTCGTCGAGGAGGGCCAAAGTCTTTTCGTGGATTACTGGTTAATCCATGATTACTGGGGTTTCGGGCTCTATTGTCCTCTTCCCTCTCCTTATATTCCATGTACGCTCTGGCTTTTTCGAGAAGGGCATCGAATGTCCGAGGCGGTTCGATGCCAATGGCCTTTCTGAATTTTGTGCCCGGGAGGAGTCCTCTCTCAAGCAAGTATCTCTTCATATGATCGGTTCAGGGACCTGGATGGCTTCTCAGTTGAACCGATTAATAAATTCCCTCAGGGTCTCGTCGTGTCTCTGGACGATAGCCTCGAGGGCTACTTCATCCTTTGGGTGGCGACATGAAGCAGTGAACGAACTGATGAATTGGTTCTTTAGATTTCGCCAGGAGGTGGTTGACCCCAGGGCGAGACTCTTGTACCAGTCCATCGCAACTTTCCTCAAAGTCGTGGGGAACAATCTACATTTAATTGGTCCTCCAACATTATGATAATGGAGCATTGCCTCGAACACGTCTTTATGGTCGATCGTGTCAGCAATGTCGTCGTTCTCCTTCAGATGGGGAGGCTTCTCCATGCCCGGGGGGATGGGTGCTTCCATGATGGTTTGCAAAAAGGGACCGTGGGGGTCATCTTCATCACTTCTGTCAGGCGAGCAAGAAGGAGATCTCTTGTAGTGGTGGTTAGGGAGGCCTTGGTTGCGCGGAGCGTTCCTCGGGCGGGATTGCCGTTCATTATTTCCCCTGCTTCTGTCTCCAGGGGATCTTTGTTCTTGACACGAGGGGATGTGATTGCGTCTCCCCGTGTCAACAGGCTGGTCCCTTTCCAATGCGGGGCGCCGCCCGATAGGTCGAGGAGAGGGACTTCGAGAGGCGTCCCGCCTACGTCTCCACGGGGGAGATTGGGGATGTTCCTCTGCTTGGTAAGGAGGAGGAGAATGGGGCCTCCTATGTTTTCTGGGGGATCTCGGAGCATCTTCGAGCACCCTCAGTCTCTCACTTTGAGAGAATATCAGATAATTTGTTTGGTTTATCACCGCGAACAATGTCTTGGTCGTGGCATCTGCCCCAATGGGAACATGGACCTCTAGGAACTGGTTGGGTTGGTAGTTCTGAAGAGGTGGCCAGTCGTCTTCAAGTCGTCGAGATAATGATGATGATGAGGCAGTTTCTCCATCTCTATATTCTGAAGGCCTAGGCATATTGACAGTGGGGGCCATGTTGTGACCAGCAGTACTAGTGTTGTCGATACCGACATTATTTTCGGTGACATTGTGTTGACGTCAAGGATGCAGATGTTCATGTTGATTTCTACTGTTTGATCAACCATGACAGTCGGAAGAGTGATTTAGCTTTAGTCTTGAGTAAATGGAAGATGGGTAAACAAGTTTCCCACAGACGATGCCACTAATTGTAGCTGACCAGAATGGACCGTCACAGCTAGCTCGAGCAGAAGTTAAGTGATATGGGGGGGGGGGGGGGGGGTACCTACAAGACACTCTGATGCCAAAGTAAGTTGCGGAATGAGCAAGCAAGCGTGAGAGTTAGAAAGTGTTGGATACCTGACCCTCTCAGAAGATATAGTATTTATAGCCCCCAGCGCTGGGCCAAGGTCCCCATTATTGGGCCATGTTGAGGCCTAATAATGGGAACTGCCAGGACTTATGTGTGTATGGAGTCCAGCAAATGGACTCCCCCCGGTCAACTATTCCGTGAGAATAGGGGTTGGACCCGTGATTCTCGGAGGGCAGTTAAGATGACTGACATGAGGACGTGGGCCACGTTTCCCAACAGATATGTGGGGAGTTGCCCAACGGTCCCCAACTTGGGTGTCTGTTCTTTAGGCCTTATGGTTTGGGCCTCCTATCTGAGGGGAAAGTGTAGGCCCAGTCCAGATCAATTATTAATATCAATTTGTTGAAGCTCCCATTTGTGAGTGAGAGTTAAAGTGAGAATGGCACAAATGGTAACTAGTTTGACAATTGGGGAGAAAGTCTCATTGATATCAAGTTTCATTGATATTTTTCCACAGTTTCTCATATCTATCAAGTTTCTATTCAAACCTCTAATATTTCTAAACACTTCCCCTAAACCCAAAAAGCCTTATTTCCAACAAAGTGGTATCAGAGCCACAAGGTCCTCAAAAGATGGAGAATGGAGATTTCCATTTCCAAATGTTGATGCTCACAAAGAACAACTATAACAACTAAAGTATCAATACGAAGGCGCTACTAAGAGCTTAAAATGTGTGGGATATTGTTGAGAAAGGATTTAAGGAGTAATATGAAGCCTCACTAAGCCAAGGTGTAAAAGAGACGTTGAAGGAGTCAAGAAAGAGAGATAAGAAAGCTCTCCTCCTCATTTATTAATTGGTGGGTGAAGATACATTTGAGAAGATCTCCAATACAACAACGACGAAAGAAGCATGAGACAAGATTCAAACTTGCAACAAAGGAATGGAGCATGTTAAAAAGATATGTCTTTAAAATCTTAGTGGTGACTTTAAAAATTTGTTTATGGAAGGGTCCGAGTAAATTTCTGATTATTTTTCTTGAGTATTTTTCGTAGTTAATCAAATTAAAAGAAACAGTGAAGATGTTAATAAGGTGAAAATCATGGAGAAAATATTTAACACTTTAAATCCAAGTTTTTACTTCTTTGTTACCTACATTGAAGAAAACAAGGATTTAAAGACCATGACTATTGCATGATTCACGGGTTCCTTATAAGTATACAAAGAAAAACAAAAGTGAAAAATTAAACAAAAGAAGGCTATGGAGAAACTACTACAACTCAAGTTAAAGGAAATAAACCATGTGAATTAAAAGATCCAGAGAGACTGTGGTCATGGACAAGATCGTGGACGTGGACGAGGAAATAAAGGAGAAAGAAAAGGTGGTTACAACAACTACTCCAAATACTTTAACAATGGAGAAATAAGTTGGAATCCACAAGCAACAAGAGGTCAGGGAAGAGTAAATTCATGATCGAGATGCAAAAAATCACAAATCAAGTGCTTCAATTGCAATAAGATCGGTCGCTACACATCCGAGTGTAGATTCTCAAAGAAGCTTGTGGAGAAAGATAATTTTGTAGAAGAAAAAGGCAGAGAAGAAGAAACTTTGCTACTCGCGTTCCAAAACCAAGTTGAAGAGAAAAGAAACAAGTGGTACCTCGACACAAACACAAGAAACCACACGTGCACCGGTTGAAGCATGTTCATAAAGATCGATAAAGAGATAATTGTTAATGTCTCATTTGGAGATAACTCAAAGATATCAGTCAAAGGAAAAGGTAAAATTCTCATACGCTTTAAGAATAAGAGTCATCAATTCATCTCTAATGTCTACTATGTACCAAACATGAAGAATAATATTTTGATCTTGGCACAATTATTAGAGAAAGGCTAATCCACTTGAAAGAAAATAGTCTTTTCTTAAGAGATTGTAGACATAACTTGGTTGTTAAGGTGCCTATGTTAAAGAATAGAATGTTCCTCTTAAACATTCAAAATGATGTAGCAAAGTATCTCAAAGTTTGCTATACCGACTCTTCGTGGTTATGGAATCTATGATTATGACACCTCAACTTCGAGGGTCTAGAACATTTGGTGAAGAAGGGTATGGTGAGAGGTTTTCCTAACATCAACCACCTAGACCAAATTTGTGAAGGATGTCAAATTGGGAAGTAATTTCAGAAAAACTTTCCAAAGGAATCAACGTCAAGAGCGACAAAGTTACTTGAGCTCATACACACCAATGTATGTAGACCAATCAAACCCAACACTTTTGGTAAGATTAAATACTTTCTTCTCTTTATTGATGAATATTCAAGAAAAACATGGGTTTATTTCTTGAAGGAGAAGTCATAAGTGTTCTAAAAATTTAAGAAGTTCAAATCTATTGTGGAGAAAGAAAATGGTATTTCCATTAAGGCCATGATATATGACCAAGGAGGAGAGTTCACTTCAAATGAGTTCCACAAATATTTTGAAGACCATGGAATATGTCGTCCACTGGAAGTGCCAAGATTGCCACAAAAAAATAGAGTAGCATAGAGAAAGAACTGTACGAAACTTAACATGGTGCAAAACATGTTGAAGAGAAGAGGATACCGAAGGAGTTTTGGGCCAAAGTTGTGGAATGTGCGGTTCACATGGAAAATTGTTTCCTAACAAGAAGCATGCATGAGAATACACCACACTAAGTATGGAGTGGAAGGAAGCCTATGATCTCTCACCTCAAAGTGTTTGGAAGCAATTCCTATACACACGTTCCAGACGGGAGTAGAACAAAGCTCAATGATAAAAGTGAGAAGTACGTGTTCATGGGTCACAACTCAAGCTCCAAGGGGTACAACATCTATAATCCAAATAGTTAAAAATTGTCATAATCTACGACGTGGAGTTCGAAGAAGAATATTGTTTGTATTGGAGTGTTCAAGAAGACATGTACAATTTTATTTCTTACTTTGAAGAAGAAGACAAAATGGAACAACCAATGATAAAGGAACATATTACACCACTGCCTCACTAACACCAAGGTTGGATGAGACAAGCTCAAGTGAGAGGATACTGCGACTAAGGAGAATTGAAGAGCTTTATGAGGTAACCAAAAACAAAAACAAAATTAACATTTATTTTTATTTTTGGTGATTGTAAGCCTCTAAGCTATCAAGAAGCGACAAAAAATGTAAATGGATAGACACCATGGATGAATAAATCAAGTCAATTGTCACACCCCAAATTTGTCCTACCTCGATGATTTTGTTTTTTCAAGATTAAGAAAGAAAAAAATATTAAATTAAAGATGGTACAGTAGTATCTGATGACCCATCTCTATCCAAGACGATTAGAGGATGCATTTTAATTCAGGAAATCAGGTTTTTTTTTAAAACGGGAAAAACTCACAAATTCATTCGTGAGGCATGTTGGCCAATGGCCCATGCAATTCGAAAATAAAATTATTCGAATAATTACTAAGTTATTAAATTATTAATGCGACTTAAGTTTAAGTTGTTGTTAATTAAAAAAATTAGATAACTTAGCCCACTTTTTGTCGTTAGTAAAAAAGGAGGTACACGTTGCAGGCCCAGGGGGATTTTTGTTGAGTTCGATCCAGTGTTCATTTCTGTTGATTGATTTATTTTAGAAAATTGTTATAAAACATTTTTCTGTTTTTTCTTAAAGTATTCTTTACAGCCTGGTAAGAAAAGGAAAAAGGTTTATTTCATTTAGAAATTAAATAATGTTATAAATTTATTTTATTAAGGAAAATTTTGTTTTGAAACAATACAAGGTCCGAAAAAAAATCTTTTTATTTAAAACTGGTAAGCCCAAATCGAATTTCTACTATTTCTATTAAACCTTTTTGATTTTTTATAAATAATATTATCATTAAGAGATATCACATTGTTTGTAAAATTTATTTAGTAAAAGTTTTATGTTTAAACAATTAGTATTGGGTCAGACAAAAAAGAAGGGTATTTGGGCCTAGTTATAAAAAAAGGACACTGTATTATACTGTGTTGTTGTTGGATCAAAATTTGCGATGCAAAACCCTTTTTTTTAACAATCACAGTAGGAAGATATGCACGTTTCAATGATATAAACAAGTACTGTGCAGATTAAGGAACAAATTACGCAGTTGCAAATTAGAGCATTCATTGTTCAAATCAAATTTTACTGAAACAAAATCCCGGATTTTAAAGTACAACACAATCAAAACCAAATCAAATCTTCATCCAAAGATCAAAGCCTAGAATTTCTGAAGATTATACAAAACAAAATATTTACATTACAACAAATTGATTACAGAATCTGTTACAATCCAAATCAAATATCTAAATCCATAATCATCTCCAATCTATACTAACTGTAACACTAACAATTCTAAAACCCTAAAAACTAACTATTATAAATACTGAAAAGGGTTTGTAAATAGAGGAGGGAGGTTGGCTAACAGAGGGGGGGGGGGGGGGTCTTCATAGAAACATAGAGGCGAGTGTTTGACAAAAAACGAGATTACTGAGGATGGAGGAAGAAGAACCTTAAACAAGCCCCTTACCGTTGAAGACGAGAGGAAGAGGCGATTAGAGTTTCCGGATCGGAAAACCTAATCGCTTGTCGTTATCCGCCGCGCGCAATCGCCTTTAATCGACTCAACCACCTTCATCGTCACCACCTCCAACTCATTGTTACCTGCAAACAAGAAGAGGTGAACGGTTCAGTACCCAAATCAGAAGAAGCTGGATCGGAACACAGAATCGCGAAAGGGGTAAAACCACTTAGCTTATCTTTCGTTTAATTCTATTTGTGGATTGTGTTGGGGTTTAATTAGCGGTGGAGATAGGGTTGGATGAGTTTCACAACCGTCGGAGGTTCTGAGGAAGTTAAGGTTGCGTTTTGGGGTGATGAGAGGATGAAGAAGGTGAGGTGAGAGGAAGATGGAATATGAATTGTAAAACGAAAATGAAAATAGTGTAAAAATAGTATATTGTTATTCAGTCTAATCCCATGCAGAGCACCTATCCGGGCTATCATATTCCCTCGCTTGTTATCCACTTGATTTGCATCAAACGGTCGTTAGGCCAATTTTCGTAATAGCTACCATGCACCTCACTACCCTCAATCAATCTGCCCCCTTTAACATCCATAGTGGGTCTAAGCCCAGCCCTAGGCACACCCCCTTTCAACGATTGCTAAATGTCAAAATGAATCACACTCCCCTACTCTGAATTGTTTCTGGGCCTAAATCAATCTAATTTCAGCACCCCCTGTTTTTACTTTACAACAGAAACTACACCCCCAGGTTTACCTAAATTACTAATTTTTTTTATTATTTCTTTTTATATTTTTTATATATATTATATTTTATTAATTATTTATTCTTTCTCTTTTACTTATAATTATAATTATTATTATTAATTATTATTATCATATTTTTCTATTATTATTGTTATATTATTATTTATTATATGTAAATATCGTTACATTAGCAATATAAATTATTTTCTCAAGAACTCATGTACATACACTATTTTCTCATATGTTGCATTAAATCTTTTTTTATCATGCATTAATCAAGACTTTTTTTTGCAGTTAATATCATTAAAAAACACAAACAAATCTCAAACTATTTTCATGAATAAAACTAAGCTAATCAACAGTCTTTTTTGCAAATGAGTTTCAAACTAATTTTGGCTTACTGCATTCTCAGTCAAAATATCCGCAATCACTACTCCTGACTGAGTGCGAAGTGATTTAAAATATGTTTGCAAACCCCTAAAAGACACTAACCTATACGAACTATGAATTGGGACTATGATTCCTCATAAGAGGATACGTAGGTATACGCTCTATAATCGTGGTGAGTCTTTCTAATTAAAACTTAAAATCCTGTTTACCCCAAACCTAAACCTATAACCTAATATCCTTGTGAACAAGGCAGATGAAAGGTGCCTAACCCCTTCCTTTCGTCTAATTGAGTATGAAACCTAGAATATCTACGAATTAGGGTTTTCTGTTAGATTCCCTTCCCTTAGGATAAAAACTAATAGTGGCGTCTCTGATTTAAAAACCAGCCGCAATAGCTGGTGACTCTGCTGGGGGATCTCCTTAACCCTAGGTTTAGGTATTTTTGGGGTTTCTTATTTTTATTTGCTTTACTTATTTATTTGCATTAATTCTATTTATTGTGTTATTTATTTATTGTCAATTTTTCTTATGATCATATATACTATGTGGCGGGTTTTTATTTCAAAAAAATATTCTCAAATAACCTTAGCAAGAAGTTTCGTCTATTAGCTCAGGGGGTACATCATCCTTGCGAGTTTATGTGACGACTTCGCCTAGAGTCGGTGAACTTCCGAAAAAGGAATACTTATCGAGAGATATCCTCTTGACGAGTAGGACTTTGGAAGGTCACCCATGACTCTTTGTAATGAACTTAACCCATAATCTCATGACAAGACCTTTCACGACTTTGAGACGGACGTCTCGGTCCGTAAAGAGGCTCCACCTAAGGGAGGCCCTTGTGCCTTTTCTCTCTGGTGTTATTCATGATACCCTTAGGGAAGACACCTTTTTGGAGGGTAGATCAACTGTAGGTCAAGACTAAGGAACCTACCTTATAAGGTTACTTATAACAAAACCTCATCATTGAACCATACACCCCTACCTTATAGGGGTATTTATTACAAAAGTCCTGTCACTCGACCCTACACCTATGCATTCATACATGTCATGTATTCGTCATACATTTCATATATTAGTCACCCTACATTTGTCTTATTCACGGGGTACAAAAAAATAAAATCGAGATCTCGATGACTATCTTTAAAAAAAAGGACACCGAAGGAACCAACTTATCTGCGTCAACACGCCAAACATGTCTGAAATCAAGGCCACAACAGGGAAATAACATGCTGGAGACTTTCTCAAGTTTTTTCCAGCAACAGTGGATGGTTTCAAAATCAGATATCTGCAGACGCGCCTAGAAAACTTATTTCCTTGTTGCCTAATTTCACGCAAATAAAGTTTTGGCTGAAGATTATAATATTTTTCAATATCTGAATTACGTTACCTTCAATAAAGGCCTTTTGTTTCCACACACCGTTTGCGTATCTATTTTAAATATAGTCTCCAATTAAAATAATAAAGGACAAGCATGTACCCAGATGAATAAGACATTTAAAACATTAACCATTTCATATTCATACACATTCATTCACACGTATGCATTCACGAACACCCGCATATCATGTCAAAACTCATTTTCCCACAAACATCTCTCCAGTTGAACCATTGGTAAAAGAAGATCGCCACCTCCTTGGCCTCCATACCAAACCAGGGCTTATCAACAAAAAAAGCAATGGAGCAAATCGAGGAAACGCAGGCTGCATTCAAAGAGGACTTCGACCAAGTAAAGGGCAACATAAGGTCAATGAAAGGAGATTTGGGTCAAGTTCTTCTGGCTTTGAAGAACATTATTGGCAGGCAAGATCAAGTTCCCAGGGCAGCTTTTGAGGAAGTAGCCTAGACTATTGGTGCATCAAGCGGTCACTAACTAAGGAAAGAGTCAGAGGTAGGATCCTGGAAGTCCGTCATGACCCAACAAGAAGCGTAAACTGAAGGGTTTGTCCCACGGCCGCCAAAAGCAGGGGCATCTCGTACCCTACAGATTCCGACCAATGATGTGGACAATTACTTGGACCTGCAATACAGAGACCACAACCCAGAGGATGCCAACCAAGTCCCCTCAAAGACGACTAGTACTCATGCTATTGATAATCCATTAGTGATGAATCAGTACCAAGCCTTAGAAGAAAGATTAAAGGCTAACAATAAATGTAATCGAAGTAGCCACTGACTCTGGGGCAAGCAGGCAAACAAATACCCCGATAAAACTCGCTGAAAGGATATCAGTTGGGATATGGACTCCCGCTAGAACATATTGAAGCTTTCGAAAGAGATCTATAAAGGCTAGGAAACCAGGGGATAGTCCAGTTCGGACAATACCCTGAAGAAAAATATGAAGCTACTCTGAAGGGCGAAGCACATCTTCCTCCAATCCAAGAGACTTTTGTCAACGATGGAGTTGTGCATTGAAGACATGGGGCAAAAATATTCAACGAAGTCAACACAAAAGGGGCAACTGAATTCATCTGAGAATGCGCCTCAGGAGGAAAACTCAAAATATGGACGATCGTGGAGATTCCTGAGATCTTTTTTTTTCCTAATTAATTTTTCTTATTTTCGAAAGAATCTATGTAAATCCCGAGGCATATGGGTTGCTTATAAGGGTTTCCCTGTTATGTTTCAGACAATATCTACAATTAATAAAAGTAATATTTTGTTTTTCAATCAAGATCCATGTCTTTCTTTTGCATTCATGTCTTAATTTTAAAAATGGCAATACTTTCTATGTATATGCATTTTAAAATATTCAAATACTAAAGCTGCACCAAAACGTGTGCAAATTCATGCCCAAAACCACTGATAATGCTATTGTTGCGATCCGATATAATTTTGATACTCCTATAAACCAAGCTAAAGAGGAAGATGATAAAGATCTTGAACTCTCTGAGAAAATGACGAGTGAAATAAACAAAAAAAGAGATAACAATACGCAACCATATCTAGAGGCTATCGAGACCATTAATCTGAGTACAGGGGAAGACCTAGAAGAAACCAAGCTAAGGGGAAATGTTAGAGAGGATCCACAAAGAAGTTGATCAAATTATTGCGCATATCTACGAAAACAGGCCAAAGTCGAATACAAACAGCGCCGTAAAAATAAATAACTATGAAATACCAAGATCTGACGAAGAACCCGAGCCAGGGGCACGTTGGGTATCCATGTTCGACGAATGCTTCAAATACACTAGGGCACGATATAGGGGCAGTATTGACTCCCCCAAAGAATGATCACAAGCCATATACCAATTCAAGGGTGAACAGGATACTAAAAATCCAAAACTGATTCCCTATCAAGATCATGTTTTAAAATCGACTGCAGAATTCACGAAGATCATTTTTAGTCACGTCCTACGAAAAGGGAATCAAATGAGAGACACCTTGGCAACTATATCGTCTATGTTCAAAGTAACTTGGTCAAAACACGAATCATGCATCACAAACAGACGCTTCGAAGAGCCCGCACATTGCCTTGCTATAAAAAAATAACAATATAACAAGCCTTGATTTCACGACGTCCAGAACATGCCTCCAGCATCGACAAGCAACTCTACAAAAATTAGCCTCGAATTTCTTTACTGAGTAACGGTATACTGCACAAGATGAACCACGACATGGTCTAATACTCAAGAAGATTCTGCTACTTCGCCTCGACCCATGTGGTAAACGGACCCCCAATTATGAAAGTCTGTATGTAGTCAAAACAACATTCTCCGGTGGTGGTCTTGTATCTACAACAATGGATGGGGAAGAACTACCACACCCGGAAAATTCAGACACAGTTAAAAACACTATGTATAAGAAGCTCGCTAAGCTCAAACCTTAAAAAGGCAACTTAGGAAAAAAAGAGCATCCCGGTGGATTGAAAACCCTAAAGGGCGATCCAGGAAAAAATTAGGGGCATATAGACAAAAAAATCATCCCGGTGGATTGAAAACCCTAAAGGGAAATCCAGGAAAAAAAATTATGGATCATTCAAAAAGAAATAAAGAATAAAAAGGCTGCGATCTAAGAACCGCGACTACGAACCACGAAAGGAGAGACAGGTCTAAATCATTCAACTCAGAAGCAAAGGAGATGAGATCATTAAAAGGATATTGGGGCACAACAGTAACAATTATCATTTTTCATTGCCAATTACAGTTTCAAAACTTTCTGTAATTACCTCTTCCTAGGAATTGCATCTTATACTCTTGCCTATTCAGAGGCATATCAATAAAGCATTTGCTTTCTTTACATCTTTCAAAATTACGCTTTTCTTTTCTAAGGCTTGTTTACAAAATACTGCGATCATTACTTGTGAATATTTTCTTGAAATCATTTCGGGGGATTAACAAAATAAAAGCATTTGATAAAACATCGAAAAAACACTTTGGTTAGAAAAATATTGAAGGAAATCCACGTCTGCATCCACGCACACGGCTACTCTTACGTCTTGCAATACAAAAATCTATACACATGTCTGCGCCTATATCTACGCTCACGATGCAAAAAGTTTATGCCCACAGGTACATCTACACCTATGCTTGCGCTCAACAATACCAAGTATATGCCTACATCTACGGGTCCACACACAAAGTCTACGTCCATATACATGTCAGCGACTATGCCTACACTTGCAACACAAAGTCTATGTCTGCACATGTGTCCATGCATATGTGTACTCTTTCCAATTCTACATACGTCTATGCTTACACCTGCACATACAACATACAAATCTACATATGTCTATGCCTGCGCTTACCACATACAAATCTACGTATAGGCCATTATCTACGTCTACGTCTATGCACGCAATACAAAATCAATGCTCAAATGTTGCTAACATTGTCCATTGTGTTCAACAATACAACAACGACACAACATACAACGCCAGGAATCGGTAACTGTAACACCCCAATTCTACTCGACAATTATATATGCAAATCAGAGTTATAAAATTCATGCAGCTGAATCAGGATGTCACAAATTTAACTTCTAAAAACACATTGCATTCAACGTGGATACATAACACTTTAAAACTTCAGATGAAGTATCAGTATAATAATTTAATCTCTTAATTCAACAATTTAAACATCTACGCAGCGGAATTCTTAATAACATCTTTGTCCGTCGTTACAACAACTTCAAAACAATGCATACTTAGAAACAATCAAATTAAAGTTCAACAACTGAAATAATCAATAATTAAAAGCAACAAGCATTAATCCCCCCCAAGTGTTACGTATCATAGCAATGACACCGACTCGAACTACTGAAGGTATACATACTTCACTCTGGATTACCTGCACGTTACCAACGTAAGGGTAACATTCAAACATAAGGGGTGAGATATCTAACAATATAATAAAACGTAATAAATAATATATTAAATTAGATCACATAACATCACCACTTCTCATCTTATAAACAACAATAATCGCAACGGAATACCAATAATATACACATTTACCGCATCAATACACAACTTCTTTATGCAATCATATAATGTGACTCAATACTATGCAAATGCATGTGGTACCATTGGAGCAGAACTCACATCTCAAATAATTGTCAATAAATAGAGGCATCAACAAGGCATAAGCCTTCATCTTAATATTCTCCAACACAGGCCATCTTAACGAGCATCAACTCCATCTTGAAATGCAATGTATGCGACACAATCATGAATGTAATGACAACACCATAATTAACATTTCAACATAACATCATCGTTGGCCAGAAGCCTACATCTTAATAGCTGCCAATTAATAGAGGCATCTAAACATCTTTCATCAACATCATTCATCAACATCATTTATCAACATAATTCATCAAACATCCTTTATCATCATAATTCATCAAACATCATTTATTAACATAATACACAACAACTTAGCCATAACAACAATACAACAATAAATCGTCCATCTTGCAACGTAGACCATACGCCTACAACATGATATTGCCTATAATTAATTAATCATCTAAGGCTTACATCTAAATTACCAAACTTATACATATTACTATTCTGTAATGCTACATCATTATCATCATTAACCTTACTGTTATGAACCAAACAATAATCCATAATCATCCCATCTTCATCATACTTCACAAAATCATCATAATGATTTACGCGGGAAACTAACTCTAATCCTAAATTGGGTTACTAGGATTATCCTTCCTATTCTTCATTTTAATCCTTAAGAATGAAGTTCATCGCATCATCTATTCAACGCTTCGAACGACACCTCAAACGGAGTCTGGTAACTTAAGTTACAGCCTTTGGAAAACGAATCTGTCAAAAACCAGACCACATGAATCGACGCTTAATGCTTTGGGTCGACGCTTACTGGGCTTAACACGCTGCATGTATCGACGCATACTCCCTTCGTATCGACTCATACTGAGTCTGCAACACTGCATGTATCGATGCATGCTCCTTCATATCGACTAATCCTGAGTCTAAAAGCCTGCATGTATCGACGCATGGCTTCTTCGTATCGACTCATCCTGAGTCTAAAAGCCTTCATGCATCGACGCATGACTTTTAGGGTCGACACATATTGTTCTGTCATGAATATTTCCTGCGATTTCACTATGTTTTCACTGCGGTTTCCATGCTTTTGGCCCTAAAAACATCCTCTAATCATAGGTAATCATCAATTACAATCTTCCTATATTTCTATATCAAATATACAACATTAGGGCATCGTTATTCATCCTTAAATCATCGATTTTCATCATACAACAATGCATATAATTCAATCATAAACCAAAAAATATTTCACATCTAACCCCACATACCAATCATCATAAACCTTATTATAGAGTCAGAACCCCACCCTTACCTTGCATTGAAGGTTGCTCTATAACTTTTCCGATTGAATTTCGTTCTGCCTCTTTTCCTTCTTTTATGCAACTTTCGCGTTCTCTTTCTCTTCTTCCAACCCTTATTTCTTTCTCTCTTACTGCTTCTTCTTTTCTTATTATTTCTAACAATAATAAAATAACCCTATAATTATCTTAATGCCTTAATGGGCTTAAAACTCTTACACCTCTTTTTTTACTACTTTTATTCCTTAAAACAAGCCCACATCAAATAATATTATCATCCTAATGTTATTCCACAACTTAATAAAATAAATAAATCCAATAACCACCACACATCAATTATGATAACACAACTTCACAAATAATCCAAAAATAATTTAATTAAATAATTAATTAAATTACAGGTGTTACAACTCTCCCCCACTTAGAATATTTTAGTCCTCGAAAATTTACCTTAATCAAACAACTCAGGATAGGAGTCCCGCATCTTGCTCTCCATCTCCCAAGTCATGCTTTCTCTGGAAGATCCTAGCCAAACCATTTTAACCAAAGCAATCTCTTTGCCCCTTAGAGTTTTTATTTTACGATCCGCGATCCGTACATGCATCGTCTCCATCGTAAGATTATCCCGTACTTGCACATCATCCATATGAATCACATGAGATGGATCTGAAATATACTTCCGGAGTTGTGACACATGAAATCCATCATGCAAATTTGAAAGGTTAGGCGGTAAGGCCACTTATAAGCAAAATTCCCCACTCTCTCTGAAATCTGATATGGTCCAATAAAACGAGAAGTGAGCTTCTTAGACTTCAACGCTCGCCCAACACCAGTCACAGGTGTAACTCTCAAAAACATATGGTCACCCGCTTGAATTTCTAAGTATTTCCTTTGCTTGTCATGATAACTCTTATGTCTACTTTGGGAAGCTTTCATCTTTTTTAGAATCAACTTCACCTTCTCAGTAGTTTCACGAACAAGTTCAAGTCCAAGTACTACACTTTCACCAGATTCATGCTAACATAAAGGAGTTCTACATCTTCGACCATACAACGCTTCAAAAGGTGCCATCCCAATACTAGAATGGTAACTATTATTATAAGTGAACTCTATCAACGGAAGATAAGTATCCCACGAACCTCCCTGCTCAAGAACACATGCCCTCAGCAAGTCTTCCAACGATTGAATAGTCCTTTCAGCCTGACCATCTGTCTGAGGATGATATGCTGAACTCAACCTCAACTTAGAACCCAACTCTCCTTGCAAACTCTTCCAAAAATCAGAATTAAATCTTGGATTTCTATTTGACACAATGCACAAAGGAACACCATGCAGCTTCACAATCACACTCGTGTATATCTCAGCCAACTTTGAAACTCTAAAACTGATGTTAATAGGAATAAAATGAGCCTACTTTGTAAGCGTATCAACAATCACCCAAATCGAATCATGTCCTCTTATAGTATTAGGTAACCCCGTCATAAAGTCCATTGAAATGCTATCCCATTTCCATTCTGGAACTTCTAACAGTTGCATCAACCCTGCTGGCTTCTGATGTTTAACTTTTGACTTCTGACAAGTCAAACATGCATACACAAACTGAGCCACATCACTCTTCATTCCAGCCACCAAAACAAACCTTTCAAATCTTGATACATATTTGTAGATCCTGGATGAATGCTCAACTTACTTATATGTCTCTCTTCAAGTATCACTTTCTTCATCTCAGCATCATCAGGAATACAAATTTGGTTACGAAATCTTAACACACCTTGCGCGTCTAGCTTAAAATCATTACTCTCAGACTGATCGATCCCAACCATCGAATCTACCAGTTTCACATCCAACTTCTGAGCTTCTCTGATACTGTATAGGAATTCATTATTAATCTTCAACATACCCAACATAACACTCTGCAATGTCACCTTGCAAACTAAGCTCATATCTATGAACTGTTCAATTAATTCCAACTCTTTAACCATCATTGCTGACATATGTAAAGTCTTTCGACTCAATGCATCAGCTACCATATTCGCTTTTCCTGGATGATAATTCAAACCAAAATCATAATACTTTAACAATTACAACCATCTTCGTTGCCTCATATTAAACTCCTTCTGATTGAATAAATACTTTAAGCTCTTATGGTCACTAAACACTTCAAATCTAGAACCATAAAGATAATGCCTCCAAATATTCAACACAAAGACAACTGCAGCAAGCTCTAAATCATGCGTAGGATAGTTCTTCTCATGAGTCCTTAACATCCTTGATGCATAAGCAACTACCTTATCATTCTTCATAAGCACACCTCCTAAACCCATCTTATAAGCATCATAATATACCACAAAAGGCTCTCCTGGATTAGGTAATGTCAAAATCAGAGCCGACATCAATATCTTCTTCAATTCCGTAAAACTTTCTTCGCACTGAAAATCCCACACAAAAGCTCTACCTTTATAAGTCAAATTAGTCAACGAAAGTGCTAACTTAGAAAAACCTTCGATAAACCTTCTATAGTAACCAGCTAATCCCAAAAAGCTTCTAATCTCAGTAGTTGACTTCAGAGTTTCCCATTGCAACACAGCATCAACCTTCGATGGATCTACAACAATGCCACTATCTGAGATCACATGACCGAGAAAACTAACCTCCTTTAACCAGAACTTACACTTGGACAACTTTGCATACAACTTCTTCTCTTTCAAAACTTGCAATACTACTCTTAAGTGTTCTGTATGCTCTTCTTCTGACTTAGAGTAAATCAAAATATCATCAATAAACACCACCACAAACCGGTCCAAATAAGTATGAAAGATACGATTCATGTATTCCATGAATACTCCCGGCGCATTAGTAACACCTAAAGGCATCACCGAATACTTATAATGTCCATAATGTGTTCAAAAGTCGTCTTCTGGATATCTTCATCCTTCACTTTAATCTGATGGTAACCCGACCTCAAATCAATCTTACTAAACACACGAGCATCCACCAACTGGTCCATCAAGTCATCTATTCTTGGAAGCGGATACTTGTTCTTAATCGTCACTTTATTCAACTGTCTATAATCAACACAAAGCCTCATACTTCCATCTTTCTTCTTTACTAGCAACACTAGAGCTCCACATAGCGATACAGTTGGTCTCACAAACTTCTTTTCAAGTAACTCTTCCAATTGCTTCTTTAACTCTGACAATTCAGATGCAGACATCTTGTATGGTGCCATAGACACATGTCTGGTACCAGGTATAATATCAATAACAAATTCAACTTCCCTCTCCAGCAGTACATCAGGAATTTCATCAGGGAAAACTTCAGGAAATTCACACACCACCTGCAATTCCTCAATTATAGCTTGAGTCTCTACAGATAGCGACGCCATCAACGAGAACATTTATGCCTCTTCTTGCATCAACTTCCTCAACTGTTTAGCAGACAACAGACTATCTTCCTCTTCTTCAGGAGTAGAAAACCTCACAGACTTGTCATAACAGTTAATATGAACACAATTATGCTCTAACCAGTTCATACCCAAAATCACATCCAAACCTCTTAACGGTAAACAAACCAAATCAATAGCAAAGTATCTGTTGAAGATCGACAAGGGACACTTTAAACACATAAAAGAAGTAGTCACCGACCCCTTGGATGGAGTGTCAACGACCATTTCTCCATTCATAGAAGACAACATAAGACCTAATCTTTCAACACAATCAGCAGCAATAAAACAATGAGTAGCACTGGTATCAATAATAGTAATTAAAGGAGTACTATTAATGAAACATGTACCTCTGATAAGTCTGTCTGCAATAGCTATCTGATCCTCAACTAAAGCAAACACTTTGCCACTTTTTTGCGCCCCCATTGGTTTCTAACACTGACTACCAATGTGCCCTTCTTCGTTACAATTGAAACAAATCACATCCTTATGTTTGCACTCAGATACAACATGTTCGTTCTTACCACAACGGAAACACCTCTTTGCTTCAGTAGTACACACATTACTCTTATGCCCAAGTTTCCCACATTTAAAACAAACCACACCAGCAGGAGCATCTCCTCCACTAGTCCTCTGACCCTGAGCATCTTTCTGTTTACCTTTACCAGTTGGGGTATCATAAGGCTTACCACGATTCTGTTGGTGCTTACCCCTCTTCTCACTGATAATCTTGTAATGAGCATTATTATCCTCCTCATAAATCCCGCAACTATCAACCAAATCAGCAAAGACACGGATCTTCTGGTATCCAACTGCCTTCTTGATCTCCGAGCGCAACCCGTTCTCAAACTTGATACACTTTGAAAACTAAGCATCTGCCTCAGCATAGTGCGGATAAAACTTAACCAACTCAGCAAACTTTGCAGCATACTCAACAACCGACATATTCCCTTGCTTCAGCTCAAGGAATTCAATTTCCTTCTTACCACAGACGTCTTTAGGAAAATACTTCCTCAGAAATTCCCTATGGAACACAGCCCAAGTGACATTCTTACCTGCAGCTTCCAATCTCTGACAAGTCTCTAGCCACCAGTCACCAGCCTCGACTGCTAGCATATGAGTACCATATCGAACCTTCTGCACTGGAGTGAAGTCCATCACATGGAAGATTCTCTCAATCTCTTTCAACTAATCCAATGCTCCGTCAGGATCATACTTTCCCTTGAACGTAGGCGAATTCTCTCTCTGGAAAGTTGCCAAGCTACGAGATCCAGCAATCCCGTCAGCATTCGGCTGATTCTCCATCGCATGCGCCATTGCTTCTAGACCAGCAGCAAGTGCAACATCATTCCTTCCAGCCATCTCAACTTATCACTACAACATAAACAACAGTTATAACTCAAATTAACAATACTCGATTGTTAGATAGTTAAGACTCGACGACAAGGTCGGACGGACCAACCTTTGCTTTGATACCAACTTTGTAACACACCAATTCTACCCGACAATTATATATGAAAATCAGAGTTATAAAATTCATGTAACTGAATCAGGATGTCACAAATTTAACTTCTAAAAACACATTGCATTCAATGTGGATACATAACACTTTAAAACTTCGGATGAACTATCAGCATAATAATTTAATCTCTTAATTCAATAATTTAAACATCTACGCAGCGGAATTCTTAATAACATCTTTGTCTGTTGTTACAGCAACTTCAAAACAACGCATACTTAGCAACAATCAAATTAAAGTTTAACAACTGAAATAATCATTAATTAAAAGCAACAAGCGTTCATCCCCCGAGTGTTACGTATCAGAGCAATGACACCGACTCGAACTACTCAAGGTATACAGCCTTCACTCTGGATTACCTGCACATTACCAACGTAAGGGTAACATTCAAACAGAAGGGGTGAGATATCTAACAATATAATAAAACTTATAATAAATAATATATTAAATTAGATCATATAACATCACCACTTCTCATCTTATAAACAACAATAATTGCAACAGAATACCAACAATATACACAATTACCGCATCAATACACAACTTCTTTATGCAATAATATAATGCGACTCAATACTATGCAAATGCATGTGTTACCATTGGAGCAAAACTTCCATCTCAAATAATTGCCAATAAATAGAGGCATCAACAAGGCACAAGCCTTCATCTTAATATTCGCCAATACATGCCATCTTAACGAGCATCAGCTCCATCTTGAAATGCAATGTATGCGACACAATCATGAACGTAACGACAACACCATAATTAACAACATCTCAACACAACATCATCGTTGGCCAGAAGCCTACATCTTAATAGTTGTCAATTAATAAAGGCATCTCAACATCTTTCATCAACATCATTCATCAACATCATTTATCAACATAATTCATCAAACATCCTTTATCATCATAATTCATCAAACTTCATTTATCAACATAATATGCAGCAACTCAACCATAACAACAATACAACAGTAAATCGTCCATCTTGCAACATTGACCATAGGCCTACAACATGATATTGCATATAATTAATTAATCATCTAAGGCTTACCTCTAAATTACCAAACTTCTACATAATACTATTATGTAATGCTACATCATTATCATTATTAACCTTACTGCTGTGAACAAAACAATAATCCATAATCATCCCATCTTCATCATACTTCACAAAATCATCATAGCAATTTATGCGGGAAACTAACTCTAATCCTAAATTGGCGTGATACGATGGGAGAACTGACTTGGGTGTTTTGCGTTTGTGTTTGCAAATGTTGCGGTTTAGCAAGAGTCGCCGCCGGCTTTTCTTTTATCCAAAAAGGAAAGGTGAAAAAGCACAGGAAAAACCTTTAGAGATGTTTTCTTGAGTTCGGGAGGTAGATTATGAAAAGGGAAGGTATTAACACCCTTTTCATTCATGGTTTTCCATGGGCTCTTAGTTACTCTCTAGATCACTTGCTTTTGTTTAAATGTGCTTGTGGTGTGGGTTTTGAAAGTATTTTAAAAATGTAACTTTGTAATGATTCTCGTTTCTATAAGAATGCGTACAAAGTTTTGTTTTGAAAATAGTTCAAAGAGGTGTTTGTGGGATGTGTTTTTGAAAGTGATTTTGAAAAGGGTTTTCTTTGTAATGGCTCTCGTTTCTATAAGAACGTGTACAAAGTGTTATCTTTTGAAAATGTTTCAAAATGTGAGTGTTGGTGTATAAAATGTTTTTGTTGTGAGCAAGCGAGCAACTGAGAGCGAATATACATACTCGAAAGGTCTTAAATGTTCTTTTCCTCCTCCTTTAGATGTTGTTATCTTACCATTGATTTGGTAAGAAGCCCCATCGTTGGATGTGAAGGGACATGCGCGGGTCATCGTATGACCATGATAGCAATGTTGTGAGATGACTTAGCATTTTTCTTTTAGGGACTAAGATCATTTCGAAAGGCAACTGTGGTAGCGTCATCGAGGGACTATGATCTTGTATTTCGATTGTTTTTTCTAAGACACCCCACATGCATAACATGACCGTTTTTTAGGCAACAAGTGGAGTTAACCTTAAGGGTGCATGTGTGAATAGTGTGTTTGATTTGCATGCATTTAATCTTTTATTAGGGTTATCTACTTGTTGATTTTATCTTTCCATACACACCCTAATTACCAGCATTTACATTTGAAAGCGATAAATTGCAGAAATGTAAAGTCCTACGCTATTACAATATTGTAGGGATGGGGGTACATATTTATGAATGAGGGTTGCAAGTAAAAATAAGTCCTAAGTTACTATTACAACCATATTGAAATAGATAAGAATGTACAGGAAATGTAAAATGCTTATTTATTTAAGAAAAGAAATAAGTTTTGTTTAAGAAAATATTTTTTGTCTTTTATGTTAATATTAAAAAATGATGAAAAGGAAAATAAATGAAGGATGGAAACAATGTGCTACTGCAAGAAAAACAAACAGGGATCAGAAGTTCTGAAGTCAGGCGCGCTGTGACTCAACAGGAAACGTCAGTGGGTATCAAAAGTTCTGAGTTGGTAAACTATGAGGTCCTGCAAAACACGTTTAGGGGAAAACACAGAATTTCTGGATTTCTATGTGCTGAACTTCTGAATGTTAGAACAATGAGAAAATCTTAGAAGTTCTGTAGTGAAGAGAACTCATAGGTTCAATATGTGCTAAGACAGTGAGTGAACATCATAAGTTCAGTGTGTGTCAAAACAGTGAGTGAACAATCAGCAGTTCAGCATGTTATCAGCGTATGAAAATCAGAAGTTCTAAGTGTTAAAACAGTGAGTAAACATCAGAAGTTTAGTATGCATTAGCAGTGAGCGAATATCAGAGGTTCTCTTTTGTACTTAAAGATGTGAGTGAACATAAGACGTTCTATATTTCAACTCTTAATCAGCACATTAGCAATTCAATCAGTTCTTATTAAACAACAAATCAGAAGGATAACAACATAACAACTTATAGAAGTTCTAATCCTGAATCTGAGTCAAGCCCTAATCAAGAAGTTCTGATCCACATTTTTTCTACTTAAGCAATGATATGGACAACATTAATACTATGATATTTACATGTTAATGATGTTCAGAATGAAAAACAAGCAAAGTCAGAGAGACTTACCTTGAACCTAGAGCGTGCTTGGAGCTTTGAGTGGCTGCCTTTGGATGTTCTGGAATCAGCAAGAGTAACGGAAGAGAAAATGCCAAGTTCTTTAGTTCAAAAGGAAGAACAAAGGTTTGGTTTTCTGTTTGGGATTTCTTGATTTTTTATGAAGGTTTCAACTTCCTTTTTTCTCCTTTTTATGATTCTCTCCCTTCAAAAGCCAGCCCCTTGTAAGTGTGATGGAGCCACTTATTTATAGATGAACTCGTTTTGTTTTTTGGGGGAAAACAAATGGGGTTTTAAATCAATTTGGTATCCTGCTCCTTTGCTTTTTCATCTTTGTTTTCGTATGCTAGTTTGGTGCAATTATGGGATGCAGGCGTAGGCTGAACTAGCTGCTGATTAGCCGCTTTTAACCATGCTCAAGCTGGAGTTGTCAGCATGATTTAAGGAAAAGCAAAACAAAGCATGGGCCTAGTATCAGAGTTTGCTATCCCAAGACAGTAGAGGTACACGTGGTGGAAATCCTTTGGATAAAGACTCAAAAGTGGTTGTGAGCATTAAATGATGATGAGACTTATCATAACCAGAAATCCTGTAACGTGAGATTCTACACCATGGCTTAGTTCTGGATCAGAAGTTCTGCTTCAGTGTAGCATCCAATCTTCTGATCCTCTTATCTTCTGGTTCCAACATGTTCTGAAGGAACTTTCAGGCTTTCTAGAAAGCTTGCAGCACGCTTCTTAACCTTCTTTGAATTACCCTGGCAAGCTCTGACTGAACTTTTGTGAAAACTTGCCCAGAAGTTCTGACCAAACTCTGTCTTGAGAGTATGCAGAATTTGCTAAGTGTTATGGTGATAATCTGGTCAGAAGTTCTGAGTTTTGTCATGCTTCTTAAACACTTAGAAAAATTTCTAAGTATTTAGAATTTGACTTTTCCAAAGTAAAATTTTGACTTTTGAAATTCTTGATGAAACAAACTTCATATTCCAACATGTTTTGATGAAATATGATTTTTGAGATTTGATTTTGATCCAAAAGTCAAAGTTAGACTTCTCAGTGTGCAAATGACCATTTTCCCCTTATGAATGACTTTTCTTGAAAAATTGCAGTTCAAGGCTTGGAATTTGATGGAAGCAAACTTGAGGATCCAGGGTGATTCCTTGAGAAATGAGAGGGCAAATTTTGGGGTATAATATCTGCCCCTGTTCAATCTTCTTACACCTGAAGAGTTAGATTCGTAAATCTTCCATTCGTAACTTAAAGGTGGAAGATGATTGAACACTAGAGTGCCCAGAAAATTTGCACTCGAAGATGTGTTAGTTGGTTATGTAGGGAATGGGCTTAAAGATACCATTTGGAGAGGTAATGGATAGTTGTTGGAGATGGGCTTAAAGATGCCAGCCAGAAATGATTGCTGGACCGTATCTATAAGCTGGAACTGGATGATTGCCAGCATGATGTCCGTGTCTGGAGCGCATTTGAACTGTATCGGAAGGTTGGGTTGTTTGATGATGAGTCAGTGTGAAACTTCATCTTGGAAAGAGAAGGAACCGGTGTAGGGTTGCTTGATGATGAGTCCGTGTGAAACTTCATATGGAAATGAGGAACCTGTGTAGGGTTGCCTGATGATGAGTCAGTGTAAAACTGCATCTGGAAAGGAGGAACCTGTGTAGGGTTGCCTGATGATGAGTCCGTGTAAAACTTCATTTGGAAAGGAGGAACCTGTGTAGGGTTGCCTGATGATGAGTCATTGTAAAACTTCATCTTGGAAATAAGGAACCTGTGTAGGGTTGCCTCATGATGAGTCAGTGTAAAACTGCATCTTGGAAAGAGAAGGAACCGGTGTAGGGTTGCTTCATGATGAGTCAGTGTAAAACTGCATCTGGAAGGGAGGAATCTGTGTAGGGTTGCCTGATGATGAGTCCATGTAAAACTGCATCTAGAAACGAGGAACCTGTGTAGGGTTACCTGATGATGAGTCCGTGTAAAACTGCATCTGGAAAGGAGGAACCTGTGTAGGGTTGCCTGATGATGAGTCCGTGTAAAACTGCATCTGGAAAGGAGGAATCTATGTAGGGTTGCCTGATGATGAGTCCGTGTAAAACTGCATATGGAAAGGAGGAACCTGTGTAGGGTTGCTTGATGATGAGTCCATGTAAAACTTCGTCTTAGAAATAAGGAACCTGTGTAGGGTTGCCTCATGATGAGTCAGTGTAAAACTACATCTTGGAAAGAGAAGGAACTGGTGTAGGGTTGCTTCATGATGAGTCTGTGTAAAACTGCATCTGGAAGGGAGGAACCTATGTAGGGTTTCCTGATAACGAGTCCGTGTAAAACTTCATCCTGGAAAGAGAAGGAACCTGTGTAGGGTTACCTGATGATGAGTCTGTGTAAAACTGCATCTGGAAGGGAGGAACCTGTGTAGGATTACCTGATGATGAGTCCGTGTAAAACTTCATCTGGAAGTGAGAAGGAACCTGTGTAGGGTTGCTTCATGATGAGTCAGTGTAAAACTGAATCTAGAAGAGAGGAACCTGTGTAAGGTTGCCTGATGACGAGTCCGTGTAAAACTTCATCCTGGAAAGAGAAGAAACCTGTGTAGGGTTTCCCAATGATGAGTCAGTGTAAAACTTCATCTGAAATTTCCTGCGAAGGAACCTGTGTAGGGTTGCTTCATGATGAGTCAGTGTAAAACTTCATCTGAAATTTCCTGAGAAGGAACCTGTGTAGGGTTGCTTCATAATGATGAGTCCGTGTAAAAATGCATCTGGGAAAGAGAAGGAACTGGTGTAGGGTTGCCTGATGATGAGCCCGTGTAAAACTTTATCTGAAATTTACTGAGAAGGAACCTGTGTAGGGTTGCTTCATGATGAGTCCGTGTAAATTTGCATCTGAAAGGGAGGAACCTGTGTAGGGTTGCCTGATGATGAGTCCGTGTAAAACTGCATCTTGGAAAGAGAAGGAACCGGTGTAGGGTTGCCTGATGATGAGTCCGTGTAAAACTTCATCTGAAATTTCCTGAGAAGAAACCTGTGTAGGGTTGCTTTATGATGTGTCAGTGTAAAACTGCATCTTGGAAAGAGAAGAAACCAGTGTAGGGTTGCTTCATGATGAGTCTGTGTAAAACTTCATCTTGGAAAGAGAAGGAACCTGTGTAGGGTTGCTTCATGATGATGAGTCCGTGTAAAACTTCATATGGAAAGAGAAGGAACCTGTGTAGGGTTGCTTCAGCTGGTCGAGTGGATAATTGTCCTGTCTAGTTTTTGGTGTTAATCTACAATCATTCGTCCACAGATAGTTTTCCTGGCTTGTTACAGGTATTAATCTTGGAACTTATTTGAAAATGGTTAATGGTAGCCATTTGTTGATTGATCTTTCTTGAAAAAGATAGAATGTTAGTTGTATGCAATGTCGTGATGCATGAAATACATGATATCATGATGTTCTCAAAATAAATGAGATTGTGTCGTATGCACTTATCGTGTATGCAAATAGGATGTATGAAATGTGACATTTTTATTGAAGTGTATCTTTGTCTCGGAAAATAAATCCTTGACAAATATCGGGGAGTCGTTAAATTCTGGACTGTTGTTGAAGAGTTGGTGTGTCTTCAAACTTTGCTTAGAATATTTCCATCGGGGATTTCTGTTTTATTTTTTGAGGAGAACTCTGTTGGGGAGTATTGAAAACTCTGTTGGAGAGTGTTGATTCCTGCTTGGGAAAAGAGTTCTGGAGTCTCGGTTGTCCGTTTCTCTACTGGGGTCGAAGTTGAACTGATATCTGGTCGGGTCCAGGTTTCACAGTAACTTGCTGGGGATTGTAGAGTAGTCTACTGGGGAAAGGGAGTTGTGGTCCTTTGATTTGTAGTAGTTGGAAAGGAAAACTCAAGCTGGGGAATCCTATCGTTTATTGGGGAAATAAACCATGTTGCCGGTCTGATAGAGAGGTGACGACTTCGTTGGGGAAAGTCCTCAAGGACTCTTGAGGTAGTCTCAGCTGGGGAAAGGTTTTCAGAGATTAAACTCTTGCTGGGGAATTATCCTATGAGAAGGACTTTGGGGAGACTTGTCATTGCCCCTAGTAGTAAATGTTTGTGGCATTGCCAAAAATGTTTGATTGTACGTAACCCTTCGCTGAGATTGGCGTTCAATGCCCCAAGTGACGAAGATGGAGACTTGCCCCTTGTTACTCTGAACTTCTTAAGAGATTTCTTGGAATCTTGACTGGACTGCCCCAGGTATGCTGGATAGTGACATGTCAGGTCCCCTTGTTGATAGGAGTTTTGACAATGGAAGTGTCATCCTTCTTGAATTGATTTTGTTCACTGAGAGAGACTTCGTTCATCGAATATTCGTTGTGTGAATTTCTCTGTTGTCAAACAAATAGCCATATGCAAACAGCGATATTCAAGTAATGCAAAGTTTATGTTTGTCTTGAAGTTTTGAAAATGCGTTTTAGCAAGTAAAGAAATTTTGTTAAGAGAATTCAAACTCAGGATTTAGAGCAAAGCCTTACAGGAGTCAGGATACCTTTTGTAACAATATGCTTTCGAACTAACCCATGCTTCAATTAGGACTTTTGAAGGGTTGTAACGTGGCTTGGTTCACGGTTTAAGAAACAAAGGATAAAGGCTCAAAGTATATTTGTACCCACCCGCTCTTCGTGATGTTCTTCAGTCCTAAACTCAGTTAATTATGCGTTTGAACTCCAATTGAGTCTGGAATGACGTTTTGGTGATGGTTCAGACAAGTTAAGTTTATCGGAAGGCAGTCATTTTTGCAATATTTTTCATGTTGTCGAGGATTTGTTGTGACCTCTTTTGGATTTGTTATCCCTGATTTTTGCCTGACTGTTCTTGTTTTGAGATTACAGTCAGCGGGATGCCCCAGTTTTCTTAAGTCTCCTTTGTAGGTTTTAACTTAGTGGGCTTTTCTTTTTGAGAGATAATGACTGCCTATGTGATAGGGAACCATCACCGTCTTTTGATTCCAGAGGAATGTTTCTTGACGTCATTCGTTATATTTCGAGATGAGAGTTTGCGGCTAAACGCGCGTTTGAATTAACTGAGAGACTACCCTGCCCCAGGTTTTGATTAAAAGGTTTCAATTTTTTTGTGAAAAAAAGGAAAACTTCTACTTCTTTGGCTCGAAGGGGTTGATTAGGGATTATCTTCCTTATAACTCCAGTGTTTAGGATTTGAAAGAATGCATGTACATCGTCAGCAAGGTCTGTCCAAAAGTATACTGTATGAGATTATGGCATTGTTTTCGTCATCCTCCCTCTAAAGGCTTATAACTTTTAGCAAGAGTTGAATGTCATAAAGAGAGTAAAAAGCATTGTTTAAATGTAATGAAAATGAGTGTATCAAATTAAGACAAACATATGCAATTCATTAATGAAATAAAGTTTGACATTAATAGATAATGGTTTGAATAACAAAAGAAATTACAATTGAAAATTCAAAATGAACAAGACGCTCTCAATGATTTTGAAAAGTAGTAGTGATCACGTTTGGAGTCCCCGGAGGGTCAAACTCGATTTCCTTGGCGTCAATCAAATTCTGAATCTTGTACTTCAACGCCCAACAATCGTTAGTGTCATTCCCGGGACTGTCAGAATGATAAGCATATGTTGCATTAGGATTGTAGTTAGGAGAAGAAATTTTGGGGTTTGGATGAGGTCCTATCAATGCAATCAGATTCATCCTTAACAAGTGTTGTAGCACTTGAGAAAGCGGCATGTTGATGTTGGTAAACTGTCTTTTGGGCTCGTCTGGCCTTCGTTGATTTCCCTTTTGCTGTTGTCGGCGCGATGCAGAACCGGAGATCAGGATTGCCCCCACGTGTTGGTCATGACGACCCTTTTGACCAGTTACTGCATTGGACTTTTTTCCCCACTGTATGGCTTTTTCTGAGCATCAGGAGGTGTAGCTCCTTATATCTTTCCACTTTTGATGCCAACTTCGACCCTTTCACCGGTCAGTATTAGCTCGGTGACCCCGACTGAGGAGCTTCCGATTAGGTGTTTGAAGAAAGGCCCTGTCAAAGTTCCCATGAAGATGTCAATCAGCTCCCTGTCAGTTAAAGGGGACTGCACCCTACCAGCCAGGTCTCTCCACTTTTGGGCGTATCCTTTGAAGCTCTTGTTGGAACCCATGGTCATGTTCTGCAATTGCACACGAGTTGGTGCAAGATCAGTGTTGTACTGATACTGCTTGTAGAAAGCAGCAGCTAAATCCTCCCAGGTGTGGATGTGAGAACTCTCCAATTGATAGAACCATTCAAGTTGAGTCCCTACTAGACTCTCTTGGAAGAAATGGATCCAAATCTTTGAATCAGTTGTATATGGTTGAATCTTGCGGACATAAGACTTTAAGTGCATCTTAGGGCAAGAGACTCCATCGTACAGGGCAAAGGTAGGGATTTTGAACTTTGGCGGGATGACCACTCCAGAAACCAAACCCATGTCTCCTAAATCCAAGCCAGGTATCTGTTGAATCTCCATAGCACTGAGGCGATCCTCCAACTGTTTGTACTTGTCATCAATGGGAGGATATTTTTCCTCGGAGTAGTCAGCTTCAACTTCATCAATCTCTAAATTATGGTCTTCTTCGAGACTATCCCCCGTTTTGGACGGAGTTGAAAGATCTAGAGCTCTCTTGACTGGTCCTCTAGGTCTTCTTCTCAAGTTCAGGACACCTACTGACTTCTTGGACTTCTTGTCTTTGAGAAGGAGAGTTTTCAGATCCTCTTTCCCCTTAGCCATAGTTAGGAACATTTGTTGGAATTGAGCATTTTAAGCTTGGAGATCTTTCACTGTTTGTTCCATATCCATCTTACTGAAATAAACAGCAGGAAGGTAAGGAGACCCGTATGAGAAACCTGTTATGATGACATGCATGATATGTGGATGCATGTTTTCAAGGATCTCGCAGGGTAAACACAAGAAAAAGTTAGAGATTGAACTTTGATCAACATCTTTGATTGGAGAACTTTGTATCGGTGGATGTCATTCCACGAGAATTTAGCTCACCATGCTAAGTGGGTTGTAGCCCTTGACTCAAATTGTTGTACTTGATCTTTGACGGTGTTTGTTTAGAGGAAAATAAATCCTCTTGCCCCTTGGTAGACGTCTGGTTCAACGTGACATTGTATCAAAGACCCTCGAGATCCTTGAAATGGTATGGTTGATGTTATTGAAAATGCTATGGTATGATGTTATGTACAAATATGTAAGTTTATATACAAATAATCATATTCACACAAAGCAAACAAATCCTTAGTTTTAGGCTTGCATGGAGTTCGTAGGTAAGTACCCTCTTGAAGTTTAGTTGGCTCAATCTGTCCTAGTTAATAGTAACCGGGTTCTAAGGGATCTCAATATCACCGACCTTTCTCTTAGGCATTGTCTCAGCACAATCAACCTTTTCTTGCGGCCGAGATATCCCAAAAGTCCAGCCTCAATGAGTGTAGCATCGAGTATCAACCAATTTTCAGCTCTACACCAAAACCTGTTATCTCACTATGTCCTAATGGCCAAGTTGTTCAATTAGGGTTCTAAAGTCAGTTAGTGCTTCATGACGCTACTCAACGGCCCCGTATTCTCCTCGATTCACCACAAGGGATACCGGTACCCACAAATGCGTCACACTAACGTAGCCATTGTTTCAACCATATCGGTCTACACTATACAGTTTCCACAATCTATTGCTACTTACCTAAAAAGGTGCCCCAGATCCGGGTAGAGGATCAAAACAAACCCAAACAAGGACCCAATAATGTAAAGCAATCAATTCAAACAAATGAAGCAAGTAAATATGATCTAACCCTAAGGTAACCCCACTTTGAGTTATTTCCCCAGCAGAGTTGCCAGTTCTGTGATATGGTGGGAGAACTGACTTGAGGTGTTTTGCGTTTGTGTTCGCAAATGTTGCGGTTTAGCAAGAGTCGCTACCGACTTTTCTTTTATCCAAAAAGGAAAGGTGAAAAAGCACAGGAAAGACCTTTAGAGATGTTTTCTTGAGTTCGGGGGGTAGATTATGAAAAGGGAAGGTATTAACACCCTTTTCATCCGTGGTTTTCCATGGGCTCTTAGTTACTCGCTAGATCACTTGCTTTTGTTTGAATGTGCTTGTGGTGTGGGTTTTGAAAGTATTTTGAAAATGTAACTTTGTAATGATTCTCGTTTCTATAAGAATGCGTACAAAGTTTTATTTTGAAAATAGTTCAAAGAGGTGTTTGTGGGATGTGTTTTTGAAAGTGATTTTGAAAAGGGTTTTCTTTGTAATGGCTCTCGTTTCTATAAGAACGCGTACAAAGTGTTGTATTTTGAAAATGTTTCAAAATGAGAGTGTTGATGTATAAAATGTTTTTGTTGTGAGCAAGCGAGCAACTGAGAGCGAATCTACCTACTCGAAAGGTCTTAAATGTTCTTTTCCTTCTCCTTTAGATGTTGCTATCTTACCATTGATTTAGTAAGAAGCCCCATCGTTGGATGTGAAGGGACAGGCGCGGGTCATCGTATGGCCATGATAGCAATGCTGTGAGATGACTTAGCATTTTTCTTTTAGGGACTAAGATCATTTTGAAAGGCAACTTTGATAGCGTCATCGAGGGACTATGATCTTGTATTTCGATTGTTTTTGCTAAGACATCCCACATGCATAACATGACCATTTTTTAGGAAACAAGTGGAGTTAACCTTAAGGGTGCATGTGTGAATAGTGTGTTTGATTTGCATGCATTTAATCTTTGATTAGGGTTATCTACTTGTTGATTTTATCTTTCCATACACACCCTAATTACTAGCATTTACATTTGAAAGCGATAAATTGCAGAAATGTAAAGTCCTACGCTATTACAATATTGTAGGGATGGGGGTACATATTTATGAATGGGGGTTGCAAGTAAAAATAAGTCCTAAGTTACTATTACAACCATATTGAAATAGATAAGAATGTACAGGAAATGTAAAATGCTTATTTATTTAAGAAAAGAAATAAGTTTTGTTTAAGAAAATATTTTTTGTCTTTTATGTTAATATTAAAAAATGATGAAAAGGAAAATAAATGAAGGATGGAAACAGCGTGCTACTGCAAGCAAAACAAACAGGGATCAGAAGTTCTAAAGTTAGGCGCGCTGTGACTTAGCAGGAAACGTCAGTGGGTATCAGAAGTTCTGAGTTGGTAAACTCTGAGGTCCTGCAAAACACGTTAGAGGGAAAACACAGAAGTTCTGGGTTACTATGTGCTGAACTTCTGAATGTTAGAACAATGAGAAAATCTTAGAAGTTCTGTATATTAAAACAGTGAAGAGAACTCAAAGGTTCAATATGTGCTAAGACAGTGAGTGAACATCAGAAGTTCAGTGTGTGTCAAAACAGTGAGTGACCAATCAGCAGTTCAGCATGTTATCAGCGTATGGAAATCAGAAGTTCTAAGTGTTAAAACATTGAGTGAACATCAGAAGTTCAGTGTGCATTAGCAGTGAGCGAATATCAGAGGTTTTGTGTTGTGCTTAAAGCTGTGAGTGAACATCAGAAGTTATATATTTCAACTCTTAATCAGCACATTAGCAATTCAATCAGTTCTTATTAAACAACAAATCAGAAGGATAATAGCACAACAACTTATAGAAGTTCTAATCGTGAATCTGAGTCAAGCCCTAATCAAGAAGTTCTGATCCACAGTTTTTCTACTTAAGCAATGATATGGACAACATTAATACTATGATATTTACATGTTAATGATGTTCAGAATGAAAAACAAGCAAAGTCAGAGAGACTTACCTTGAACCTGGAGTGTGCTTGGAGCTTTGAGTGGCTGCCTTTGGATGTTCTGGAATCAGCAAGAGTAACGGAAGAGAAAATGCCAAGTTCTTTGATTCAAAAGGAAGAACAAAGGTTTGGTTTTCTGTTTGGGATTTCTGAATTTTTTATGAAGGTTTCAACTTCCTTTTTTCTCCTTTTTATGATTCTCTCCCTTCAAAAGCCAGCCCCTTGTAAGTGTGATGGAGCCACTTATTTATAGATGAACTCGTTGTGGTTTTGGGGGAAAAAATAAATGGGTTTTAAAATCAATTTGGCATCCTGCTCCTTTGATTTTTCATCACTGTTTTTGTATGCTAGTTTGGTGCAATTATGGGATGCAGGCGTAGGCTAAACTAGCTGCTGATTAGCAGCTTTTAACCATGCTCAAGCTGGAGTTGTCAGCAGGATTTAAGGAAAAGCAAAACAAAGCATGGGCCTAGTATCAGAGTTTGCTATCCCAAGACAGTAGAGGTACACGTGGTGGAAATCCTTTGGATAAAGACTCAAAAGTGGTTGTGAGCATTAAATGATGACGAGACTTATCATAACCAGAAATCCTGCAACATGAGATTCTACACCATGGCTTAGTTTTGGATCAAAAGTTTTGCTTCAGCGTAGCATCTAATCTTCTGATCCTCTTATCTTCTGGCTCCAGCATGTTCTGAAGGAACTTCCATACTTTCTAGAAAGCTTGCAGCACGCTTCTTAACCTTCTTTGAATTACCCTGGCAAGCTCTGACTGAACTTTTGTGAAAACTTGCCCAGAAGTTCTGACCAAACTCTCTTGAGAGTGTCCAGAATTTGCTGAGTGTTATGGTGATAATCTGTTCAGAAGTTCTGAGTTTTGTCATGCTTCTTAAACACTTAGAAAAACTTCTAAGTATTTAGAATTTGACTTTTGAAATTCTTGATGAAACAAACTTCATATTCCAACATGTTTTGATGAAATATGATTTTTGAGATTTGATTTTGATCCAAAAGTCAAAGTTAGACTTCTCAGTGTGCAAATGACCATTTTGCCCTTATGAATGACTTTCTTGAAAAATTGCAGTTCAAGGCTTGGAATTGGATGGAAGCAAACTTGAGGATCCAGGGTGATTCCTTGAGAAATGAGAGGGAAAATTTTGGGGTACAACAATTGGGTTACTAGGATTATCCTTCCTATTCTTCATTTTAATCCTTAAGAATTAAGTTCATCGCGTCATTTATTCAACGCTTTGAACGACACCTCAAACGGAGTCCAGAAACTCAAGTTACAGCCTCTGGAAAACGAATCTGTCAAAAACCAGACCACATGAATCAACACGTAATGCTTTGGGTCGACGCTTACTTGGCTTAACACGCTACATGTATCGATGCGTACTACCTTTGTATCGACTCATACTGAGTCTGCAACACTGTATGTATCGATGCATGCTCCTTCGTATCGACTCATCCTGAGTCTTAAAGCCTGCATGTATCGATGCATGGCTTCTTCGTATCGACCCATCTCGAGTCTAAAAGCCTTCATGCATCCATGCATGACTTTTGGGGTCGACACATATTGTTCTGTCATGAATATTTCCTGCGATTTCACTACATTTTCACTGCGGTTTCCATGCTTTTGGCCCTAAAAACATCCTCTAATCATAGGTAATCATCAATTACAATCATCTTATATTTCTACATCAAATATACAACATTAGGACATTGTTATTCATCCTTAAATCATTGATTTTAATCATACAACAATGTATATAATTCAACCATAAACCAAACAATCTTTCACATCTAACCCCACATTCGATTGAATTTCGTTCTGCCTTTTTTCCTTCTTTTCTGCAACTTTCACGTTCTCTTTCTCTTCTTCCAACCCTTATTTCTTTCTCTCTTACTGCTTCTTCTTTTCTTATTATTTCTAACAATAATAAAATAACCCTATAATTCTCTTAATGCCTTATTGGGCTTAAAACTCCTACACTCCCTTTTTTACTACTTCTATTCCTTAAAACAAGCCCACATCAAATAATATTATCATTCTAATATTATTCCATAACTTAATAAAATAAATAAATCCAATAACCACCACACATCAATTATGATAACACAACTTCACAAATAATCCAAAAATAATTTAATTAAATAATTAATTAAATTACGGGCGTTACAATAACTCTAGGCCAATGGTTCAAAGGAGAGAATGCCAGGAATAATCTTCATAACATTTCAAGGCATACATACATCTTATGCATATTTCATACATACAATTTGCATAACATGCATACACTGTACATTTTTTACATACATATTCAGGGTTCCATATCAATATCAAACATCATACATTTTGCATACATACAACATTCAATACGTATGCATACACATGTATCGCCTAGCTAATAGACAAATAGTTTCACCCTCGATTCAACTATCTAAGGGTCAACCAACGCAATACTTATCCCACAATTCAACCCGTCACCTCAGTCTTCATACTGTGACACATTCATCCCATCACCTAAGTCTCCCTGGAGTGATGAGTTCCTTACAAAATCCCACACATTTCCTCTAAGATGTAATGTATTCACAAACTCAGTACGTTGCCTCTAAGCCACAACGCATTGTCAAAACTCAGTATATTGCTTCTAAGCCTTAATATATCCTCCAAACTCCTTACGTTGCCTCTAAGCCACAACATATTCTCAAAGACTCAACACATTGCCTCTAAGCCGCAATGTATCTTTCCAGATTAACATATTTCCTCTAAGCCGCAATGCATCCTTAAAATTCAACACATTGCCTCTAAGCCGCAATGTATTCGCGAAACTCAGTATATTGCCTCTAAGCCGTAATATATTATCCAACTCAAAACACATTTCCTCTAAGCCACAATGCATTCTCCAAACTCATTACATTGCCCCTAAGCCGCAATGAATTCTCAGAACTCGACACATTGCCTCTAAGCTGCAATGTATTATCTAAGTCAACACATTGCCTCTAAGCCGCAATGTGTTCTCCAAACTCATTACATTGACTCTCAGCCGCAATGTTCTTGCAAAACCTAGATTATCGCCTCAGACTTTACGCAATGATACTCAAAAACAAAACCTAGCTTATCGCGTCAAACTTCACGCAGCGATTTGTGAACCCAATCCATTGCCTCAGAATTCATGCAGCAGTGTATTTCCTTATGCCAAGTTCTATACCATCATCTCAGACTTCATGCAACGATGTTTGAAACAACACAACTAGCTTACACGCAGCGATTTGCGAACCTAATCCATTGCCTCAGGCTTCATGCAATAATGTATTTCATTACCCAAACTCAGACCATCGTCTCAGACTTCAGGAAGCGATGTTCGAAACCCAATTTAGCTTATCACATTAGACTTCACGCAGTGATTTGCAAACCTAACCCATTGCCTCAAACTTCATGCAACAATGTGTTTCTTATTCTACGACACAGATTATTGCCTCAGACTTCATGAAGCAATATGTTTCTTCATTCCATAAAATCCAGCCTATCGCATCAGACTTCACGCAGCGATTCACGAATCAGACCATCGTCTCAGACTTCACGCAACAACGTATTTTCTTCATTCCACAAAATCTAGCCTATTGCATTAGACTTCATGCAGTAATTCGCGAACCAAACTCGTTGCCTCAGACTTCACGCAGAAATGTATATCTCTTCACTCTGTAACACAAACCATCGCCTCATACTTCATGATGCAATGCTCAAAAGAAAAAAACTCAACACATTGCCTCTAATCCACAATGTATTCACAAACTCAACAGATTTCCTCTAAGCCGCAATGTATTCACAAACTCAACACATTGCCTCTAAGCCGCAATATATTCACGAACTCAACACATTGCCTCTAAGCCGCAATGTATTCACAAACTCAACACATTTCCTCTAAGCCGCAATGTATCTGCAAACTCAACACATTTCCTCTAATCCGCAATGTATTCGCAAACTTAACACATTGCCTCTAAGCCGCAATGCGTTCTCAGAACTCAGAACATTGCCTCTAAGCCGCAATGTAACCTCAAACTCAACACATTGCCTCTAAGCCGCAATGTATTATGCAAACTCAACATATTGCTTCTAATTCGCAATGTACTATCCAAATCAACACATTTCCTCTAAGCCACAATGCGTTCTTCAGACTCAGTATAACCTTATGTTTGTCGGACAAAGTTTGGGATACTTCAAGTATTCAATAAACTTCTAATCTGAATGTGCAAGACTCGAGTTTCTCGCGCTATTCAACTGGAAGATAATTGAATAGGGGCAGCTGTCGCGCCCTAAATTTGTCCTACCTCGATGATTTTGTTTTTTCAAGATTAAGAAAGAAAACAAATATTAAATTAAATATGGTACAACAGTATCTGATGGCCCATCTCTATCTAAGACGATTATAGGATATATTTTAATTCAGGAAAGCGGGGTTTTTTAAAAACGGGAAAAACTCACAAATTCATTCGTGAGGCATGTTGGCCAATGGCCCATGCAATTCAAAAATAAAATTATTTGAATAATTACTAAGTTATTAAATTATTAAGGCGACTTAAGTTTAAGTTGTTGTTAACTAAAAAATTAGATAACTTAGCTCACTTTTTGTCGTTAGTAAAAAAGGAGGTACACGTTGCAGGCCAAGGGGGATTTTTGTTGAGTTCGATCCAGTGTTCATTTCTGTTGATTGATTTATTTTAGAAAATTGTTATAAAACATTTTTCTGTTTTTGCTTAAAGTGTTCTTTACAGCCTGGTAAGAAAAGGAAAAAGGTTTATTTCACTTAGAAATTAAATAATGTTATAAATTTATTTTATTAAGGAAAATTTTGTTTTGAAACAATACAAGGTCCGAAAAAAAATCTTTTTATTTAAAACTGGTAAGTCTAAATCGAATTTCTACTATTTCTATTAAACCTTTTTTATTTTTTATAAATAATATTCTCATTAAAAGATATCACATTGTTTGTAAAATTTATTTAGTAAAAGTTTTGTGTTTAAATAATTAGTATTGAGTCAGATAAAAAAGAAGGATATTTGGGCCTAGTTATAAAAAAAGGACATTGTATTATACTGTGTTGTTGCTGGATCAAAACTTACGATGCAAAGCCCATTTTTTCCCTAACAATCACTGTAGGAAGATATGCACGTTTCAATGATACAAACAAGTACTGTGCAGATTAAGGAACAAATTACGCAATTGCAAATTAGAGCATTCATTGTTCAAATCAAATTTGACTGAAACAAAATCCCGGATTTTACAGTACAACACAATTAAAACCAAATCAAATCTTCATCCAAAGATCAAACAAAGCCTAGAATTTTTGAAGATTATACAAAACAAAATATTTACATTACAACAAATTGATTACAGAATTTGTTACAATCCAAATCAAATCTCTAAATCCCTAATTATCTCCAATCTATACTAACTGTAACGCTAACAATTCTAAAACCCTAAAAATTAACTATTATAAATACTGAAAAGGGTTCGTAAACAGAGGAGGGAGGCTGGCTAACAGAGGGGGGATCTTCACAAAAACAGAGAGGCGAGCGTTTGATAGAAAACGAGATTATTGAGGATGGAGGAAGAAGAACCTTGAACAAGCCCCTTACCGTTGAAGATGAGAGGAAGAGGCGATTAGAGTTTCTGGATCAGTAACCCTAATCGCTTGCCATTGTCCGCCGTGCGCCATCGCCTTTAATCGACTCAACCACCTTCACCGTCACCACCTCCAACTCATCGTTACCTGCAAACAAGAAGACGTGAACGAGTCAGTATCCAAATCAGAAGAAGCTGGATCAGAACAAAGAACCGTGAACAGGGTAAAACCACTTAGCTTATCTTTCGTTTGATTCTGTTTGTGGATTGTGTTGGGGTTTAATTGGCGGTGGAGATAGGGTTGGATGAGTTTCACATCCGCCGGAGGTTCTGAGGAAGTTAGGGTTGCGTTTTGGGGTGATGAGAGGATGAAGAAGGTGAGGTGAGAGGAAGATGGAATATGAATTGTAAAAGGAAAATGAAAATAGTGTAAAAATAGTATATTGTTATTCAGTCTAATCCCATGCAGCGCACCCATCTGGGCTATCGTATTCCCTCGCTTGTTATCCACTTGATTTACATCAAATGGCCGTTAGGCCAAGTTTCGTAATAGCTGCCATGCGCCTCACTACACTCAATCAATCTGCCCCCTTTAACATCCATAGTGGGCCTAAGCCCAGCGCTAGGCACACCCCTTTCAACAATTGCTAAATGTCATAATGAATCACACCCCCTGTTCTGAATTGTTTCTGGGCCTAAATCAATCCAATTTCAGCACCCCCTGTTTTTACCTTACAACATAAACTACACCCCCAGGTTTACCTAAATTACTAATTTTTTTCATTATTTCTTTTTATATATTTTTTTCTATATTATATTTTATTAATTATTTATTCTTTCTCTTTTACTTATTATTATTATTATTATTGATTATTATTATCATATTTTTCTATTATTATTGTTATATTATTATTTATTATATGTAAATATCGTTATATTAGCAATATAAATTATTTTCTCAAGAACTCATGTACATATACTATTTTCTCATATGTTGCACTAAATCTTTTTTTATCATGCATTAATCAAGACTTTTTTTTTGCAATTAATATCATTAAAAAACACAAACAAATCTCAACCTATTTTCGCGAATAAAACTAAGCTAATCAATAGTCTTTTTTTGCAAATGGATTTCAAACTAATTTTGGCTTACTGCGTTCTTAGTCAAATCTCCGCAATCACTACTCCTGACCGAGTGCGAAGTGATTCAAAATATGTTTACAAACCCCTAAAAGACACCAACCCATACGAACTACGAATTGGGACTCTGATTCCTCATAAGAGGATACGTAGGTATACGATCTAAAATCGTGGCGAGTCTTTCTAATTAAAACTTAAAATCTTGTTTACCCCAAACCTAAACCTAGAACCTAATATCCTTATGAACAAGGTTGATGAAAGGTGCCTAACACGTTCCTTTCGTCTAATTGAATCCAAAACCTAGAATCTTTGCGAATTAGAGTTTTCTGTTAGATTCCCTTCCCTTAGAATAAAAACTAATAGTGGTGGCTCTGATTTAAAAACCAGTCGCAACATCAATCAAGAAAAATGCTACGTAGAAACTTACTACACTTCCACGAGGACACAAAACAATCAGAGTAAGATAGGTGTAAAAGGAAAAAAAGAATGCAAAATGAGACGTGGATAGATACAAAACAAGATTGGTTCCGAAAGGCTATAGTCAAAGACAAAAAATTGACTATGATGAGGTATTTTCTCCCATTACTCGTCTTGAAACTATTAGAATAATCACTTCTTTGCCAACCCAAAGTAAATGAAAGATCTATCAAATGAATGTGACATCAGCCTTCTTGAATGGTTTTCTTGAAGAAGAATTTTATATCGAGCAACCATTGGGCTATGAAGTAAAAGGGCAAGAAGAAAAAGTCTTGAAGTTGAAAAATGTGTTGTACAATCTCAAACAAGCACCGAGAGCTTGGAATGTTCGAATTGACAAGTAATTTCAAGACAAGAACTTCATAAGTGTCCATATGAGCATGCAATCTATATCAAAGCACAAAGTAGAGATATTTTGATTCTGTGCTTGTATGCAGATGACGTGATCTTCTTAGTGACTAATCCAAGCATATTCAAAGAGTTCAAGAAAGACAAGTCAAATGAATTTGAGATGATGAATATGGGGCTCATGGCATATTATCTCGACGTCAAAGTAAAGCCATAAGACAAACGAATTTCATCACCCAAGAAGGCTATGCCAAAGAAGTCCTTAAGAAGTTCAAGATGGATGACGCCAATTCGATTGGCACCCCGATGGAATGTGGCAGCAAGTTGAGCAAGCACTTACATGGAGAGATTATGGATCCAACTCTTTACAAAAGTTTGGTTGGAAGTCTACGTTACTCGATAAGTACAAGGTTGGACATTCTCTATGATGTAGGAGTCGTAAGTCGCTACATGGAAGCTTCAACAATAACTCACTTAAAGGCGACAAAGATAATCATTTGATACATCAAAGGTATAACAAACTTTGATGTTCAAAGAAGCAACCAATCGTCACACTTTCAACTTGTGAAGTCGAGTATATCGCTGCCACATCATGCGTTTGCCATGAAATTTAGCTAAAGAGTTTGTTGAAAGAGTTAAAAATGTCACAAGAAGATCCTGTGCAAATATGTGTTGACAATAAATCAGCACTTGCTTTGGCAAAGAATCTCGTCTTTCATGAAAAAAGTAAACACATCAACACCTGTTACCACTTCATAAGAGAATGCATCAAGAAGAATGAGATGAAGTTGAAGTATGTAATGTCTCAAGATCAATCTGCTGATATTTTCACCAAGCTATTCAAATTGGAAATTTTCGTGAAGCTAAGGAGTATGCTTGGAGTCACAGATAAAATTTAAGAGAGGATGTTGAAATATTAAACTTGATTTAGGTCTAACCTTATTATTTGTGTTTTAGTTTTTTGAGCTTAGTTATTTTGGACTTAGGTAATTTTGGATACGTAATATTTCTAAAAAAAATTAATTGTGTTTGGAGTGTTTAGATATTTCTTATAATTATAATATTATTAAAATATTATTTAAAATTAATGTGTTTAGAATTCTCCTTAAAATACTTTAAATAAAAAATGAAATCCTACACATTTATATGAAGTAAAATAAGTCTTAACTTCAATAAAAAATTCTCCTATTTTTATTCAAACCTCTAATATTAAATTAAAAAACAATATTTCCTAACAATAAATTAGCTCAACCTCCACTTACATTCTCCCTTCTTCCAGCCACATAAAAAAATTGGTTATATATTTTTATTTAGACAATTTCATTTTATATGTTATTTTCAGACAAATTGAACTAAAGGATTGCATCTTTAATTAATTAATAAAATAGAAGAGACAAGAATTCCTGCTGTGTTGAAAATATTCACTGAGCGGTCAAAATATGACATTTTTCTATTCTGTCTGAACATTTGGTGAAGTAGAAGAATCTCACCAAACTCTGCTTTGTTTGGGCTGTAAATGTCACATGCATTCTACTATATTTCTATAAATAAAGTTGGATTTAGGTATATTTCATAAAAGATACTAGTATTTAGCTAGGAAGAGATGTGTTTGGTCCAAACAAAATCAAAATTGGAATTCAAACAAGATTTTCAACTATCCTGAACAACTATTTCTATTTTCTACGGCAACTTGAAAGGCTCCATATAGTAGTAGCAATAGTGGTATATAGCATAACATAGGAAGAAAAAACCCTCGGTGTTTCAGGTGATTTTATTCTTTTGTAGGCTGTATCTATGATATATCTCTTGCACTATTGTTGCATTATTTTACTATATTCTTTTGTCGAAGAAAATAATCTCCTGCAATCAATTTTTGAGGCATTGAACATTTGATCATAATCATATGGTTTACAAGAAATAAATATAATATTATATTATAATTTAAAAATATTAATTTTAAAATAAAATCATTCAATTTTAATCAAACAATTTAAAAACTTAATTGCGTGAATGTGTAAACTGAATAACTTCAAAAAAATTTCTCTAAAATTGTCATTAAAATTTAATTTATTTATCTAAACATTTTTAAATTGAAAAATAACCTCTAAAATAAATTGGAGGATAAAAAATAAAAAATAAAAATCGAAGATAAAAAAAAATTAGCTTTTAAAATAAATGATTAGAATTTCAATTTTTTAAAATATGAGAGACTTAAAAATATATTTAAATAAAATATTTTTAAGTGTTTTTGTCCTATATGCTATTGTTAGTGTTAGCTCAACATTCTTAGAAGTTTGAATAACTTTTTTTAATATAATTCTTAATAAATACAATATTTCATTTTAAAATTAGGTCTATTTATAAATAAATAAGACCCTAACCACCATTAGCGTTGAATGAGACATCCATAAATATTGTTTATCTGGAGGGTGTATCATGTATTTTTTTTTTTTGAAAATAATTTATATTTTAGGAATGTCTTAATAATTAAGTTTGTTAGAGTGTATTTTAGTATTTTATTATATCTTAATTTTGTGTATAAATAACCTAGTAATATGTTAATGTAATTATTCATTACTCCTTATTTTTGCAGCCGTCATTCAATATATTTCTTTTGTTTTTCATCTCTTCTTGTGCACCAATAATTGATATCTAGAGTTCCAGTTCGAAATCCACGGGGAAACACGTGTGAACAGTGAGGTGTTATGTGATTGATAATCATATTTTTCTGATTCTGTGGGATTTGGGAAATACTGTGTTTTTTAGTGAGTTTTTGAGTGAATTGCACAAGGTTGAAGATGAACGGAAACAACGATATCAATTTCAAACTTTCAGTATTTGATGGCAAAAACTAGAATCCTTAGAAGATCCAGATGCGTGTGATGTTTGGTTCTCAAGATGTGTTAGAACTTGTCACCGATGGTTATGCTTAGATGACAGAGGCACAAAAGATAACACAAAAGACGATAAGGAAGAAAGATCAGAAGACGTTGTTCTACATCTATCAATGTATCGATGTAAACGTGTTTGAGAAGATTACTGACTCTGAAACAGTAAAGACTGCGTGAGACACACTGGTCAGATATTACGGTGGTGACACATCAGTGAAGAAGGTGAAGCTTCAGTCTCACCGAAAGCAATATGACAGTCTCAACATGAAGGACAACGAGAAGGTTTCTGAGTACATCTCTAGAGTGATTCTGATCACTAATGAGATGAAAGCTTGTGGAGAAACTCTTTCTGAACAAGTAATCATAGAGAAGGTATTGAGATAATTAACTTCTCAGTTTGATTACATTATTGTAGCAATTGAACATTCCAAAGATCTGAATACCATGAGAGTTGAAGAGCTACAAAGTAGTCTAGAGGCACATGAGCTGCGTATGACTGAGAGAACTTCTGAGAGGGAAGTAGAGCAGCAGACTCTGAAAGCAACTTCTAGTAAGAAGTATCAAAGACATACTTGGTCAGAAGCCAGGAAGAAAACTAACGATGGTCAAAGGTCAGAAGATTCAAACTATGATAGGCAGAATAATGTACAGAAGGGAAAGGAGAATTCTGACAAGAAGAATGTTCAGTGTTACTCTTGCAAGAATTTTGGTCACTATTCCAAAGATTGCTGGTCAAACAAAGAAGAAGTAAAAATAGCCAGCATAGATTTAGATGATGAACCTGTGTTATTTATGGCTTATGAATCTGATGAAGAACCGATGATATTGTCATTTTCTGATTCTGAAGGGGATGACTTTGAATATTTTGATTCTGAAAGAGTGTTTGAATATGAGCCCAGACCAGAAGATGACACTGAAGATTTTGAAGATGAGTCAGAATCTGAAGTTTCTGCAGATGAGTTAGAGTTAGAAGAAAACTCTAAAGCTGAAGACAAGTCAGATTCAAAGAAGATTCTGCTTTTGAAGAAGAGTCAGAAGATGATGACTCTGGAAACTCTGAAGGTGAGTGTAATACGGTGGCAGAACCAACTGTTATACTGGTTTTGCGTTTGTGTTTGCAAATGTTTCGGTAAGCAAGAGTCGCCACTGACTTTTCTTTTATCCAAATTAAGGAAAGGGTGAAAATAACAAAAAAAGACCTTTTTCAAGAATTTTCTGAGTAAGGGGGTAGATTATGGAAAGGGAAGGTGTTAGCACCCTTTCCATCCGTAGTTTTCTATGGGCTCTTAGATGCTTAGCTCATGTTTTGAAAATTTCTTGTGTTTTGTGTGTTTTGAAAAATTATTTTAAAATGCCTTAGTGTGGCGATTCTCTTTATGATAACTCTTGTATCAGTCCTCGAAAGTGTTAACAAAGCGAATGCTTTTGAAAGTGTTTTGAAATGTTTTGTGTAAGTGTAAAAGTTTTGTTTTTGAGCAAGCATCTATGAACTATCTACTTATACTCGAAAGATTTGTTCTTTCCCCCCTATCCTTTAGACTGCGCTATCCTACTATTAGTGAGTAGGTAGCCCTATCGTTGGATGTTTGAGGGACATTCGAAGAGACGTACAGTCATAAAGGCAACATATAGAGACGCTTTAGCAACTTTGTTTAAGGGACTAGATCATTTACCGAAAGGCAACTGTAGGATCATCGAGGGACTATGATCTTTTGATTTATGGGTCTTTTGCTAAAGCGTCCCTATTCTCGAGGGACATGACTGCTTTTCCGAAGGCAACCAAAGTGGACGTACCTTAGAGGTGTATATGTGTATGTGTGTTATGTTCAGTTATTTTAGTCTTTGAATTTAAGTTTTCTAGCGTATTGTTATTAGTCTTTCCATACAAGCCTAATTACTAACAGTTAATATTTTGCAGAAATTTAAAGTGTAGGAATTTAAATCCTACGTTATTACAATACTTTTGGACAGTTACATAAAAAAGATGCAAGAAAGTAAAGTGTGGAATTTAAACCTAGACTATTACATCCCCATAAGCAGTTACATGAATATAAAAGATGCGAAGGTAAATAACGCGCGCGAAATAAAGAAACATCTAAGAAATCTTAAGAATGAAATTTTTTTTTGTTGTTTTTGTGTTTATTGAGAAAATACTTAAAATTAAAGTGAGAAAAATCTGATTCTAATTAATTAAATAAAAGAAAAAATGACTATCAATTAAAATTAATTCAAATAAAACTAATTCTACTATTTTTTTTTGGGTTTTTATTAAGAAAATATTTGAATGAAATAAATCTAAGTCTAATTGATTTTAAATTAATAAAATAATGCTAAAAAAATTAATTAAATTAATTTAAAAATTAAATTAAATTATAAAATCCTAAGTCTAATATTTTTTTATGTTTTTTTGATTTTATGTTATTATAAAAAAAGGTGATTTAAAAGAAAGTAAATAATAAAACAAATAATAAAAAATAATTGGGCCAGATGTGCATTAGTAAATAAGAGGGTGTAAGATTTGAAATTCGCTGAGCTCAAGTTACTGTCAGCCCAAAGGTGCTATTGGATTCAGTGAGGGAGGTTGTTGAGGGTGCATGATGGACTGCACATTGAGAGCACTGGATCTAGATTGGATGATGGTGATCTGATAGTATATGGTGCATACGCTTGGCTTGTGAACATTGGATCTGCAAGTAAAATTAGAGGAAAAAACAAAATGCAAGAGACAGGGGTCAAACCCCTGCCATCACATGAAACACGTTAAAATATTCACAATGATTGTTAATAGCACAAATATGGATGCAATAGGTATTTACATGGCGTGAATATGTAATTTCGGTTTCAAGAAATCTTACCAACCGGTGATGCATGGATTCGGTGATCTAAGATGTTGCAAGCCTTAGGAATGGATGGAATAAGTTCCTAGGAATCTTAGGAATACGACCGAGCAGTTGGTATGAATGGATGATGGCTGAAAAACTCAGTTTCGAACTTCACAACTTTTATGCTCTTTTTTGTGAAATTTGTGGGAACTCTCTAGCAATGATTTTCGTGTCCTTTGCTCATGCCTTGGTCTTGTATTTATAGAGGAAGAAGAGGACTAGCAAAGATGGTAAGAATCCACCCATAATGTCCCTCTTTCAAACCAAAATCAAACACATTAAAAAAGTTCCAAAAATGCAAATTCTTGCCCATTTTGAGGTGCAATGCACCTAGCCTCCTTTGCACGAAATTTTGGAGTAAAAAATAATTCAAAACATCAGCCCATATTGCCATAACCAATATTTACTATTTTATGCAATTTTATTTAGTTTTTATTTGATTTAATTCATATTTAAATGAATAAAAATTCAAATAAACAAAAATCAAAATAAAAAAATGCATGGATAGATTTAGAGGTCCTTGGACACATCATGAACATATTTGAACTCCAAAAAGATAGTCCCAATAACTTAAAATCACGAATTTGCTCAATTGAGATTTCATGCCTTTCATTTGAAAATTTCCCAAATTGTGCAATCCATAACTTGCTCAATTTTTATCCAATGATGATGATCTTGGACTTTTTGAAAAGCCCTGGATGTCCTCTACAATCTCTATGTTTACCACTTTTTCATTTGGAGAAATAATCTTAATGAAATTGTCTTGGAAAAAAATGACTTTTGTTGACCTTTTGAAAATGACCTGTAATGTATGAACTTGTATCTTCCAAATGATGCATTTATTAAACTTGAGGATAAAAGAGAGGTTGTAGGGAATTGGATTCTCTTTAAAATGAGCTTTGTAGGGAATTGTATGTGAAAGTTATGCTTGGTCAAACTTCAGTTGACTTTTCCTATAAAAACCCTAATTTAGCAATTCTTGGCTTTTGATAAATTAAGAGCACTCCTTGAGGAATCATGATCAAACCTTGATCAAATGATGATTAAAAGCTTAAAAATTGAGCAAGATATGCCTTGTGGAAGTTGGGAAATTTTTGGATATTTTGAAAAGTCAACTTTGCTTCAAATGTCTTAAAATTGCTAATGGGCCACATTTTCTTCCAAGATTGATCATCCAAAGCATGTGCAAGACCATTTGGCCCAAAGGGAAGTTATTCATCATTTTTATTTATTTATTTGAATTTTTAATTGCTAATAATTCATTTAATTAAAATAAATATGTGGAAAATACCAAAGCAAGTCAATCAAATCTTTTTATGCATGGAATAACTTCAGATTTTCGTGCATTATTAGATAGGGAAAGAATCAATGTGATTTGCCATGATTGGAATCAAATATGCATGAAAAAGATTGAAAAATTATATGCATAAAAATCAAATATCTTTCCATCAATGCCAAGGTTTTTTGGATCCAATTTTCAACCCTAATCATTCCATACATAAGCAGGATGTAAACCCTAGTGCAAAAAGACATGAAGGCTGCGCCAGAAAAGAAGAACAAAGTTTGAGTTTTTATCAAAAAAATCAAAAACTGAAAGTGGCCTTAGAGGACGATTCAGAGGAAAAGATTGATCCCATTAGCTTGCCAAGACATTACTGAAGCTAACTGAATACTTTTCCACGTCCATAGCCTCAAGAATTGGTACCTAGCAATCAAACTGTTTCATCCTTTTTGCATAATCGTATCTGATCATTCATGCCATAATTTTGAGTTCTAATGATTGTTTTGTATTGTTCTTATCATTCTGAAGCTAACCATATAGTTTGATTGAGTTTTTATGCGTCGTACGTGATTTCACCATGGAAACATGCTAGGGTTCCTCAAGCTTCGAATTGGGTATTTTCATATACTGTAAAATTAAGACTTCTCAGTACCATGGTTAAATTCAGGACACTTGGACGAATCGAACGCAACAGTCGCGCCCAATTTATGAAGCAAGATGGCCTAATCGCTATTCTTGAAAAGGGCATATTTTGGGGGGGGTTTAAAACCCCCGCTAATTCCTTTTATGTTTCAGGTAAAATGCAAACGAGGAAGAAGAAGACTAGGTGGCAAGGCATGGTTGGCTCGTTTGAATTTCGCGCTAAAATTATCCATTAACTCTTATTTTGCTTTATGGTATTTGTGTTCTATACTATGTACAAAGCGCGTTCACAGCTCCACTGGTCAGGCTTGGCATTGGTAATCTCTAGGACCTGGGTTCGAATCCCAGGTCCCCCTCCCTTTCAATAATATTTTTTCTAATATCATCCTGTGCAGTTTCTTCCCTGAAGACCATCATACACTCACAATCCAGGCACACCACATGGCTACTGAAGGCAATCCAAAGGCCTTGATTTGAAGAGTACCATAGGCATAAGTCAATGAAGCTGCACGTGGCCAATAAAGTCAACAAGGCCAGGAAATTATTGGGCCTGAGTTGCTAAGTTATACCTCCAGATTGGGGACAGAACCCCCCATGGTTTGTTTTTATTCTTTTTTATATTTTGCTATTTTATTTGTTCTAGTTTAATTTTCATTTAAAACTTTGAATTAATATTTTCATAAAAACATAAAAATAATATAAAAACCAGAAAAGACAAAAAATAAATATATTTGATTTAATATTTCTTTGTAAATAAATTATATCATTTAATTCTAGGTTTAATTTCAAGCATTTTTCTTAATAAATAAAAATTTGTAGAATTAGGTTAATTACTTTTATCTTTTCCTTTTCTTTTATCATTATAATAATTAATTACTTATTTTTGTAAATAAAATTGCATTAATTAATTAGGTTTAATTTTAGGATTATATTTTAATATTTCCTTAATAAATTAAAAAATAGCTAGAATTAGGTTTAAATTTCATTTAATTCTCTCATAAAAAACCCTAAATATAAAAAACTCCAAAAACTCAAAAAATAATTTCTTTTTATTTTAATTTAATTAATTTGTTAATCATAATTTAATTTCATTAAAAAGGGTCCAACGCCCTCGCTTTCGATTATTAATTTATTTCGCACATTTTATTTCTTATAATATTAATGTAATTCTCCCAAAGCCGTGTAAATTTAAATTTCTCGCACTTTCTTTTATTTTATGTCAAATCGGGTCCTGGATTTAATTTTGGCGATGTGGACCCGCGCCTTTGTAATAGTTTAGGAACTTTATACTTCTCGCAACTTTTTAACTGCTAATAATTGCATGCAAGAATGAATGTCTAAATAAAAACAAACGCGTAGATCACCCATGACATGACAAGACATCACACACCACCCCTAGGGTACGCCTCACTGTTGCCTTGCCTCTCGAAAGGTGATCGTCGAGTAGAGGATGTCTTAGTAAGTCCTCATGATCCGGGAACCTGGCATGAGGGTAGCTTCTAAGGTGTCTTCCTATTGCTCCGGTGATCACTGTCCCTAACCTCGAATTGACCCGAACACCTCCAACGGTGGTGCTACCTACCTCTCAATGGTGGGATGGCACTACTTTAAAGGACATTTACACAGACGAATTCCTTAGGGTAGGTAGACGACTCTAGATACTTGCTCTAATTTCAAAACAAATCAAAAAGACTTTTCACACCGACACCTTTTCAAAAAGCTTTCGAAAGCAATTTTTCAAACACTCTTGAGGACCGATACAAGAGTCGAACTGGAATTTTCAAAGAAACTTTTTAAAACCCACATTGAAAAGCAAACAAACCATTTTTGAAAACACAATTGAGCAAGTATCTAAGAGCCCATGGATAACCATGGATAGAAAGGGTGCTAACACCTTCTCTTTCTATAATCTACCTCCCGAACCGAGAGCAATCTCTATAAGGAATTTTTCTGTGCTTTTGTCCTTTCCATTTGGAGAAAATAAAAGACGGTGGCGACTCTTGCTTACCGCGACATTTCGCGAACCAGCTTAAAAAACAGTCAGTTCTATTTCCATCGATCACAGAACTGGCGACTCTGCTGGGGACTTAAACTTAAAGTGAGGTGTACCTTAGGATAGTTCATAACTGTGTTTTCAATTGTATTGATTTGCTTGCTTTATTATTGTGGGACTGTCTCGGGAGTTCTATGGATCCTAACCCGGATCTGGGGATACCTTCTTAGAAAGTAGCAACAAGGCTGTGAGGGAACTGTACGGGGTATACCGACATGGTTGAAACAGTCTGCTACGTTGATGTGGCACTTTGGTGTGTACCGGTAACCCTTGAGTTCAGTCAAGGAGAGTACGGGGCCTCCGCGTGGTGTCGTGAAGCATCAACAGACCTTGAGAACCTTAATTGAACTATCTTGGCCTCTTTAGGGTAGTGAGATAACTGACTTTGGTGCAGTCCGAGGTTGGTTGATACTCGATACTACACTCAATTGAGGGTTGCTTTCCTGGAATATTTCGGTCGCCAATTCAGTGGCTAAATCGAAACGATGAACAATGAAAGCAATCCCGTGATATTGGGACCCTTAGAACCCGGTTACTTCTAATAGGACAGGTTGAGCCCACCAACTTCAAGAGGGTAATACCCAGACCCCATGCTGGCCTAAACTTTAAGGGTCTGTCTTGTGTGACTTGTGTGCCTTCGTACTTGACTACTTGTATACTTGTTGTTTGACATTCGAGTTTCTTGCAGGTTTTGTTTGTAGTCCTTAATTAGGACTCATAATAGGGTTTACTAAGTTTCTTGCAGGTTTTGGTTTGCAGTCCTTAATTGGGACTCGTAACGGGGTTACTTACATTATCCCATGCATAGCATAACATCATACCATTGCATACATCCTACATAGAGACTAACCCGTTTCAAGGATCTCAAGGGCTTGTGATGCAGGTCATGGTGAATTAACTATCCCAGCAAGGGGCAAAGAGGATTTATTTTCCTCTAGCCAAAGTTGTCAGGGGCTATGACCCACTTGATATGGTGAGCTCTGACCCTTGAAGAAGGTTCCCCTAACCAAGGTTGTTTGGAAGCCAAGACCAGACATGATGACTAAAGTCAGGGGCTATGACCCACTGGATATGGTGAGCCTTTGACCCTTGAAGAAGGACTCTCAACAAATATGAAGTTCTTTCAATCAAGCTACTGGGTTCCAAGTGCTAACAATTTTTTTTCTTGTCTACCCCGCGAGGTCCTTGAAAACATTACATGCATGTCATAACACATCATTGCATAACAGGTACCCTTGTTGCATGTCATTTACCCTTCTGCGCTGTTTATTTCAGCAATGGCTTCCCAACAAGATAACCAGGATCTTCATGCTCAAGAGACTCGGTTCAGGGAAATCCTCCTGAATCTATCCAAGGGGCAGGAAGAGCTGAGGACACTTCTCATGGGGACTTTGGTCAGGAACAGTGTTGAAGATGAACGGGTGAAACACCTGCAAGCTGAAATGGATACAATGAAAGCCCAGATGCTGGGGCAGGCGACTATCATTCAAGACTTAGCTCAAAGACAAGAAGAGCTCGGAGTTCTCATCAACCAACTGCTTCGGGTTAACCAACTGGGGCAAACGTCTAAGGGTAAAGAGCCAGTCATCGTTCAACCACCTTTGAGACAAGGAAATAAGGGGAGAGCTCCTCAAATGGCTCCGGTGTCACAAATTCAGCATCAACCTCACCAGCTTCAGCCAGACAAACCCAGGAGGCAATTCACCCAGCTCAACATGTCGCTGTTCTAGGCTTTACAATGCTTGTTGAGATTGAATCTGATCACATTCAGGGCTCATCCCCGGAACCCCAACACAGCATCTCCTATCTATGATCCCAATAAAAGGTGTGCCTACCACTCTGCCAGTCCAGGACATGATACAAATGAGTGTTGGGCTCTGAAGAACAAGATCCAGGACCTGATCGATGAAGGAGCATTGGAGTTCACACAAGATGGTCAGGCTGAGTTTTTCTACCACCCCTCCAAGGCTCACCAGTTGAAGTGACAAGCCCTGAGACGAAAAGACTTTTGTTCATTAGGATTTTCAAGTTGTAATTTCCTTTTGTTCAAACATTTACTCATGTTAAACGTTGTTATTTCATTAATGCATCGCATATGTCTGTTTTGAAGCAATATATTCGTATTCACTATATGCAAACTATTTTCATATTTTTTCTGATGATCAACGCTCGATTAATAATTCTAAGCCTCTTGAGGGAGGATGACGAAAACGATATCGCAATCTACAGTATGCTTTTGAACAGACCCCGCTGATGAGGTACAGGCATTGTTTCAATTCCTAAACACTGGAGTTATAAGGAAGATAATCCCTCGTCAACCCCTCTGAGCCAAAGAAGTAGGAGTTTTTCTTTTCGAAATTTAAAACCCTTAATCATAACCTGGGGCAGGGTAGTTCTCTCAGTTGATCCAAGTGCACAACAAATAGCACCAACGGAGTTCTTACAAAACAAAGAAAGACAATGATGGTTCCAAACGATCATAAAGAAAGGCAGTCATTATCTTTCAAAATAAAAACCCAATAAGTCAAAACCTATGAAGGAGACTTACAAAACTGGGGCATCCCGCTGACTGTAATCACAAAAGAAACAGTTCAGGCAAAATTTAGGGATAGCGAAATCAAAAAAGAAAGAGGTCATGCAAACCCGCAATAATAATAAAAAGGAATGACTGCCTATTCAGAATAAATCATCAATATCTGAACCATCATTGGAACGTCAGGACAAAGACTCAATCAAGGTCTAACGCACGATCAACTGAGTTTAGGTTTGGAGAACATCACGAAGAGCGGGTGGGTACAAATAAATTTGAGCCTTTATCCTTTGTTTCTTAAACCGTGAACCAGGCCACGTTATAACCCTCAAAAGTCCTAGCCGAAGCATGGGTTAGTTCGAAAGCATACTGTCACAAAGGTATCCTGACTCCTTAAAGGCCTACGGTAAATACGGAGTTGACACCACGTTTTACAAACATTCACTTGTTTTATGAAAAAGAATGCATTTTCAAAATCTTCAAGACAGACATGAGCTTTGCATTTTTGATATAACATTGTTTGCATATGACTATTTGTTTGAACAGCAGGGAAATTCGCACGATGAATACCTAGTGAACAAAAGCACTTCCAATCAAGGGGCAGACGTGATTATTGTCCATCATCTGGGGCAGTTAAGTCAAGATTCGGAGAATCTCTCAAAGGCCAAACAGCCTGGGGCAAATCTCCGCCTGAGTCACTTGGGGCATTCCAACAACGAATCTTGCCTGATCAAACACCTTCTGGTGGCATGACAAAATACTTCTAACAGGGGCAACTCCCTACATTCTGAGAGCGTGGATATAGTCGAAAAGAATACTACGCGTAATCAAAGACCCGCTAGGTTGACATACCTAGGCAAAAATAAGGGCTTCCCGGCGAACCAAAAGGGTTCGGGCAAAAATAAGGGATGAAATGAAAAGAATCTGTACACCCGACAAGTCGAAAACCTGAAAAGGCGGCTTGGGCAAAAATGGGTATCCCGATGGACTGAAAACCCGAAAGGGCGGTCCAGGCAAAAATTAGGGATCAAAGCGTACGACTATGTCCTGGCATCTCGTCACCTGTCTACCAGAAGATTTGTCAATTACCCCCACAGGTGCCTTCTCCCATAGAAACAGGGGCAATAATGAGTGGTCCGGGCGATCTAATTGCTCTATTCATCAAGGTACCAAGGTAAGTTCAGCTAAAGAACGTAACCAGATGTCTTGATTCCCCAGAGAGTGAGCCAGCAAGTCAGTGCACTCTCCCCGAGCAAAGTTACTGTCAACCTTAAGGAAGTTGGGTATCCTCTCGCAGATCTCAACATTCCCCAGCAATATATATGCATTCTTAACAAGCATCCCCGGCAGTCTCGGTCTAAAGATTGTTCTCCGGCGGTATATCAAACATTCAATGGAGTCATGTCCCCGGTACAATTCAAAGCTTCCCCAGGAGAGTCCAATCTAGTTCCCCGGGAAAGTTGGAATCTATCCCCCCAAGCAGTAAGCTTATCCCCAGTAGATTCTGGAAGCTTATCCTTGCAGAGCACGAACGCGTCTCCCGGCTTTATTCAAAGAGTTATTTCCCTACCAGGATATAACTGGGTTATCCTCAGCCAAAAGCCACAGAAAGAGCGTCCGCGACGAAGTCTTCTTATCCCCAGCGAAGTCTATCAACACTTCCAACACAACAAGGGTATCCCCAGCGAAGTTATCATCAACATTTCAGCAAGTACCTCTCTCCCCACAGAGTATTGCTCCCCAGCAAGATCGTTAGAGTACTTTTCTCCCTGCAGAGTAATCCATTCGCCAAGTTTATTCCCCAACGGAGTTATCTTCTCCTACTGGTATTCTTGCAACTATCATCCCCAGTGGAAGCAAAAATCTATTCTTCAACATCAGCCCAGGAGTGACTTCCTGGCACCCGTCAAGGATTTATTTTCCAAGACGAAAGCATACATTCATAAACATCACATACATCATTATAGCATGCATATACGCATCACTTCTTACCAATCTCATTTATGTTGAGAACATCATTGCTTGATCCATATCATGCATTGCATATGACTGACCTTTACCTTTCAGGAAAGATTCAGTTAAGTTCTTAGCTACATTTCAAGACCTAGACCGGTTCAGTTAAATCGACCCTAAGATTTTTCTGTTTCTTATCCAGTCAAAGGCCTTCTCTGGTTCAGTCAGATCGACCCTAAGATCTCCCTGTTTCTTATCCAGTTGAAGACATTTCAAGACCTACACCGGTTCAGTTAAATCGACCCTAAGATTTCTCTGTTTCTTATCCAGTCAAAGGCCTTCTCTGGTTCAGTCAGATCGACCCTAACATCTCCCTGTTTCTTATCCAGTTGAAGACATTTCAAGACCTAGACCGGTTCAGTTAAATCGACCCTAAGATTTTTCTGTTTCTTATCTAGTCAAAGGCCTTCTCTGGTTCAGTCAGATCGACCCTAAGATCTCCCTGTTTCTTATCCAGTTGAAGATTTCAAGACCTAGACCGGTTCAGTTAAATCGACCCTAAGATTTTTCTGTTTCTTATCCAGTCAAAGGCCTTCTCTAGTCCAGCTAAATTGACCCCTAACAGATCTTCCTGATAAAGACTCAGTAGAAGATATCCCAGATTCTCTCAGCGTTACTGTTGAGGTAGAAGTCGTCCAAGATTCTCTCAATGATACTGTTGAGGTTGAAGTCGCCTATGGTTCTCTCCCCGTTACTGCGGAGGTAGTAATCGTCCCCTGATTCTCTCAGCGTTACTGTTGAAGTAGAAGTCGCCCAAGATTCTCTCAGCGTTACTGTTGAGGTTGAAGTCGTCTATGGTTCTCTCCCCGTTACTGCGGAGATAGTAATCGTCCCCAGATTCTCTCAGCGTTACTGTTGAGGTAGAAGTCGCCCAGGATTCTCTCAGCGTTACTGTTGAGGTTGAAGTCGTCCAAGATTCTCTCAATGATACTGTTGAGGTAGAAGTCGCCCAGGTTTCTCTCAGCGTTACTGTTGAGGTTGAAGTCGCCTATGGTTCTCTCCCCGTTACTGCGGAGGTAGTAATCGTCCCCAGATTCTCTCAGCGTTACTATTGAGGTTGTAATCATCCAAGGTTCTCTCACCGTCCCGTTGAGGTAGTAACCATCCCTGGTTCATTCATCACCGTTTGAAGCTCCAGATTCAGCTCCTGTAACCAGTCAGGACACATCTATACAAAGAATCTGAAGACCAGCTCCTGTAACAGGTCAGGTAATCATTCTCTTTTGCAGGTACCAAGTTCTCGCTAAGGAATCTCTTACGCGATCGACATCCAGATGGCATCTATAAGCCCATCCACCTTCCATCATATCTTAGCATGGCATCTATAAGCCCATCATCCTATCCATCAATCTCCAAATGGCATCTATAAGCCCATTCCCCATATCACACTACTATGTGAGCGCAAATTTCTGGGCACTCTAGTGTTCAATCATCTTCCACCTTCGGATTACGAAAGGCACGTCAGCCAATCTGCATCCTCAGGTCTAAGAAGATTGAACAGGGGCAACTGTTGTACCCCAAAATTTGCCCTCCCATATTCTTCAAGAATTGCAAAGAGCATGCTTCAAAATTCCCCAAGGGTTGCACAGTTCAAGGGCCTCCTAACAGTCAAAAACTAGGGTTTTGGTTCTGACAAAGAAATTGAAGTTTCCAAGGGTCCAATCAAGTCCCACATGCCTAAAAACATGGTCAAGCATCCTCATACCAAGTTTCAAGACTTACAGCACAAAATTGCACAGTCAAAAACCCTAATTGCACTACAGTCAACTATAGGGGCAAAATGGTCATTTGACAGTCAAAAGTTCAATTTTTTTGTAAACATCTCATTTTGAGGCCACAAACATCATTTGATCAATGCTTGATCATGATTCTCAAGGTATGGCTCAAAACGTCTCAAGATGCAAAAGTTTCCATATTTGGACAGTTGAAAAAGTCAACTGTAACTTGACCAAGGCATAACTTCCACATGGTTTATCAGAAAAATTTCATCCAAAGCTCATTTTGAAGAGAAAGACATTTCCTACAACTCCTCTTCACACTCCAAGTCCAAGAAATGCTCTCACAAAAAGTTATCAATTTCAACATTAAAGGTCATTTTCAAAAGTCAACAAAAAGGGACTTTAAGTCAAAGGCCATACCTTGAGATTGGTAAATCAAAATGACATGGTACCAAAAGCATTGGTTAGAGGACTTCAAGACCTTTCCAAAATGTCCAAGAACATGATCAAAGCTTAAAAATTGAGCAAGATATGCCTTGTGGAAGTTGGGAAATTTTTGGATATTTTGAAAAGTCAACTTTGCTTCAAATGTCTTAAAATTGCTAATGGGCCACATTTTCTTCCAAGATTGATCATCCAAAGCATGTGCAAGACCATTTGGCTCAAAGGGAAGTTATTCATCATTTTTATTTATTTATTTGAATTTTTAATTGCTAATAATTCATTTAATTAAAATAAATATGTGGAAAATACCAAAGCAAGTCAATCAAATCTTTTTATGCATGGAATAACTTCAGATTTTCGTGCATTATTAGATAGGGAAAGAATCAATGTGATTTGCCATGATTGGAATCAAATATGCATGAAAAAGATTGAAAAATTATATGCATAAAAATCAAATATCTTTCCATCAATGCCAAGGTTTTTTGGATCCAATTTTCAACCCTAATCATTCCATACATAAGCAGGATGTAAACCCTAGTGCAAAAAGACATGAAGGCTGCGCCAGAAAAGAAGAACAAAGTTTGAGTTTTTATCAAAAAAATCAAAAACTGAAAGTGGCCTTAGAGGACGATTCAGAGGAAAAGATTGATCCCATTAGCTTGCCAAGACATTACTGAAGCTAACTGAATACTTTTCCACGTCCATAGCCTCAAGAATTGGTACCTAGCAATCAAACTGTTTCATCCTTTTTGCATAATCGTATCTGATCATTCATGCCATAATTTTGAGTTCTAATGATTGTTTTGTATTGTTCTTATCATTCTGAAGCTAACCATATAGTTTGATTGAGTTTTTATGCGTCGTACGTGATTTCACCATGGAAACATGCTAGGGTTCCTCAAGCTTCGAATTGGGTATTTTCATATACTGTAAAATTAAGACTTCTCAGTACCATGGTTAAATTCAGGACACTTGGACGAATCGAACGCAACAGTCGCGCCCAATTTATGAAGCAAGATGACCTAATCGCTATTCTTGAAAAGGGCATATTTTGGGGGGGTTTAAAACCCCCGCTAATTCCTTTTATGTTTCAGGTAAAATGCAAACGAGGAAGAAGAAGACTAGGTGGCAAGGCATGGTTGGCTCGTTTGAATTTCGCGCTAAAATTATTCATTAACTCTTATTTTGCTTTATGGTATTTGTGTTCTATACTATGTACAAAGCGCGTTCACAGCTCCACTGGTCAGGCTTGGCATTGGTAATCTCTAGGACCTGGGTTCGAATCCCAGGTCCCCCTCCCTTTCAATAATATTTTTTCTAATATCATCCTGTGCAGTTTCTTCCCTGAAGACCATCATACACTCACAATCCAGGCACGCCACATGGCTACTGAAGGCAATCCAAAGGCCTTGATTTGAAGAGTACCATAGGCATAAGTCAATGAAGCTGCACGTGGCCAATAAAGTCAACAAGGCCAGGAAATTATTGGGCCTGAGTTGCTAAGTTATACCTCCAGATTGGGGACAGAACCCCCCATGGTTTGTTTTTATTCTTTTTTTATATTTTTCTATTTTATTTGTTCTAGTTTAATTTTCATTTAAAACTTTGAATTAATATTTTCATAAAAATATAAAAATAATATAAAAACCAGAAAAGACAAAAAATAAATATATTTGATTTAATATTTCTTTGTAAATAAATTATATCATTTAATTCTAGGTTTAATTTCAAGCATTTTTCTTAATAAATAAAAATTTGTAGAATTAGGTTAATTACTTTTATCTTTTCTTTTTCTTTTATCATTATAATAATTAATTACTTATTTTTGTAAATAAAATTGCATTAATTAATTAGGTTTAATTTTAGGATTATATTTTAATATTTCCTTAATAAATTAAAAAATAGCTAGAATTAGGTTTAAATTTCATTTAATTCTCTCATAAAAAACCCTAAATATAAAAAACTCCAAAAACTCAAAAAATAATTTCTTTTTATTTTAATTTAATTAATTTGTTAATCATAATTTAATTTCATTAAAAAGGGTCCAACGCCCTCGCTTTCGATTATTAATTTGTTTCGCACATTTTATTTCTTATAATATTAATGTAATTCTCCCAAAGCCGTGTAAATTTATATTTCTCGCACTTTCTTTTATTTTATGTCAAATCGGGTCCTGGATTTAATTTTGGCGATGTGGACCCGCGCCTTTGTAATAGTTTAGGAACTTTATACTTCTCGCAACTTTTTAACTGCTAATAATTGCATGCAAGAATGAATGTCTAAATAAAAACAAACGCGTAGATCACCCATGACATGACAAGACAAAATATCTGAATCTGACACACAAATCACACACCACCCCTAGGGTACGCCTCACTGTTGCCTTGCCTCTCGAAAGGTGATCGTCGAGTAGAGGATGTCTTAGTAAGTCCTCATGATCCGGGAACCTGGCATGAGGGTAGCTTCTAAGGTGTCTTCCTATTGCTCCGATGATCGCTGTCCCTAACCTCGAATTGACCCGAACACCTCCAACGGTGGTGCTACCTACCTCTCAATGGTGGGATGGCACTACTTTAAAGGACATTTACACAGACGAATTCCTTAGGGTAGGTAGACGACTCTAGATACTTGCTCTAATTTCAAAACAAATCAAAAAGACTTTTCACACCGACACCTTTTCAAAAATCTTTCGAAAGCAATTTTTCAAACACTCTTGAGGACCGATACAAGAGTCGAACTGGAATTTTCAAAGAAACTTTTTAAAACCCACATTGAAAAGCAAACAAACCATTTTTGAAAACACAAGTGAGCAAGTATCTAAGAGCCCATGGATAACCATGGATAGAAAGGGTGCTAACACCTTCTCTTTCTATAATCTACCTCCCGAACCAAGAGCAATCTCTATAAGGAATTTTTCTGTGCTTTTGTCCTTTCCATTTGGAGAAAATAAAAGACGGTGGCGACTCTTGCTTACCGCGACATTTCGCGAACCAGCTTAAAAAACAGTCAGTTCTATTTCCACCGATCACAGAACTGGCGACTCTGCTGGGGACTTAAACTTAAAGTGAGGTGTACCTTAGGATAGTTCATAAATGTGTTTTCAATTGTATTGATTTGCTTGCTTTATTATTGTGGGACTGTCTCGGGAGTTCTATGGATCCTAACCCGGATCTGGGGATACCTTCTTAGAAAGTAGCAACAAGGTTGTGAGGGAACTGTGTGGGGTATACCGACATGGTTGAAACAGTCTGCTACGTTAATGTGGCACTTTGGTGTGTACCGGTAACCCTTGAGTTCAGTCAAGGAGAGTACGGGGCCTCCGCGTGGTGTCGTGAAGCATCAACAGACCTTAGGAACCTTAATTGAACTATCTTGGCCTCTTTAGGGTAGTGAGATAACTGACTTTGGTGCAGTCCGAGGTTGGTTGATACTCGATACTACACTCAATTGAGGGTTGCTTTCCTGGAATATTTCGGTCGCCAGTTCAGTGGCTAAATCGAAACGATGAACAATGAAAGCAATCCCGTGATATTGGGACCCTTAGAACCCGGTTACTTCTAATAGGACAGGTTGAGCCCACCAACTTCAAGAGGGTAATACCCAGACCCCGTGCTGGCCTAAACTTTAAGGGTCTGTCTTGTGTCACTTGTGTGCCTTCGTACTTGACTACTTGTATACTTGTTGTCTGACATTCGAGTTTCTTGCAGGTTTTGTTTGTAGTCCTTAATTAGGACTCATAATAGGGTTTACTAAGTTTCTTGCAGGTTTTGGTTTGCAGTCCTTAATTGGGACTCGTAACGGGGTTACTTACATTATCCCATGCATAGCATAACATCATACCATTGCATACATCCTACATAGAGACTAACCCGTTTCAAGGATCTCAAGGGCTTGTGATGCAGGTCATGGTGAATTAACTATCCCAGCAAGGGGCAAAGAGGATTTATTTTCCTCTAGCCAAAGTTGTCAGGGGCTATGACCCACTTGATATGGTGAGCTCTGACCCTTGAAGAAGGTTCCCCTAACCAAGGTTGTTTGGAAGCCAAGACCAGACATGATGACTAAAGTCAGGGGCTATGACCCACTGGATATGGTGAGCCTTTGACCCTTGAAGAAGGACTCTCAACAAATATGAAGTTCTTTCAATCAAGCTACTGGGTTCCAAGTGCTAACAATTTTTTTTCTTGTCTACCCCGCGAGGTCCTTGAAAACATTACATGCATGTCATAACACATCATTGCATAACAGGTACCCTTGTTGCATGTCATTTACCCTTCTGCGCTGTTTATTTCAGCAATGGCTTCCCAACAAGATAACCAGGACCTTCATGCTCAAGAGACTCGGTTCGGGGAAATCCTCCTGAATCTATCCAAGGGGCAGGAAGAGCTGAGGACACTTCTCATGGGGACTTTGGTCAGGAACAGTGCTGAAGATGAACGGCTGAAACACCTGCAAGCTGAAATGGATACAATGAAAGCCCAGATGCTGGGGCAGGCGTCTATCATTCAAGACTTAGCTCAAAGACAAGAAGAGCTCGGAGTTCTCATCAACCAACTGCTTCGGGTTAACCAACTGGGGCAAATGTCTAAGGGTAAAGAGCCAGTCATCGTTCAACCACCTTTGAGACAAGGAAATAAGGGGAGAGCTCCTCAAATGGCTCTGGTGTCACAAATTCAGCATCAACCTCACCAGCTTCAGCCAGACAAACCCAGGAGGCAATTCACCCAGCTCAACATGTCGCTGTTCCAGGCTTTACAACGCTTGTTGAGATTGAATCTGATCACATTAAGGGCTCATCCCAGGAACCCCAACACAGCATCTCCTATCTATGATCCCAATAAAAGGCGTGCCTACCACTCTTCCAGTCCAGGACATGATACAAATGAGTGTTGGGCTCTGAAGAACAAGATCCAGGACCTGATCGATGAAGGAGCATTGGAGTTCACACAAGATGGTCAGGCTGAGTTTTTCTACCACCCCTCCAAGGCTCACCAGTTGAAGTGACAAGCCCTGAGACGAAAAGACTTTTATTCATTAGGATTTTCAAGTTGTAATTTCCTTTTGTTCAAACATTTACTCATGTTAAACGTTGTTATTTCATTAATGCATCGCATATGTCTGTTTTGAAGCAATATATTCGTATTCACTATATGCAAACTATTTTCATATTTTTTCTGATGATCAACGCTCGATTAATAATTCTAAGCCTCTTGAGGGAGGATGACGAAAACGATATCGCAATCTATAGTATGCTTTTGAATAGACCCTGCTGATGAGGTACAGGCATTGTTTCAATTCCTAAACACTGGAGTTATAAGGAAGATAATCCCTCGTCAACCCCTCTGAGCCAAAGAAGTAGGAGTTTTTCTTTTCGAAATTTAAAACCCTTAATCATAACCTGGGGCAGGGTAGTTCTCTCAGTTGATCCAAGTGCACAACAAATAGCACCAACGGAGTTCTTACAAAACAAAGAAAGACAGTGATGGTTCCAAACGATCATAAAGAAAGGCAGTCATTATATTTCAAAATAAAAACCCAATAAGTCAAAACCTAGAAGGAGACTTACAAAACTGGGGCATCCCGCTGACTGTAATCACAAAAGAAACAGTTCAGGAAAAATTTAGGGATAGCGAAATCAAAAAAGAAAGAGGTCATGCAAACCCGCAACAATAATAAAAAGGAATGACTGCCTATTCAGAATAAATCATCAATATCTGAACCATCATTGGAACGTCAGGACAAAGACTCAATCAAGGTCTAACGCACGATCAACTGAGTTTAGGTTTGGAGAACATCACGAAGAGCGGGTGGGTACAAATAAATTTGAGCCTTTATCCTTTGTTTCTTAAACCGTGAACCAGGCCACGTTATAACCCTCAAAAGTCCTAGCCGAAGCATGGGTTAGTTCGAAAGCATACTGTCACAAAGGTATCCTGACTCCTTAAAGGCCTACGGTAAATACGGAGTTGACATCACGTTTTACAAACATTCACTTGTTTTATGAAAAAGAATGCATTTTCAAAATCTTCAAGACAGACATGAGCTTTGCATTTTTGATATAACATTGTTTGCATATGACTATTTGTTTGAACAGCAGGGAAATTCGCACGATGAATACCTAGTGAACAAAAGCACTTCCAATCAAGGGGCAGACGTGATTATTGTCCATCATCTGGGGCAGTTAAGTCAAGATTCGGAGAATCTCTCAAAGGCCAAACAGCCTGGGGCAAATCTCCGCCTGAGTCACTTGGGGCATTCCAACAACGAATCTTGCCTGATCAAACACCTTCTGGTGGCATGACAAAACACTTCTAACAGGGGCAACTCCCTACATTCTGAGAGCGTGGATATAGTCGAAAAGAATACTACGCGTAATCAAAGACCCGCTAGGTTGACATACCTAGGCAAAAATAAGGGCTTCCCGGCGAACCAAAAGGGTTCGGGCAAAAATAAGGGATGAAATGAAAAGAATCTGTACACCCGACAAGTCGAAAACCTGAAAAGGCGGCTTGGGCAAAAATGGGTATCCCGATGGACTGAAAACCCGAAAGGGCGGTCCAGGCAAAAATTAGGGATCAAAGCGTACGACTATGTCCTGGCATCTCGTCACCTGTCTACCAGAAGATTTGTCAATTACCCCCACAGGTGCCTTCTCCCATAGAAACAGGGGCAATAATGAGTGGTCCGGGCGATCTAATTGCTCTATTCATCAAGGTACCAAGGTAAGTTCAGCTAAAGAACGTAACCATATGTCTTGATTCCCCAGAGAGTGAGCCAGCAAGTCAGTGCACTCTCTCCGAGCAAAGTTACTGTCAACCTTAAGGAAGTTGGGTATCCTCCCGCAGATCTCAACATTCCCCAGCAATATATATGCATTCTTAACAAGCATCCCCGGCAGTCTCGGTCTAAAGATTGTTCTCCGGCGGTATATCAAACATTCAATGGAGTCATGTCCCCGGTACAATTCAAAGCTTCCCCAGGAGAGTCCAATCTAGTTCCCCGGGAAAGTTGGAATCTATCCCCCCAAGCAGTAAGCTTATCCCCAGTAGATTCTGGAAGCTTATCCTTGCAGAGCACGAACGCGTCTCCCGGCTTTATTCAAAGAGTTATTTCCCTACCAGGATATAACTGGGTTATCCTCAGCCAAAAGCCACAGAAAGAGCGTCCGCGACGAAGTCTTCTTATCCCCAGCGAAGTCTATCAACACTTCCAACACAACAAGGGTATCCCCAGCGAAGTTATCATCAACATTTCAGCAAGTACCTCTCTCCCCACAGAGTATTGCTCCCCAGCAAGATCGTTAGAGTACTTTTCTCCCTACAGAGTAATCCATTCGCCAAGTTTATTCCCCAACGGAGTTATCTTCTCCTACCGGTATTCTTGCAACTATCATCCCCAGTGGAAGCAAAAATCTATTCTTCAACATCAGCCCAGGAGTGACTTCCTGGCACCCGTCAAGGATTTATTTTCGAAGACAAAAGCATACATTCATAAACATCACATACATCATTATAGCATGCATATACGCATCACTTCTTACCAATCTCATTTATGTTGAGAACATCATTGCTTGATCCATATCATGCATTGCATATGACTGACCTTTACCTTTCAGGAAAGATTCAGTTAAGTTCTTAGCTACATTTCAAGACCTAGACCGGTTCAGTTAAATCGACCCTAAGATTTTTCTGTTTCTTATCCAGTCAAAGGCCTTCTCTGGTTCAGTCAGATCGACCCTAAGATCTCCCTGTTTCTTATCCAGTTGAAGACATTTCAAGACCTACACCGGTTCAGTTAAATCGACCCTAAGATTTCTCTGTTTCTTATCCAGTCAAAGGCCTTCTCTGGTTCAGTCAGATCGACCCTAACATCTCCCTGTTTCTTATCCAGTTGAAGACATTTCAAGACCTAGACCGGTTCAGTTAAATCGACCCTAAGATTTTTCTGTTTCTTATCCAGTCAAAGGCCTTCTCTGGTTCAGTCAGATCGACCCTAAGATCTCCCTGTTTCTTATCCAGTTGAAGATTTCAAGACCTAGACCGGTTCAGTTAAATCGACCCTAAGATTTTTCTGTTTCTTATCCAGTCAAAGGCCTTCTCTAGTCCAGCTAAATTGACCCCTAACAGATTTTCCTGATAAAGACTCAGTAGAAGATATCCCAGATTCTCTCAGCGTTACTGTTGAGGTAGAAGTCGTCCAAGATTCTCTCAATGATACTGTTGAGGTTGAAGTCGCCTATGGTTCTCTCCCCGTTACTGCGGAGGTAGTAATCGTCCCCTGATTCTCTCAGCGTTACTGTTGAAGTAGAAGTCGCCCAAGATTCTCTCAGCGTTACTGTTGAGGTTGAAGTCGTCTATGGTTCTCTCCCCGTTACTGAGGAGATAGTAATCGTCCCCAGATTCTCTCAGCGTTACTGTTGAGGTAGAAGTCGCCCAGGATTCTCTCAGCGTTACTGTTGAGGTTGAAGTCGTCCAAGATTCTCTCAATGATACTGTTGAGGTAGAAGTCGCCCAGGTTTCTCTCAGCGTTACTGTTGAGGTTGAAGTCGCCTATGGTTCTCTCCCCGTTACTGCGGAGGTAGTAATCGTCCCCAGATTCTCTCAGCGTTACTATTGAGGTTGTAATCATCCAAGGTTCTCTCACCGTCCCGTTGAGGTAGTAACCATCCCTGGTTCATTCATCACCGTTTGAAGCTCCAGATTCAGCTCCTGTAACCAGTCAGGACACATCTATACAAAGAATCTGAAGACCAGCTCCTGTAACAGGTCAGGTAATCATTCTCTTTTGCAGGTACCAAGTTCTCGCTAAGGAATCTCTTACGCGATCGACATCCAGATGGCATCTATAAGCCCATCCACCTTCCATCATCTCTTAGCATGGCATCTATAAGCCCATCATCCTATCCATCAATCTCCAAATGGCATCTATAAGCCCATTCCCCATATCACACTACTATGTGAGCGCAAATTTCTGGGCACTCTAGTGTTCAATCATCTTCCACCTTCGGATTACGAAAGGCACGTCAGCCAATCTGCATCCTCAGGTCTAAGAAGATTGAACAGGGGCAACTGTTGTACCCCAAAATTTGCCCTCCCATATTCTTCAAGAATTGCAAAGAGCATGCTTCAAAATTCCCCAAGGGTTGCACAGTTCAAGGGCCTCCTAACAGTCAAAAACTAGGGTTTTGGTTCTGACAAAGAAATTGAAGTTTCCAAGGGTCCAATCAAGTCCCACATGCCTAAAAACATGGTCAAGCATCCTCATACCAAGTTTCAAGACTTACAGCACAAAATTGCACAGTCAAAAACCCTAATTGCACTACAGTCAACTATAGGGGCAAAATGGTCATTTGACAGTCAAAAGTTCAATTTTTTTGTAAACATCTCATTTTGAGGCCACAAACATCATTTGATCAATGCTTGATCATGATTCTCAAGGTATGGCTCAAAACGTCTCAAGATGCAAAAGTTTCCATATTTGGACAGTTGAAAAAGTCAACTGTAACTTGACCAAGGCATAACTTCCACATGGTTTATCAGAAAAATTTCATCCAAAGCTCATTTTGAAGAGAAAGACATTTCCTACAACTCCTCTTCACACTCCAAGTCCAAGAAATGCTCTCACAAAAAGTTATCAATTTCAACATTAAAGGTCATTTTCAAAAGTCAACAAAAAGGGACTTTAAGTCAAAGGCCATACCTTGAGATTGGTAAATCAAAATGACATGGTACCAAAAGAATTGGTTAGAGGACTTCAAGACCTTTCCAAAATGTCCAAGAACATGATCAAAGCTTAAAAATTGAGCAAGATATGCCTTGTGGAAGTTGGGAAATTTTTGGATATTTTGAAAAGTCAACTTTGCTTCAAATGTCTTAAAATTGCTAATGGGCCACATTTTCTTCCAAGATTGATCATCCAAAGCATGTGCAAGACCATTTGGCTCAAAGGGAAGTTATTCATCATTTTTATTTATTTATTTGAATTTTTAATTGCTAATAATTCATTTAATTAAAATAAATATGTGGAAAATACCAAAGCAAGTCAATCAAATCTTTTTATGCATGGAATAACTTCAGATTTTCGTGCATTATTAGATAGGGAAAGAATCAATGTGATTTGCCATGATTGGAATCAAATATGCATGAAAAAGATTGAAAAATTATATGCATAAAAATCAAATATCTTTCCATCAATGCCAAGGTTTTTTGGATCCAATTTTCAACCCTAATCATTCCATACATAAGCAGGATGTAAACCCTAGTGCAAAAAGACATGAAGGCTGCGCCAGAAAAGAAGAACAAAGTTTGAGTTTTTATCAAAAAAATCAAAAACTGAAAATGGCCTTAGAGGACGATTCAGAGGAAAAGATTGATCCCATTAGCTTGCCAAGACATTACTGAAGCTAACTGAATACTTTTCCACGTCCATAGCCTCAAGAATTGGTACCTAGCAATCAAACTGTTTCATCCTTTTTGCATAATCGTATCTGATCATTCATGCCATAATTTTGAGTTCTAATGATTGTTTTGTATTGTTCTTATCATTCTGAAGCTAACCATATAGTTTGATTGAGTTTTTATGCGTCGTACGTGATTTCACCATGGAAACATGCTAGGGTTCCTCAAGCTTCGAATTGGGTATTTTCATATACTGTAAAATTAAGACTTCTCAGTACCATGGTTAAATTCAGGACACTTGGACGAATCGAACGCAACAGTCGCGCCCAATTTATGAAGCAAGATGACCTAATCGCTATTCTTGAAAAGGGCATATTTTGGGGGGGTTTAAAACCCCCGCTAATTCCTTTTATGTTTCAGGTAAAATGCAAACGAGGAAGAAGAAGACTAGGTGGCAAGGCATGGTTGGCTCGTTTGAATTTCGCGCTAAAATTATTCATTAACTCTTATTTTGCTTTATGGTATTTGTGTTCTATACTATGTACAAAGCGCGTTCACAGCTCCACTGGTCAGGCTTGGCATTGGTAATCTCTAGGACCTGGGTTCGAATCCCAGGTCCCCCTCCCTTTCAATAATATTTTTTCTAATATCATCCTGTGCAGTTTCTTCCCTGAAGACCATCATACACTCACAATCCAGGCACGCCACATGGCTACTGAAGGCAATCCAAAGGCCTTGATTTGAAGAGTACCATAGGCATAAGTCAATGAAGCTGCACGTGGCCAATAAAGTCAACAAGGCCAGGAAATTATTGGGCCTGAGTTGCTAAGTTATACCTCCAGATTGGGGACAGAACCCCCTATGGTTTGTTTTTATTCTTTTTTTATATTTTTCTATTTTATTTGTTCTAGTTTAATTTTCATTTAAAACTTTGAATTAATATTTTCATAAAAATATAAAAATAATATAAAAACCAGAAAAGACAAAAAATAAATATATTTGATTTAATATTTCTTTGTAAATAAATTATATCATTTAATTCTAGGTTTAATTTCAAGCATTTTTCTTAATAAATAAAAATTTGTAGAATTAGGTTAATTACTTTTATCTTTTCTTTTTCTTTTATCATTATAATAATTAATTACTTATTTTTGTAAATAAAATTGCATTAATTAATTAGGTTTAATTTTAGGATTATATTTTAATATTTCCTTAATAAATTAAAAAATAGCTAGAATTAGGTTTAAATTTCATTTAATTCTCTCATAAAAAACCCTAAATATAAAAAACTCCAAAAACTCAAAAAATAATTTCTTTTTATTTTAATTTAATTAATTTGTTAATCATAATTTAATTTCATTAAAAAGGGTCCAACGCCCTCGCTTTCGATTATTAATTTGTTTCGCACATTTTATTTCTTATAATATTAATGTAATTCTCCCAAAGCCGTGTAAATTTATATTTCTCGCACTTTCTTTTATTTTATGTCAAATCGGATCCTGGATTTAATTTTGGCGATGTGGACCCGCGCCTTTGTAATAGTTTAGGAACTTTATACTTCTCGCAACTTTTTAACTGCTAATAATTGCATGCAAGAATGAATGTCTAAATAAAAACAAACGCGTAGATCACCCATGACATGACAAGACAAAATATCTGAATCTGACACACAAATCACACACCACCCCTAGGGTACGCCTCACTGTTGCCTTGCCTCTCGAAAGGTGATCGTCGAGTAGAGGATGTCTTAGTAAGTCCTCATGATTCGGGAACCTGGCATGAGGGTAGCTTCTAAGGTGTCTTCCTATTGCTCCGGTGATCACTGTCCCTAACCTCGAATTGACCCGAACACCTCCAACGGTGGTGCTACCTACCTCTCAATGGTGGGATGGCACTACTTTAAAGGACATTTACACAGACGAATTCCTTAGGGTAGGTAGACGACTCTAGATACTTGCTCTAATTTCAAAATAAATCAAAAAGACTTTTCACACCGACACCTTTTCAAAAAGCTTTCGAAAGCAATTTTTCAAACACTCTTGAGGACCGATGCAAGAGTCGAACTGGAATTTTCAAAGAAACTTTTTAAAACCCACATTGAAAAGAAAACAAACCATTTTTGAAAACACAAGTGAGCAAGTATCTAAGAGCCCATGGATAACCATGGATAGAAAGGGTGCTAACACCTTCTCTTTCTATAATCTACCTCCCGAACCGAGAGCAATCTCTATAAGGAATTTTTCTGTGCTTTTGTCCTTTCCATTTGGAGAAAATAAAAGACGGTGGAGACTCTTGCTTACCGCGACATTTCGCGAACCAGCTTAAAAAACAGTCAGTTCTATTTCCACCGATCACAATCATCCAAAACCGAACCGAACTGCAAGTAAATTTATCTTTGGATCAGATGATTTTTTGTCTTAAAACTGATCCAAATTGAACCGCGAACACCCCTACATGAAACTCCTTCAACAGGACTCTAGAAAACTAGCTGAACAAGTTGTTTCGACTAAGCATACTCTGGATAGTTTCAAAGGCCACCTTCACATCGACATATAACATGTTTGAATACTCTCTCTATTGGGTGAAGGTGTGAAATGGAAAGCTCATTTGATTTTCCTTTTGAAATCTCTTTACCCGCTTTCTTATCTTTAACCAATTGATTCCCTTGTTTTTTTCTTTTAGCCGTTGAGAGGAAACAAAGCATAAAAGACAAAGCCGTAATTGCAGCTTCGAAGAGAACTGATGTTGCCTCCTCCAAGGGTGATGATCAAATCGAAGAACCTATTTTGACAAAGGTTACAACAAAGTTAATGCTCACGTACTTCAATACTTCATTATTATCATATATCCATTATTTTGCTAACATTTTTTCGCCAATCCAGATAATTCGAAAACCTCTACCAACTCCAAGGTAACGAAAATAAGCTCAACCCCCACCTATACCAATTGAATCAAATCCTGAAGATCTCTCTCCTGATACAACGAAGCCATAAAAAAAGAAGGCAAAAATCACCGACTTAATCCCTGAACAAAAAATTATTGTATCCAAGCCAATTAATTTTGCTGCTCACAGAGTGTTGTACCCCAAAATTTTCCCTCCCATTTTCTTCAAGATATATCCTCATGCTCCTAGGGTTTTGAATTGCTCAAGGTTACTCAAAGTTGGACCAGACAAATCCTCTTCCTAAGCAGTTGACCTACCACGAGGGTTTAACATTTCTAAAGTAAAATTGAGCTTATAATGGCTCAAGTGGATTCCATGGTTTCTTATATGTCTCGAAGAATGCTCATGCCAAATTTCAAGCCTTGCATAACAAGTTTGCTCAGTCAATTGCTCAGATGAATGAAAATCAACTATATTGGACAAAAGTCAACTATGGCCAACATACAATCAAAATTCCAAATCTTTGGTCAACATCAAGATTTTGAAGTCACATTCATCATTTGATCAAGGGTTAATCATGATTCATCAAGAAAACTCAAGATTCATCAAAAGACAAAAGTTACCAAATTAGGGTTTTCTTAAGGAGAAGTCAACTGAACTTTGACAAAGCATAACTTTCACATGATTCATCATGAAATTCTCAACCAAAGATCATTTTGAAGGAAATTCACATCTCTACAACATTTTCTCTCTAAGCGCAAGTCTAAAAAATGCTTCATTTGAGAGATATGGGCCAAAACATTATATGTCATTTCAAAAGTCAACAAAAAGAAACTTTTGTCAAAGAAATTTACATCAAGATAAAGTCTTAAAATGAAAAAATGATCAACACATAGATTGTAGGGGATATCTTAAGCTTTCCAAAAAGTAAAACATCACCTTCATATGATAAAAATTGAGAGATTTAAGATTGGTACAAGTTGGGAAATTTTGAGAAAATGCATGAAACCCAAATTGATCAAACTTAAATTTTTGGACTAGTGGGCTTATCTTTTAAAGTCCAAACGTGTTATAGACCTCATAATGGACCTCTAAATCTATTCATACACCCTTTTAATTTTTTATTTCATTTATTTTAATTTTATTCATTTAAATTCAAAATTAAATTAAATAAACATTAAAGGGAGGTGTAAGGCTTAGAAGGCTTTTTATTCAAACATATTGGAGGCCCAAGATCATGAAAGAAACTGTTTGGAGCTTATTTTTGCATCAAATATCCATATTTTTTCTTATTTCAAATTCTATTTTAAAACAAAATCAAAGATTTGTTTTGCAAGGTATCCAAGCCCATTCCTTTAACCTAATTGTCTCCTATAAGTATCCTTTATCTTCAGACAAGAGAAAAACACGAAACCCATGCAAGAAATCAGCTTCCAAAACTTCAAATTTTTTTAAAACTAGGGCAAACTTGAAACCCTCTTTCTAGCTCTCCTCAAGATCAACCAACCGTTCCAATCAATTCCAGAAGTCCCATAAAGTAAGTATGGATCATTCTTGGTGATCAAAGGCGAATGAAACACGCATTCATGCAATTTGTATTTTATTTTTGTCATGTTTTGATGTGAACTAACGTTTCTAATGTGTTCTTGAGGTGTATTAGTACAGGTCTAAGCCATCACATGGGTCCTATAATGCCAGGATGAGAGGTTGCCATTCTTGAACCGATTTACCATATTTGCTTCATATTTCTTTATAAAAGGAGAATTAGCAAAAACCAAGGCCACCATTGAACTCGCAAGGGTCAAATTAAGGGGGAGGGGTTGGGTCTTCTTGGATCACTAACGCTCCTTATTTTGCTGGTTGAAGAAAACAAGTCGCTGGAGAAGAAGACCGGAGTAGGGCTCCGACGCCTTTCAGACCCAACCAATTTTGTTTATTTTATATTTTTTGATTCCTGTCATAATATCGGATGTAACAGGCACCCTAGTGGCAAGAAAGCGCGCTTTAAGGCATGAGTCTATGAGGGCGTGGGTTCGATCCCTGTCTTTTGCTCTTTTTTATATTTTCTCATTTATCATGTAGGTTTACAATATAATCTCCAGAGCCTGTTTCCTATCACCAACCAACACTTGGCTTAGTGGAAAACTATGTAGTTGTGAAGCTTGAGGGTGTGGGTTCAACACCCACCCCATGCATTTTCCTTCTTTATTCTGATTTTCTTTGATTTTTCTTTCCCTAACCCTAATTCCTTTTAATTAACCTAAAAATAAACCCTTTTTAAACCATAATTAATTAGGTTTAGGTTTTTTTAATTAACCTTTAACCTTTTTGTTTTTTAATTAACTAATTAGTTAGCTATTTTTTCAAATACTAAAATTAATTAGAATTTTTATAGGTTTTTTTGATTAATTATCATCATAAATCTTTTTTTTCCACAAAAAACCCTAACAAACATTCAAACTGCTTTTTCTACTTTTTTCTTTATTTCTTTTTCTTTCATTTGTATTTACATTTTCTAGATCAAGTGTATATGGTGTGTTCAACTATAATAGCTTAGATTCACTTTTATCGCATTTTTTCTTATTATGTATATGCTTCCGGGATGTAATAGATGTAGGTTTTATTTCCCGCATTTCATTCTTATGTAATTGCCCAGAAGCCTTGTAATAGCTTAGGTTTACATTCTGCACTTTACATTCTGCTCTTATTCTTTTATGTTAGTACTTAGGGTTTGTATGTTAAGACTAAAGTCAACCGATAACAAAACCCTAATTTCAAGATAAATATAATTGAATTGAATACTCTTCTCACACTCGCACCTTTAGGGTAACCTCTCTTTGTTAACCTTCGAAATAACAGTCATGTCCCTCGAAAGTAAGGATGCTTTAGCAAAGATCCTCGATACAAAAGATCATAGTCCCTCGATAACTCTTCGATGTTGCCTACGAAAAATGATCTAGTCCCTCCGATACAATTGCTAAAGTATCCTTACATGTTTCTTTCGATGACTGTACGATGACCCTTCATCTGTCCCTTCTTATCCAATAGATAGGGATACCTGCCAATTAATGGTACTGTTGTACCCCAAAATTTTCCCTCCTATTTTTCATACAAGATATAATCCTAGGGTTTCCCGGATATTCAAGTTGGCTAAAAGATTGAACAAACATATTCTCCTCCGAGGTAGTAAATCAGCAATTAGGATTTTGCAATTCTCAAAAGAAAATGAGTTTTCAAAGATCCAATTGGCCTTCATAGGTATTCATGCTTCCTCAAGGTTGCAGTTCTGATTTCTTCAAGCTACAAGATTTTGAGACGATTATGTCTGTTCATGGTCACATGTGATGTCGCTCACGGGTTTATCTTCAAAGAATCGGAAGAAATTTGAGTTTGGAAGACTTTAAAATTATCAAATCATCGCAAGGCATTTGATTGATTTTGAATTTTTCTTAAACACAATTTACTGAAAGGATAATGTTTGTTTTCAGAGCATGATTTGTTTGGGACAAGAGATGGAGATTAAGACTGTCATTTAGGACAATCATGATTTTGGGATCCAGGTTGATCAGATGATTTACGTCCTTAAAACATTTATTTTGTTTAGGAAATGGAGTACAAAGTGCGTGTTTGTTTGAAATGCAGTTACAAAGTTATTTGGATTATTTGGAATTTAAGTTACCAGACTGGAGCATTTTATTTCAAATATCCTGATTGGGAACTTAAAAAAAAATCAATTAGGATGCGAAGAGAAATTACAAATTGTTGTTTATAAAGGATTTCAAGTTATAAAATAACATAAGAATACTTTATACTACAATTCAAGTTCTTTTCCAATTTCAAACATACCGTCCAAGATTGTTACAAAACTTCAAATTCTTTTAATACTTTATGTTTTACAATTTATTGTATTTAAATACAAGTTGGTACAGCTATTGGATACAATACATCAAAATACAAGAAGAATTTTTCTAAGTTACAAAGAAAATCAAGTGAATGTTTGGCCTAAGAGAACTAATCTATGTTTAAGTTGTTTAAAGACTGAAGTCATATCAAATTCCTTTGATTATCTCCAAGACTTTCATGTTTGCCACAGATTTCTTGCGTTCTTTTCTTTGTCATCTCCACTTTTGCTCACATGAAAACAAGAGAAAGAAAGCATGATTAATACAAAAATATATGGGCATGAACAAGGAATTTTCCAAAAGTTATTTCATAAGTTTATCATTAAGGTTTGCAACGTGGAATCAGAATGCTGTTTATTTCATCACAACCTATTTCCCCCAGTTGCAAATCACAAGAAGGTTGCCCTTCTTGGTTCACAAAAAAATAGGAAAAAGAGAAATTCGCGAACATGATAGCCCAAGGCTGCACACAATAACAAAATGATACAACAGTCCAAACAAACAGCATCATCACAAACTGAAGCAAAGCAGCATCATCACAAATTGAAACAAACATCATCATCACAAACTGAAACAAGCAGCGTCATCACAAACAAACAACATCATCACAAATTGAAACAAACAACATCATCACAAACTGAAACAAACAGCATCATCATAAGCTAAAAAAGGCAGCAGTGTGGGAAATGTAACAAATAGTTAGATGCTAAATCAAACAAAATAACAAGTCAACTTGCTCAAGAGACAAAGTATCATCATTTTCCAAGTGCTGCAAACCTTTCAGAATGGTGAAATAAGCAAAAGAGAAAATTGCTTTTATTTGTCATTGAGAGAGAAGAGAGGAAAGAGGTCACCTAAGCTACAGAATTGCCCAAAGCACATCCTGCAAAAACTCTGCTACAAAAAGAAGAGCTGTTGTAAACCCAAAATCAGAACAAAACCTGTTGTAAACCCAAAATCAACAAAACCTGCTGTAAACCCAAAAATCATCAAAACTGCTAAAACCCAAAATCAGAACAAACTCTACTGTAAACCCAAAAATCATTAAAACTGCTAAAATACAAAATTAGAAAAAACCTGCTGTAATCACAGGACCACAAAAACCTGTTGTAGAGACCAAAGGAAAAAATGCCACAACATAAGAAAAGGTCAATAAAAACAGAGAGGGGAGATGGATTAAAGGGCCAGCAAAAAAGAGAACAAGGATTCACAACAAAAACACAGTAACAGAGCAAGAACAAATCGGATATTCATCATGAACTCAGAACAAAATAACCATCACCAAAAATTCAAAAGCCAGATAACCATCATCAAAGAACTCAAAACAAAATAACCATCATCAAAAATCCCAAAGCCTGTTAACCATCATCAAAACTCAGAACCAAAGAGCCATCACCCAAAACACAAAAATAACACAATCATCATTCAACAAAGGAGACAGAAAAAGCTACCAGCAAGCCAGAAAAGCCACGCTCCCATCCTCATCTCTTTCCCTCGTAAATCTTCTGCCACCACTGAATACCGTCCTCAGTCCCTCCTCTCCATTCCGAATTCGCAGAAAATCACAAGAATAACAAGGAAAGAGAGAAGTTATAAAGCTCCAACAGGTATGAGTTCTCCCCCTTTCTCATACTTCCATAAGCATAATTTCTGCATCTAAATAACTAAGGGTTAGTTAAAGGAAAACTCAACAAAGATGGAAAACTCAACCAAAATCTGTAAGCTAGAAAAAAACAACGAAAAGATCTTACCTTTTTCAGAATTGCTAGAGTTTGATTAGGGAGACGAGAGAGGTGTATTCCGGTAATAGATAGGTTGAGGGAGGTTAAGGATGAGACGATTTTGGGTCTCTCTGATCTAAATCCAAATTCACAAAAAAAAGGTTTTCAAAAAGATATTATCCGCTGTGAGATGAAGAGGCGTGGGTTGTTACTGAAGAGAGAATTTCGTTTGCGAGGTAAGTCAGGGACGGGGTAGTGAAGAAGTGTAGAAGATTTTAGCTGGTAGAAACGATGAACAGAGAAGAATAGCGCTGCGTGAAAGGGAAAATTCCAAACCCTAAATTTCTTGATTACCCCTTAATCCGTGATTGGCATTTGTTTTAGGAACTTGGGTTTGGTTTGTTGATTTGTGTTGGGTAATCCCTTGCCTTTGCTCCATAAGCCCATTTCTGTTCACTGCATACACCCCCCCTCATTTGGTTTAATTCATAATGTTTGTTTACATTATTTATTTTGAATGATTTTTTTTTTGTTCCTAATTTGTTTCTTGATCAAACTTTTGCTATTAATTTCCCTTTGTTTCTTTTTCATGATACAAATGTTACAAAAAATATAGAACATATTTCTATTTTCTTTTTTTTTTTATTTTCTCATACTCAAAAAAATATAAAAATATAAATCTTTCATAGGATTAATTAATTCTTTTCATCATGAAAAATATTAAAAGATAGAAAAAAATATATGCATTTTGATTTAATTTCTTTAGTTAAACATTTTCTTTAAATAATATCTTATTTTTTCCTTTCTTCCTTACAAGTAAATATATAAAATTTTATTTCCATATTTCATTGGTTAATTTTATTTTCATAGATTATTGTAGCTTTAATTAATCACGCAAAATTCGATTTGGTTGTATTGCTTGTTATTTGGATCTTTTTATCGCATTTGACTCATCCCCATTTGTAAGAATTGTACCCCCATTCCCGAACACTTTGTAATAGCGTAGAATTTTAATTCCCGCAATTTACTGTTTTCCTTATACTGTATAGTAATTAGGCGTGTATGGCAAGATTCAAAAATCAATCGCTAGTTGACCTAATCAAAGAATAAAATAACTTGAAACCAACACACTTTTTCACACGCGCACCTCTAGGGTAACCTCGCTCGCTGCCTCGGAAATACAGCCATGTCCCTCGAATATAGGATGCTTTAGCAATGACCCTTCGATAAAAAAGAACATAGTCCCTCGACGACCCTCGACGTTGCCTTCGATAAAATGATCTCGTCTCTTACGAAAATTGCTAAAGCGTCTCATAAGTTGCCTTCGATGACTGTAAAAATTGACCCGCGCCAGTCCCTTCACATCCAACAATGGGGCTTCTTACCAAATTAATGGTATGATATCCACATTAAGAGGAGGAAAAAAAGAACAATTTAAGACCTTTCGAGTAGATAGATTCGCTCCTAGTTACTCGCTTGCTCACGATAAAAACATTTTTTACACCTACACTTTCATTTCAAAACATTTTCAAAAAACAAAACGTTTTGTATACGTTCTTATAGAGACGAGAACCATTGCAAAACATCTTTTCAAAACACGTTCCGAAACACAATTCACAAACACATCTTTGAACCACTTTTTCAAAACAAAACTTTGTACGCGTTCTTATAGAAACGAGAACCGTTACAAAGATATTTTTTCAAAATACATTCAAAGCCCACACCACAAGCACACTGTCAAATGAAAGCAAGTGATCTAAACGAGTAACTAAGAGTGCATAGAAAACCATGGATGAAAAGGGTGCTAATACCTTCCCTTTTCATAATCTACCCCCCGAACCCGAGAAATAATCTCGAAAGGTCTTTCCTGTGCTTTTTTACCTTTCCTTTGTATAAAAGAAAAGTCGGTGGCGACTCTTGCTATCCGCACAAATGCGATCAAAACGCAACACATCAAGTCAGTTCTCCCACCGTATCACAGAACTGGCGACTCTGCTGGGGAATTATAAAAAGTGGGGTTACCTTAGGGTTAGATCACCTTTACTCGCTTTCATTATTTGATTTGTGTGCTTTATATTTAGTTCTTTGTATTGGGCTTGCTTTGATCCTTCACCCGAATTTGGGGCACCTTTTTAGGTAAATAGCAATAGATTATAAAGACTGTACGATGTAGACCGATATGGTTGAGACAATGGCTATGTTAGTGTGATGCATTTGTGGGTACCGGTATCCCTCGTGGTGAATCGGGGAGAATACGGGGCCGCTGAGTGGCGTCATGAAGCACTAATTAACATTAGAACCCTAATTGAACAAACTTGGCCATTAGGACGTAGTGAGGTAGCCGGTTTCGGTGTAAAGCTGAAAATTGGTTGATACTCGATACTACACTCATTGAGGCTAGACTTTTCGGATATCTCGGCCGCAAGAAAAGATTGTTGTGCTGAGACAATGCCTAAGAGAAAGGTCGGTGATATTGAGATCCTTTTGAACCCGATCATTATTTCTAGGACAGGTTGAGCTAACTAGACTTCAAGAGGGTACTCACCTACAAAACTCATGCAAGCCTAAAACATAGGGATATGTTTATTGTGTGTGTATATGTTTGCTTGTACATAAACATCATAAACATCCTCAACATCATATGCATGCTCACTAACCATTTCAAGGATTTAGAAATTTATCTTTGTTTTTGTTTTGTAGGATATGAATTCTCTCCGAAGAAACACCATCCGAATCAGCTTTGCAAAAGCACATCCTCAACTTCTAGAGCTAGCTTCAAGAGTGTCCGGGGATTCTCCTTTTACCAAGAAGTATGGTCGAATCCTCAGTTTGGCTACATCCAACTTTCAAGAAGAGATGATGTGTGTACTATTCCAATTCTTTGATCCCATACATCATTGTTTCACTTTTTCGGACTATCAGTTGGTACCTACACTAGAAGAGTTCTCTCTGCTCTTAGGAGTGCCCGTGCTTAATCAGATACCATTCACCGGTCTAGAAGGGATTCCAAAACCTAAAGTAATCACCGAAGCTTTACATGTGAAGAGGGACGACGTCATAGCCAATTGGGAAACAAGAAGTGGGGTTAAAGGCTTTTTAGCTAAGTTTCTATTGGAAAAAGCTCGTTCATTCTAGGATGACATGGATTTCCAAGCTTTCGAAGACGTGCTAGCTCTCCTCATTTATGGTTTGGTTCTGTTTCCCAATTCGGACCAATTCATAGACGTTAATGCCATTAAAGTCTTTCTCTCTCGCAATCCTATACCCACCTTACTAGGAGACATCTTGCATTGCCTTCATACCCGTACCATGAAGAAAAGAGGTACCCTTTTGTGTTGTATACCCCTACTCGCTAAGTGTTTCACTTCACACCTGCCTCAGTCAGCATTGAAGAACGAGCAAAGATTGACTTGGTCTCAAAGGATGATGTCTCTCACCCACTCTGATATCTGTTGGTGCTCGAGATCCTTGGAAAATATTTCTATCATTGACCGCTGTGGGGAGTTCCCTAATGTACCTCTGCTAGGTATTAGGGGAGGTATCACCTACAACCCGTGTTTAGCTCTTCGACAATTTGGGTATGCCCGAAGAGACGGACCTCATGAGATGCTCGTCCAGGGTTTGGTCTTCGACTACGACAAAGAAGACCAAGGTTATCGCCAGAGGTTTGCACGTGCTTAGGGAATGGTGAACAAGGTGGACAGTAAGACTTTGGGACGTAAAAACTCTATCCCTCTCGAGCCTTACCTTAAGTGAGTACGGGCTCGTGCCCAGAGTCTCTTGATGCCTTACCCTTCTATCCTTCCTGTCATCATTGAGCCTGTTATTGAAGGAGATGTCCCATACACCGTTCTTCATCCTGACATGCCTACCCATCTCGAAGACCTGCAGAAAGCTTGGGTTCAGTTAAAGGAAGAACGAGACACCTTTGAAACCCAGTACTACGCCAGTGAGAAGAAGGTTCTAGCGCTCACCAAACTGCTTCATAAAGAGAAAAATCTGAATACCTACATTGTCTTAGGATTTTTTTGCTGTATTTTGTTTCTCTCTTTGTAAGCCCAAGGAGGCATGATGTATTCAAACTTGATTTTATTTAATATGACGTGCGTTCTTTTTTGGTTTGGAAAAGTTTAAATCTCTAAATTTCCTTGAAATCATTTGCATATTGAATCTTCATTCATCTTAACATCATACAGGTTTCTCATAAAAGGTCACCTTATCCTTCTGCTGTTTATTTCAGTGAGATGGATGTTGAACAGACTGTGAAAGATCTTCAGGCGCAGAATGCCCAGTTTCAACAAATGCTCATGGATCTGACAAAAGGACAAGAGGAGTTGAAGAATCTGCTAGCCAAAGAGAAAAAGAAGAAAATGAAGAAACCAACCAGAGTTGTGATCATGGGAAGAAGGTTTAAAGGGCAGACCAGGCAAACCTTGGACTTTGCAACATCATCGGGTGAAGGAGATAATCAAGGAGCCGAGACCCAGGAAGTGAACGAAGACCCAGCATCCGAAGGAGAGGAAGAGGCTGATTACTCTGAGGAGCAATATCGTCCTGCTGATGATAAATACAAACAGCTAGAGGATCGTTTGAATGCCATGGAGATTCAGAGGGTACCCGGTTTGGACTTTGAAAAATTAGGACTCATCTCAGGGGTTGTCATCCCACAAAAATTCAAGGTCCCAACTTTCGCCAAGTATGATGGTATCTCTTACCCAAAACTACATCTGAGGTTATATATCAGAAAGATTCAACCCCACACGACTGGCAATAATCTGTGGGTGCATTTCTTCAAGGAAAGCTTATCGGGGACTCAGTTAGATTGGTTCTACCAATTAGAAGGGTCCAATGTCCGTAACTGGGAAGAGTTGGCTCCTCTTTCTACAAACAGTATCAGTATAATGCTAATTTGGCCCCGACTAGGACAAAGTTACAAAGTATGTCTATAGGAACAGATGAGGGTTTCAAAACCTATGCTCAAAAATGGAGGGATCTCGCAGGCAGGGTCCAGCCCCCTCTATTCGACAGAGAATTAGTGGATATGTTCCTTGGCACCTTGTCAAGACCATTTTTCAGTCACCTGATTGGGAGTTCTTCATCTGGGTTTACCAAATTAATCATGACTGGTGAGCGGGTCGAAGCCGGTATAAAAAGCGGCAAAATTCAAAGAGATGCATTCTCAAGTATGGTGAAGAAACCTTTTGTTGGAAAGAAGGAGGTCAGTGCTGCGTATGACCATAGGAATCAAAACAAAACCGACCGTCGTCCGACAGTAGGGGATGTCATGATCTCTAATCCTGCACCAAATCAGCAGCGAAATTATCAGCGCAAACCAGAAGCGCCCATGAGACGATTCACCCGGATTAACATGACCATGTCTCAAGTTTTGCCACACCTTCTAAGGACCAATCTGGCAACTTTAAAGGAAGCTCCCAAGAACCCCAATACTACTTCTCCTCGCTACAACCCGAACGCCCGATGTGCCTATCATTCTGAAAGCTCGGGGCACGATACAAATGATTCTTGGGCCTTAAAGAATAAGATGCAAGACCTTATCGATGCGAAGGAGGTTGAATTTGAGCCCCCAGAAATGCCTAATGTAATAACGGCACCAATGCCCAAACATGGCCAAGGTATCAACGCCATTGATGATGATCGTTTTGTTTCCTCCGTGAATGACTTGGTTACTACTCTGTTGACCATTAAACAAAATCTAATGCAAGCCAGCTTGTTCCCAGGTTGCGATAAAAATTGCCACCTTTGCAAATCTCTGCCGAACGGGTGTTTGTTACTAAAGATAGGCGTCCAACGCTTGATGACTAGTAAAGAAATCCTATTTGAAAAGCTACCTCTTATCAAAAACTCTTATCAAGATGTTTCGATAATCACCATTTCCGACAATCCTCCCAGGGTCTCCACCAAAAGACCCGTCAGGATTACATCTGCTCCCAGATCTGCACCATTAATCATCACTATGCCAAGACCAATACCATACTCCTCAGATAAAGCTGTTCCCTGGATTTATGAGGCTGACGTTTATTACTACGGCGTCAAGAAAGATCAGTTGGCTGTCACAAATGAAGTTGTGAGAGATATTGATCTTGATATCGGTAACATCACTGGAACCAACAAAATAACAAGAAGTGGAAGAGTCTTCTCACCTGAGATTTCTCCAAAGACCGTTGCTACTCCTGTGATCATCACTACTGCCACTCCTACCGACACCGCCAGTGATACTCCTGCTGTTATCCCTACTGCCGATACCAGGGGCAAAGAGGCTTTGGTTGAGCCCGCCCAAGCAAGAGAATGTCCCGAAGTCATCCTTGAAGCTTCTAGAAAAGAAATAGAAGAAATCCTGAAGATAATCAAGAAAAGTGACTACAACATTGTAGAACAATTGGGGCAGACCCCCTCGAAGATATCATTACTATCCTTACTTTTGTGCTCTGAAACTCACGCCAAAGCCTTGGTAAAGTTTCTTAAGACCGCTCACGTGCCCCAGGAGACCTCCATCGACCAATTTGAAGACTGTGTGGCCAGTATAACTGCTGATAACGGATTGGGCTTTTCCGATGCTGATTTAACCTCTAAAGGAAGGAAGCACAATGATGCCTTACATATTTCCATTGAATGCAGGGGCACCACACTTGCCCATGTTTTGGTGGATACCGGTTTATCATTGAATGTATTGCCCAAAAATGCCCTCGATCGACTGGATTGCGAGGGACTCATCTTGAAACCTAGCAACATCATAGTGAGGGCCTTTGATGGTTCCAAGAGGACAGTGCACGGAGAAGTTAGTATCCCCATAAAAATTGGGACTCAGACCTTTGACTCAATTTTCTATGTGATGGACATCCGCCCTTCGTACTATTGTCTGTTGGGTCGACCCTGGATCCATGGTGCTGGTGCCGTCACTTCCACCCTACACCAAATGCTAAAATACCCAATCAGAGGGAATATTGTCATAGTTCACGGAGAAGAGGAATACCTGGTTAGCCATTTGAACTCTTTCAGGTATGTTGAAATGGATGGTGAATTCATAGAGACTCCCTTTCAGAACTTTGAGGAGGTTCCAGCAATGGTCAAAACAACCAAGTCTACTCCAAAGGTCCCGAAGATTACTAGACCTTCGCTAAATATGGCTTCATTGAAAGATGCTTGAGCAGTAGTCGAAGAGGGAGGATGTACTATCTGGGGCCAGCTTCCGGATATTCCCTACAAGTCCAACAAATTTGGGCTGGGGTTCACTTCAGAGGCTCAGAAAGCTGTTCGACGTTCTGGCGCTGGGGGACCACCTCTGCGTATCAACAATCAAGGAGTCAATGCAATAGAAGATAGTGATGGCAGCTGTGACATGGATGAATGGATTTTTCCAGCCATCGGCGGAGGGCTCAACAATTGGGAGGCGAAAGATTTCATTCCTATTACTTTTATTCAAGAGTAATTGTCTTTTAATATTTTCAGGCTTGTAATATTTAAACAATTCAGACCTTTTAAAACCTTGTGTCTTACCCGAGGCACAATGGTCCATCTGTAAGGGTTGTCACTTCATTCTCATATGTCATTAATGAATCATGGACATTTTTGCATCAAATTTTGTTTTCTTTGTCTTTTCTTTCTTATATTTTTATTTCTTTCAAAGGTAGCTATGCTCTTACACACACTCACATATCGAAAATGCAGATCTACATCCACCCAGGATCCCATGGGTAACAGTTCTGCTATGGCCAATTGTGACTTTGAAAATCCGATATACCAAGCCGACGACGAAGGTGAGGAAGATTATGAAGTTCCAGGAGAGTTGGCCAGGTTGTTGCAACAGGAAGAAAGGACCATTCATCCGCACGAAGATCCGGTCGAAACAATTAACTTGGGAACTGAGGAAGATAAGAAAGAGGTCAAGGTGGGTGCCAACTTGGAACCTAATGTCAAGGAGCGACTGATTCAGTTATTGCACGATTATGTTGAGATCTTTGCCTGGTCATACGAAGACATGCCAGGACTGGATGCAGACATTGTGGTACATCGTCTTCCTACAAAGGAAGATTGTCCCCCAGTAAAGCAAAAGGTTCATCGTATGAGACCCGATATGTCTGAAAATATCAAAGCAGAAGTTATGAAGCAATTCAATGCTGGATTTTGGCTGTCACCTCTTATCCCCAATGGGTGGCCAATGTTGTTCCTGTACCTAAGACAGACGGTAAGGTGCGGATGTGTGTGGACTACAGAGATTTGAATAGGGCAAGCTCCAAAGATGATTTCCCACTTCCCCACATCGACATCTTAGTTGACAATACGGCACAACACAAAGTGTTTTCCTTCATGGATGGCTTCTCGGGCTGCAACCAAATCAAAACGGAGCCTGAGGATATGGATAAAACGACCTTTGTTACACAGTGGGGAACTTTCTGCTATAAGGTCATGCCATTTGGACTGAAGAATGCTGGGGAAACCTATCAACACGCTATGGTAGCTTTATTTCATGACATGATACACCATGAGATAGAGGTATCCGTAGACGATATTATAGCCATATCGCAGGCGAAAGAAGAGAACCTCGATCACCTACAGAAGCTGTTTGAAAGGCTGAAGAAGTATAAGTTGAGATTGAATCCAAACAAGTGTACAATCGGAGTACGGTCTGGTAAACTCTTGGGTTTTGTCTTCATCAACAAGGGTATCGAAGTTGATCCTGCCAAGGTTAAAGCGATACAAGAAATGCCGTCTCCTCGTACTGAGAAAGAAGTCAGAGGATTCTTGGGACGTCTAAATTACATAGCCAGGTTTATTTCTCACCTGACAGCTACTTGTGAACCAATCTTCAAACTCTTGAAGAAAGATCAAGTAGTCAGATGGAACGACGAATGTCAAGTTGCTTTTGACAAAATCAAGGAATACCTGCAAGAACCTCCTGTGTAGTTGCCACCTGTCGAAGGAAGATCATTGATCTTATATCTAACTATTTTAGAAAACTCAATGGGGGTGTGTGCTGGGGCAGCATGACGAGTCTGGCCGAAAAGAGCATGCTATTTATTACCTGAGCAAAAAGTTTACCGACTATGAAACAAGATATTCACTACTCGAGAAAACTTGCTGCGCTCTGGCATGGGCTGCTCGCCAGCTGAGACAGTATATGTTGACCCACACTACTTTGTTGATATCTAAAATGGATCAAATAAAGTACATCTTTGAGAAGCCCGCTCTTTCTGGGAGAATAGCGAGATGGCAGATGATCCTGACAGAATATGACATACAGTATACTACCCAGAAAGCTATAAAGGGCAGTGTATTGGCTGATCATCTTGCTCACCAAGATGTAGAAGACTATCAGTCCATGAAGTTTGAATTCCCGGACGAGGACATCGTGACGTTAGACAACTGTGAAGAGATCAGTCCATATGACGGACCTGAACAAGGATCCCGATGGACCTTGTTCTTTGATGGGGTATCCAACGCACTTGGCAATTGTATCGGCGCCGTACTCATATCTCCCGAAGGATGTCATACTCCCTTTACTTCCAGACTTTGCTTCAACTGTACAAACAACATGGAAGAATACGAAGCGTGCATCTTTGGTCTCAAGGCTACCATAGACTTGGGGATCAAACACTTGGATGTATTTGGAGATTCAACCTTGGTCATCAGTCAAGTCAAAGGGGAATGGGATACCAAGCACCCCAACCTTATCCCTTATAAAGAACATGTGTTGAAATTGTTTCCGCATTTCGAGAAGATTACCTTTGAGCATTTCCCGCGAGAAGAAAATCAGCTAGCAGACGCATTAGCTACAATGTCGTCTATGTTTAAACTTAATTAGGATAACGAGGCTCCTCGAATCACAATTGAGCAGATGGATGAACCAACCTACTTTCACGAGATTAATACTGAAGAAGTAGTGGACCAGCCTTGGTTTCATGAAGTCAAGAGGTATCTCGAGTCTCAGGAATATCCAGAAGGAGCTTCGGTGAATGATAAGAAGTTCCTAAGAAGGTTCTCGGCTAAATTCTTCCTTAGTAACAACATTCTATACAAACACAGTCATGACTCTGTATTACTGCGGTGCATAGACAAGACTGAGGCTGAAAGGATCATGGGTGAGCTGCACGAAGGCACTTTTGGTACTCATTCCAGTGGGCATACAATGGCAAAGAAAATCCTATGGGCAGACTATTATTGGTCTACCATGGAGGCAGATTGCTATCAACACTCTCGGACTTGCCATAAGTGACAAATCTATGCTGACAAAGTACATGTACCTCCGGTTCCTCTGAATGTCTTGACGGCTCCTTGGCCCTTTGCTATGTGGGGAATCGATATGATTGGGGAAATCAAGCCAACAGCCTCCAATGGACACCGCTTTATCTTAGTGGCCGTCGACTATTTTACCAAGTGGGTTGAGGCAGCTTCCTTTGCTTCCGTTGCTAAGAGTATGGTCGCCCAGTTCATCAAACAAAACCTCATCTGTCGGTACGGTATCCCAGAGAGAATCCTCACTGATAATGGTACAAATCTGAATAATACTATGATCACCGCCTTGTGCGAGCAATTCAAGATTCAGCATCACAATTCTTCCCCTTACCAGCTAAAGATGAATGATGCTGTAGAAGCTGCTAACAAAAACATTAAGAAGATCATACAGAAAATGACAGTCACATACAAAGACTGGCATGAGATGCTACAGTTTGCTCTCCATGGGTATCGTACCACAACTCGCACATCAACTGGGGCAACACCTTATTCTCTCGTATACGGCATGGAAGCTGTCTTGCCTATCGAGGTCCAGATCCCCTCTCTAAGAATCATGAAGGATGCTTTTTTGAATGAAGAAGATTGGATTCAGACTCAGTTTGACCAACTAAACTTGATTGATGAGAAGAGGCTTACATCTATCTGTCATGGTCAGATGTACCAAAAACACATGATCAAAGCTTTTAATAAAAAGGTCAAACGTCAGGTATATCGGGTCGGTGACTTGGTAATCAAGCGTATCATTTTGCCACAAGGTGATCCCAGGGGAAAATGGACCCCTACATATGAAGGGCCGTTTGTAATCAAAAGCATTTTCTCTGGCGGAGCAATGATCTTGACTACTATGGATGGCGACGACCTCCCTCACCCTGTAAATACGAACATAGTTAAAAAATACTACGCATGATCAAAGACCCACTAGGTTGACTGGCCTAGGAAAAAATAAGGGCTTCCCGGCGAACCAAAAGGGTTTGGGAAAAAATAAGGGATGAAAATAAAAAAATATGTACACCTGGAAAGTCGAAAACCCAAAGGGAGTCTTGGGCAAAAAAGGGTATCCCAGTGGATTGAAAACCCGAGACGGCGGTCCAGGAAAAAGTTAGGGATTAAAGCGTATGACTATGTCCCGTTGGATCATCTGGCAAACAATCTTCAGCGTCAACCAATCAACTTAATTGGCTCTAAATCAATCCAATTGACTTTGCCGAGGAAACCAGCGAACAAGACATTCAGAGACATGAAGGCTATAGTGGAACGAGAACCCCTTGGGATTATACCACATAGCTATCTTTTCTTTGTATCAATTTTCATTTTCTTACGACGACATTCTCTTGCTAGGATGCTTTGTCTCACTGTACAAAAAAACACTTGTTCAAGTTAATACAAAGATATCCCTTTTTGAAAGTGCAAAACCAGTTTTTCTTTATTTCTATGTTTTATTTACAAAAACGTCCAATGATTTATTTTTTGAACATATGCATTTGAACGTGATTACTGTTACAAATAAAAAAAATGGAAAGACATTTACTAATGACTTTAAGAAATAGAGTAATATCTGTAAGCCATTCCATAAAACCCCCGCAGATACTTTCTCCAGCCAGAGCAAATTTTTCCAACCACCAGTCCAAAGTGTCCCCAGTGAGTTGTCCAACTTCTCAGATTTCCCTAGCAGGATACTACAAGCAATGACTGGCTTTTCCCTTCTGCAACAAAGTTTATACTTGGAACCCCACCCATAAATACTTCAAAATGGATTTATTTTCCCCGCTTCCAGCAACGCTACGGCACAAACAATTTTTAATCCCATACATTTGCATCCATACGTCATAACATTGACAACTCAAAGTGCATACAATGCATTCTCATTTATTTTGAGAGGAAAAAATCACACCATGCATCGCATACTTCATAGCATTGCATACAATTAACTCTTCACCTTTTACAGGAAAGAGCTGTTGAACAGTTATTATCAACAAACTTCCGACAGACACAAATTTTCAACAAATCAAATACAGATTAGTTTCCGAGAAAAGGATGGATTTTTATTGGATCAGATAAATCTCTCAACGGTTTATTCTGATTCGTCTCCAGATTTTTACTGGTTCAGATAAATCTCTCAACGGTTTATTCTGATTCGTCTCCAGATTTCATTGGTTCAGATAAATCTCTCAACAGTTTATTCTGATTCATTTCCAGATTTTTACTGGTTCAGATAAATCTCTCAACGGTTTATTCTGATTCGTCTCCAGATTTTTACTGGTTCAGATAAATCTCTCAATAGTTTATTCTGATTCATCTCCATATTTTTACTGGTTTAGATAAATCTCTCAACGGTTTATTCTGATTCATCTCCAGATTTTTACTGGTTCAGATAAATCTCTCAACAGTTTATTCTGATTCATCTCCAGATTTTTACTGGTTCAGATAATCTCTCAACGATTTATTCTTATTCGTCTCCAGATTTTTACTGGTTCAGATAAATCTCTCAACGGTTTGTTCTGATTCATCTCCAGATTTTTACTGGTTCAGATAAATCTCTCAACGGTTTATTCTGATTCATCTCCATATTTTTACTGGTTCAGATAAATCTCTCAACGGTTTATTCTGATTCGTCTCCAGATTTTTACTGGTTTAGATAAATCTCTCAACGGTTTATTCTGATTCATCTCCAGATTTTTACTGGTTCAAATAAATCTCTCAACGGTTTATTCTGACTCGTCTCCAGATTTTTACTGGTTCAGATAAATCTCTCAATAGTTTATTCTGATTCATCTCCAGATTTTTACTGGTTCAGATAAATCTCTCAACGGTTTATTCTGATTCATTTCCAGATTTTTACTGGTTCAGATAAATCTCTCAACGGTTTATTCTGATTCGTCTCCAGATTTTTTCACTAGTTTAGATAAATCTCTCAAAGGTTTATTCCGATTCATTTCCAGATTTTTACTGGTTCAGATAAATCTCTCAACGGTTTATTCTGATTCGTCTCCAGATTTTTACTGGTTCAGATAAATCTCTCAATGGTTTATTCTGATTCATCTCCAGATATTTTCACTAGTTCAGATAAATCTCTCAACGGTTTATTCTGATTCATCTCCAGATTTTTACTGGTTCAGATAAATCTCTCAACAGTTTATTCTGATTCGTCTCTAGATTATTTCATTGTTTCAGATAAATCTCTCAATGATTTGTTCTGATTCGTTCTTTGTTAAGACCAAGTTCAAACTTTCCGTCAATATTCACCTTTGGATGGCATCTATAAGCCCATCTCCGACAATTCTCCTTTGCTTCTCCAAATGGCATCATTAAGCCCATTTCCTTATGCAATCAACCAGTGTATCATCAAGCGCAAATTTCTGGGCACTCTAGTGTTCATTCATCTTCTACTTTCAAGCCGCGAACGGCGAACGCGTCGATCTCGCTTTTCAAGTTTAAGAAGATTGAACAGGGGCAGCTGTTGTACCCCAAAATTTTCCCTCCTATTTTTCATACAAGATACAATCCTAGGGTTTCCCGGATATTCAAGTTGGCTCAGAGATTGAACAAACAGATTCTCCTCTGAGGCAGTAAATCAACAATTAAGGTTTTGCAATTCTCAAAAGAAAATGAGTTTTCAAAGATCCAATTGGCCTTCATAGGTCTTCATGCTTCCTCAAGGTTGTAGTTATGATTTCTTCAAGCTACAAGATTTTGAGACGATTATGTCTGTTCATGGTCACATGTGATGTCGCTCACGGGTTTATCTTCAAAGAATCGAAAGAAATTTGAGTTTGGAAGACTTTAAAATTATCAAATCATCGCAAGGCATTTGATTGATTTTGAATTTTTCTTAAACACAGTTTACTGAAAGGATAATGTTTGTTTTCAGAGCATGATTTGTTTGGGACAAGAGATGGAGATTAAGACTGTCATTTAGGACAATCATGATTTTGGGATCCAGGTTGATCATATGATTTACGTCCTTAAAACATTTATTTTGTTTAGGAAATGGAGTACAAAGTGCATGTTTGTTTGAAATGCAGTTACAAAGTTATTTGGTTTATTTGGAATTTAAGTTACCAGACTGAAGCATTTTATTTCAAATATCCTGATTGGGAACTTAAAAAAAAATCAATTAGGATGCGAAGAGGAATTACAAATTGTTGTTTATAAAGGATTTCAAGTTATAAAATAACACAAGAATACTTTATACTACAATTCAAGTTCTTTTCCAATTTCAAACATACCGTCCAAGATTGTTACAAAACTTCAAATTCTTTTAATACTTTATGTTTTACAATTTATTGTATTTAAAGACAAGTTGGTACAGCTATTGGATACAATACATCAAAATACAAGAAGAATTTTTCTAAGTTACAAAGAAAATCAAGTGAATGTTTGGCCTAAGAGAACTAATCTATGTTTAAGTTGTTTGAAGACTGAAGTCATATCAAATTCCTTTGATTATCTCCAAGACTTTCATGTTTGCCACAGATTTCTTGTGTTCTTAGCTTTGTCATCTCCACTTTTGCTCACATGAAAACAAGAGAAAGAAAGCATGATTAATACAAAAATATATGGGCATGAACAAGGAATTTTCCAAAAGTTATTTAATAAATTCATCATTAAGGTTTGCAACGTGGAATCAGAATGCTGTTTATTTCATCACAACCTATTTCCCCCAGTTGCAAATCACAAGAAGGTTGCCCTTCTTGGTTCACAAAAAAAAGGAAAAAGAGAAATTCGCGAACATGATAGCCCAAGGCTGCACACAATAACAAAATGATACAACAGTCCAAACAAACAACATCATCACAAACTGAAGCAAAGCAGCATCATAACAAATTGAAACAAACAACATCATCACAAACTGAAACAAGCAGCGTCATCACAAACAAACAACATCATCACAAATTGAAACAAACAACATCATCACAAACTGAAACAAACAGCATCATCATAAGCTAAAAAAAGTCAGCAGTGTGGCAAATGTAACAAATAGCTAGATGCTAAATCAAACAAAATAGCAAGTCAACTTGCTCAAGAGACAAAGTATCATCATTTTCCAAGTGCTGCAAACCTTTCAGAATGGTAAAATAAGCAAAAGAGAAAATTGCTTTTATTTGTCATTGAGAGAGAAGAGAGGAAAGAGGTCACCTAGGCTACAGAATTGCCTAAAGCACATCCTGCAAAAGCTCTGCTACAAAAAGAAGAGCTGATGTAAACCCAAAATCAGAAGAAAACCTGTTGTAAACTCAAAATCATCAAAACCTGCTGTAAACCCAAAAATCATCAAAACTGCTAAAACCCAAAATCAGAACAAAACCTGCTGTAAACCCAAAAATCATCAAAACTGCTAAAATACAAAATTAGAAAAAACCTGCTGTAATCACAGGACCACAAAAACCTGTTGTAGAGACGAAAGGCAAAAAGGCCACAACATAAGAAAAGGTCAATAAAAACAGAGGGGCGATGGATTAAAGGGCCAGCAAAAAAGAGAACAAGGATTCACAACAAAAACACAGTAACAGAGCAAGAACAAATAGGATATTCATCAAGAACTCATAACAAAATAACCATCACCAAAAATTCAAAAGCCTGATAACCATCATCAAAGAACTCAGAACAAAATAACCATCACCAAAAATCCCAAAGCCTGTTAACCATCATCAAAACTCAGAACCAAAGAGCCATCACCCAAAACACAGAAATAACACTATCATCATTCAACAAAGGAGACAAAAAAAGTTACACACAAGCCAGAAAATCCATGCTCCCATCCTCATCTATTTCCCTCGTAAATCTTCTGCCACCACTGAATACCGTCCGTAGTCCCGTCTCTCCATTCCGAATTCGCAGAAAATCACAAGAATAACAAGGCAAGAGAGAAGTTATAAAGCTCCAACATGTATGAGTTCTCCCCCTTTCCCATACTTCCATAAGCATAATTTCTGCATCTAAAGAACTAAGGGTTAGTTAAAGGAAAACTCAACAAAGATGGAAAACTCAACCAAAATCTGTAAGCTAGAAAAAAAACAACGAAAAGATCTTACCTTTTTCAGAACCGCTAGAGTTTGATTAAGGAGACGAGAGAGGTGTATTTCGGTAACAGAGAGGTTGAGGGAGGTCAAGGATGAGACGATTTCGGGTCTCTCTGATCTAAATCCGAATTCACAAAAAAAAGGTTTTCAAAAAGATGTTAGCCGCTGTGAGACGAAGAGGCGTGGGTTGTTATTGAAGAGAGCGTTTCGTTTACGAGGTAAGTCAGGGACGGGGTAGTGAGGAAGTGTAGAAGATTTTAGCTGGTAGAAACAATGAACAGAGAAGAATAGTTCCGCGTGAAAGGGAAAATTCCAAACCCTAAATTTGTTGATTAGCCCTTAATCCGTGATTGGCATTTATTTTAGGAATTTGGGTTTGGTTTGTTGATTTGTGTTGGGTAATCCCTTGCCTTTGCTCCATAAGCCCATTTCTGTTCACTGCATACACACCCCCTCATTTGGTTTAATTCATAATGTTTGTTTACATTATTTATTTTGAATGATTTATTTTTTTGTTCCTAATTTTTTTCTTGATCAAACTTTTGCTATTAATTTCCCTTTGTTTCTTTTTCATGATACAAATGTTACCAAAAATATAGAACATATTTCTATTTTCTTTTTTTTTATTTTATTTTCTCATACTCAAAAAAATATAAAAATATAAATCTTTCATAGGATTAATTAATTCTTTTCATCATGAAAAATATTAAAAGATAGAAAAAAATATATATGCATTTTGATTTAATTTCTTTAGTTAAACATTTTCTTTAAATAATATCTTATTTTTTCCTTTCTTCCTTACAAGTAAATATATAAAATTTTATTTCCATATTTCATTGGTTAATTTTATTTTCATAGATTATTGTAGCTTTAATTAATCGCGCAAAATTCGATTTGGTTGTATTGCTCGTTATTTGGATCTTTCTATTGCATTTGACTCATCCCCATTTGTAAGAATTGTACCCCCATTCCCGAACACTTTGTAATAGCATAGAATTTCAATTCCCGCAATTTACTGTTTTCCTTATACTGTATAGTAATTAGGCGTGTATGGCAAGATTCAAAAATCAATCGCTAGATGACCTAATCAAAGAATAAAATAACTTGAAACCAACACACTTTTTCACACGCGCACCTATAGGGTAACCTCGCTCGTTGCCTCAGAAATACAGCCATGTCCCTCGAATATGGGATGCTTTAGCAATGACCCTTCGATAAAAAAGATCGTAGTCCTTAGATAACCCTCGATGTTGCCTTCAATAAAACGATCTCGTCTCTTACGAAAATTGCTAAAGCGTCTCATAAGTTGCATTCGATGACTGTAAAAATTGACCCGCGTCTGTCCCTTCACATCCAACGATGGGGCTTCTTACCAAATTAATGGTAAGATAGCCACATTAAGAGGAGGAAGAAAAGAACAATTTAAGAACTTTCGAGTAGATAGATTTGCTCCTAGTTACCCGCTTGCTCACGATAAAAACATTTTTTACACCTACACTTTCATTTCAAAACATTTTCAAAAAACAAAACATTTTGTATACATTCTTATAGAGACTAGAACCATTGCAAAACGTCTTTTCAAAACACTTTCCGAAACACAATTCACAAACACATCTTTGAACAACTTTTTCAAAACACTTTCCACACCACAAGCACAATGTCAAATGAAAGCAAGTGATCTAAACGAGTAACTAAGAGCCCATGGAAAACCATGGATGAAAAGGGTGCTAATACCTTTCCTTTTCATAATCTACCCCCCCGAACCCGAGAAATAATCTCGAAAGGTCTTTCCTGTGCTTATTTACCTTTCCTTTGGATAAAAGAAAAGTCGGTGGCGACACTTGCTATCCGCACAAATGCGATCGAAATGCAAAACATCAAGTCAGTTCTCCCACCATATCACAGGTACAAAAAATACTATCTCTAAAGGAGAAGGAAAAGAATAAGAACAACCTTGAGCGGGTAAAAAACTATTAATCGCTTGCTCATAAACTTCTTCTAAAAAAAAATTCTCATATCACACTTTCAAAACAACAAATATTTTTAAAACACTTTGTATACATTCTTGAGGACCGATACAAGAGTTATTACAAAGTCTGCCTTACATTGGCATTTCAAAAATATTTCCAAATCACACACACAAAAATCAAACTTTCAAAAGTGAGCTAAGCGATTAAGAGCCCGTAGATAACTACGGATGAAAAGGGTGCTAACACCTTCCCTTTTCATAACTTACCCCCCGAACTCAAAATCTATCAAGGTTTCACCTTGTTGCGACTGGTTTTTAAATCAGAGTCGCCACTATTAATTTTTATCCTAGGGAAGGGAATTTAACAGAAAACCCTAATTCACAAACAGAGATTCTAGGTTTCAGACTCTATTAGACAAAAGGAAAGTGTTAGGCACCTTTCATCTACCTTGTTCAAAAGGATATTAGGTTTTAGGTTTAGGTTCGGGTAAAATAGGGTTGTAAGTTTTAATAGGGGAAAAAGGTTTTAATTTTTAATAGGGGAACTTGTTACGATTTTTGATTGTATGCCTACGTATCCTCTTATGAGGAATCAGAGTCCTAATTCGTAGTTCGTATGAGTTTGTGTTTTTTAGGGGTTGCAAATGTATTTTGAATTGCCTCACATTTGACCGGGTGTAGAGATTGCGGAATTTTGGACTAAATGCGCGATTAGTCAAAATGTATTTGGAACCCTTTAGCAAAAATTAGTTGTTTCATATTAATTTATTGCGAAAAATAGATTTGAGGTTTATTGAATATTTTTTTATAATATTAATTGCAAAAATTCTTAATTAATGCATGATTACAAAAAAAATATTTTAATGCAATAATATAGAAAGTAATATATACATGAGTTTTTTAAATAAAATCATTTATTTACATGATAATAAATAGTAATATGATGATATTCTAATAATAATAAATAATAATACTAATGATAAGAATAAAAAATATAGTAAAAATAGATAATGTAATAAAATGTATAAAAAAATAGAAAAATTTAATTATATCAAGGGGGTGCAGTTTCAGTTCAGAAGTAAAATTATAGGGGTGTAAAAAGGATGGGCTAGGCCCAATGTGCCTGGGGGGTGCAAAATGTTTGTTGGTTTAAAAACTACTTGAAAGGGGGTGAACAAAGAAATTGGCTTGGCCCATTATTTGTTTGCAAAGGGCCGGTTCGATTGTGTGTGGCGAGGGTGCATGAGCTTACAGTGAGTGTGATCGGTGGATCTGGAACTGACTGTTTAACGCTGGTTCGCGAAATGTCGCGGAAGCAAGAGTCGCCACCGTCTTTTATTTTCTCCAAATGGAAAGGACAAAAGCACAGAAAAATTCCTTATTGAGATTGCTCTCGGTTCGGGAGGTAGGTTATAGAAAGGGAAGGTGTTAGCACCCTTTCTATCCATGGTTATCCATGGGCTCTTAGATACTTGCTCATTTGTGTTTTCAAAATTGTTTGTTTTCTTTTCAACTGTGGGTTTTAAAAAGTTTCTTTGAAAATTCCAGTTCGACTCTTGTATCGGTCCTCAAGAGTGTTTGAAAAAATTGCTTTCGAAAGCTTTTTGAAAAGGTGTCGGTGTGAAAAGTATTTTTGAATTTGTTTTGAAATTTAGAGCAAGTATCTAGAGTCGTCTACCTACCCTAAGGAATTCGTCTGTGTAAATGTCCTTTAAAGTAGCGCCATCCCACCATTGAGAGGTAGGTAGCACCACCGTTGGAGGTGTTCGGGTCAATTCGAGGTTCGGGACATGGTGATCACCAGAGCAATAGGAAGACACCTTAGAAGCTACCCTCATGCCAGGTTCCCGGATCATGAGGACTTACTAAGACATCCTCTACTCGACGATCACCTTTCGAGGCAAGGCAACAGTGAGGCGTACCCTAGGGGTGGTGTGTGATTTGTGTGTCAGATTCAGATATTTTTGTCTTGTCATGTTATAGTGATCTACGCGTTTGTTTTTATTTAATCATTCATTCTTGCATGCATTTATTTAACAATTAAAAGAGCGAGAAATATAAAGTTCTAAACTATTACAAAGGTGCGGGTCCACATCGCCAAAATTTCCAGGACCCGATTTGACAGAAAAAATAAAGAATTAAAGTGCGAAAGATAAATATTACACGGCTTTGGGAGAGGTACATAAAAAATTAAAAGAAAAAGAAATAAATATGCGAATTGAATTAAAGTTGGAAACGAGGGCGTTGGACCCTTTTTAATGAAATAAAATTATTATTACCAAATTAATTAAAATTAAAATGAAAGGAAATTATTTTTTTGAGTTTTTGGTTTTTATGGTTTTAGTGAGAATTAAATGAAAAGAATATTAACCCTAATTCTAATTGTTTTTTAGTTTGTTAAGAAAGTATTAAATTTTAACCTAATTTACTAAATATTTACATGCAATTTGATTTATAAAATAAATAATATTTAATTATTAGTGAAAAGAAAAGAAGAGGGATAAAAATTAATTAAAACCCTAATTCTACCAATTTTAAGTTAATTAAAAAAAATGCTTGAATTAAACCTAATTTAATAGCTAAAATTAATGAATAATGTTTATTTACAAAAAATATATTAATTAAATAAAATACTTATTTTTTGTCTTTTTTCTGATTTTATATTGTTTTTATATTTTTTATAAAAAATATTAAATTAAAGGAATTAATAAATAAAAGAAACAATTGAATCAAAATAAAAAAAATAATGAAAAGAATATTGCAAACCTAGGGGGTCTGTCCCCAAATTGGAGGGCTTGTTAGCATTTTAGGCCCATTAAACTCATGGCCTAGTTGACTTTTCTTGCCAGCGCGCATGTGTGTTGACTGAGGTTCACCATGGTCTTCAGATCTGGTCCCTTGATTGGGTGCAGTGGGACGCGTGGCGTAGCTGATTGAGGAGCGTATGGTGGTCCTTAGCGTTGAAACTGCATAGAATTATTAATAGAAAAATAGTATTGAAGGGGTGGGGGACCTGGGATCGAACCCAGGTCCTGAAGGTCACCAATACACCTGCTTGCCACTGAGCCACCTAGCGCGTTTTGATTATATAGTAATAAACAAATAATATAAAGTAGAACAAGATTTAATGGACAAATTAGCGCGAAATTTCAAATAAACCAACCACAGCTTGCCACTTCATCATCTTCTCCGTTTTACATTTTTTCCTGAAATATAAAAGAAGTTAATGGGGGTTTTGAACCCCCCCAAAATATGTGTTTTCTGATAATAGCGATTAGGCCGTCCGGCCATATAAATTAGGCGCGAGGGTTGTTTCTCAATCGTCCAATCATTCTGAGTTTGGTCATGGTACTGAGAGCTTCCAATTTTACAGCATTTAAAAGTACCCAATTCAAAGCTTGAAAAAAACCTAAAAGACAACAATGGCATATTCGTGTATGGTATATAAAAACTCAATCAAATAATGTGGTTAGCTTCAGAATCAAGTAATTAGTGTGAATCCATAAACAAAATGCCATGAGAATGCCTGCAAATCGAAACACGAATATGCATTTATATGAACAAATTTTGATTTCTGTATACCGATCCAAGGCGTTAGAGTTGATGTTCTTGATTGGAATAGTCTCCTGGTCACCTTGGCAAGCTAATGGAGTGATTATTTGACCTTGAAAAGCCCTAAAACCTAGTTTTCAGTTTTCAACTTTATTGGCAAAAACTCAAGTTTGGTTCTCTGTGTATGGCGCAGCTGGGAGCTTCTTGGCATTAGGGTTGCACTATCTATATATGTGTGAAGGTTTTAGGTCAAAGAAATCAAACAAAAACCCTTGCATTCATGATTTTCAAGATTTGATTTTCAAGAATCTTTTCCAATATTTCTTCATGCCTATTTGGTACAAATCATGGCCAATCACTTCAATTCCTTCCATATCTGATCATGCACGAAATTTTAAGCCTATTCCATGCACAAAAAGATTTGATTGCATTGGTTTGGTATTTTTCATGTATTTTAATTAATTAAATGAATTATTAATAATAAAAAATCCAAATAAATAAATAAAAATGATAAAAACTTCCCTTTGGGCCACATTGTCGTGCACATGCCTTGGATGATGAATTGTGGAAGAAAAATAGGCCCATTAGCATTTTTAGGTCATTTGAAGCAATGTTGACTTTTCAAAATATCCAAAATTTTCCCAACTTCCACAAGGTCTAACTTGCTCAATTTTTAAGCTTTGCTCATGTTCTTGGACATTTTGGAAAGTTCCTTGAGTCCTCTAACCAATTCCTTTGGTCCCATGTCATTTTGATTTACCAATATCAAGTTATGGCCTTTGACTTAAAGTCCCTTTTTGTTGACTTTTGAAAATGACCTATAATGTTGAAATTGATAACTTTTTGTGAGAGCATTTCTTGGACTTGAAGTGTGAAGAGGAGTTGTAGGAAATTTCATTCTCTTCAAAATGAGCTTTGGATGGAATTTTTCTGATAATCCATGTGAAAGTTATGCCTTGGTCAATTTACAGTTGACTTTTTCAACTGTCCAAATATGGAAACTTCTGCATCTTGATGATTTTTGAGCCAAGCTTTGAGAATCATGATCAAGCATTGATCAAATGATGTTTTTGGCTTCAAAATGAGATGTTGACCAAAAATTTGGACTTTTGACTGTCAAATGACCATTTTGCCCCTACAGTTGACTGTAGTGCAATTAGGGTTTTTGACTGTTGAATTTTGTGCTGTGAGTCTTGAAACTTGACATGAGGATGCTTGAACATATTTATAGGCATGTGGGACTTGATTGGGCCCTTGGAAACTTCATTTTCTTTGTCAGAACCAAAACCCTAATTTTTGACTGTTAGGAGGCCCTTGAACTGTGCAACCCTTGGGGAGATTTTGAAGCTTTGACTTGGCAATTCCTGAAGAATATGGGAGGGCAAATTTTGGGGTACAACAGTGAGACTTAGCCTCCGACCGTCTGATGAAAATCTAGCAGATGAGATTTGAAGGTGCATGTTAACTACAGTAAGCGCGTGGGTATTAAATTCATACGGAATACAAGTTAATGTTTTACATTTTATATCACTTATTTTCTTTTACAACAAAGCTTTGTTATCTCTCTCTCTCTCTCTCTCTCTATCTCTCTCTCTCTCTCTCTCTCTCTCTTCCTTAGCAAACCCTTCTAACCCCTTTCCTCCTTTCCTAACCCTAGAACCAACCTCCCCGCGGCGGTGTAATTCCACCCTTTCCCCTCTCTTCCAATTGAAACTCAGCAACCCCCAAACACAGAAAATCGCCGAAGCAAGAAAGCTAAGTCCCACGCACCTTCGTTCTCAATTTCTCCGATATGTGAAGTTTCTAGTTTTGATCCGACTTTGTTTTTCTGATTCATAGGTTAATGGAGAAGGTGACGGATAGTGGCGAGGGCGCGATGGTGACCGCACTAGCGATTAAGGTTTCCAATATTGAAACCCTAATCGCTCATTTCTTCCTCTTTAATCGATTACAAGATGTTATTCTTCTTCGAAATTCTTCAAATTCTTCCTCTGTGTTCGCTCCCTCCTCCTGCTTCTTGTTCTCTCCGTTGTACTTATAGTTTTTAAGATTAGGTTTTTGAAATTTGTTAGAGTTAGATTTAGAAATTACAGTAAATTAGGGATTAGATTTCTGTCAACTGACTTTGGATTCTGGTTTGTAACTGATTGGGAAATATATTCAATTTTGCCTTTACTGTAATATTGGATTTGGATTGTAATAGATTTGATTGGATTTGTAATTTTGTTCTAATTGATTCAAGTTGTAATAACAATGATTCGCTGTAATTTTAGATTTTTTCTGTAATAGAGATTTGGACTAATTATTTATGATATTTAATTGTATTAATTTGATTTGCAGAAAAATTGTGTTTTAAGATTTGATTCTATTTGCAATCTGTACAGTACGGGTTTTGGAAAAAAAACGTGTGCAATTTTGGTTGTAATTAAAACAGTGCGTGTTTGTATTATTGGGCTTGCGTTAATTAACTTATTTGCAGTCTAGCTTACGTAAACGAAGTTGGGCCCTTTTTTACAAATTTTAATCCAATAGATCTCTTTTCCAAAACAAAAAAAATATTATTAAATAAATTGCAAAAATAATATTTAGCAAAACATTATTATAATAAAAAGTTCTCAGCAAAATACATTACATGTTCTTTTAATAATAATGCTTTCATTTTTCTTAAAACAAAACAACATTAAGATGTCAAATGGACTGTTGACTCTTAATGGGCTTGCAGCTTGTAATTACACCTCCCTCTTTCTTTACTAACAACAATGATTTTTAAGTGGGCTTTAATAATTATTTTTGAAATAAATTTTCATATTCGAATCGCATGGGCCATTGGCCAATATGCTTCGTAAATGGGCCTACGGATACATGAGTCTTTCTGATTTAGAAAGCTCCACTCTCCTGAATTACAGTACACCCCTAGTCCCAGATAAAGATGGGCCATCAGATACTGTTGTACCATTTTTAATTAAATATTTCTTCTATTTAAATCTTGAAAAATAAAATCATCGGGGTAGGACAAATTTGGGGTACGACAGCTGCCTCTATTCAATTATCTTCCAATTGAATAGCGTGAGATCACATGAGTCTTGGCGCATTCTGATTGGGAGTTTATTGAATACTTGGAATACCCCAAAATTTGTCCGACAAACATAAGGTTACGCTGATATAGCATACCCTTACGAGTCTTGAGGAAGTAGGCAAAGAAAATGATATATCACTTACCAGGGTTTGATGATGAGGCAAATGGTCTTGAGCTTGAGAGAGCAATCTCGTATCTCTTGGCTTGGCCCTGCTTATTAATCCATTTTGGAAGGATGAAGGAAATAGTTATTGGTGATGCATGGATGCTTGGAGACTGAGGCCATGGGTTATGTTTGCGAATAGCTGCATGACGTCTGAGGCGATAGGCTGGATTTTGGTTTTCGAGCATCGCTGCATGAAGTCTGAGGCGATGGTATGTGTTGCAGAATAAAGAAACACATTGCTGCATGAAGTCTTAGGCAATGGGTTAGGTTCGCAAATCACTGCGTGAAGTCTAAGGCGATAGGCTAGATTTTTGTTTTCGAGCATCCCTGCATAAAGTCTGAGGCGATGGTCTATGTTGCAGAAGAAAGAAACACATTGCTGCATGAAGTCTTAGGCAATGGGTTAGGTTCGCAAATCGATGCGTGAAGTCTGAGGCGATGACTTGTGTTACGGAATAAAGAAACACATTTCTGCATGAAGTCTTAGGAAATGGGTTAGGTTCGTAAATCGCTGCGTGAAGTCTGAGGCGATAGGATAAATTTTGTTTTCGAACATCGCTGCATGAAGTCTTAGTTGATGGTGTCGTGGAATAAGGAAACACACTGCTGCGTGAAGTCTTAGGTAGTGGGTTGGATGAGGAGAGTACATTGAGGCTTAGAGGAAATGTACCTAGTTTTGAGAATACATTGAGGCTTAGAGGAAATGTATCGAGTTTGGAGAGTACATTGAGGCTTAGAGGCAATGTACCGAGTTTAGAGAATACATTGAGGCTTAGAGGCAATGTACCGATTTTGGAGAGTACATTGAGGCTTAGAGGCAATGTACTGAGCTAAGAGAATACATTTAGGCTTAGAGGCAATGTACCGAGTTTGGAGAATACATTGAGGCTTAGAGGCAATGTACCGAGCTAAGAGAATACATTGAGGCTTAAAGGCAATGTACCGAGTTTTGAGAATACATTGAGGCTTAGAGGCAATGTACTGATTTTGGAGAATACATTGAGGCTTAGAGGCAATGTACCGTGCTAGGAGAATACATTGAGGCTTAAAGGAAATGTACCGAGTTTGGAGAATACATTGAGGCTTAGAGGCAATGTACCGAGTTTGGAGAATACATTGAGGCTTAGAGGCATTGTACCGAGCTACGAGAATATATTGAGGCTTAGAGGAAATGTACCGAGTTTGGAGAATACATTGAGGCTTAGAGGCAATGTACCGAGTTTGGAGAATACATTGATGCTTAGAGGCAATGTACCGAGTTTTGTTCATTATTGGATGGAGACTTAGGTAATGGAATACTTTGTAAGGAACTCATCACTGCATGGAGACTTAGGTGATGGACTGAACGTGTCATGACATGGAGACTTAGGTGACGGGTTGAATCGTAGGAGGAATGTTTTATTGACTGACCCTTAGATGATTGAATCGAGGGTAAGATAGTTTGTTTACCGTGTGATATGGGCGTATGCTTCCTGATACCGAGATGGAACCCTGAGTATGTATATTGAATGTTTGTATACGTATGCAAAATGTGTGATGTTTGATATTGATATGGAACCCTGAGCATATGTGTATTGAATGTTTGTATGTATGCAAAAAATGTATAGTGTATGTATGCTTTGGATATGCAAAATGTATGTGTGAAATATGTGTAAAATGCGTGTATGCCTTGAAATGTTATGAGGACTAGTTCTGACATTCTCTCCTTTAAACCATTGGTTTTGAATTACCAACCCCTAGTGTTGTATGTTGTATTGACGTGGCATCATTGAATTTGATTTGAACGCGGCGAACAAGTGTTAGCAATATTTTGAACATTAATTTTTTGTATTGTAAGCGCAAGCATAGGTGTAAATGTATGCACCGACTTTTGTTGTAGGTGCAGGCGTAGGCGTAGAAGTGTGCATTGGACGTAGAATTTTTGTGTTGTGAGCATAGACATAGGCACGGACATATGTATAGACTCTTGTATTGTAAGTGTAGGCATAGGCGCAGACATGTATATGGACGTAGACTTTGTGTATGGACACGTATACATAGGAGTAAATATGTATAGATTTTTGTATTATGAGTGCAAGCATAGGCGTAGACATAAGAATGGACGCGGTCGTGGATTTTCTTTTGATGTTTTTCTAACCCAAAATGTTTTTTCGATGTTTTGTCAAATGCTTTTATTTGTTAATTTCCCGGAAATGATTTCAAGACATTATTCACAAGTAATGATCGTAGTATTTTGTAAAAAAGTCTGAGAAAAGAAAAATACAATTTGAAAGATGAAAAGAAAAGTGAATGTTTTATTGATTATGCCTCTGAATAGGCGAATGTACAAGATACAATTCCTAGAAAGAGGTAATTACAGAAAGTTTTAAAACTGTAAATGGCAATAAAAAATGATAATTGTTGTCGCTGTTTCCCAATATCCTTTTAATAGCCCTTATCTCCTTCGCTTTTGAGTTGTATAATTCAGATCTATCTCTCCCTTCATGGTTCGTAGTCTCAGTTCTTAGATCGCAGTTTTTTTGTTCTTTATTTATTTGTAGGATCCCTAATTTTTTCCTGGATTACCCTTTCAGGTTTTCAATCCACTGGGATAAATTTTTGTTATATGCCCCTAATTTTTGCTTGGATCACCCTTTAGGGTTTTCGATACACCGAGACGCTCCTTTTTTCCTAAGTCGCCCATTTAGGGTTCGAGCTTAGCGAGATTTTTATACATAGTATTTTTTGACTGCGTCTTAGTTTGCCGGACGCGGTAGTTCTTCCCCATCCATTGTTGTGAGGATGAGACTACCACCGGAGAAGGTTGTTTTCACTATGTATGGACCTTCGTAGTTGGGTGTCCATTTACCACGTGAGTCGAGGCAAGGTAGAATAATCTTCTGGAGTACTAGATAATGTTGTGGTTCATCTTGTGTAGTACACTGTTACTCTGAAAAAATTCCGAGGCTAATTTCCGTAGAGTTCGTTTGTCAATGATAGAGGCATTTTCTAGATATTCTTGTTTTTCCAGGTATTTCCTAATGTTGTAAAACCAAGGATTGTCATTCGGTCTTTCTTTGATAGCAAGGAAATGTGAGGGCTCTTAGAAGTGTCTAATTGTGATGTGTGGTTCGTGATTTGGACAGGTTATTTTGAACATAGCTGAGAGAGTTGCCAGAGAATCTTCCATTTGATTTTCTTTTCGTGGGATATGGCGGAAAGTGATCTTTGTGAATTCCGCAGCCAACTTTAAAACATGATCCTGATATGGAATCAATTTTGGATGTTTAGCATCCCATTCGCCATTGACTTGGCATATGGCATGTGAGAATTCTTTGGAGAAGTCAAAACTGCCCCTATATCGTGCCCTAGTGCATTTTAAGCCCCGCCGAATGTGAGTGTCCAACGTGCCCCTGGCTCGGGTCCTTGGTCAGGTCCTGGTATTTCATAGTCGCTTATTTTTGCCTAATTGGCGAACAACCTTCTTTGAAGAGGTGATCTGTCCACCATCATGTCTGTATCTAACCTTGGCCCGTTTCTATAGGACCAAGCAGATATGTGCAATAATTTGATCAGATTTTCTTTGACGCTCTGCTCTAACATTGCCCCTAGCTTGATTTCTTTCAGATCTTCCCCTGTGCCCAGATGGATAGCCTCTTGATATGGTTTTATATTGTCAGCCTTTCGCTCTATTTCCCTTGCCATTTCCTCAGGGATTTCAAGATCTTTATCATCTTATTCTTTAGCTTAGTAGATAGGAGCATCAAAATTATATCAGGTCACGACAGTAGCATTATCGGTGGTTTTGGGCATGGATTTGCACCGTTATCATGTTTTGCTGCAAATTTTAGTATATGAATATTTGAAAATGCATATGCAGAGGAAGTATTGCCATTTTTAAGTTTAAGAGATAAATGCAAGAGAAAGACATGGATCTTAATTGAAAACAAAATATAACTTTTATTAATTATGAATATCGTCTGAAACAAAATAGGGGAACCCTTACAAGCAATCCCTATGCCTCGGGCTTGACAGAGGTTCTTTCAAAAACAATAAAAATTACTTAGGAAAGAAAAAGATCTCGGGAATCTCCACGACAGTCCATCTTTTAAGTTCTTCTCCTGGGGCTCATTCTCGGATGAAGTCAGTTGCCCCTTTGGTGTTGACTTTGTTGGATATCTTTGCTATATGCCCGCCACGCTCTATAAAGGTCTCTTTGATCGGAGGAAAAATTGCTTCACCCTTCAGAGTATCTTTATATTTTTCTTCAGGGTATGGTCCAAATTAGACTATCCCCTGGTCCGCTAGCTTTTGTAGCGTTCTCTTGAAGGCTTCATTATATTCCAATATGAATCCACATTCGAAAAAATACTCCTTCAACAAGCTTAATTGAAAACAAAATATAACTTTTATTAATTATGAATATCGTCTGAAACAAAATAGGGGAACCCTTACAAGCAACCCCTATGCCTCGGGCTTGACATAGGTTCTTTCAAAAATAAGAAAAATTACTTAGGAAAGAAAAAGATCTCGGGAATCTCCACGACAGTCCATCTTTTAAGTTCTTCTCCTGGGGCTCATTCTCGGATGAAGTCAGTTGCCCCTTTGGTGTTGATTTTGTTGGATATCTTTGCTATATGCCCGCCACGCTCTATAAAGGTCTCTTTGATCGGAGCAAAATGTGCTTCACCCTTTAGAGTATCTTTATATTTTTCTTCAGGGTATGGTCCAAATTGGACTATCCCCTGGTCCGCTAGCTTTTGTAGCGTTCTCTTGAAGGATTCATTATATTCCAATATGAATCCACATTCGAACAAATACTCCTTCAACAAGCTTATCGGAGTTTTTGCTTGTCTGGTTTCCCCACAGTCATTGGCTACTTCGATTGCATTTATTGTTGACCCGTCGTGCAGAGGCATATGATTTGATTTGATGTTAGGTTTCTCAAAAGTGATGTCTTGAGATTCTAACAAGTCTTGGACCTTATGCTTGAATGGTCGACATTGCTCTATGGTATGTCCAGAAGAATTAGCATGATACTCACATCTGGCGTTGGCATTGTACTTTCGTGGGAGCGGCCCGACTGGGGGAGCTAGAGGCTTGAGTTCGACTAAGGATGTCTTGACCAGGTGTTGTAATAACTGACTGGGTGGCATCAGAAGTGGATCAAAATTTCTTTGCGGCCTTCTGCCTTGCTGTTGCCCTTGTGGGATCACTAATGGTTATTGCACCCTGGGTTGTGATGCTACAACATTAATTTCTCCCTCTTTTCCTTTGGGGAAGTTTGAAGCAGGCCTTCTTGAATTGTAGGGGGTACTTGATGGTCCCCCTATTATTTTCCCACTTTTTATTCCAGTCTCGATTCTTTCTCCGATGGCCACTAGATCTAAGAATCCTGAGGAGATACTTCCAACCATCTTCTCATAATAAATCCCCTGCAAAGTTTCCATGAACATGTCTACTAGCTCCTTTTCTAAAATCAGAGGTTGCACATGGGATGCCATCCCTCTCCATCTATGAGCATACTCTTTGAAGGATTCTTCTTTCTTCTGGGACAAATTCAGGAGTTGCATGCGGGTAGGTGCCATGTCCAAGTTATATTTGTAATGCTTTAAGAAAGAATTAGCAAGATCTTCCCATGTTCGAATATGTGTTCTCTCCAATTGCATATACCAATCTAAAGATGCCCCACTCAAGCTATCTTAAAAATAGTGAATCATCAACTTCTGATCGTGGGCATGGGCATGCATCTTCCTGCAATACATGCGCAAATGATTTCTTGGACAGGTGAGCCTCTTGTATTTTTCAAAGTCAGGTACTTTGAACTTGGGTGGACTCACCACATCAGGAACTAGACCCATTTCAAGAGCGTCTACTTCAAAAGCGTCAAAACCCTCCACAACTTTTAATCTTTCCTCCAGAGCTTTATACTGATTTATCACCAGTGGATTATCAACAACATGAGTACCAGTCGTCTTTAAGGGTGCTTGGTTGGCATCCTATGGGTCGTGGTCTCTGTATTGCAGGTCCAAGTAGTTTTCCGCATTATTGGTTGGAATCTGTACGGTATGTGATGCCCCTGCTTTTGGTGGCGGCGGGATAAACCCTTCAGTTTCAACTTCTTGTTGGGCCATGACAAACTTTTAAAGTCTTGCTTCTGGTTCTTTCCTTAGTTGGTGACTGATTGATGCGCCAATTTTTTGGGCTACTTCTTTGAAAGCTACCTTGGGAATCTGGTCTTGCATGTCAATGATGTTCTTTAAAGCTAGGAGAACTTGACTCAGATCTCCTTTCATTGAATTACATCACCCTTTACTTGGTCGAGATCCTCTTTGAATGCAGCCTGAGTTTCCTCGATTTGCTCCATTGCTTTTTGTTGATAGGCCCTTGTTTGATATGGAGGCCAAGGAGGTGGAGATCTTCTTCTACCAATGGTTTAATTGGAGAGTATTTTTTTTTTGAAAAAATGAGTTTTGATATGATATGCAGGTGTTCGTGAATGCATGCGTGCGAACGAATGTGTATGAACATGAAATGGTTTCTTGTTTTAAATGTCTTATTCATCTGGGTACATGCTTGTCTTTTGCTTATTAATTTACTTGGTGACTATCTTTAAAATAGATACGCAAACGAGATGCGGAAACAAAATTCCTTTATTGAAGGTAACATAATTCAGATATTGAAAAGTATTACAATCTTAAACCAAAACTTTATTTGCATGAAGTAAAGCAAAGGGAAATAAGTCTTCTAGGTGCGCCTGCGGATATCTGCTCTTGAAATCATCCCCCATTGCTAGACAAATCTTGAGAAAGTCTTCAACATATTATTTCCATTTTGTGGCTTTGATTTCAGACATGTTTGGCGCATTGACGCAGACAAGTTATTTCCTTCGGTATCAAATTTTAAAGACAGTCACCGAGATCTTGAGTTTATTATTATTTTTTGTATCCCCTGTGAATAAGACAAATGAAAAGAAATGCATGACGAATATATGAAATGTATGACGAATATATGAAATGTATGAATGCACAGATGTATAGATGCAGGGTTGAGTGACGGGGTTTTGTGATAAGTATGCTTAGCAGGTAGGTTCCTTGATTTTGACCTACAGTTGATCTACCCTCCCAGAAGGTGGTTTATTTAAGGGTATCATGAATAACATCAGAGGGAAAAAGCACAAGGGCCTCCCTTAGGTGGAGCCTCTTTACGGACCGGGACTTCCGTCTCAAAGTCGTGAAAGGTATCGTCATAAGATTTTAGGTTAAGGCCGTTACAAAGAGTCATGGGCGACCTTCCAAAGTCCTACTCGTCAAGAGGATATCTCTCGATAAGTATTCCTTTTTTTGGAAGTTCACCGACTCTAGGCGAAGTCGTCACATAAACTCGCAGGGATGATGTACCCCCTAAGCTAATAGATGAACCTTCTTTCTAAGGGTTGTTGAAAATATTTTGAGAAATAAAAAATCTCGCCATGCCGTATATATGATGATAAACAATAGACAATAATTAAACATATGCAATGAATAAATGAAAGCAATAAATAAATAAAGCAGCAAAAACCCCGAAGCAAAAAACCCTAAAACCTAAAGTTGAATTCCTCAACAGAGTCGCCATCTGTTGCGACTAGTTTTTAAATCAGAGTCACCACTATTAGTTTTTATCCTAGGGAAGGAAATCTAACGGAAAACCCTAATTCGCAAAAAGAGATTCTAGTTTTCAGACTCTATTAGACGAAAGAAAGGTGTTAGGCACCTTTCATCAACCTTGTTCACAAGGATATTAGGTTTTAGGTTTAGGTTCGGGTAAAACAGGGTTTTAAGTTTTAATAGGGGAAAAGGGTTTTAATTTTTAATAGGGGAACTCGCTACGATTTTTAATCGTATGCCTACGTATCCTCTTATGAAGAATTAGAATCCCATTTCGTAGTTCGTATGGGCTTGTGTTTTTTAGGGGTTGCAAATATATTTTGAATTGCCTCGCATTTGACCGCGTGTAGAGAATGCGGAATTTTGGACTAAATACGCGATTAGTCAAAATGTATTTGGAACCCTTTAGCAAAAATTAGTTGTTTCATATTAGTTTATTGCGTAAAATAGATTTGAGGTTTGTTAAATATTTTTTATAATATTAATTGCAAAAATTGTTAATTAATGCATGATTACAAAAAAAAATTTAATGCAATAATATAGAAAGTAATATATACATGAGTTTTTTAAATAAAATCATTTATTTACATGATAATAAATAGTAATATGATAATATTCTAATAATATTATATAAGAATACTAATGATAAGAATACAAAATATAGTAAAAATAGATAATGTAATAAAAAGTATAAAAAATAGAAAAATTTAATTATATCAAGGGGGTGCAGTTTCAGTTAAGAAGTAAAATCATAGGGGTGTAAAAAGGATGGGCTAGGCCCAACGTGCCTGGGGGGTGCAAAATGTTTGTTGGTTTAGAAACTACTGGCAAGGGGGTGTACAATGAAATTGGCTTGGCTCATTATTTGTTTGCAAAGGGCCGGTTCGATTGTGTGTGGCGAGGGTGCATGGGCTTACAATGAGACTTGGTCTCTGTCCGTCTGATGAAGATCTAGCGGATGATATTCGAAGGTGCATGTTAACTACAGTAAGCGTGCGGGTATTGAATCCATATGGAATACAAGTTAATGTTTTACATTTTATATCACTTATTTTCTTTTACAGCAAACCTTTGTCATCTCTCTCTCTCTCTCTCTCTCTCTCTCTCTTAGCAAATCCTTCTAACCCCTTTCCCCCTTTCCTAACCCTAGAACCAACCTCCCCGCGGCGGTGTAATTCCACCCTTTCTTCTCTCTGCCAATTGAAACTCAGCAACCCCCAAACACAGAAAATTGCCGAAGCAAGAAAGCTAAGTCCCACGTACCTTCGTTCTCAATTTCTCTGATATGTAAAGTTTCTAGTTTTGATCCGACTTTGTTTTTCTGATTCACAAGTTAATGGAGAAGGTGACAGATGGTGGCGAGGGCGCGATGGTGACTGCACTAGCGATTATGGTTTCCAATATTGAAACCCTAATCGCTCCTTTCTTCCTCTTCAATCGGTTACAATATGTTATTCTTCTTCGATGTTCTTCAAATTATTCCTCTGTGTTCGCTCCCTCCTTCTGCTTCTTGTTCTCTCTGTTGTACTTATAGTTTTTAAGATTAGGTTTTTGAAATTTGTTAGAGTTGGATTTAGAAATTACAGAAAATTAGGGATTATATTTCTGTCAATTGATTTTGGATTCTGGTTTGTAAATGATTGTGAAATATATTTGATTTTGCCTTTACTGTAATATTGGATTTGGATTGTAATAGATTTGATTGGATTTGTATTTCTGTTCTAATTGATTCAAGTTATAATAACAATGATTATGTGTAATTTTAGATTTTTCTGTAATAAAGATTTGGACTAATTGTTTGAGATTTAATTGTATTAATTTGATTTGCAGAAAAATTGCGTTTTGAGATTTGATTCTATTTGCAATCTGTACAGTATGCGTTTTGGAAAAAAACGTGTGCAATTTTAGCTGTAATTGAAATAGTGCATGTTGGTATTATTGGGCTTGCGTTATTTAACTTATTTGCAGTCCAACTTACATAAACGAAGTTGGTCCCTTCTTACAAATTCTAATCCAATAGATCTCTTTTCCAAAATAAAAAAAATCTTTAATAAATAAATTACAAAAATAATATTTAGCAAAACATTATTATTATAAAATGTTCTCAGCAAAATACATTACGTTTTCTTTTAATAAAGATATATATATTTTTATTAAACAAAAATAGCAAGGAGTTTTAATAATAATGCTTTCTTTTTTCTTAAAACAAAACAACAACAAGATATCAAATGGACTGCTGAGTCTTAATGGGCTTGCAGTTTGTAATTACACCTCTCTCTTTCTTTACTAACACAATGCTTTTTAAGTGGGCTTTAATAATTATTTCTGAAATAATTTTCATATTCGATTTGCATGGACCATTGCCAACATGCTTCGTAAATAGGCCTACAGATACATGAGTCTTTCTGATTTAGAAAGTCCCACTCTTCTGAGTTACAGTACACCCCATAGTCCCGGATAAAGATGGGCCATCAGATACTGTTGTACTATTTTTAATTAAATATTTCTTCTATTTAAATCTTGAAAAATAAAATCATCGGGGTAGGATAAATTTGGGGTACGACACACCCTTTCCTTATTGGATAAAAGAAAAGTCGATGGAGACTCTAGCTATCCGCACATTTTTAATACTACCAAAAAAGTCAGTTCTTTCATCGTATTATAGAACTGGTGACTCTGCTGAGAATACTTAAAAAATAAGGGTTGCCTTAGAGTTTAGATTACTTTATTCGCTTTATTTTTTTGCATTGTTTGCTTTACTTTAAGGTTTTCTTGGGTTTATTTTCTTGTAAGATCCTACACCCGGATCTAGGGAAGCCTTAGGTGTAGCAATAGATCATGAGAACTGTACGGCGTAGACCGTTATGGTTTAAGTGATGGCTACGTTAGTGTGACACTTTAGTTTGTACTGATGTTACTTGAGTCAGTCGAAGATAATATTAGGCTGCCACATGGTGTCATTAAGCGCTAATTGACTTTTAGAATCTTAATTGACCCATCTTGGGCATTAGAAGGTAGTGAGATTGCTGACTTTGGTGCAGTCCAAGGTTGGTTGATACTCGAAGCTACGCTCATTGAGATTCAACTTTCGGGATATTTTGGTGGCAAGTCAGTTGCTGTGCTAAAATAAAACCTTCGAGAAAGATCGGTGATATGAGATTCCTAGAACCCAGTTACTATTTTATGATAGGTTGAGCCAACTTAACTTCAATGGGGAAGGGTACTTACCTATGGAACTCATGCAAGCCTTTAAACCTAAGACTCTTGTGTGATTTTCTTGTGTTTGCTACTTGTTTAAACATGACATCACGACACCATATCATCATGACATGGCTTTTTTACTAACCATTTTAAGGATCTTAGGGACCTTTGGTGCAGGGTTGTCATAAGCCAGACTGCTAGCAAGAGGGAATATGATTTATTTCCCTCTAACCAGATGCCGCCAAAGATCAAAGTATGTTATTTTGAGCTAGAAGCTAAGACCCACTTGATATGGTGAGCTCTATTTTTATATAAGGACGTTCTAAAATAAAGATGCAAAGTTCTTTAGAAACAGTTGCAACCAGATCCACATTTTAATTTTTTTCTTATCCCGCAAGATCCTTGAAAACATTGGATATGCATCTACATACCATTACATAACATGTATTCCCAAGACAGGTTTTCTCATCTTCTTGCTGTTTATTTTAGAATGCTCAGTTCCAAGAAATGTTCCTGAACTTAGCCAAGGGGCAGGAAGAACTGAAGACACTCATCACCAAAGAGAAGAAGAAAAAGACAAGGAAACCAGTAGGAATCCTTAACATGGGAAGAAGGTTCGGAGATCCTATCAAGCAAGCTCAAGACTATGATACCCCATCAGACAAAGATGACAACCAGGTGAATATGGTAAAAGTGTCAAAGCTGAGAAAGGAAGCAAGATTGGTTCTGACAGATATTCTGATAAAGAGGAAAAAGACTATTCAGATGAACAATATCCCCCTGCCGATGAAAAATACAAACAACTAGAAGATCGTTTAAATGCTATGGAGATCCAGAAACTGCTTGGGTTGGATTTTGAAGATCCGGGTTTAGTCTCAGGAGTTATCATTCCTCATAAATTCAAGGTCCCCACTTTTGCAAAGTATGACAGTGTTTCTTGCCCAAAGCTTCATTTGAGGTCATATGTCCGAAAGATTTAACCATACACTGCTGACAGAAAGTTTTGGGTGCATTTATTTCAAGAGAGCCTGTATGGAACATAATTGGAATGGTTCTATCAACTAGAAGGGATCAATATTCGTACTTGGGAAGATTTGGCTGCTGCTTTCTATAAGCAATACCAGTAAAATGCTGATCTTACACCAACCTGTGTGCAACTACAGAGTATGATCATGGGCTCAAATGAAGGCTTTAAAGAGTATGCCCAGAAATGAAGAGATCTAGCAGGAAGAGTCCAACTTCCTTTGTCTGATAGGGAGTTGGTTGACATGTTTATCGGAACTTTGACAGGTCCTTTCTTCAATCATCTGATTGGAAGCTCTTCAGTCGGGTTCACTGAGTTGATATTAAAAGGGGAACATGTTGAAGGTGGATCAGAAGCAGAAAAATTCAGGTGGCTACGTCTTCAAGTACTGTGAAGAAGTCATTCAACAATAAGAAAGAAGCTAACACTGTGTATGGCCAGAAGGGCCGTAGTAGAAGTGATTGCGACCAATCTGTGGGGGAAGTACTAATATCTAACCCCATGCCAATGCAATATCAACAAGGAAACCAGCGTAGGTCAGACGCATCTAGGAGACAATTTACCAAAATCAACATGCCATTATCTCAAGCATTACAACACTTATGGAAGGCGAAGCTGATTATATTGAGAGACCCTCCTTAGAATCCCAATACTACGTCCCCCAATTATAATCCCAATGCAAGATGTTCATATCACTCCAACAGTCCTGGACATGATACTAACAACTGTTGGGCTCTGAAAAATAAGATTCAAGACATGATCGACGCTAAGGAGATTAAGGTTGATCCTCTTGAGACTCCAAATGTGATTACCTCTCCTATGCTTAAGTACGACAAAGGCATTAATGCTATTGATGATGTTTCTTATATTTCTGTTGTAAGTGACTTGACTACTCCCCTTCTATTTATTAAGAAGAATCTGTTACAAGCCAGTTTATTTCCGGGTTGCATTGAAAGGTGCTACTGCTGTGCAGCCTAATCCAATTGCTGCAAACTGTTTAAAGAAGGTATTCAACGTCTAATGGATAACCATATAATTATAGTTGAGAAGACTCCTTCTATGGAGAATTTATTTCAGGACTTGGAGCTTGAAGAGGTGTCTGTAATTTCTGGTACTCCTGTAAGGATCACTTCCAAGGGCCATGTGAAGATTACTATCGAGCCTAGGGTTGCTCCTCTGATTATTACTGCACTGGGGCCAATTCCATATTCCTCTAACAAGGTTATCACTTGGAATTATGGAGCTGACGTCTACTATCACGGCGTCAAGCAAGAACCATTGTTCATCGAAAGTAGAAATACTGAAGTCACTGATCCCAACGTTGGCAATATTGCTGGGACAAGTAAAGTTACCAGAGGTGGAAGGGTTTTCTCTCCAAGATCTCTCCGAAGGTAGTTATTACACCAGTTCGTGTTACTGCTACAAAATCAACTACTAATACTCGAGGCAAAGAACAAATGATTGAGCCCGCCCAGATTGAGACACGCAAAGAGATTACCGCTGAAGATAACTTCAAGCAAGAGATGGAGGAAGTACTAAAAATTATCCGAAAAAGTGACTATAAGATTGTTGAACAGCTGGGGCAGACTCCCTCCAATATATCCATGTTATCCCTGTTGTTATGCTCTGAAGCCCATGCTCAGGATTTGGTGAAGTTCTTGAAATCTGCTCATGTACCGTAGGAAATATATGTTGATCAATTTGAAAATTATGTTACTAGCCTGGCCACTAATAATGGACCAGGCTTTCATGACGCTGGCTTGACTCCCGCGAGAAGGAACCATAACAAGGCCTTGCATGTCTCTATTGAGTGTAGGGGTACTACCTTAGATCATATGTTGGTTGATATGGGTTCCTCATTGAATGTTTTACCAAAGGGTGCTCTAGACATATTTAAATGTGAAGGGGTTGTTCTGAAGCCCAGTGATATTATGGTCAGAGCCTTTGACAATTCAAAGAGAATGGTGTATGGAGAGGTGGATCTTCCGATCAAAGTAGGTTCTCAGGTATTCGACTCTACCATCTATGTGATGGACATTCGTTCATCCTATTCCTGTTTGCTTGGAAGCCCTTGGATTCATGGGGAATGCACTGTTACTTCTACTTTACACCAAAAGTTGAAATATCCCGTGAAAGGAAAGATTGTTACAGTTTGTGGGGAAGAAGAATACATGGTGAGCCACTTGAACTTCTTCAAGTATGTTGAAATGGACAGCAAATTCATCGAGACTCCCTACCAGCACTTTGAAGTTATTCCTCGGACAACTACCGATACTGAAGACATTTCTGCTATCCCTAAGATTACCCGAGTTCCGCCGATAATGGCTTCTCTGAAAGACGCTAGAGCTGTGATAGAAGAAGGTGGTTGCACTACTTGGGGTCAGATTCCCAACATTCCTTACAAGTCTGATAAATTTGGTTTGGGTTTCACTGCAGAGGCCCAGAGGGCTGTTCTTCGTGCTCGTGCAGGGAGACTGCCATTCCGCATCAACAACAACATAGTCAACACTGTGGAAGATACTGATAGTGACTATGACATAGACAGTTGGATTTTCCTTACTACCGGCAATGGGCTCAACAATTGGAAGGATGAAGACTTTATACCAATCTCCTTTAGTCAGGAGTAAATGCTATTTTCTGTTTTCTTGATTTCAAGTTCTGGTTATGTAATTTAAATAAAAACTTTAAACCATGTGCCTTACCCGGGGCACAATGGTCCATTTGTTAGGGTTGTCTTTTTTCATCCTCATATTTTCATTTAATAAATCATTGGACGTTTAAATTTCAAATTTTGAGTTCTTTTTATTTCTTTTACTTTATATCTTTCAAAATAGCTATGTGTTCTTACACACACCCACACAATAAATTACAGATCCATATCCACCCTGGATCCCATTGAAAACAATTCTGCTATTGCCAATTATGACTTTGAAAATCCGATCTACCAAGCCGAGGACGAAGGTGAGGAAGATTGTGAAGTACATGGAGAGCTTGCTAGGATGTTAATGTAGGAAGAAAGAGCCATACAACCGCATGAAGAGCCATTCGAGGTTGTGAACTTGGGTACTGAAGAGGCCAATAAAGAAGTCAAGATATGTGCCAACCTAGAAGACATTGTCAAAAAGAGATTAATCAGATGTTGCATGACCTATGTTGAGATCTTTGCTTGGTCGTACAAATACATGCCAGGGCTTGATACTAACATTGTGGTTCACCGTCTACCGATGAAGGAAGGTTGTCCTCCTATAAAGCAAAAGGTTCGTCGTATGCGTCCCGAGAAGTCTGAAAAGATCAAAGCTGAGGTTATGAAGCAGTTTAATGCAGGTTTCTTAGCGGTTACGTCCTATCCTCAGTGGGTTGCAAATGTGGTTCCAGTACCTAAGAAATACAATAAAGTGTGTAAGTGTGTAGACTACAGGGATTTAAATAAGGCAAGCCCCAAAGATGACTTTCCACTTCCACATATTGATGTTCTGGTTGAGAACACCACTCAACATAAGATATTTTCCTACATGGATGGTTTATCTGGTTATAATCAAATCAAGATAGAACCTCAAGACATGGAGAAGACTACTTTTGTCACACAGTTAGGCACCTTCTGTTACAAAGTTATGCCCTTTGGTTTGAAGAACGCCGGTGCAACATATAAGTGTGCTATGGTAGCCTTGTTCCATGACATGATCCATCACAAGATAGAGGTTTATGTTGATGACATTAAAGCTAGGTCTCAGATTGAAGAAGAACATCTCAACCACATGTACAAGCTATTTGAAATATTGAAGAAGTACAAACTGAGGTTGAATCCAAACAAGTGCACCTTTGGGGTAAGATCCGGTAAACTCTTAGGTTTCATCGTTAGTGGTAAAGGTATTGAAGTTGATCCTACCAAGGTTAAAGCCATTCAAGAAATTCCAGCTCCCCGTACTGAGAAGGAAGTCCGAGGTTTCTTGGGACGATTAAATTACATTTCCATATTTATTTCCCATTTAACCGCTACTTGTGATCCAATCTTCAAGTTACTGAAGAAATATCAAGTAGTGAAGTGGAGCGACGATTGTCAGATAGCCTTCGACAAAATCAAGGAGTACCTCCAGGAACCTCCAATTCTGATGCTACCAGTTGAAGAAAGACCGCTGATCATGTACCTAACAGTGTTAGAGAACTCATTGTGGTGTGTACTGGGGCAACATGACGATTCTGGTCGAAAAGAGCATGCAATATACTACCTTAGCAAAAAGTTTACCAACTGTGAAATAAAATACACATTGCTCGAGAAAACTTGATGCGCTTTGGCATGGGCTGCTCGTCGACTAAGACAATATATGTTGACTCATACTACTTTGTAGATCTCTAAGATGGATCCAATAAAATACATATTCGAGAAACCCGTTCTTTCCAGAACAATATCAAGATGACAGTTGGTCTTTACAGAATGTGACATTTATTATACTACTCAAAAGGCAATCAAAGGAAGTATACTGGTAGATGATTTGGCTCATCAAGCTGTAGACGATAATCAGTCTATGAATTTCGAGTTCTTGGATGAGAATATTATGCTAGTTACATATTATGAAGAACCTGGACCGTATGAAGGACCTGATCCAGGATCCTGATGGACTTTGGTTTTTGATGGAGCTTCCAATGCGCTTGGCAATGGGATTGGTGCTATGATTGTCTCTCCCAAAGGTTTCCATACGCCCTTTACCACCCGATTATGTTTTGAATGTACCATCAACATGTCCGTGTATGAAACATGTATCATGGGTATCAAAGCTGCTATTAATATGAGAATCAAGTTCTTGGGTGTATACAGGGACTCATCCCCAGTGATCAGTAATATTAAGGGAGAATAGGATATGAAACATCCAAATCTCGTTCCTTACCGAGAGCATGTGTTGACATTAATTCCGTACTTTGAGGAAATCACTTTCGAACATATTCCATGAGAAGAGAATTAATTGGCAGACACATTAGCTACCATGTCATTTATGTTCAAAGTCAGATGGGACAATGAAGCTCCTCGAATTACCATTGAGAGACTAGACGAACTGAAACATTGCTACAAAGTTGATATTGATGGAGTAGAAGAAAAGCCTTGGTTTCATGAAGTAAAAAGATACCTCGAGACTCAGGAGTTTCCTGAAAGAGAATATATCAATGACAATAAATTTCTATGGAGGTTCTTTGCTTAGTTCTTTCAGGGCAACAAAATTTTGTACAAGCGCAACCACAATTCGACTTTGCTTCGTTGTGTAGACAAGAAGAAAGCTGAGAAAATTATGGAAGATATGCACAAAGGAGTCTTTGGTACTCACTCTAGTGGACATACAATGGCTAATAAGATTCTAAGAGCGGGTTATTATTGGTCTACTATAGAAAATGATTTCCATCATCATTCTAGAACTTGCCACAAATGCCAGATTTATGCTGACAATGTATATGTGCCTCTGGTTTCTTTGAATGTCTTGACTGCCCCTTAGCTGTGTGCAATGTGGGGCATTGATATGATTAGAGAGATTAAGCCTACTGCTTCCAATGGGAATCATTTCATCCTGGTCGCTATTGATTACTTCACAAAGTGGGTTGAAGCAGGCTAGTTTGCTTCCATTACCAAGAATAGTGTGGCCTAGTTCATTAAACATAACCTCATCTATTGATATGGCATACCTGAAAGGGTAATCACATACAATGGTACCAATCTTAACAATACTATGATCATGGAACTCTGCATGCAGTTCAAGATTAAACACCACAATTCTTCTCCGTATCGACCGAAGATGAATGGCACAGTGGAAGCCGCCAACAAGAATATCAAGAACATTTTGTAGAAGATGACAGTGACGTACAAATATTGGCATGAGATGCTTCCATTTTCTCTTCATGGTTATCACACGTCAGTACGTACATCAACTGGGGCAACCTCGTTCTCTCTAGTCTACGGTATAGAAGTTGTCTTACTTGTTGAAGTCCAGATTCCTTCCCTAAGGATTACGAAAGACGCATGTTTAGATAAAGACGAGTGAATTTAAACTAGGCTGGACCAGATGGATTTGATTGATGAGAAAAGGCTTGCGGCTATTTGTCAGGGTTAGATGTATCAGAAACGCTTGATCAAGGCCTTTAACAAGAAAATCAGACTTCAGGTGTACCAGGCTGGTGATTTGGCAACAAAACACATCATCCTAACACAAGGTGATCCCAGGGGAAAATGGACTCCCATATATGAAGGGCCATTTGTGATCAAAATGGTATTTTCTGGTGGTGCTATGATACTTACCACCATGGACAATGAATATTTTCCATATCCTGTGAATGGGGATATAGTCAAAAAATAATACGCATAAAAGACACCCGTTAGGCTGATAGGCCTAGGAAAAAGTAAGGGCATCACGACGAACCAAAAAGGTATGGTAAAAAAATTAGGGATATATATAAAAAAAATTATACATCCGGAAAGTTGAAAACCTGAAAAAGCGGCTTGGGCAAAAAAAAGGATATCCTAGTGGACTCAAAACCCGAAAGGATGGTCCAGGAAAAAGTTAGGGGTTAAAGCGTATGATTATGCCCCGTTGGATCATCTATTGACAACAAGCTTTGTTATCAATGTCAAGTTCAAATGGTACAAATAAATTCAATCAACTTCTTCCGACAACAAGTGATGAGATGCTTGAAGACATAAGGGCAATAATAGAGTTGAAACTCGATGGGATCATTTCCGCATAGTTGTTTCTTTGTTTTTTCTTTGTACCCGTTTTCACTTTATGATGATTTCCTCTTACTAGGATTTCTGTCTCTTTGTATAAAACTGCCTGGTTATCGACAAACTTTCTAAACCAATACAAGTTAATTTAAAAATTCAAAAGTTGTTTTACTTTCTCTGTTTTGTTTGCAAAAACGTCTAATGACTAAGTTGAATGAACACATGCATTTGGTCATGATTACTGTTAACAAAATATATGCATAAAAACAGGAATAACATTTGCTAAAGACCCCGGGAATTAGAATAAAGTTTCATCTATTCTCAAAATCCACGCATAGTCATCTTCACAAGCTGATCCCCATCAGAGATCATCTCCTCAATGCAGTTTATAGGAATTCTCTTCTCCAGTAGGGTTTATTTCCCCAACAGAGTTTATTTCTCCGATATTGCAAGTCCCCGACAAGATTCTCTTCCCCGACTAGTTGGCATTAAACTTTGTCCTACCTAGAAGAGTTAACATCCACATCTAAAACTTGGTCAGACAACACATCAGAGGATTATCTATCTCTTTTATCCCCAGTCAGGGTACATAAGAATCAAATCCTTCTAGAGAATGATGAACGACCAATTTTCCTAGAATTCTTCTATCCCAAGCAGAAGTCGAACATCCCCAGTGGAGTATCCTAAAAAAGAAAGCAAGAATCCCCAGCATAGGCATTCTAAATGAGATTGAAGATTCATATTCTTCATTCCCCATCAACAACCAGGGATTTATTTCCCCCGGTCAAGGATGTTATACGGAGCTGTCGATATGTTCCAGTGACATATTACATCCATACATCATTTACAAAATATTATAGCATATGCATACAAACGCATATAACATTCTCATTCATTTTGAGAATATCATTACGCAATGCATTACATATATCATGACATTGCATAAAAACTAACTTTATTTTCTTTCAGGTTAGTTCACAAATAGATAAATATTGACAACAATTTATCACCCTTTAGATACAATAAATCGACGATTCATTTTGACGATCTTTTGGATACAGTCAAGCGTAGACTCATTCCAATACATCTTCCAGATACAATTCAGATATGGTCAGGACATAGATCCATTCTGACACTCATTCCAGTACATATTCCAGATACAGTTCAGATACGATCAAGACGTGGATCCATTCTGATATTCATTCCAGTATATATTTAGATACAGCCAGGCGGAGGCTCATTTTATTACGGATCTCAGATACAGTCGGGCGAAGACTCATTCTGATCCTTTTATAGATACAATCGAGACATTGACTCACTCTACAACATCATTCAAATGAAATCGATACATAAGTCTCATTCTGACACTCCTCATAACATCTTCTAGATACAGTCAGGCATAGACTCATTCTAGTATACTTCTCATATACAGTCAAACATAGACTCATTCTGATACTCCTATCGACAATTACTTTGGATGTCATCTATAAGCCTATCTTCGACGACACTCTGTAACCTCTCCGAATGGCATCTTTAAGCCCATTCAAGCAATACAATCAACTAACAAGTGTTACTTCGTGCACATGTGAGTAAAAATTTCTAGGCACTTAAGTATTCAATCCTCTTCCACCTTCAGATCACGAATGGTGTACATGCAAATCTAACTCTTCAGGTTTAAGAAGATTAAACAAGGGAAGTTGTCGTACCCCAAAATTTTTCCTCCCATTTTCTTCAAGACATCTCCTCATGCTCCTAGGATTTTCAATTGCTCAAGGTTGCTCAAAGTTGGACCAGACAAACCCTCATTCTAAGAAGTTGACCTACAACTAGGGTTTCACTTTTATCAAGGAAAATTGATCTTATAATACCTCAAGTGGATTCCGTGGTTTCTTATATGTCTCTAGGAATGCTCATGCCAAATTTCAAGCCTTGCATCATAAGTTTGCTCATTCAATTTCTTAGATGATTGAAAATCAATTGTATTAGACAAAAGTCAATTGTGGTCAAAATAAAGTCAAACTCAAGATAAAGTCAATTGTGGTCAATATTTTGAAGTCACATTCAACATTTGATCAAGGTTTGATTATGATTCATCAAGAAAACTCAAGATTCATCAAAAGACAAAAGTTACCAAATTAGGGTTTTCTTAAGGAGAAGTCAACTGAACTTTGACCAAGCATAACTTTCACGAGATTCATCATAAAATTATCAACCAAAGCTTATTTTGAAGTTAATTCAATTCTTTACAACTTTGTCTCTCTAAGCTCATGTCCAAAAAATGCTTCATTTGAGAGATATGGGCCAAAATATTATAGGTCATTTCAAAAGTCAACAAAAAGACACTTTTGTCAAAGCAATTTACATCAAGATAAAATCTTAAAATGAAACAATGATTAACATAGAGATTGTAGGGGACATCTTGAGCTTTCCAAAAAGTCCTAGATCATATTCATATGATAAAAATTGAGAGAGTTAAGATTGGTGCAAGTTGGGTAATTTTGAGGAAATGCATGAAACTCAAATTGATCAAACTTGAATTTTTGGCCTAGTGGGCTTATCTTTTAGAGTCCAAACGTGTTCTAGACCTCATAATGGACATCTAAATCTATTCATTCACCCTTTTGATTTTTTATTTCATTTATTTTGATTTTATTCATTTAAATTTTAAATTAAATTAAAAAAACATTAAAGGGAGGTGTAAGGCTTAGAAGGATTTTTATTCAAACATATTGGAGGCCCAAGATCATGCAAGAAATCCCGTGGAGCTTATTTTTGCATCAAATCTCCATATTTTGTCTTATTTCAACTTCTATTTTTAAACAAAAATCAAAGATTTATTTTGCAAGGTTCCAAGCCCATTCCTTTAACCTAATTGTCTCCTATAAGTATCCTTTATCTCCAGACAAGAGAAAAACACGAAACCCTTGCAAGAAATCACCTTCCAAAACTTCAAATTTTTGTAAAACTAGGGCAAACTTGAAACCCTCTTTCCAGCCCCCCTCAAGATCAACCAGCCATTCCAATCAATTCCAAAAGTCCCATAGAAGAAGTATGGATCGTTCTTGATGATCAAAGGCGCATGAAACACGCATCCATGCATCACCGGTTTCCATGTTTACATGAAATTCATATTTTATTTTTGTGATGTTTTGATGTGAACTAACGTTGCTAATGTGTTCCTGAGGTATATTAGTACATGTTTAAGCCATCGCATGGGTCCTATAATTCCAGGATGAGAGATTTCCATTCTTGAACCGATTTACCATATTTGCTTCATATTTCCTTATACAGAGAGAATTAGCAAAAACCAAGGCCACCATTGAACTCTTAAGGGTCAAATTAGGGGGGTAGGGTCTTCTTGGATCACTAACTCTCCTTATTTTACAGGTTGAAGAAAACAAGTCGACGGATAAGATGATCAGAGCTAGGGCTCTGGCGCCTCTCCAGCCCAACCAATTTTGTTTATTTTATATTTATTGATTCCTGTCATAATACCAGATGTAACAGCCACCCCAGTGGAAAGGAAGCGTGCGTTAAGGCATGGGTCTATGAGGGCGTGGGTTCGATCCATGCCTTTTTCTCTTTTTTATATTTTCTCATTTATCATGCAGGTTTACAATATAATCTCCAGTGCCTGTTTCCTATCACCAACCAGCGCTTGGCATGGTGGCAAGCTATGTAGTTGTGAGGCTTGAGGGTGTGGGTTTAACACCCACCTCATGTGTTTTCCTTCTTTATTCTGGTTTTCTTTGACTTTACTTCCCCTAACCCTAATTCCTTTTAATTAACCTAAAAATAAACCATTTTAAATCCTAATTAGTTAGGTTTAGGTTTTTTTAATTAACCTTTAATATTTTTGTTTTTTTAATTAATTAATTAGTTAGCTATTTTTTCAAATACTAAAATTAATTAGAATTTTTTTAGGTTTTTTGATTAATTATCATCATAAATCTTTTTGTTCACAAAAAACCCTAACAAACATTCAAACTGTTTTTCTAGTTTTTTCCTTATTTCCTTTTCTTTAGTTTGTATTTACATTTCCTAGATCAAGTGTATAGGGCGCGTTCAACTGTAATAGCTTAGATTTAATTTTCTCACATTTTTTCTTATTATGTATCTGCTTCTGAGATGTAATAGTTGTAGGTTTTATTTCTCGCATTTCATTCTTATGTAGTTTCCCCGAAGCCTTGTAATAGCTTAGGTTTACATTTCGTACTTTACATTCTACTCTTATTCTTTTATATTAGTAATTAGGGTTTGTATGGCAAGAATAAAATCAACCGATAGCAAAACCATAATTTCAAGATAAATATAATTGAATTGAATACACTTCTCACACTCGCACCTTTAGGGTAACCTCTCTTTATTGCCCTTCGAAATAACGGTCATGTCCCTTGAAAGTAGGGATGCTTTAGCAAAAGACCCTCGACGACCCTTCGATGTTGCCTATAAAAAATGATCTAGTCCCTCCGATATAATTGCTAAAGTATCCTTACATGTTACCTTCGATGACCGTACGATGACCCTTTGTCTGTCCCTTCACATCCAATATATAGGGCTACTTTCTAATTAATGGTACGGATAACACTATCTCTAAAGGAGAAGGAAAAGAATAAGAACTACCTTGAGCGGGTAAGAAACTATTAATCACTTGCTCACAAAATTCTTCTAAAAAACAAACTTCTCACATCATAATTTCAAAACAATGAATATTTTCAAAACACTTTGTATACATTCTTGAGGACCGATACAAGAGTTATTAAAAAGTATGCCTTACATTGGCATTTCAAAAATATTTTCAAATCACACACACAAAAAGCAAATTTTCAAAAGTGAACTAAGCGATTAAGAGCCCGTAGATAACTATGGATGAAAGGGTGCTAACACCTTCCCTTTTATAAATTACTCCCAAACTCAAAATATATCAAGGTCTTTCCTATTCTTTTCACCCTTTCCTTATTAGATAAAAGAAAAGTCGGTGGCGACTCTAGCTATCCGCAAATTTTGGATAAAACCAAAAAAGTAAAATCTCCCAGTGTTCCACAGAGCTTTAAATATTAATACAAAACTAGCTCCATCTATCTTTGAACATGCGAAAGTGATAACTCTAGCCCTGGGGCTGAAGGACTTAAGGTATTTCAATTTTACTTTGTTTTGTTTTCATTACACCTTATCATTCGACTAATATAAATTTCTTTTATTTTCATAGGGTGATCAAACTGGTACTGCAACTTCCAACATCCAATACGATATCCCCGAAAGGATCAAACAAAGGCTGGAGATATCATTGTTGAGCTTGGATTTTTCCTGGACCAAGTTTCTGCAGATCTCTTGAATAAGCAAGAAGTTTTAACTAAGATTGGCAACATAATCGAAACTCAAGTGGCGGAATGGGATACAACCACTCAATCTACCTCCAAGGTTGAAGAGCTGGAGAAATCTTTTTCTCAGAATAAAAAAGAGTTTGAAGACTGTGCTACCAACATTTGCACTTGGAAAAAAAATCAAAACGCTGCAAGCCAATATTCAGAAATCCAAAGCTCGCCAAGAGGAAATCAAAAAATTCGATTCCAGAGAGCATGATGAGGAGATCGAAGCAGGAGTTCACCATGTTGAAAGAGCACAAAAGCTGGGGATTGAAATTGAAGCTCTCACTCTGAATAAGTCCATGATCAAACGTCGTTTGTTGGTATCTACAGGGAAGTACAAACAAATGAAGACTTCTCTTCCTCCTGACTTTAGTACTTAGTGAAATGATGTAGTACTTCCATTTTGTACTCTTGTTGAAACAATTTGAAGTCTGTTGTACCCCAATTTCCCCCCTAAGATTCCTCTATCATATCATATCAACTCTATCACAACAAGATCATACTAGGATTTGGTTTTTCTCCTTATCTTTAGATTTGCTTATGGGGAATCACCAAGCACCTTGACTTGTATTTTATGATCATCTATGTTTTGTATTGATTAAATTTTAACTAATAAATACGATGAATGTTTTCCCTAATTGATAATATTATAGGTGAAAGTACAACACATTCCATCAAGTTGATATATAAGTTTACGAGTTTATTCCCATACCTTCTTCAATAAAGCTTCATTGAGATTAAAGCTTCATCATTGAAGATGTTTTGAAGTAATATCATGACAAAGTCTATTATGATCCATCATGCCTCAAGTTGTCAAAGATAGTCCAAAGATGCAAGGGTTGATTGGAGAAGTTTGACCTAATTGGACAAGTATTTGATTTCTTGATCACAAGTGCATATCTCCCTCAATTCTCAATATTTGGGAGTGGTTATGGTTGCCATGTTTCTCATTATCATCCTCAACAACTTTAATTTACATGACAAAAGTATTTGTGCAAGAAGGTTTGTCAAAATTGAAAAGGTTTTCTAAGGCATTTTGTTGCTCTAGGAGCTAGGGTTTTAAACTTCTAAAGGCTATATCTTGCTCATCTTTTGGTATTTTTGTATGATTCCAAAAGCATGCTTATCTTTAAAGGGTTATAAATAAATCACTTCAAAAGTTTCAAGAAAATTTTGTATGGAGGATACCTAATGATGAAGAAAGATTACAAGTCCTCTAGATAGGCCATCAAAATCCCTTATGTGACTTCAAAAGATCGTAACTTAGTCTTTTTTTATCAGCTTAAGCCCACTATTTTTCCATAATTATCTTAAATATGTGAAATTCAACTCTTCTTTTATGTGATAAGATTGTAAATGGATAGAAGATGCCCTAAGGATGAAAAAGATTATAGGTCATCTCATGAATTTTCACCAACTTCACTAAGTCATAACTTTCTCATTTTTTGGAGTTTTTAAATGGTTCAAGTCTCAAAATGTCATTCAAGGGGTCTACTTCATGCCATCTTTTTTGGTCAAGAGAAATTTTTAAATGGAAGGCCATGTTTGGATGCAAAACATTATAGGTCATTTTGAAGAAAAGTCATCATCTTTTTCACAACTTTGACTCATCACAACTTTCATCTCAAGCATCCATTTGATTCCATTATTTCCATATTGTAAAGTTTGTGATCTCATCTTTCCAATGCATCAAGAATCAAGTCCTAAGGTTCCCTAAATCATGCACACCATTGATTCAAAGATGGTACCTTGAAACTAAAGTTTTCTCCAAAGTCAGAATTTGAAATCCTTGATTTGGCCTCTAAACACAATTTTTTGCGTGTTTTTACTTCTAATCATGTTTAATGAACTTCTAGAAATTATTAGCACATTGAAACACAAGCTTCGGTTGAGTTTTGAGCAAAATAGAAGTCACACTTTTCATGTTTGCAACTTCACACAATTTCCCTCTAAACTTCATCATTTCACACGCTTAAGCATTCCATTAGTTTCCCTATAAATAGAGGGTCATACCTCATTCATTTTATCAAGCTTAGAGAACCAGAATCACCCTGTCAAACTTCCTCTTGAACCCACTTTGCTGCAACTTCGAATTTGGTTTTACAGCTTTCCTCAATCCATTTTATTTGTCAATTCATCATCCTTGAACCTCAGTGAAGCTAACAGAAGAAGAATTAAGCTCTAAACTTCCTAAATCGTGCTAGCCAAATCAAATTTTAGAGCTCTGAATTTGAACTTCAATAGGTAGATTCCTTCACCAATTCTCTCAAACTTTGATACTATAATGAAGCTCTCATCATTCTGATTCTAGTCACAATATTTATTTTCAATTGGAAGTGAGTTATGGCCATGAATTTTCAAATCCCTTTTCAAATCTTTACTCCAAAATGACTGAGCTACACATTGCATAAAATTTTAGCGAGGGTACCATTGAAATCGTCTTAAAGAGACGAAGCGAATGGTACCGGTCTCGAGCTCTAACTTTCCATTTCAGAGACCTGCAATTCGCGTGGCTGGAGGTTGAAGATGACCAACGTGTCATCTCTCAACCAATGATATCGTGACATTTGTTTTTTTTAATTCTGATTTTAATAAATGATTTAATGTCTTATTCACTAACGTCCATGATATGCACAGTGCGCCAGATCCCTTGGATTTGATTACTAACGTGTTTTGACATTGATCCAATGGTCTACAGCTTTTTAGTTTTTATTTTATTTTCTGATTTTTATATTTAATTTGTTTTAACCTTCAAAAGTTCATAAAAAATTCATTTTAACTTCAAAAAACCCAAAAACTTAAAAATACTTTTGATTTTTCTCTTTCTGATTATTATTTTTTCACAATTTTATTTTGTGTTTTGATATTTTTTAACTTTATTTGAATTGCTTTAACTTTATTTTCAGTATTTCAAATGTGTTAGTACTTTAATATTTGCAAATTGTCTATAAATATTTGAGTTCCTTGAAATATCAATAATAAAATAAATCATGTGCATTGCATATCATGCATCATATTGTACATACTTCTTGCATTTCTGTTCATATCCAGGTGTCTTATTGTGCTTCTTTACTTTATTCAGCAAGCTGTCTCACCTGTACAATACTCGGGCCAATTTCAGAAGGAAGATGGATAATCTAGAACAAGAGTATCACGAGTTACCCGAAGAAGTTACTGTTCTGAAGGCTGGTATGTCCAATATCACTACTTTGATGGAATCGTTGGTGGCTTCTCAAAATCAGCCACCACTTGCTAAACCTCAACAGACAATGGTTACTTCCGAAGCTCCGACAATTTCTATTTCTTTTACTCTAATTATTATTATTCAGAATCTTATGCCTCAGGGTTATCAGTGGGGAATGCCAGAGAACTTCATTCAGAAGGTTATAATCAAGATGCTCAGGTTGCTCCATTTTCTCAGGCTCCTGCTGCTCCTGCAACTTCTGTAGTACATATTACTCCTGCTGCTAGAAATGAGATTCACTATGCCACACCTCCTTCGGTGAGTGATGTACCATTTGCTAATGATGAAGTTTATCGTCCTTCTCCTCCTTCGAGTGAAAGCATGGGTTTCTATGATCGGTTGGATTACTTCCAAGACCAGTTCAATGAGATGCAAAAGGAAATAAAGTCCCTTCGCGGAAAAGAATTGTTTGGGTAGAATGTGACTGATCTGTGTTTGGTTCCAAATGTGAAAATACTTGCGAAGTTCAAAGTACCGGAATTCGAGAAGTACAAAGGCAATACTTGTCCTCGTGCTCACTTAGTGATGTATGTGAGAAGGATATCTACTCACACCGATGATCAACGCCAGTTAATTAATTTATTCCAAGATAGTTTGACTGGTGCAACATTGAAATGGTACATGAGCCTAGATAGTGCTAATGTTCATACTTTCAACAACCTGGGTGAAGCGTTTATTAGACAGTACAAATATAATATAGACATGGCACCTGACCATGATCAACTCAGGGAAATGGTCAAGAAGGACAAAGATTCATTTAAGGAATATGCACAGAGATAGCGTGAAGTAGCCGCCCAAGTAATCCCTCCAATGGAAGAAAAATAGGAGACAAAGATTTTTCTCAAGACACTAGGTGCTTTCTATTATGAAATAATTATGGCGAGTGTGCCAAGTGATTTTACTGAGATCATGGGCATGGGTGTCCATTTGGAAGAAGCTGTGAGAGAGGGTCGCTTGATAAGAAGTGAAAATTCTTGTAGTATGAAGAAACCATCATACGGGTTTGCTAAAAAGAAAGAAGGAGAGACAAATGTTGTTATTCAAGAGAGAATGGTTAATCTTCCTAGAAGAAATCATCAGCGCCACCAACAATTTGCTTTGGTAACTCTAGTTGTCAATACGGTGCCGACCACAATGGCTTATCAAAGACCAGCCCCTCAGGGAAATCAAGGGCAGAATCAGAGGAGAGAGGCTTTTGACTATATCCCCATGAGTTATGCAGAGTTACTCCCAGCATTGATTCAGAAAAAGTTGGTTCAGACCAGGTCACCCCCTGCTATACCATCACCTTTGCCTTGGTATTATAGGGCAGATCATACGTGCGCTTTTCATCAGGGTGCACCAGGGCACAATGTGGAAAACTGTTATCCTCTGAAATCGGAGGTACAAAAAAATGGTGAGATCTAGCCTTTTGTCCTTTAAAGATGTCGGCCCTAATGTAAAAGATAATCCTTTGCCAAAGCATGGAGGAACAAATGCTGTGAACATGGTTGCTAGTTGTCCAGGGGACTTCCGGATTTTCGATATCAACCTGGTCAGAGGTGACTTGGTAAAGATGCATGTCGACCTTTGCGAGTTTAGTTACTATACGCATGACCATGCTGGTTGTGGTATCTGCAGTATTGATATACATGGGTGTGATAAGATAAAAGATGATTTACAGGAAATGATATATGAAGGCCTCATTCATATAATCAGGCCTATGGCAGAAAACGAGGCAGAAGTGAACATGGTCTTCAGATGTCCTAGAGAGTTCCGAATCTTTTATGTGAACCGTATGAATGATGATTTGGTGCAATTGTATGCTACCTTCTGCTACATGGATGGTCAAGTAGAACACCATTATGGATCTTCTCGGGTTTGCTGCAGAGATTCTCGTGGCTGTTCCATTATAAGAAGAGGTATTCAGTTGTTATTGGATAATGGTACCATCAAAGTTTCAAGCCATAGAGATGATTACCATGAGATTAATATGATTTAATATTGCTTGGCTGATACTATGTCAGATCATAAATATGCTTTTGCAGATGAATTTTTTTCCTCAGATGAAGATATATGCTTTAGCAATGATTCTGTGATGCCCAAATATTTTAAGGAAGGGGTGAACATTATTGTGCCTTGTTTCAGTGATCCCGCCCCTGTTGAGATTGAATACTGTAGCAAGCCAGTTGTTGCTCCAGTAGTGATTTGCTTGTCAGGTCCTGTTCCTTACAAATCAGATAAAGACGTACCGTACAAGTACAATGCTAAAATTCTAGAGGATGGTGTGGAAGTTCCCACCTAACCTTTGTCTAATGTCGAGATTATTGTTGAGGCCAGTAGAGTGACCCACATTGGTCGTGTGTTCGCACCCGTTATTCGAGGGAATGTTAGTGCCGATAAGAAGGTTATTGAAAGTGTTGAAACTAAAAAAGTAGTAGGATAATCCAGTTGTGCTACTCTAGAAAAAGATGTGGATGATATATTGAAGATTATCAAGATGAGCGACTACATGATTGTAGATCAGTTGTTGCAAACTCCTTCAAAGATATTTTTCTGGCCTTGCTAATGAATTCTTTTGCCCATATAGAATCTTTAATGAGAGCCTTGGATCAAGCCTTCGTGAAAAGTGATATACCGTTGGACCAATTCAGCAGTGTGGTAGGGAATATTATGTCCTGTAATAACCTAAGCTTCCGTGATGACGAATTGCCTGACAAAGGAAGGAATCAAAATCTAGCCCTCCATATATCCATGAACCATAAGAATGATTCATTGTTACATGTGCTGATTGATAATGGGTCTGCCTTAAATGTCATACCGAGGAGCACACATATGAAGTTGAAGTACTAAGGAGCTCCCATGCACCCAAGTGGAATAATTGTTAAAGCTTTCGATGGATCAAGGAAGTCTGTTATTGGGGAAGTGGGTCTGACTATTGACGTAGGCTCGCACTTGTTTCAGATTACTTTCCAAGTCATGGATATTGTGGCCACTTACAACTGTCTACTAGGACGACCATGGATACATGAGGCAGGGGTTGTCACTTCAACTTTGCACCAAAAGCTGAAGTTTCTGCGTGAAGGAAAAATGGTTATCATAAATGGAGAGAAAGCATTGTTAATATCTCATTTATCCTATTTCAGTGTTGTGGAAGCGAATGAAGCTGCTGTTGGAACTCAGTTCCAAGCTTTTTCCGTTGATAATGTAAGGGAGAATGAGAATTATATGGCTTCATTCAAAGATGCTCAGCATTTTATGCATAATGGCCCTAGTAAAGTATGGGGACAGATTGTTGATCCGCCAGTGAACAAGAATAGGGTTGGTTTGGGATTTTCTGCGAAGAATGATAAAGGTGAGAACATGAATCCAAATACTGCTTTGGGCAAGTATCAAGATATTTTCCACAGCGGAGGTTACCTTCACCCAATTGTTTCTAGGATCAATGCTATTGTGGAGGATGAAGAAGAGTAGGAAATGCCAAACTATGTGACACACAGAGTTAGAGTCCAGAACTGGGTCACTATCGATGTTCCCTCTTGCATCCATGTCTCAAAGTAATTTGTTTTTATAAATCTTTGCAAAAGGCTTTCACTCTTACCAAGGTGAAAGTTGATTTTGTATTGGCTTATCTGTTTGCTTTGATCGTTAAAATCATTAATAAAGTTGTCTTTGATTCCCAAATTGTGTTTTTATTTTATGCTTTTTCTTGGATAAATGGTAATAAAAAAAACTCTTTTGGAATAAATAATGACTGTAAATAAATCTGCATAATCACTTGATATACGTGTCAGTTTCTAAAAGCAATCATAAATCATATGTGCAGATTAATTAAAAACCATGTTGAATACAATGACCTTGCACCCTCTACCAACTTTGAATATCCTATGTATGTGGCCTAAGAAGAAAAATATGATGAAATTCCATAAGAGGTTTCACGGTTGCTCGAGCGCGAGGAAAATGCCATTAAGCCGTATAAAGAGCCGTTGGAGATAATCAATTTGGGTTCAGAGGAAGATCCGAAGGAAGTCAAGATTGGAGCATTGCTGCATCCTGATGTAAAGAGAAAGTTGATTGGATTGTTGAAAGAGTATGTGGACGTCTTTGCCTGGTCATACCAAATATGCCTGGTTTAGATGCAGATATTGTAGAGCATCATTTTCCGCTAAAGCCAGAGTGCCCGCCAGTCAAACAGAAATTGCAAAGAACTCACCTAGATATGGCAGTAAAAATTAAAGAAGAAGTCTTAAAGAAGATTAATGTCGGTTTTCTTGTGACATCAATGTATCCTCAATGGATTGCCAATATAGTCCCAGTACCAAAGAAAGACGGAAAAGTTCGCATGTGCGTTGATTATAGAGATTTAAATAAAGCTAGTTCACAAGATGTTTTTCCATTGCTAAATATTGATATGCTGGTTGATAGTACAAGAAAATTCAAAGTATTCTCATTCATGGACGAATTTTACGGATATAATCAAATCAAAATGGCTCCTGAGGATATGGAAAAAACAACATTTATCACACCTTGGGGAATATTCTGTTACAGAGTGATGCCCTTCGGGTTGAAGAATGCTGGTGCAACGTACCAGAGGGCTATGACAACCCTATTCCATTATTTCATGTACAAGGAAATTGAGGTATATGTTAATGATATGATTGTCAAATCCCAGACAGAAGAATGGAATGTAGAAGATTTGTTGAAATTGTTTCAGTGTTTAAGGAAATATCGTCTCCGCTTGAATCCAAATAAATGCACCTTCGGTGTCTGATCAGGGAAGTTGTTAGGCTTCATTGTCAGCCAAAAAGCAATTGAAGTTGACCATGATAAAGTCAAAGAAACTCAAGAAATGCCTGCGCCAAGAACTAAAAAGCAAGTTAGAGGTTTCCTTGGACGTTTGAATTACATTTCTAGATTTATTTCCCATATGACTGCAATGTGTGAACCGATATTTAAGTTGTTAAAGAAAGATCAGGGTTCTGTGTGGATAGATGATTGCCAAAGGGCATTCAAAAGTATTAAAGAGTATCTGCTTGAACCTCCTATCTTGCTCCCTCCCGTAGAAGAAAGACCCTTGATCATGTATCTAACAATGTTAGATAATTCTATGGGTTGTATTTTGGGACAACAAGATAAAACAGGAAAGAAGGAATATGCCATTTATTATCTCAACAAGAAGTTTACTGACTGTGAGTCACGGTTTTCTATGCTGGAAAAAACATGTTGTGCTCTGGTCTGGGAGGCAAAGTGGTTGCGGCAATATATATTGAATCATATTAGTTCGTTGATTTCCAAAATGGATCCAACTAAGTATATCTTTGAAAAGCCTGCTCTTACTGGGAGAATTTCCCGTTGGCAGATGTTGTTGTCTGAATATGATATTGAATATCATACTCAGAAGGTTATAAAAAGCAGCGTGTTAGCGGATTATCTTGCTCACCAACCGATTGACGATTATCAGTCTATTAAATATGATTTCCCTGATGAGGATGTTATGTTTCTGAAAGTGAATGATTGAGATGAACCGTTACCTGAGGAAGGGCCTGTTCTTGAATCCTGGTGGGACATGGTGTTTGATAAAGATAGAAAGACATTGAGAAGGTTGGCATGCAGCTTTTTCCTCAATTAAGATGTGCTATACAAAAGAAATTATGACATGGTCTTGCTCAAATGTATGGATAGACACGAAGCAAACATGTTGATGAATGAAATCCATGAAGGTTCCTTTAGTACCCATTCCAATGGACATTCAATGGTAAAAAAGATGCTTAGGGCAGGTTATTATTGGTTGACAATGGAATCTGACTGTTATAATTTTTCAAAGAAGTGCCACAAACGCCAGATCTATGCTGACAAAATTCATGTGCCTCCGACGCTTCTCAATGTCATCTCTTACCCATGGCCTTTCTCTATGTGTGGTATTGACATGATTGGAATGATTGAACCAAAGGCGTCGAATGGACATTGTTTCATTTTAGTGGCAATTGACTACTTCACCAAATGGGTGGAAGCATTTTCATATACTAATGTTACTAAGCAGGTGGTAGTACTCTTTATCAAGAACAATCTCATATGTCGGTATGGTGTGCCAAATAGGATTATCACCGACAACGGCTCAAACCTGAATAACAAGATGATGACGGAACTTTATGAAGACTTCAAGATTGTCCATATGATTCATCTCCCTACATGCCAAAGATGAATGAGGTTGTTGAAGCTACTAATAAGAGCATCAAGAAGATCATCCAGAAAATGGTTGTTACTTATAAAGATTGGCATGAGATGCTCCCTTTTGGTCTGCATGTGTATCAAACATTTTTCCGCACTTTAGCAGGGGAAACCTCATTCTCTCTTCTGTAAGGCATGAAAGCAGTGCTCCCCGTTGAGGTGGAGATTCCCTCTTTACACGTGATAATGGAAACCAAGTTGTCAGATGCTGAATGGGTCCAGAATAGGTTTGACCAGTTGAATTTGATTGAAGAGAAGAGAATGGAGGCCTTGTGTCATAGTCAGTTATACCAAAAGAGAATAAAGAAAGCTTTTGACAAGAAGGTCAAACCTTGTGAATTAAGAGAAAGCGACCTCTTGCTCAGGAAGATCATATCTTTTAATGCTGATTCTAGGGTGTGATACGGTGGGAGAACTGACTTGAGGTTTTGCGTTTTATCGCAAATGTTGCGGTTAGCAAGAGTCGCCACTGACTTTTATTTTATCCAAAAGGAAAGGTGAAAAAGCATAGGAAAGACCTTTGAGATTATTTCTTGAGTTCGGGGGGTAGATTATGAAAAGGGAAGGTGCTAGCACCATTTTCATCCATGGTTTTCCATGGGATCTTAGTTACTTGCTTAGATCACTTGCTTTTGTTGTTTGAAATTGTTCTTGGTGTGGTTTTGAAAATATTTTGTAAAAGAGGTCATTCGTTTAGGCAATCTTTGCAATGATTCTCGTTCGTAAGAATGTATACAAAGATGTTTGTCTTCTGAAAGTGTTTTCAATGTTTGTAAGATGTTTTTGAAATGTGTGTGTGTTTGTTTTGAAAATAGCAAATATTGTTGTTTGAAATGGAGCAAGTAACTAGAAGCTATCTACCTACTCAAATGTCTTTCTTATGTATTTTCTATTCCTTTTACATTGTTATCTTACCATTGATTTGGTAAGCAACCTTATCTTTGGATGTTGACGTGACGGGCGTGGGTCATCGTATAACCATGATTAGCAATATTACAAAGTATCTTAGCATTTTTGAGGGACCAAGATCATTTTGTAAGGCAACCTTTGAATAACGTCATCGAGGGACTATGATCTTATATTTATTTGTTTTGCCAAGATACTTCGCGTGCGTAATATGGCTATTTTTGTTTTAGGCAACCAAGTGGGAAAACCCTAAGGGTGCTTATGTGCAAGTGTATCATTTTCATGGTTTGATTTTGTCTTGTATTTAGGGTTTTCTATTTTTGCTTTGTTTTGTTCTTGTCATACAAACCCTAATTACTAATCATGGCATATAAAGCGATAAATTGCATAATGTAAATATTTCTAAGCTATTACAACAATTTATGGGAGGCGGAATACAAATTTGAATGGGGATTTGCAAGACTATAAACCTAAATAAATTATTACAACCAAATCGAATTTGTACGAATTAGAATAAGTATAATACAATATTTAAAATGCAATGCAATGTACATGTAAGAAAAGATTTTTTATGTCTTGTTTTTATGTAAAAGAAAATTTAATCTAAACCTAAAAAATATAAAGAAAAAGAATTAATTTTTAAAAGGGGTTTAACCCTAATTATTATTTAAGAGAAAATAAAGTTTAAATGTATATTTTTTTTGTAAAAATAATAATAAATAATATCGTATATAAATATAAAATTTTATATGTGCAAAAATAAGTATTTATAAATATGAAATGAAAAATAAATTGAACTAAATATGTTTAATTATATTTACAAATTTATTAAGAAAATAAATGATATCCTAGTGAAATAAAAATGTATTTTTATGTGAGAAATAAAATAAAAATAAAATAAAGTGCAATATTATTAATTTACATTTTATGGGATTTTATGTATTAAAGAAAATGTTCAAAATATTAATTATGAAAATAAAACAAATAAAAAATAAAAATATGAGAAATTGGCAAGGGGGGTAATGCAGCAGATTAGTGGTAAGGTTAGCAAAAACACTGGCCCAGGAAGTTAAGCCCAACCTGCAAAAAATGACAAAAAAAGGAAAAGAAAAATGTGAAAAATACAAAAGTAGCGCGCAGGTTCGAACCCAGGACATGGGTCTCACCAGCGCGCTGCTTTGCCACTGGGGTGGCTATACTTCCATTGTCTTTAGGAAAGAAAAAACAATATAACACAAAACGCGCTCTATGCCCTGTACTTCATCTCCTTTCTCACGCTTGGCCAGACACCCTGTAACTTTCTCATACTTCCATAAAAATGAAAATTCATAACATGAAAGTTGTAGTACTTGAGCACACGATTCCAACCATATAAATTATTTGAACTATTAATCAAAGAACAAAGAGAATTTTAACAGCCCTAAATCTTGACCTAATATTTCCAGAAATTTCAAGTTCCAAATTCTCTCAGCACAAGTAAAATCAATGCAAGATAATGGTATGTATAGCTTCGTTATGATGAGGACTACATTTTTATTCATAAATCGTGGCCTAGGGTTTCCTGTACAAGGAGATAGAGTTTGAAATTTTACCTCCTTCAGTTGGAATCGTGAATGGAACTGGGGCGAGTTTGAGGGAGGCCTGATGCTTGCTTGAGCTTCCTTAAACTTCCCTGGATGTGTCCCAACCCTTGCCTTGCTCTGAAAGTAGCTAGAACTCCTTGGCAAAGTCAAACTGCAAGCTCTAAAGTCAACAACGGAAGATGGTGGAGGAGTGATTACAGAACAGGGATGATGGCCTGGATTGACTAGGTATCAAGTATGTAAGATGTTTGAATGATCCAAACTCTAAACGCATGAGCCAAAGGGAAGTTGGACGTGCTTATGCAAAATCTGCAGTTTTGGACATATTTTTTGGTGTTTTGCTGGTTGGGAGTGTTTCAGGTCCTTACTTAATGTCCTATGTGTTGCATAATGTTTGTATATTAGTATGGAAATGGTCTTAGGTCAGCTCTCCAACAGATCTGCAAGCCCTAGCCTTTTTGCAACTTTCCTTGCATTTGAAGTAAAGTGAAGTGACTATACTTGCCATGCTTGTACTTGCTCCCTTAGGGTTGGTATTAGTTTGTACAACTTACTTGAGACCCGTGAGACTTGTATGCACCAAGGGGACAGGTCCAAGGCTCAAAATTGTAAAGTTTGCAAAAGTTGCTCTTTTACAAAATGGCAATGGAACCTTTTTGCCATAAATGGAATTACAAGTTGGATAAAGGTTCAAAAGCATAGATCAAAGCTTTGTCAACCGAGTTAGCATTTAATTAAGGAGTGTGGAACAAGTTTAGGACCTGTACAGCATGAATTAGCCAGCATAGGATTGATTTGCAACTTTGTTCTTCGTGAAATGGCTTGGACAAAAAGTGAGAAATTGACAACTTCATCTCTTCGATTCTCCCTACTCAAAAATGATCTTGGGGATTTCTTGGACATTTTGGAAAGCTTGCAATGTGCTCTATAATTCATATTTGAAATGTATTTTGAGATACCTCTTGGAACTAGGTGAAACATTTCCATGAAGTTGGGTCCAAAACCTGCCTAAATTAGGGAAAATTTTCACTTAGTTATTTAGTTCATGATCATGTATTCATAAATTTATATCTTGAGATCCAAGTATATTTAGGGAAAACTGTGTGAAGAAAAGTTGTAGATTTCATGGAGGTCTACAACTTTCATGTTGGTAACTTTCCTTGAATCATTATGCATCATGGTGAAAAAGTGGCCTAAAATTGAGAAAAAATAAGAAAATTTTCCATACTTAGAAAATTTCTAAGTTAGGAAAATTTTCAAATTCAAACCCTAATTTTCAAATTTGGATTTCTTGATGAACATGTTTCATATTTTGACATGTCTTGATGAATTATGACCCTTGGTACTTGATTTTGACCAAAAAGTCAAAGTTTGACTTTTCAGTATACAGTTGACTTTTGATCAGTTGACTGCAAATTTCATCTATCAATCCAATGAATTTGAAATGTTTTGAGCCATGTAATTAAGCCAAGATGATGTAATTGAATCCTTGAAATCATGATTTAACTCAATTGGTCATTTGCTAGGTTAAAAATCCGAAATTGCCCTTCCTCAGTCAAAACCCTAATTTTGACCATTTTGCCCTTTTGATGATTTGATCAAATTTCTTGAGGAATTGTGATCCAAACTTGAACAAATGATACATGTGAGTTTAAAATGTTGTTGTGGATCAAAAATTATGAAGTTTGACTGTAAATTGGCCATGGTTGACTTTTTCCCTAATACAACTGATTTTTAGGTCAACTATCCAATTGACTGAGCAAAAGTGTGATCCAAGGCTTGAAACTTGACATGAGTAAACTTGGGGTTACATAATGATGCTTGGAAGTCACATGAAGCATTGATAGTAAAAAACCTTGTGCAATATCAAACCCTAATTTTGGGTTACCAGTGCAAGATGAGATGTCTTGAGCTGACCAAACCCTAATCCAGTCTTGAGTCAAAGAAATCTTGTGAGAAAAGTCTTGATAAATGAGAGCGCAAATTTTGGGGTACAACGGCTTCCCCTATTCAATCTTATTAAACCTGAAGAGTTAGATTGGCGAGCTTTGCCATTCGTGTCTCGAAGGTGAAAGATGATTGGACATTAAAGTGCCCATAAATTTGCACTCGGCGACGTGTAGTTTAGGGAATGGGCTTAAAGATGCCATTTGGAGAAATGATAGAATCTTGTTGGATATGGGATTGTAGATGCCATCCAAGAATATTTGTTGAATTGTAAGTTGTAAGTCGAAAGAATAAGTATCAGAATGGTGTCCGTGTCTGGAACGTATCTGAGCTGTATCTGAACTTGACATCTGAATGAGTGACAGAATGGCATCCATGTCTGGAGCGTATCCATACTGTATCTGAACTTGAAATCTGCATGAGTAACAGAATGGCATCCGTGTCTGGAGCGTATCCGTACTATATCTGAAAGCTGAATCTGAATGAGTAACATAATGGCTTCCGTGTCTGGAGCGTATCCGTACTGTATCTGGAAGCTGAATCTGAATGAGTAACATAATGGCTTCCGTGTCTGGAGCGTATCTGTACTGTATCTGAAAGCTGAATCTGAATGAGTAACAGAATGGCAACTGTGTCTAGAGCGTATTTGTACTGTATCATGATTGCACATTGTTAATGGTAGTTGTTAATCTTGTCCTAAAAAGGGTGAGATGTTAGCTGGAACACAAAATTATGTTGCATGAAATGTATGATGCAATATATGTGTTTTATCAATGTTTATGATATGTAGATGTAATGTATGTGCATGTAAGCTGATTTGCTGTATTGCTGAGGAAAATAAATCATTGACTGCTGCTGAGGATATGTGGATTCTTCATGTCTTTAAGTTGGAGCATTTGACAAAAATTCTGTTGTGAGAGTAATGCCATATACTTCTTGAGGAATCTGCTTGGGGAATCTAGAGAATTTTTGATGACTTCTACTGGGGATTAATGAATGGTATTCTTTTTCCGTTGGGGTGTATCAGAAGTCAGTTGTTATCTGTTTGGATTTCAGGCTTCAGAACAACTTGCTGGGGAAATTGGAGAAACTGGATGGCTTCCACCAGGGATTAATAATTTGAAGTTTTAGTTCCATTGGGGATCTAAATGACGTACCGTGGGGATTGCTCATGGAATAGCCTAAAGAAGTTTTCCTATTTTGTCAATCTGTCAGTAATTGTCTTTTTTCATTTTGTTTATTTGTAAACAGTAATTATGTTCAAATGCATATGTTCATTAATGAATCATTGGACGTTTTTGCAAATAAAACACAAGTGTAAAGGAAAAGGACAAATAGTTTTCTGTACTTTAAAGACATATCTTTGTATTTACTTTGAATAAGTATTTTGTACAAAGGAGACAGACATCCTAGTAAGAGGATGGTGTCATAAAAAAATTTATACAAAGAAAGATAGCTATGTGTGATAATCCCATGGGGTTCCCATTCTGCTATAGCCTTCGTATCTCCGAATATATTGTCTATTTGTTGCTTCGTCCAAAGATGATTGAATTAATCAGAAACTCCGAGTTTGTTAGTGAAGAGATTATCCTCAAAGTGATCTGACGGGACATAGTCATACGCTTTAATTCCCTAACTTTTGCCTGGACCGCCCTTTCAGGTTTTCAGTCCTTCGAGAAACCCTTTTTGCCCAAGTCTCCCTTTCGGGTTTTCAACTTGCCCGGTGTACAATTTTATTTTATTTTATCCCTAATTTTTACCCGAACCTTTTTGGTTCGTCGGGATGCCCTTGTTTTGCCTAGGTGTGTCAACCTAATGGGTCTCTTATGCGTAGTATCTTTTAACTATATCCGCGTTCGTAGGGTGTGGCAAGTCATCACTGTCCATGGTGGTTAAGATCATTGCCCCACCGAAGAAGATGTTCTTGACTACAAATGGTCCTTCATAGGTAGGAGTCCATTTTCCCCTACGATCACTTTGTGGAAAGATAATGCATTTGACCACTATATATCCAACTTGATATACTTGGCGTCTGACTTTCTTGTTGAAAGCCTTGATCATCCGTTTTTGATACATCTGACCATGGCAAACAATAGTAAGCCTCTTCTCATCAATTAAGTTTAGTTGATCAAGTCGAGTCTGGATCCAATCGTCCTCATTCAAACCTGCATCTTTCATAATTCTCAAAGAGGGGATCTGAACCTCAATAGGCAAAACAACCTCCATTCCATAAACCAAAGAATAGGGTGTTGCCCCAGTTGATGTGCGAGCCGTGGTACGATACCCGTGGAGAGCAAATGGCAGCATATCATGCCAGTCCTTGTAAGTGACTGTCATTTTCTGTATGATCTTTTTAATGTTTTTATTAGAAGCTTCGACTGCACCATTCATCTTCGGCCGATAGGGGGATGAATTGTGATGTTGAATCTTGAACTGCTCGCACAAGGCGGTGATCATAGTATTGTTAAGGTTTGTACCATTATCAGTGATGAAACTTTCTGGGATACTGTACCGGCAAATGAGATTCTGCTCGATGAAGCGGGCAACAACATTCTTAGTAACGGATGCAAAGGAAGCTGCTTCGACCCACTTTGTAAAATAGTCAATGGCCACTAGAATAAAGCGGTGACCATTGGAGGCTGTTGGCTTGATCTCCCCAATCATATCAATTCCCCACATAACAAAGGGCCAAGGAGTCGTCAAGACATTCAGAGGAACCGGAGGTACGTGCACCTTGTCAGCATAAATTTGACACTTATGACAGGTCCGGGAGTGTTGATAGCAATCTGCTTCCATGGTAGGCCAATAATAGCCTGCCCGTAGGATTTTCTTCTCCATCGTATGCCCACTGGAGTGAGTGCCAAAGGTACCTTCATGTAATTCAGCTATGATCTTTTCAGCCTCAATCTTATCCACACAACGGAGAAGAATAGAGTCATGATTGCGTTTGTACAGGATGCCATTACTCAGGAAGAACTTAGCAGAGAATCTCCTTAAGAACTTTTTATCATTGATTGAAGCTCCTTCTGGATATTCTTGAGCCTCGAGATACCTCTTGACTTCATGAAACCAAGGCTGGTCCACTACCTCTTCAATATTAATCTCGTGACAGTATGCTAGTTCATCCATTCGTTCGATGGAGATCTGTGGAGCCTTGTTATCCCAATTAAGTTTAAACATGGATGACATTGTGGCTAGAGCATCTGCTATCTGATTTTCTTCTCGCGGGAAATACTCGAAGGTAATCTGCTCAAAATATGGTAGCAATGTCAAGACATGTTCTTTGTAAGGGATAAGGTTTGGATGCTTAGTGTCCCACTCTCCTTTGATCTGACTGATGACCAAAGCTGAATCTCCAAACACATCTAAAGATTTGATTCCCAAGTCCATGGCAGCCTTGACACCAAAGATGCATGCTTCGTATTCCGCCATGTTATTCGTACAGTTGAAGCAAAGTTTGAAAGTAAAAGGAGTATGGCACCCTTACAGAGATATGAGTACAACACCGATACCATTACCAAGTGCATTGGATGCCCCATCAAAGAACAAGGTCCATCAGGATCCTTGTTCAGGTCCGTCATATGGTATGATTTCTTCATAGTTGTCTAATGTCATGATGTCTTCATCTGGGAATTCAAACTTAATGGATTGATAATCTTCTACAGCTTGATCAGCAAGATGATCAGCTAGCACACTGCCCTTTATAGATTTTTGGGTAGTGTATTGTATGTCATATTCTGTTCGGATCATCTGCCATCTAGCTATCCTTCCAGACAGGGCAGGTTTCTCAAAGATGTATTTTATTAGATCCATCTTAGATATCAGCAATGTGGTATGAGTCAACATATACTGTCTTAGCTGGCGAGCAGCCCATACCAGAGCGCAACAAGTTTTCTCAAGCAGTAAATATCCGGTTTCACAGTCGATAAACTTTTTTGCTCAGGTAGTAAATAGCGTGCTATTTTCGGCCAGACTCGTCATGGTGCCCTAATACACACCCCATTGAGTTTTCTAAAACGGTCAGATACATGATCAGCGGTCTTCCCTAGACTGGTGGCTTCAAGACAGGAGGCTCTTGTAAATACTCTTTGATTTTATCAAAAGCAATTTGACATTCATCATTCCATCTGACTACTTGATCTTTCTTCAACAGTTTGAAGATTGGTTCACAAGTAGATGTTAGGTGAGAAATGAATCTGGCAATATAGTTCAGGCGCCCCAAGAATCCTCTGACTTCTTTCTCGGTACGAGGAACATGCATTTCTTGTATCGCTTTAACCTTAGCAGGATCAACCTTGATTCCTTTGCTGCTGATAATGAAACCTAAAAGTTTACCGGACCGGACTACGAATGTGAACTTGTTTGGATTCAGCCTTAGTTTGTACTCCTTCAATCTCACAAACAGCTTTTGCAAGTGATCAAGGTGCTCCTCTTCAGTTTGTGATCGGGCTATCATGTCATCTACATAGACCTATATCTCATGATGTATCATATCATGAAATAAAGCTACCATGGCGCGTTGATAGGTTAACCTGGCATTCTTCAGTCCGAATGGCATCACTTTGTAGCAGAACGTGCCCCACTGTGTTACAAATGTAGTTTTCTCCATGTCCTCAGGTTCCATTTTGATCCGGTTATAACCTGAGAATCCGTCCATGAAGGAAAATACTTTGTGCTGGGCCGTATTGTCGACCAGGATATCGATGTGGGGAAGTGGAAAATCATCTTTAGGGTTGGCCCTGTTTAAATCTCTATAATCCAAACACATTTGTACCTTGCCGTCCTTTTTAGGTACGGGAACAATGTTGGTAACCCATTGAGGATAGGAAGTGACGGCCAAGAATCCAGCATTGAACTGCTTCATGACTTCCGCTTTGATCTTCTCTGACATGTCAGGTCTCATGCGGAGGACTTTTTGCTTTATTGGTGGACAATCTTCTCTTGTGGGTAGACAATGTACCACGATGTCTGTATCAAGTCCTGGCATGTCTTCGTATGACCAGGCAAAGATCTCAACATAATCATGCAATAGCTGAATTAGGCGCTCCTTGACCCTCGACTCTAGATTGGCACCCACTTTAGTTTCCTTTTTATCTTCCTCGGTACCCAAGTTGATTGTATCCAACAATTCCTCATGAGGCTGAATAGCTCTTTCCTCTTGTTGTAGTAGTCTGGCCAATTCCCCTTGCACTTCACAATCTTCCTCACCTTCATATTCGCCTTGGTAGATTAGATCTTCAGAGTCACTAAAGGCTATAGCAGTATCGTTACCCATGGGATCCGGAATGGAGGGGTACCTGCATTTGTAAGTGTGGGTGTGTGTAAGGGTATAGCCATCTTTAAACAATAAAATGTAAAAGAAAGACAATGAGCACAAAAGGTTTGTATGTGGAAAAACGTCCATGATTCATTGAATGTCATATGAAGATGAAATAAAAACCCTTACAAATGGACCATTGTGCCTCGGGTAAGATACAAGGTTTTTAAAGTGTGAATTGTTCGTGAATATTACAAGTCCAACAGAAATGTAAAAGATAAATTACTGAGAGATGAAAGTTATTGGGACAAAGTCTCTGGCATCCCACTTGCGAAGTCCTCCGTTGACAGTAGGAAATATCCAATCTTCCAAGCTGCCATCTTCTTCATTGTCTTCCACTGCATTGACCTCCCGGTTACTAATCTTCAAAGGTGGCCCTCCAGCACAGACACAATGCACAACCTTCTGAGCAGTTGAAGTAAACCCTAAGCCAAACTTGTCTGATTTATACGGGATGTCCAGAAGCTTCCCCCAGATGGTGCATCCACCCTCCTCTATCATTGCCTTTGCGTCCTTTAGAGATGACATCCAAAGCGGAGGTCTTGTGATCTTGGGAATCGAGGATACCGCCTTGGTTACTGCTACCTCTTGAGAGACCTCCTCGAAATGTTGAAAAGGAGTTTCAATGAACTCGCCATCCAACTCCACATATCGGAAAGAATTTAGATGACTAATCATGTACTCTTCCTCCCCATGGACAATTATGGTCTTTCCTTGGACCGGGTACTTCAGCATCTGATGTAGTATGGAGGTGACAACACCGACATTATGGATCCAAGGCCGTCCTAACAGATAGGAGTAAGAGGGACGGATGTCTATCACATAGAAGGTTGAATTGAAAATCTGAGTTCCCACCTTTATCGGGATGTCCACCTCCCCGTGGACCATCCTCTTCGAACAATCAAATGCTCTCACAACTATGTTACTAGGTTTTAATGTCAGCCCTTTGCAATCCAACCTGTCAAGGGCTTTCTTCGGTAAGACGTTCAAAGATGAACCCGTGTCCACCAAGACATGGGCCAGAGTCGTTCCTCTACACTCCATAGAGACATGCAATGCCTCGTTGTGCTTTCTTCCCCTGGGTGTCAAATCAGCATCAGAGAAGCCTAGGCCATTATCAGCTGTCAAACTGGCCACACAGTCTTGGAACTGGTCAGCAGACGTCTCTTGTGGCACATGGGCTGTCTTCAAAAAATTTACCAAAGCTTTCACATGTGCCTCCGAGCACAGCAGCAAGGCTAGCATGGAGATCTTGGAGGGAGTTTTCCCCAACTGTTCAACCACGTCATAGTCACTCCTCTTTATTATCCTCAGGATCTCTTCCATTTCCTTCTTGGATGTTTCGGGGATAGCTAGTGATTGAGCCTTCATCCGGACAGGCTCTTCTTGAATGCTTTTTCCTCGATTTTTAGCAGTAGAAGTATTGGTGGGGATAACAGCAGGGGTTGTGTCAACTTCATTGATAGGTACACTTGCAGGTATGATCATTGGTACAGAGGTAATCTTCGGAATGACCACGGGTCCAAAAATTGCCTTTGGAGGGGCAATCTCTGGAGAGAAGATTCTACCACTACGGGTAATCTTGCTAGTTCCGGCAATATTGCTAATGTCATAGTTTTCTTCTTCGGAGCTCACTTCTTCGGCAGTCAGTTCATCTTGTTTGATACCATGGTAGTAGATTTCTCCACCGTAATTCCATGGTACTATTTTGTCTGACTCGTACGGGACTGGCCCGGGCATTGTGATCTTAAGAGGAGTAGTCTTTGGAGCTGATGTAATCCTAACGGGTCTTTTAGGGACCCTGGAAGGATTGGCGGAGATGGTTATGATTGAAACATCTTCAACAGGAATAGGTAGAACAAGAGCTTTTTCAAACATAATTTCTTGGTTGTCTATCAGGCGTTGAATTCCTGTCTTCAACAGAGGGCAAACAATTGGTGAGGATAAGCAATAACGGCAGTCTTCCTTACAACCTGGGAATACACCAGCTTTCAACAAGTTCATCTTAATGATTGGGAGCGGAGTCAAAAGTTCATCCACTGTAGCAATAAACAAAACTTCCTCAATAGCATTGGCGTTGTGACCATGCCTAGGCATCGGTGCGGAAATGACATTTGGTTTCTCAGGTGCGTCAAACTCAACTTCTTTTGCATCTATAAGGTCTTGAATTTTGTTTTTCAGGGCCCAACAATTGTTAGTGTCGTGACCCGGACTTTCAGAATGGTATGCGCATCTGGCATTTGGGTGATAATGAAGGGACGCAGTATTGGGGTTCTTTGAGGCCTCCTTTAAAGTTGCCAGATTCAATTTTAGAAGATCTGGTAAAACCTGGGCTAGAGTCATATTAGTCCTGGTGAATTGCCGGACTGGCCTTTCCACCCTCGGCTGGTTATTTCTTGGTTGATCAGATGCAGGCTTTGGGATCATAACGACCCCTACCACTGGTCGGCGTTCAGTTCTTCCTTGATTCCTTTGTGAATAAACAACCGATACCTCCTTCTTCCCAGTGAAAGGTTTTCTCATAGCTGTAGAGGCAGACACATCCTTCTGAATCTTTCCACTTTTTGTACCAGCTTCCACCCTTTCTCCGGTTAATATTAACTCAGTAAACCCAGCAGATGAGCTCCCAATCAAATGGTTGAAGAAAGGGCTTGATAGGGTTCCCAAGAACATATCCACCAACTCTCTTTCAGACAGAGGGGGTTGCACTCTCCCAGCTAGATCTCTCCATTTCTGCGCATAATCTTTGAAACCCTCATTTGAAACCATAGCCATACTATGAAGTTGAGTACGGGTAGGAGCCAAATCTGTGTTATACTGGTATTGCTTATAGAAAGCTTCGGCAAGTTCTTCCCAGTTATGGACGTCGGCCCTTTCCAATTGGTAAAACCAATCGAGTTGTGTTACAGATAAACTATCTTGGAAAAAATGGACCCATAAGTCTTTGTCGGCAGAGTGCGGCTGAATCTTTCTGACATATGATCGGAGGTGCATTTTAGGACAAGACACCGCATCATATTTTGCAAATAACGGCACTTTGAACTTTGGTGGGGTCACAATTCCTGACACTAGCCCCAATTCGTCAAAGTCTAGACCTGGTACTTTCTGTATTTCCATAGCGCTTAGACGCTCTTCAAGATGTCTGTATTTATCATCCGTTGGAGGATACTGTTCCTCGGAGTAATCTTCCTCTTCCTCCTCCCCTTCAGATTCTGACGGAACTACTGTTTCTTATCCTTTTCTTTCTCCTTCATCAGATGTTGCTGGAAAATCCAGGGTTCTTCTAGCCTGTCCTTGAAACCTTATCCCCATGATTACCACACAGGTTGGTTTCTTCTCTTTCTTCTTTTTCTCTTTTGCCAGTAGAGTCTTCATCTCCTCTTTCCCCTTGGCTAGGGTCATGAGTAACTGTTGAAATTGCATGTTTTGAGCTTGAAGATCTTTGACCGTCTGTTCGAGATCCATCTTACTGAAATAAACAGTAGAGAGATAAGGAAACTTGTTGCAAAGACATGTTTATGTCATGATGAATGATATGTATACATGCAATGCTTTCAAGGATTTGAAAATTCAAATTTGTTTTAAACAAAAAGAAACACACGTTATATTAATAAGATAGAATTTGAGTACATCAATGCCCCTTGGGCAAAATAATACAAAATTCTAAGATAAAAAGTGTTGCGCATCCTCTTTGGTGCTATGTAGGTATTTAGAGTCTGCTCCTCATGGAGTAGCCTAGTAAGTTCCAAAACCTTCTTCTCACTTGCGTAGAATTGGGCTTCGAAAGTATCACGCTCCCCTTTGAGCTGTATCCAATCCCTTTGTAGGTCTTCAAGAGATGTGGGCATGTCAGGATGTAGGATAGTGTATGGAACTTCTCCCTCCTTAACAGGCTCAATGATCACCGGGAGAATGGAAGGATAAGGCATCATAAGACTTTGAGCGCGGGTTCTTACCCACTTGAGGTAAGGCTAAAGAGGGATGGAATTCTTGTGTCCCAAAGTCTTGCTATGCACCTTGTTTAGCATCCTCTAAGCTCGGATGAATCTCTGGCGAAGTCCTTGATCGTCGTTGTCGTTGTCGAATACCAAGCCTTGAATCAGCATATTATGTGGGCCATCCCTTCAGGCATAACCAAACTATCTTAGAACTAAGCATGGATTGTAGGTGATGCCCCCCTAATGCCAATTAGAGGGACATTAGGGAATTCCCCACAACAGTCAACAATGATAACATTCTCTTTGGATCGAGAGTACCAATGAATATTTGAATGTTTGAGCGTCATTAACCTTTGTAACCACCTCAAACCCTGCTCATTCTTTAAGACTGATTGGGGAAGATGAGAAATAAACTACCTTTCCAGAAGGGGAGTGCAACACATCAGGACCCCTCTCTTCCTCATTGTACGAGTGTGAAAAGAGTGTAGGATATCCCCTAGCAATGTAGGCACCGGATTGCGTGACATGAAGATTTTGATGGAACTCACATCTATGAGTTGGTCAGGATTGGGGAACAAGACCATACCATAGATAAGAAGGGCCAGAATTTCCTCAAATGCTTGCAAGTCCAAGTGTGATACGGTGGGAGAACTGACTAGTGTTTTGCGTTCGTATTCGCACTTGTGCGGTTGAGCAAGAGTCGCCACCGACTTTTTATTTTATCCTAAAGGAAAGGTTAAAAAAAGCACAGCAAAAACCTTTTGAGATATTTCGTGGGTTCGGGGGGTAGATTATGAAAAGGGAAGGTATTAGCACCCTTTTCATCCATGGTTATCCATGGGCTCTTAGGTACTTGCTTAGATCAATTTTGCCTTGGTTTTCAATTGTATGAAATGGTGCTTTGTGGGTTGTTTTGAAAATGTTTTGAAAAGATGCCTTATGCTAGGCTAACCTTGTAACAATTCTTTACTCGAATGTTTTACAAAAGGTGTTTTATCTTTAAAAAGACGTTTCAAGGGTTTTGAAAAGTTTGATTTTTGAAAGTGTTGGTGAAGTGGGTTTTGAAATTAGGCAAGTGTTTTCTTTGCAAATTGACAAGTACTTAAGAGTTTATCTACCCTAAAGCTTTCTCAAAGATTTTTGTCGTATTTTAACCCCTTTGACAATTTTGTTCTACCATTGAAATTGGTAGGCAATCTTGTATTTTAGGAAGTTTATTCGGGACGGGCGTGGGTCATCGCATGGACCATGAATGCAATGGTGCCAAGTGTCTTTGGCAACTTATCTTGAAGGGACTATGATCATTCCATTTAGGCAACATTTTGAGGGACTTGTGATCATTTGCTTTTGTTTTGCCAAAGATACTCGACGTGCAAGCATGGCCCATTTTGGAAGGCATCATGTGGGATTACCCTAGAGGGTGCAAGTGTGATTGTGTATTGATTACATACATTTGTCTTGTATTAGGTTATCTAGCGTTTGATTTTATGTACATACAAACCCTAGGTCTAACCATGGTATAATTGAAAACTGTAAATTGCGGAATGTAAAACCTACGCTATTACAAGATAGTGTCCGGGAGTGGGGGTATAAATGTACAAGGGGATGAGACTTATAGTATTTACAACCAAATCGAATGTCGCAATCAAAATGTAAATATCGAATATACAAATATAAGATAAAATGTGTATAGGGCAATATATTGTGTAAGTGTAAATGTGAGATGTGTATGTATATGAATTGTATAATTATATACAAGTGCGAATTATGAAGTTGAATCGTATTAGGGTTTGACCTAGAGAAATGTTTTTAAATGTATTTTTGATTTATATGTTAATTATGTACAAAAGAAAAATGAAGTGTTTTGATTAAAATGTTAAGTTTTAATTGGAAAGTATTTTAGTCCAAATGTTTGTGAATTTCAATGTTAGAAAAATGTATTTAAATGGTTATGCACAAATGTATATGTTAATTAAAAAAGTTTCAATTTAATTATGTATAAAAAGAGTATTTTGTTATTTTATATACAAATGTGTATTAATTAAAAGAAAATGTTTTCAGATTTAATTTATATGATATGTACAAAATTAATTTTTAATATAATATGTATGTACAAAAAAATATATCTAAAAATGAAAGAGTAAAATAAATAAAAGGAAAAAAGTATTTTCAATTTATAAGATAAAAATGCTAGGTAGAAATAGATATAGTTAGTAAAAGAAAAGAAAGAGATTAGTTGTTTGTTATAAAAAACTAGTGATGCTGTTGGGCTCTAGAGGAATTGGGAACGGGTCAGGCCCATGGTTCAGGCAAACGAATTTAGGGTTAGGCAAATGTTTCAGTTTGGTAATGAACGAAGGTTAGGGTTAGTAGCGGCGCCGTTCGCTGAGTTTGTCTTCTCCGATCATCTCGCTTCCCTGAACGCTTATCTCCGGCCACCAACATCATTCACATACTCTCTTCCCTCCAAGGCAAGAATTCCACATCCTCTTGAAACAAGGTTAGCTTTTGTTGTTATGTTTCTTCTTCTTTTCTGAATTCGCGTGTTTTACTTTGAGTTCTTATTTTTTTGTTTTTTATGAGGTGAAGGAGAAGGGATAGAAGGCTCGTTACCTGATTTTTGGAGATGGAGGAGAGAAGAGGGGTGATGCTTCAGGAGGCCGGAACGGCGGAGAGAAATGTGACGAAACTTTGAGCTTTCCTGGTATTTTCGTTCTTTTGATATGTTAGGGTTTTGATGATGATGCTAGATTTGCCTGAAAAACCCTTCTTAAAAACTCACTTTTTTTTATCTTCTTCTTCCACTGTGATGCCTTTATATTGTTGCCTGAGTGACTTGAGTTGCTGCCTATGTTGATATTGCTTCCTTCTTCGTCCTATGAGGAATCCAGGATTCTGAGGACTTGTATCTAGTATGCTTGAGTATGTTGTTGGATCCGTTTTTCTGATTTGCCTATGACGAAGCCCCCCTTCTGAGGCCTAGGGTGAGTTTGAATGTTTTGACATGCTTGAGGGAGTATGTTTGGACCTGTTTGAGAGGTTTGGTACTGGTATGACAGGATGTTGGTATTGAACTGTGTGTTTGATGGCTTTATTGACAGGCTTTGTGATTTTGGTTCATAGTTCTGAGATGTGTTATGTTGGTCTTTGTTTGCTTCAGCTTGATGGGTTTGGTTATGACAGTAATGGTTTGAGTTTGGTGTACTGGTATATTGCTTATCAGGTTTTTTGATAGGGAGTTTTGGCTTGAGATTGTGAGACTAATGCAGGTTTTATGCTTGCAGAAAGTTTTTTGTGTTTGAAGGTTGAGGTTGGATTTCTTTTTCTTATGCTGGTTCAGTTTTGTATCTTTTTATCTTCTATCCTCTCTTCTGTATTGGCTTGTGTGTCTTGTGGTGAGGCCGAGTTGGTAAGTTTTGTATATTTTTCCCTTTGAACTGTCCTAACCTGCTGCTGCCTTTTGGATTCTTTTTGTGTTATCTTTTCTGCTGCCTTGAACTGTCTTTTTTTCTGCTATGCTGAGCTGAGTTGTTGGGTTATATCTCTTTTTCTGTCTTCCTGCTGCCTATGCCTGAACCCTTGCCTATGCTTGCTTTATCTCTTTTTTCTTCTCTCCTAGTACAGTTTAGAATTTTATATGTTATTATTCTGTACTTGCTCTGAAGGGGTTTGACTAGGGAAATGATGATTTTAGATTTCTTGCATAACACATTTTGCATCTTTTTCTCCAGCTTTTGTGCTTTGCTCTGACTTTGCATTTTGACCAAATCTTTTCATGACAGTTTGGGTACTTGTGACAGCAAATGCACTTTTGAAATCTTTGATATCTTTGGCATTTTGATAGTAACTCGCCTTTTGCTTTGGGTAGAAAGTTGAAACTGGATCTTTTCAGTTTAGTTTGGATTGGAAATTGAGATTTTTATGCAGTCTTGAATTTTTAGAAATTATGCATTTGCATTTCATGAAATAAAAAAACTTCCCTCTCTGTGAACCGGGAGAAATCCCGTGATTTGCAGAGAGGGTCAACTGATCCCAGTCAGTGGCCCCTAATGATGAGCAATTTTAACTGTCTTTGCTATTAACTGCTTTCTGACTTTTCTTGTTTCTTTTCGCAGATAAAAAATGGAGCACCGGAGCGGAGTGAAGAATGAAGAATATTAGAAAATAGGATAGTTTTAATTTTATGTAATATTTAAATTAATGTATATCATTGTTTATAATTTAAATTATAAACAACAATTTGTACAAATAATTCAATTATTCAATAAAATCTAAATTATCCAATTGATTCCAATTTTCTTTATTGTTTATTTATTTATTTAAAATTCTTAGAATTAAAACAATTGAAAAATAAATTCAATCATTCAATTTCAGAATAATAAATAACTAAAATAAAACAACATTGATCAATTAAACCCGTCTTATTCAACATCCAAAGCAAAGCAGCAATTAACCCAAATGGACTGATCAAACGTATAAACACTGTGAATCCAATACTGCACATATCTTTTGATTGATGAATTCAAACCAATTGCCTCCTCTTACTGATTTGTCATAAACACTGATTCTTTGCAAGTACTGTAAATCCAAACTGCACTCCTTCTTTGATTGGCCCAAACAAACTGAATTTACACCACTGTCTCTTTTGCTGATTAAACCAAGATAACGCGAATTTTAATCCGAATCTTGAAATAAACCGCAAAGTGCTGTGGAATTTAAATTCTTCTGAGAATATGCCCATAAAACCCTAATTCCCGATTAAATGCCAAATCACGCTCGCTTGATCAAAATTGAACCAAAAATCAACTAAACCCTAAGCCCACTGTATGAAACAATTCAGAGCTCTGAAAATCAGTAAAAACCCTAATTCTGCTTGACTGTCAAGAAAAGTCCGTTTGTCCGATTCTTGAGCCAGTTTGAAAAGTCAGGAAATGTTTGAAGCTGAGATTTCTTGTGGAAAAGCGCGAGGGCAAATTTTGGGGTACAACACCAAGGAATTCCAACAGCTTTGGGCCTTCTCAAACAAGAATTTTGCTAAGAAGCCTTTGACACCACTTCTAGTTTCCCAATGGGTTGTGACATTAGATGAGTGCAAGTGCAGGGCTTGAGCAATCTCTTCTGGCTTTGGGTCTCTTTCCGTACCGCTGAAAGGTAGTTGATTGAGAATAGGAATCCTCAAGAGTTGAGAGAACTCTTCCAAATTAGGCACAAGCTGATAATCAGGAAATGTGAAGCAATGATGCAAAGGGTCAAAGAACTGGAAGAGAACCTTCATCATATCCTCCTCTGTGTTGGAGGTGACCATGTTGAGTAGACGACCATGCCTCTTAGTGAATGGAGAGTTCTCAGGGATTCTTGAAGCTAGCTCCTTGAGTTGTGGAGGAATTCTTACAAGGTTGATTTGGATAGTTTTCCTGCGAAGTGAATCCATATCCTACAAAACAAGAACAAAGATGAATCTCTAAAATCCTTGAAATGGTTAGTGGATGCATATGATGTTGATGATGTCCGTGATGTTATGTACAAGTATGCATATACAAGCAAATCAAACAAGTTCTTAGTTTAGGCTTGCATGGGGTTTTATAGGTAAGTACCCTCTTGAAGTTTAGTTGGCTCAACCTGTCCTAACAATAGTAATCGGGTTCTAAGGAGCTCAATATCACTGAATTGTTTCCTTGGTCATTGTTTCAGCTCAAGCCTCTTAAATGGCGACCGAAATATCCCAAGAAACCAACCCTCAATGAGTGTAGTATCGAGTATCTACCAACTTCGGACTGCAACAAAGCCGGTTATCTCACTACATCCTAAAGGCCAAGTTGGTTAAGTAAAGGGTTCTAGAAGTTCATTAGTGCTTCATGACATCACTCAGCGTCCCCGTATTCTCTTTGATTAACTTAAAGGCTACCGGTACCCACAAATATGTCACACTAACATAGCTATTGCTTAGACCATGTCGGTATACCCCGCACAGTTTCCACAATGTATTGCTATTTACCTATAATGTTTCCCAAATTCGGGTAGAGGATTTCAAACCTAAACAAAGAACCATAATGTAAAGCATACAAGTCAAACAATGTAAGCAAATAAATGTGATCTAAACCCTAAGGTAACCCCACTTTTATAAAATTCCCCAGCAGAGTCGTCAGTTCTGTGATACGGTGGGAGAACTGACTTGAGGTTTTGCGTTTTATCGCAAATATTGTAGTTAGCAAGAGTCGCCACCGACTTTTCTTTTATCGAAAAGGAAAGGTGAAAAAGCACTGGAAAGACCTTTGAGATTATTTCTTGAGTTCGGGGGGTAGATTATGAAAAGGGAAAGTGCTAGCACCCTTTTCATCCATGGTTTTCCATGGGCTCTTAATTACTTGCTTAGATCACTTGCTTTTGTTGTTTGAAATTGTGCTTGGTGTGGTTTTGAAAGTATTTTGTAAAAGAGGCCATTCGTTTAGGCAATCTTTGCAATGTTTCTCGTTCGTAAGAATGTATACAAAGATGTTTGTCTTTTGAAAATGTTTTCAATGTTTGTAAGATGTTTTTGAAATGTGTGTGTGTTTGTTTTAAAAATAGAAAGGATTGTTGTTTGAAATGGAGCAAGTAACTAGAAGCTATCTACATACTCAAATGTATTTCTTATGTATTTTCTATTCCTTTGACATTGTTGTCTTACCATTGATTTGGTAAGCAACCTTATCTTTGGATGTTAACGGGACGGGCGTGGGTCATCGTATAACCATGATTAGCAATATTGCAAAGTATCTTAGCATTTTTGAGGGACCAAGATCATTTTGTAAGGCAACCTTTGAATAGCGTCATCGATGGACTATGATCTATATTTGTTTGTTTTGCCAAGATACTTCGCATGCGTAATATGGCTATTTTTGTTTTAGGCAACCAAGTGGGAAAACCCTAAGGGTGCTTGTGTGCAAGTGTATCATTTTCATCCTTTGATTTTGTCTTGTATTTAAGGTTTTCTATTTTTGCTTTGTTTTGTTCTTGTCATACAAACCTAATTACTAATCATGGCATATAAAGCGATAAGTTGCGTAATGTAAATATTTCTAAGCTATTACAACAATTTATGGGAGGGGGGAATACAAATTTGAATGAGGATTTGCAAGAATATAAACCTAAATAAATTATTACAACCAAATCAAATTTGTACGAATTAGAATAAGTATAATACAATATTTAAAATGCAATGCAATGTACATGTAAGAAAAGATTTTTTATGTCTTGTTTTTATGTAAAAGAAAATTTAATCTAAACCTAAAAAATATAAAGAAAAAGAATTAATTTTTAAAAGGGGTTTAACCCTAATTATTATTTAAGAGAAAATAAAGTTTATATGTATTATTTTATGTATATTTTTTGTAAAAAAAATAATAAATAATATTGTATATAAATATAAAATTTTATATGTGCAAAAATAAGTATTTATAAATTTGAAATGAAAAATAAATTGAACTAAATATGTTTAATTATATTTACAAATGTATTAAGAAAATAAATGATATCCTAGTGAAATAAAAATGTATTTTTATGTGAGAAATAAAATAAAAATAAAATAAAGTGCAATATTATTAATTTACATTTTTTTGGGATTTTATGTATTAAAGAAAATGTTCAAAATATTAATTATGAAAATAAAACAAATAAAAAATAAAAATATGAGAAATTGGCAAGGGGGGTAATGCAGCAGATTAGTGGTAAGGTTAGCAAAAACACTGGCCCAGGAAGCTAAGCCCAACCTGCAAAAAATGACAAAAAAAGGAAAAGAAAAATGTGAAAAATACAAAAGTAGCGCGCAGGTTCGAACCCAGGACATGGGTCTCACCAGCGCGCTGCTTGGCCACTAGGGTGGCTATACTTCCATTGTCTTTAGGAAAGCAAAAACAATATAACACAAAACACGCCCTATGCCCTGTACTTCATCTCCTTCCTCACGCTTGGCCAGACACCCTGTAACTTTCTCATACTTCCATAAAAATGAAAATTCATAACATGAAAGTGGTAATACTTGAGCACACTATTCCAACCATATAAATTATGTGAACTATTAATCAAAGAACAAAGAGAATTTTAACAGCCCTAAATCTTGACCTAATATTTCCATAAATTTCAAGTTCCAAATTCTCTCAGCACAAGTAAAATCAATGCAAGATAATGGTATGTACAACTTCGTTATGATGAGGACTACATTTTTTATTCACAAATTGTGGCCTAAGGTTGCCTGTACAAGGAGATAGAGTTTGAAATCTTACCTCCTTCAGTTGGAATCGTGAATGGAACTAGGGCGAGCTTGAGGGAGGCCTGATGCTTGCTTGAGCTTCCTTGAACTTCCCTAGATGTGTCCCAACCCTTGCCTTGCTCTGAAAGTAGCTAGAACTCCTTTGACAAGTCAAACTGCAAGCTCTGAAGTCAACAATGGCAGATGGTGGAGGAGTGATTACAGAATAAGGATGAAGGCCTGGATTGACTAGGTATCAAGTATGTAAGATGTTTGAATGATCCCAACTCAAAACGCACGAGCCAAAGGGAAGTTGGATGTGCTTATGCAAAATCTGCAGTTTTGGACAGATTTTTTGGTGTTTTGCTGGTTAGGAGTGTTTCAGGTCCTTGCTTAATGTACTATGTGTTGCATAATATTTGTATATTATTATGGAAATGGTCTTAGGTCAGCTCTCCAACAGATCTGCAAGCCCTAGCCATTATGCAACTTTCCTTGCATTTGAAGTAAAGTGAAGTGACTATACTTTCCATGCTTGTACTTGCTCCCTTAGGGTTGGTATTAGTTTGTACAACTTAATTGAGACCTGTGAGACTTGTATGCACCAAGGGGACATGTCCAAAGCTCAAAATTGTAAAGTTTGCAAAAGTTGCTCTTTTTCCAAATGGCAATGGAACCTTTTTGCCATAAATGGAATTACAAGTTGGATAAAGATTCAAAAGCATAGATCAAAGCTTTGTCAACTGAGTAAGCATTTAATTAAGGAGTGTGGAACAAGTTTAGGACCTGTACAGCATGAATTAGCCAGCATAGGATTGATTTTCAACTTTGTTCTTCATGAAATGGCTTGGACAAAAAGTGAGAAATTGCCAACTTCATCTCTTTGATTCTCCCTACTCAAAAATGATCTTGGGGAGTTCTTCGAAATTTTGGAAATCTTGCAATGTGCTCTATAATTCATATTTGAAATGCATTTTGAGATACCTCTTGGAACTAGATGAAAATTTCCATGAAGTTGGGTCAGAAACCTGCCTAAATTAGGGAAAATTTTCACTAAGTTATTTAGTTCATGATCATGTATTCACAAATTTATATCTTGAAATCCAAGCATCTTTAGGGAAAAGTGTGTGAAGAAAAGTTGTAGATTTCATGGAGGTCTACAACTTTCATGTTGGGAACTTTCCTTGAATCATTATGCATCATGGTGAAAAAGTGGCCTAAAGTTGAGAAAAAATAAGAAAATTTTCCATACTTAGAAAATTTCTAAGTTAGGAAAATTTTCAAATTCAAACCCTAATTTTCAAATTTGGATTTCTTGATGAACAAGTATCATATTTTGACATGTCTTGAGGAATTATGACCCTTGGTACTTGATTTTGACCAAAATGTCAAAGTTTGACTTTTCAGTATACAATTGACTTTTGATTAGTTGACTGCAAATTTCATCTATCAATCCAATGAATTTGAAATGTTTTGAGCCATGTAATTAAGCCAAGATGATGTAATTGAATCCTTGAAATCATGCTTTAACTCAATTGGTCATTTTCTAGGTTAAAAATCAGAAATTGCCCTTCCTAAGTCAAAACCCTAATTTTGACCATTTTGCCCTTTTGATGATTTGATCAAATTTTTTGAGGAATTTTGATCCAAACTTGACCAAATGATACATGTGAGTTTAAAATGTTGATGTGGATAAAAAATTATGAAGTTTGACTGTAAATTGGCCATGGTTGACTTTTTCCCCAATACAGCTGATTTTTAGGTCAACTGTCTAATTGACTGAGCAAAAGTGTGATCCAAGGCTTGAAACTTGACATGAGTAAACTTGGGGTTCCATAATGATTCTTGGAAGTCACATGAAGCATTGATAGTGAAAAAAACCCTTGTGCAATATCAAACCATAATTTTGGGTTACCCGTGCAAGATGAGATGTCTTGAGCTGACCAAACCCTAATCCAGTCTTGAGTCAAAGAAATCTTGTGAGAAAAGTCTTGATAAATGAGAGCACAAATTTTGGGGTACAACATAGGGGCAAGTGGACTCCCAATTTTGAAGGCCCATATGTTATCAATAAAGCATTCTCTGGAAGTGCATTGATTCTTGAAATAATGGATGACGAGGAGTTCCCACGTCCTTTAAATACTGATGCAGTAAAGAAATACTTCACCTAAATAGATAAAAGAACAACTCGCTAAGACGAAAACCCGAAAGGGAGACTTAGGAAAAAAGGAGCGTCTTGGTAGGCCGAAACCCCAAAAGGGCGGTCTAGGCAAAATTAGAGACATAAACAGAATAAATTTTTCCTGATAGGTTGAAAAACCACAAGGGAAATTTAGGCAAAATGTAGGGATTTCCTGGCAAGTAACTGCATCAGATAAGACTTGATCATTAAATAAACAATCTTCTTGGATCCTCACCACTCTTCAACCGAAGTCGCTGCTCAGGAATTCAAAGTTGTTAGGGAGAATAGTGGTCATTGTATTTCAATGTATCTTTTCCAATATATATTACCATTTTTCGAACTTTGTAATCATCTATGGAGTCTCGCCATTTGCAGACTATCATCCTATTAATAAAGCTTAAGCTTTTATCCAATTCTTCATGATACTTATTTTATTATGCTTACAAAGACTCCATTTATTATTAATAGTAATTTTCAAAGCAAAAAAAATTAAATAACAACAATTTTTTTTGAAAAGAATTTACAAATTACTTCTTGCTTTAGATTTTGTGACTCAAGGAGAACAAAAGTAGTGACTCCAAGGATGGACGAACTTTGAAATTTTGGAAGTATGAATTCCCCAGGAAGGCTCCCATGTCACTTTTGCTGGTATAAGTATGATCTTATTGTGCTTCTCAGATAATTGAAGATGATACCAATTGATGTGTGGTGCGGTGTTGGGTTTAAGATCCTGTTTTCCCGAGTCACGTCTTGGTTCATTTTAATTTTGGGTTTGCATGGTATGAAGTCTCTATCCCATATTCCCCAATAAGGTCTTCACTCACATGACGAAAGTCTCTTCACCTTTGTGTGCTGAAATGGAATCATTTTCAAAACATCTCCCTTTGCAGTGTTAGCATTATGGTTGTTATTTGTCTCCCAGGCAACCAGACAAGGGCAATATCTTCTCTAAAAAGTATTAAAACAGTTGTCAACTTTTTGGGTTTGATTTAAAATCCCCATAATTTTGATTTCTTGCTGTATTGTTTGACTTCTTAAATCTCCAAGAAAAGTCGAGATAACGGGTCTCTCTGAAAATTGCTACCCCCATGAGGTTACATAATTTCTCCCCAGAGAAGTTGGTGTGATCATCACTATCAATATTGAAGAATGTATCTTGGGTTCCCCTCGACAATGTAGTGTTGTCCTCCCTAATGAAGTCAGTACAAAATCCTCGGTTAATATCTCGACGATGTGGTTTTTCATCTACCCTATTAAAATCGGTATTGCAATCCCCAGTAGAAATACGGACCTAGAAACATTTGTTTTCCCCATTGAAGTCTGTGTGATATTCCCCGGTGAAGCCTAGAGGAGGATGTTATATCCCTGTATCTGTACTGATTTATTTTTATGATTTGATATTTTCGGATTATGTTCCTTCCCCGTGAAGTTAATCCGCGAAATAGGAATATGTTTCCTCCAATAGAATGTAAACCTTAGGCAGAAAGTGTATATTCTTTCAATTTCCCCACTCAGTTATCCCTCGTGGAAGAGTTTTGCTTTAGCCTTCCCGTGCAGCTCTTTGTTTGGATAGAAAGTGGTTTCCTCTTGAGTTTATTTCTCATGAGGTGTTATTTTGGTTGACTGATTCATTCCGGTTTCTTTCAGGATTAAATCTATGGTCCCCGACAATATTATTATTTTGATTTCTGCAAGCTTTGAGCCCTGGTTTGAGAATGTGCATTTATTTTTCCACGAGAAGACTTTATCTCCTCAGCAGAAATATATTAACATTTCCTCAGGAAGTACTATTTCTTTCCCCATGAAATCATTATTGCAATTCCTTCTCGTAACAACAATTGACAAGTCTCTTTGTCTGAGCAACCTGTACTTCCCCAGTAAGTCTGTCTGTTCACAGAGAATATTCATATTTGTTACTCTAATGAATGGTAGCATTGTCATTATGGAAGGTAGTTCGTTGCTGAGATTTTTTACTCCAATGAATGGTAGCCTTGTCATTATGGAAGGTAGTTCGTTGTTGAGATTTGTTACTCCAATGAATGATACCCTTGTCATTATGGAAGGTAGTTCGTTGATGAGATTTGTTACTCCAATGAATGGTATCCTTGTCATTATGGAAGGTAGTTTGTTGCTGAGATTTGTTACTCCAATGAATGGTAGCCTTGTAATTATGGAAGGTAGTTCGTTGTTGAGATTTGTTACTCCAATGAATGGTAGCCTTGTCATTATGGAAGGTAGTTCGTTGCTGAGATTTGTTACTCCAATGAATGGTAGCCTTGTCATTACGGAAGGTAGTTCATTGTTGAGATTTGTTACTCCAATGAATGGTAGCTTTGTCATTATGGAAGGTAGTTCATTGTTGAGATTTGTTACTCTAATAAATGGTAGCCTTGTCATTATGGAAAGTAGTTTGTTACTGATATTTGTTACTCCAATGAATGGTAGCCTTGTCATTATAGAAGGTAGTTTGTTTTTGAGATTTGTTACTCTAATAAATGGTAGCCTTGTCATTATGGAAGGTAGTTCGTTGTTGAGATTTGTTACTCCAATGGATGGTAGTCTCGTCATTATGGGAGATAGTTCGTTGTTGAGATCTTTTTCCGATGGATGGTAGTCTCGTCATCATGGGAGATAGTTTCTCGTTGAGATTCACATTACTCTATAGAATTTCTTTTGTTCCCAGACATGAATACTGGTGCTAATTGTTTATTACGTACCCTAATATTAGAATTTACCAGTATTATCTTACAATTTTTTCCCCGGTAGGTCGATGTTACTCTTTTTGCTATCTCCTCAGTGAGTGGATAGTTCGCAGTCATCTGTCGATCACGGTTATCCTTTACTTTCTCTCCTTAATATTTGAGTTGATGACGCCTTATCTTCTCTTTGGGCATTACCCCAATAGAGTTGGGTCTCTTGTTCACCAGTGATTTATTTTCCTAGTCGGGTTTTTCTTTTGATCCCTATTTTTATTTGCTACATGCCCAGTGGTGTCTTGTGTCATTTTTGTATTTGTTCATTTGCATTCACAATCATAAGCATTGCATGGCATCTTAGGGCCAAAAATAGGGCATGTTTTATAATTAAGTATCTTCAATCGCGTCGACACGAAGATTTTAACCTTTGCATCTCTGGATAGAAGACACTTAAATAAGGACAACTGTTGTACCCTAATTCCCCCCTAAGATTCGTCTATCATATCATGTCAACTCAATCATAACAAGATCACACTAGGGTTTGGTTTTTCTCCTTATCTTTAGCTTTTCTCATGGGGAATCACCAAGCACCTTGACTTGTATTTTGTGATCATCTATGTTTTGTATTGATTAACTTTTAACTAATAAATACAATGAATGTTTTCCCTAATTGATGATATTATAGGTTAAAGCACAACACATTCCATCAGGTTGATCTATAGGTTCATGAGTTTATTCCCATGCCTTCTTCAACAAAGCTTCATTGAGATTCAAGCTTCATCATTGAAGTTGTTTTTAAGTAATATCATGAAAAAGTCTATTATGGTCTATCATGCCTCAAGTTGTCAAATATAGTCCAAAGATGCAAGGGTTGATTGGAGAAGTTTGACCTAATTGGACATGTCTTTGATTTCTTGATCGCAAGTGCATATCTCCCTCAATTATCAATATTTGGGAGTGGTTATGGTTCCCGTGGTTTCTCATTATCATCCTCAACAACTTCTATTTACATGACAAAAGTATTTGTGCAAGAAGGTTTGTCAAAATTGAAAAGGTTTTTCAAGGCATTTTGTTGCTCTAGGAGCTAGGGTTTTGAACTTCTAAAGGCTATATCTTGCTCATCTTTTGGTATTTTTGATTGATTACAAAAACATGCTTCTCTTCAAAAGGTTATCAATAAATAACTTCAAAAGGTTCAAGAAAATTTTGTAAGGAGGATACCTAATGATGAAGAAATATTGCAAGTCCTCTAGACATGCCATCAAAATCCCTTGTGTGACTTCAAAAGATCATAACTTGGTAAAATTTTATCTCCTTAAGCCCAATATTTTTCCATAATGATCTTAAAGATATGAACTTTAACTCTTATTTTATGTTCTATGCTTGTAAATGGATGGAAGGTGCCCTTAGGATGCAAAAGATTATAGGTCATCTCATGAATTTTCACCAACTTCACCAAGCCATAACTTTCTTTATTTTTGGAGTTTTTAAATGGTTCAAGTCTCAAAATGTAATTCAAGAGGTCTACTTCATGAAATCTTCTTTGGTCAAGAGCAAATTTTAAATGGAAGGCCATGTTTGGATGCAAAAAATTATAGGTCATTTTGAAGAAAAAACTTAGAATTTTTCTAAGTACAAAAGTCAACAACTTTTTCTCAACTTTAACTCATCACAACTTTCAGCTCAAGCATCCATTTGATTCCATTGTTTGCAAATTGTAAATTTTGTGATCTCATATTTCCAACGCATCAAGAATCAAGTCCTAAGGTTCCCTAAATCGTGCACACCGTTGATTCAAAGATGGTACCTTGAAATTGAAGTTTTCTCCAAAGTCAGTATTTGAAATCCTTGATTTGGCCTCTAAACACAAAATTTATGCGGGTTTTTACTTCTAATCATGTTTAATGAACTTATAAAAATGATTATCACATTGAAATGAAAGCTTTGGTTGTGTTTTGAGCAAAATAGAAGTCACACTTTTCATGTTTGCAACTTCACACGATTTCCCTCCAAACTTCATCATTTCACACGCTTAAGCACTCCATTAGTTTCCCTATAAGTAGAGGGTCATACCTCATTCATTTTCTTAAGCTTAGAGATCCAGAATCACCCTGTCAAACTTCCTCTTGAATCCACTTTGCTGCAACTTCGAATTTGGTTTTACAGCTTTCCTCAATCCATTTTCTTTGTCAATTCATCATCCTTGAACCTCACTGAAGCTAACAGAGGAAGAATTAAGCTCTAAGACTTTTTAAATCATGCTAGCCAAGTCAAGTTTCAGAGCTCTGAGTTTGAACTTCAATAGGTAGATTCCTTCACCAATTCTCTCAAACTTTGATACTATAATGAAGCTCTCATCATTCTAATTCTAGTCACAACATTTATTTTCAACTGGAAGTGAGTTCTGGCCATGCTTTTTCAAATGCCTTTTCAAATCTTTCCTTCCAAAATGACTGAGTTGTACCTTACAAAATTTTTTCGCGAGGGTACCATTGGAATCATCTTGAAGAGACGAAGCGAATGGTACGGGTCTCGAGCTCTGATTTTCCCATTTCAGAGACCTATAATTCGCGTGGCTGGAGGTTGAAATGACCAACGTGTCATCTCTCAACCAATGAATCGTGCCATTTGTTTTTTTTAATTCTGATTTTAATAAATGATTCATTATTTTATTCACTAATATCCATGATAAGCACAGTGCACCAGATCCCTTGGATTTGATTACTAACGCGTTTTAACATTGATCCAATGGTCTACAGTTTTTTGGTTTTTATTTTATTTCTGTTTTTATATTTTATTTGTTTTCAACTTCAAAAATTCATAAAAAATTCATTTTAACTTCAAAAAACCCAAAAAAAAAAATTCTTAAAAATACTTTTGATTTTTCTCTTTCTGATTATTAATTTTTCACAATTTTATTGTGTTTTGATATTTTTGATATTTTTTTCACTTTATTTGAATTGTTTTAAATGTTTAAAAATTCTTTTCTTAATTTTTAAATTATGAAAAAAATATTGAAGGATTCAATGACCTCTTGACAAATATTGGTGACCTAATTTTATTTTTATATCTAACTTTACTATTTTTCACAATTTATGGTTTATTTTGCCTATTTATTTTAATTTTAAAAATAGTTTCCGACTTTAAAAAATTACCAAAAATTTTATAAAAATATTTGAGCTGATTTATGATTTTTCTATGGTCTTATTTAATTTTTCTTGGATGTTTTGAATATAGTTGCTAATTTCCCCTTTTAGTTTCATTTAAAAACCATTTTAAAAATCTTTTTCTTTATTTTTAAATACAATTTTATTTTGTATATATGTTGGTTGATCTTGAACTATGAGATTTCGATCACGAGCTTCATTAACACCATTGGATCTTGGGTGTTGAGTTTAACTCCACCAAAATGGATGGATGATTTTAATGATAGTTTGATTAAATTTTTGGTTCAAATGTGTTTAATTCTTATCCCATCCCTCTTCATCTTATCCTCTTCTTATTGTGTCACATGTTGTTAGAGGATGCTATACATATCATCTCTCCAAACATATGACACATAAATTACTATTGACCGACCTCAAAATAGGTGCAACTTCTATATAAGTCAACTTACAATTCATGGCCCAAACCCATGATTGTAAGCCCAAGTATGTTAATTTGAATCCTTTGATCTAATAACCTTGAGATTCATTGTTAGGATGCTTTGGTCTTATCAATCCTCTAATGAATCTTCATAAGCTTTGGTCAAAGTGAATCACATAAACATCTTGATCATTTATGGTTGCCTTGAGAATTTTAAATGAATGATATACTTGATAAAAAGCAAATGAAACTTGTTGTTTAAAGCCTTTAGTTTTATCAATCCTCTAATGAGTTTCAAATGCAAGTTTCAAGATGGTCATTCAACTAACCTCTAATTTCTAACAATTGACTTTATTTTGTGATTTTACTTTATGCTTTTAATTTATGCTTTTACTTTAAGCACATTTATTTTAGCATTTTCATTTCGTGCTATTTTCATATTTGCTCATTTGAGCATTTACTTTTATGTCATTTTTATTTTGCTCCCTTGAGCTATTCATTTATTTTAGAAGATACCTAATAATCAACTTGAACCATAAAAAAAAACTTTAATGTTACTTGGACTATTTGGTTACTATCTTTGGCATTATGGAGTGATGGACTTCTTGGAATTAGGATTAGAAGCCTTGATCTACCTTGAGACCTTGTGACCTCAACTGTTATTTTTTCAGGAGATCTTGGGGTTTAGCCCAATACATTGGGTTGTTTGTTTGCTTTGTGTGCAGGTTATTATGATTACTTGCTTTGTCTGTGATCGGGAATTCATCTGTATACAACCGTTACTCTGTCCAATTTTTATGAAGACTTAATGCAATTGAAGCTTGGTTTTCTCAAGAGGTTTATTATCTTTGCTTGTTTGGTTTCCAATCCAAAGGATGAGAATTCTACATTGACTCATTGTGTCAAGTGCTGGCTTCTTGTTGGTTAGACGATTTCTTTCCATAGCTTTTACCTTATGCTTTAGGATAGTCCCTTCATCTCCTCCCATCTTCTTTAATTTCAAAAATCTTCTCCCTCCTTTTGAAAATTCTTCTTATTTTTAAACTTGAACCGTTTTCGTAATAAACTTGGACTTAGGTCCATGCATTTTCAAAAATATTTTCTTAATCAAACTTTAAACAATTTAACAATACTTTGACATTTTTGTGAGAAGACTAAAAGTCAATCAATGTCATTTCAAACCATTTTGCCACTTTGGCTTCTTATCTTGAATTTTTCTTAAAAGAATAAACTCTTGTCAATCCTTGTAGTGATGTGAACTACTATACTTCTACAATATGTAGTGAAGTGAGATATTTTCCACTTGGGTGTTGAGTGAGGCTTTGTTGATTTTAAAATCTAAGCTATAGTCTCCACTTTGAGATGATGCAAATTCTCCTTTCTCATAATCGTGGGTAGTAAGTATGTTCTTCCACTCGGATAAGATAATGATGTATAGTCTCTTAAAATTAACCAACACACTTGTGTTTTAAATTTTTTAAAGGTGAACTACGAGTACCCTGATCCCCTATTTCACAGGAGGTGGTACTAGGAACTAAAGGCTCGCAGCCGCGGCGGGTGCAAAATTTTAAAAAATAATTCTTTTCTCATCTTCACCATCTATTTTTTATACAACTCTTATAGCCAAAATACACATATTTTCAAAGAGGTTCCTGCGGAGTACTGTAGATGTTTAGGGTTCTAATACCTTCCCTTTGCATAACCAACCCCCGAACTTAGATTCTCTCCCCATCTTTTTGGGTTATTCGCTCTTTTTCCATTCCTTTAGAAATAATAAAGCGTGGTGGCAATTTTTTTATCTATGCAAGTCAAGTCAATCCAATGCCTTAGCCTCAATGTTTCTACCGCTACAAAGTCTATTTGGAATTTGTAACGAACAACTAAGCCATTTCAGCAATCTCTATATTTCCATTTTGGCTTAAATTTTCATTTAGATTATTCTATTAATATCTTGACTTCCTGTAGTATAGGTTTATATATTTTCAAATATTTACCATTTACTCTCAGAAGTCTTCGATCTTCTGTTAATTCTTCAATTTCATAGGCGTTATTTAAAAAGACTTGGGTAACTTGAAATGGTCCTTCCCGATTTGGGGACCATTTACCCAATGTTATATATTTTCAATCCATAGGTAGGATTACTTTACATACCAACTCTCAAGTCGAAAAAATTTAATCTTAACATTTTTGTTGTAAGCTTTCTCTACTCTCTTGTTTTGTGTCCTTATTAATTTCAAAGAATTTAACCTTTCTTCCTCTAAATCAACCAAGTCATCCAACATCATATTCCAATAGGACACTGATAGAATCTCATATTATCTCTGTATTCTGGTTGATTGGCGGAAAATTTTGACTGTTAATAATGCATCATGACCATAAGTCTATCGAAGGGGCGTAACATTGGTGGCCTTCCTGGGAGACGTTCGACAAGCCCAAAGAATTTGATCTAAGGTCTTATGCCAATTCTTTGGCTTCTTTCCCACATGTTTTTTGATTAACCTTATCACTAACTTATTTGCTGCTTAGACTTGACCATTTTCTTGGGCATAATAGGGCGTAGATGTTAACAATTTAATCCCTACTTATTTAGCAAACTCTTGCATCTTTCGACCAGTAAATGATGACCCTTGGTCAGTTTTAATGGTCTCAGGGATTCCAAATATGTAAATTATGTGCCTTTGGATGAATTCAATCACAGTTTTTTGATCAACATTTACCAAAGGAATGGCTTCAATCCATTTAGTGAAGTAATCAATCTCTACTAAAATGTACCTTTGACCTTTCGATGATGCTGATCGTATTTCGCCAACCAAATCTAGGGCCCAACCCCTAAAAGACCAAGGTTTAATTATTGAGTGTAGTTCGCTTGCAGGAACATGTTGAATGCTTGCATGTACCTGGCAGTCTTGGCACCCTTTGGCGAATTCGATGCAGTCTTTCAACATTGTTGGCCAATTCATGCCTTGTCAAAACAAAAGCCATTTCATTTTATGGCCAACTTGATGAGCCCCACTGTGGACATTTGAAAGATCCAAATATGCTTCACTTACACTAAGGCATTTGAGCAAAACCCCTTCAGGCTTCTTTTTAAATAATCTGTTCCCCATAAGAGTATAACTTAAAGCACGGTACATGATCTTTCACTCTGTAGAAGTTGTAGATTTTTCCAAATAATCTACTATTGCATTCTCTAATTTGCGTCTGTTAAGTTGTCAATGGAAAAAATTTCGAAATTTTTCTCATATGCAAAACCTAACTTAGTCACTTCCAAATCTGATGGAGATAGCCTAGTTGCTGTCACCCTTCCTCGAATTTCAATCATATCTTCTAGTTTCTCCTTTGACACCTTATAACCAGATGCAATTTGAACCAAACCATCTATTGAAAAAACATTGACGCTAACTCTCTTATTGTAGGATTTAACTACTCTTTCCTTTTGTCTCCTTAAGATTTCCAAAGCAAACAACCTTTCTTCATCCAAGTCAACTAATTTGTTCATCATCATTTCCCAATAATAGTCAAAGGGAATTTCATTTTTCTTTTGAATTCTTATTGATTACAAGTATATTTCTATTGGAAAAACTACATCATTCCAAAAATTTAGTCAAAAATGCGTAGTTTTAGTGGCTTCTTTGGGAGATGTTCGACAAGCCCACATAGCTTGATCCAATGTCTTGTGCCAATTATTTTGGCTTTCTTCCGACATGTATTTTTATTAAGCCAATAATCACTTTGTTCGCAGCTTCGACTTGTCCATTTTCCTGGGCATAATAGGGTGTGGACGTTAGTAATTTGAATCCCATTTCTCTTGCAAATTCCTGCATCTTTTGACCAGTGAAAATTAATCCCTGATCTGTTGTGATAGTTTATAGGATTCCAAATCTATAAATTATCTGTATTTGGATGAACTCAATGATAGTTTCTTGATCCATGTTCACCAAAGGTATTGCCTCAACCCATTTTGTAAAGTAATCGATTCCTACCAGAATGTACCTTTAACCTTTGGATGAGGCTGGTCGAATTTCTCCAACCAAATATAGTACCCAACCCCTGAAGGGTCGTGGCTTGATTACAGCATGAAATTCACTTGCAGGAGCATGTTGAAATCCTGCATGAATTTTGCATTCTTGACATCCCCTGGCGAATTCAATACAATCTTTGAGCATAATGGGCCAATACATGCCATATTGAAACAAAAGCCACTTCACCTTGTGACCTTCTTGATGTGCTCCACATGCACCACTATGTACATTCGATAATGCCAAGTATGCTTCACTTTCTCATAAGCATTTGAGTAAGACTCCTTATAGCATTTTCTTGAATAGTTAGTTACCCATTAATATGTAGCTTAGTGCATGACACTTAATATTTATTTCTACATTTGTTGAAGGATTTTTTAAGTAGTCTATAATTGGACTCCTCCAATCTGTATCTACCAAGCTGTTGATGTCTAGGACTTTGAAACTTCCTTCGTTTGCATACCCCCAAAGTTGATTTTTCCAGTTCTGAAGGAGAGAGTTCGGTAGCCATTACCCTTCCCCGAACTTCCATCAAATCTTCCAATTTTTCCTTCGATACTTTGTACCTTGAGGCTATTTATGCTAAGTCATTGGCCTCTTGATTTTTTAGTCTGGGTATGTGTTTGATATCCACATATTCGAATTTTTGAAGCAACCTATTTGCAATAACTAAGTACATTTTCAAATATTCCTTTATGCACTTGTACTCTTTAGTGAGTTTCATAATCACCAATTCAGAATCTCCTCTTATTTTGACCCTTGTTGCCCCTAATTTCAACAAAGCTTCAAGTCCTGCTATCGAGGATTCGTATTCTCCTTAGTTATTTGAACAAGGATGACCATCGATTATGTACTTTAATTTTGTTGGAATTTTGTCAGGAGAAATAATCAAAGCTTCAGCACTAGTTCCATCCTTATTTATAGAACCATCTGTTGTACCCCAAAATTTTCCCTCCCATTTCTCATTGATTTCTCAACACAAGACCCTTGGAGCTCAAGATCCAGTTAGGGTTTCCTCTGCTCAAGACTTCTCCTTGCACTGTTGACCCAAATTAGGGTTTGTGTTTACACAAAGATGTTTTGACCTAAATTGCCTAAGATGACTTTCATGCTTCATATTGGACTCCCAAGTTTACCCATACCAAGTTTCAAGTCTTGATTCCAATTTTTGCCCAGTCAATTGAACAGTTGACCTAGAAATCAGCTGTATTGGGGAAAAAGTTAACTGTGGCGAATTGACAGTCAAATCTCATGAAAATTGACCCACATCAACATTATGAACTCATATGAACCATTTGATCAAGTTTGGATCACAATTCCACAAGAAATTTGATCAGATCCCCAAAAGGGCAAAATGGTCATTTTTGGGTTTTGACTGTACAAAGGCAATTTTTGACTGTTTGACCTAACCAATGGCAAACCAAGCTCACATATGGACTCAAGGACCCCATGGAATTATCTTGACATGCTCAACAAGTTCAAAAGATCCCAAGTACACAAGATTGACAGTTGAATTTCCCAGTCAATTGATCAATTTTGACTGTATACTGAAAAGTCAAACTTTGACTTTTTGGTCAAAATCAAGAGTCAAGATTTATTTTTCATCAAAACATGCCAAATCATGAAACTTGTTCACCAAGAAATCAAAAAATGCAAATTAGGTTTAGAAATGAGAATTTTTCATAACTTAGAATTTTTTCTAAGTTATAAAAAACCCTAATTTTTTCCCAACTTTGCCCCACTTTCTCACCAAGATTCATTTGGATTCAAACAAAAGTCAAAAAATGAAAGTTGTAGCTTGTTGCATAATCTACACCTTTGATTCACAAAGGTTTCCCAAATGAGGCTTGTATCTCAAGTTACAATTTTTGGAATAAGGGTACTAAACCATTCTTAACTTAGTGAAATTTTAACCTATTTTGGCAAGGTTTTCTACCTAACTTCAAGTCCATTTTCCATACACTTCCACTTGGAATTTCAATTTGCATTTCAAAGATGGATTGTAGTACACATTCCAAGTTTTCCAAAATGTCCAAGAACTCATCAAACAACCTCATAACTTGAGAGAATCGAATTTCACAATATGACAAAAACTCACTTTTGAATTGGTCATGTACATGTTCATAACTTATGCCATTTGCAAGTCAGCTTGGTTTGTGCTGCATTATAGGTCTCAAAACCATTCCATACTCAATAATTTAATGCATGTTCATTGTGCTAAGGCCTTGTTTCATGAGCTTATGCATTACATGTTGAATAAAGCCATTTATGGAAAAAGCAAAATGGCCATTTTTGCAAAAGCAAGCTTTATGTCATAATGCAAATCCAAGAGGTACAGATCAAATCCAATTGGCACAAGATTATGAGCAAAACACTCTGATCAAGACAAGGTTAGCAGCATGATTAGGGGGCCTCTACTTGCCTAGAACATCAACTTGGCTTTGTTTGCTTAAGTGTGAAGAAAAGTGGCATATCATAACACAAACTTTGATCTGAGCATTAGAACACTTAAGCAAATATTGTATACACTTTCTAATCATCCTAACCAAGCTAGAACACGAGCAAACAAGGTCCCAAACACTCCCATTCCCAGAATCACTCCCAAACTGCAAAAACAGGGCAAGGCCTGCAGATTGAACACCATCTCTCATCCCTTGCATGTTTTCTTGCCCAAAGCTCATCAAACACATTCCCTAGCATCAATGCAAGCTAACCAAAACCTAAAACACGACCTGTAATTCCTCTAACCAGTTCCACCATTTTCACTTTCTTATTTTGCAGTTGAAGGTCCATAGCTCGATTCAAGGTGTCTCAAGGCAAAGTAAGCATTGGAATAGCATCACCACACTTCAGGCAAGCTGTACAGATCATCATCTTGCTCTGAAAGCTCCCCCATTGCCAGATAAAACTTCAACTGAACAGGTATTTTCTTGAACTTCTAACTCTTAGTCTAGGCATCATCAGCTCTAAGTTTGTGAATAAGAAGTGTTTTACTCATGCCCCTGAATCTGTACATGCTTTTACTTTTCATTTATTTTGCTTGAGCTGTGAGAATTTAAGGTTTGAATATGGAAGAAAACTTAGGTCAGGATTTGGGAATGTTAAAATTCTCTCTCATTTCTGAGAGTTAGGATGAGTTTTTTATATATATAGAATCGTGATTTAATGCTTAACATTTCTTATGTTGGAAGTTTGTGCAAAAGATCAAAGAATCCAGGTGTTTGAATTAGAAGAACAGGCGCGCGTTTTTTGTTCAGAGGTTGAAGAAGAAGTTTCATGGGCTGGGCTTGCTTCTGATTTTCTTTTCACACCATATTTCTGATTTCACACCCCCTGAGCCCAATTTGTGTGTTTTATTGATTTTTTGATTTTTCTTTTTTCATTTTGACTTATTTATTTTTGCTAATAATATTAAAAAATAAAAAACATTTTTTACACCATTCTTCTATTTTTTAGGCATTTATTTGTTTATATGGACATTTGTACATAAATATATATATATATATATATATATATATATATATATATATATATATATATATATATATATATATATATATATATATATATATATATATATATATATATATATATATATATATATATATATATATATATATATATATATATATATATATATATATATATATATATATATATATATATATATATATATATATATATATATATATATATATATTATTTAGAATAGATAGGAAAAATAATGCAAATATACTTTATTTCTGATTTTTGTTTCATTTTTCTTTTAAAAATATTTTATACAAAATATACTTTTTTTATAAATATTAAATATTATTAATTTTTACATATAATATTTATTTAGTAAATAATAAAGATATTTATATATATTAATATACTTAGGGCAAAAATACCAAAATACCTACATTTTTTTTTATTAACACTTGATATGAAAAATACTTTTTTTTTATGATTATACTCCATTTTATTTTATTTTTGTATACAATTATTAAATATTATACATATTAAATAGTTAATATATTTATTTAATGAAATTAGGGTTTTACCTTTAAAATACAAAAAACTCCAAAAATAATACTTTTTTATTTTATTTATTTAACATAAATAATACCTTTTTTTTATACATATAAAAACCCTTTTTTTCATTTTTGCATCTTTATTGTATTTTCCATTTAATTTATGCAATCAATTACTTGTATATATTCCAAAAATGATGTAATAGCTAGGTTTAATTTCTTTGTCTAAATATCCCCCCATTTGAACATTTGTACCCCCCTTCCCATATTGTGTTGTAATAGTGTAGGAATTTTACTTTTCGCACTTTAAACGCTTTCTAAATATACCATGCTAGAATTAGGGTTTGTATGCAAATAAAAAGAACGAATTAGTTTGACCTAATTTCAAGATAAACAAGCATGAAATATGGACAACACATATCACACTTGCACCCCAAGGGTATTCCACTTGTTGCCTTCAAATAATTGGGCCATATTGCATGTTAGGTTTCTTTGGGTAAAAACAAACAATCAAATGATCATAGTCCCTTGATGACGCTTTCGAAAAGTTGCCTAAAATGATCAAGTCCCTTTTAAAGAGAAATTTCCCAAAGATACTTAACACTATTGCAATTATGGTCTAAACGATGACCTGTGCCCGTCCCTTTCACCTCCTAATACAAGATTGTCCACCAAATGCAATGGTGGAACAAAATTGTCAAAAGGGTTAAAACATAACAAAAATCTTTGAGAACTTTAGGGTAGATAGCTCTTAAGTACTTGTCAACTTGCAAAACAAAACACTTGCCTATTTTCAAACCACACTTCACAAACACCTTCAAAACAAACTTTCAAAAACCTTGGAACATATTTTCAAAAAGACAAACACCTTTTGTAAAACATTCGAGTAAAGAATTGTTACAAGGGTAGCCTATACAAGGCATCTTTTTCAAAGCATTTTAAAAACCACACACCAAGCACCATTTCAAACAATTGAAAACCAAGCCAAGTTGATCTAAGCAAGTACCTAAGAACCCATGGATAACCATGGATAGAAAGGGTGCTAATACCTTCCCTTTCTATAATCTACTCCCCGAACCCAAGAAAAATCTCAAAGGTTTTTGCTGTGCTTTTTAAACCTTTCCTTAGGATAAAATGAAAAGTCGGTGGCGACTCTTGCTCAACCGAAACATTTGCGAAAACAAACGCAAAACCATAGTCAGTTCTCCCACCGTATCACAGAACTGGCGACTCTGCTGGGGACTATTTTTTAAGTGGAGTAACCTTAGGGCTTAGATCACCCTCTTGCATGACTAATTGTTTGAATTGTTTGCTTTATATCTTGGCTCTATTGTTTGGGTTTGCAATCCTACACCCGGATTTTGGGAAACATTCATAGATAGCAATACGTTGTGGAAACTGTGCAGGGTATACCGACACGGTCGAAGCAATAGCTATATTAGTGCGACATATTTGTGAGTACCGGTAACCCTTGAGTTCAATCAAGGAGAGTACGGGGCCACTGAGTGATGTCACTAAGCACTAATGACCTAGAACCTTACTTGACCATCTTGGCCTTTTATTAGTGGTAGTGAGATGACCGGCTTTGGTACAGTCCGAAGTTGGTAGATACTCGATACTACACTCATTGAGGGTTGTTTTCTTGGAATATTTTGGTCGCTAGTTAAGTGGCTAAACCAAAACAATGAACAATGAAAACAATCCCGTGATATTGAGCTCCTTAGAACCCGGTTACTATTTATAGGACAGGTTTTTTAAGCCAACTACACTCAAGAGGGTACTTACCTGTGAAACCCCATGCAAGCCTGAAACTAGGGTTTGGTGTGAATTGCTTGTACATATGTCTTGTGCATACATCATAAACATCATGAAGCATCATATGCATTCACTAACCATTTCAAGGGTTTGGGTCTTCATCATTGTTCTTGTTTTGTAGGTCATGGAAATTCCTCGCAGAAACACCATTCAAGTCAACCTTGTGAGAATCTCTGCTCAACTCAAGGAGCTCACCTCAAGAATTCCGGAAAATTCATCCTTCAGTGAAAGACATGGTAGATTGCTCAGCCTAGTCAACACCAACATTGAGGAAGACATGATGAAAGTGCTGTTTCAAGTCTTTGACCCTCTTCACCACTGTTTCACTTTCCCCGATTACCAGTTGGTGCCCACTTTGGAGGAGTTTTCTCAACTCCTGAGAATTCCTATCCTTAATCAACTACCCTTCAACGGTACGGAAAAGGAACCAAAGCCGGAAGATGTTGCTCGAGCATTACATCTACAACCATCCGACATCAAGGGGCATTGGGAAACCAGAAGCGGCGTCAAAGGATTATTAGCAAAATTCTTGGTTGAGAAGGCACAAGAATGTTGGAATTCATTGGACCTACAAGCCTTTGAAGAAATTGTGGCACTCCTTATCTATGGGTTGGTCTTGTTCCCAAATCCTGACCAATTGGTAGATGTCAACGCTGTCAAAATCTTCTTGTCTAGAAATCCAATAGCAACATTGCTTGGGGACATTCTTCACTCATTTTACACACGAACAATGAGAAAGAGGGGTGTTCTCATGTGCTGTACTCCTCTCCTTGCAAGGTGGTTTATTTCGCACCTTCCACAATCTGTCCTGAAGAATGACTAAGGCTCGAGGTGGTCCCAACGGTTGATGACTCTTACTCACTCTGACGTACATTGGTGTTCTCGGTCCAGAGAAAATGTCATCATCTTCAATCGTTGCGGAGAATTTCCTAATGTTCCTTTACTTGGAATTATAGGAGGTATCACCTACAACCCTTGCCTGGCTTTGAGGCAATTTGGATATGCACAGAGGGATGGCCCTCATAACATGTTGATTCCTGACCTAGTTTTTGACTTCGACAACGATGCGCAAGGACTTCGCCAAAGATTCATCAGAGCTTGGGGAAGACCCAACAAGGTTGATAGCAAGACTCTGGGACACAAGAACTCCATCCCTCTTGAGCCTTATCTCAAGTGGGTACGAGCCCGAGCCCAAAGTCTGATGATGCCTTATCCACATGTTCTCCCAGTGATTAAAGAGCCCGTCAAGGAAGGAGAGGTTCCCTACACCATCCTACATCTAGACATGCCTACATCGTGGGAGGAAATGCAGAAAAGTTGGATTCAGCTCAAGGAAGAACGGAATACTTTTGAAGCTAGCTTCTACGCCAGTGAGAAGAAGGTTCTAGAGCTTACCCGCCGACTCCATGAGCAAGAGGCCCTCAACACCTACATCGCACCAAAGAGGATGCGCAATGTCTTTTTGCCTTGAGAAGTTATTTTGTAATATTTGGCCCATGGGGCATTTATGTACTAACAAATTTCTTCTTATTAATATGACGTGCGTTCTTCTTTGTCTGAAACAATTTTGAATGTCCTAAATCCTTGAATGCATTGCATACATAAGCATACCATTCATCATGTGCATAAGCAAGTCTCAAGCCAGGTTTCCTCATCTGTCTGCTGTTTATTTCAGTAGGATGGATCTTGAGCAAACAGTCAAAGACCTACAAGCTCAGAATGCACAGTTCCAGCAACTCCTGATGACCTTGGCTAAGGGTCAGGAGGATATCAAGACTCAATTAGGGAACAAAGACCCAGTGAAAAAGAAGAAAAAGAGACTCGGGGTGGCTACTTTAGGGAGAAGATTTAACGGAGAAGCTCGGAGAGTGCTTGAATTTCCTCCTATCTCTGATGAAGGAACCAGCAAAGGAGGTGGGGTTGCGGTACCTTCCGAGTCCGATGCGGAAGAAGAAGAGGTCGAAGAGGATGAAGATTATTCTGATCAGCAATACCCTCCAGCTGATGATAAATACAAAGGGCTAGAAGACAGATTGGCCGCCATGGAGCTACAAAAAGTACCGGGTTTGGATTTTGAAGACTTGGGTTTGGTCGCCGGGATTGTGATTCCCCCAAAATTCAAAGTGCCAGTGTTTGTGAGGTATGATGGGCTGTCCTGTCCAAAAATGCATCTCAGGTCCTACGTGAGGAAGATTCAACCCTATACGGCAGATAAAAATCTTTGGGTTCATTTCTTCCAAGACAGCCTTTCTGGGGCTCAATTGGAGTGGTTTTATCAGCTAGAGGGAACCAGCGTCCGAAATTGGGAATATTTGGCCACCGCTTTCTACAAACAATATCAGTATAATTCTGACCTTGCTCCTACTCGTACCCAACTTCAGGGTATGTCACTAGGAACAGGCGAGGGATTCAAAGAATATGCACAAAAATGGAGGGATCTGGCTGGCAGGGTGCAGCCTTCTTTAACCGACCGTGAACTTGTTGATATGTTTCTAGGGACCCTATCTGGGCCATTTTTCAATCATCTGATTGGTAACTCTTCCGCGGGGTTTACCGATTTGATCTTAACAGGCGAGAGAATAGAAGCTGGCATCAAGTCAGGAAAGATTCAGAAGGGTGTTGCTGCAAGTGTTGAGAAGAAGCCTTTTAAGAAGGAGACAGCTGTGGTATATTCTCAGAGAAGAGCGGGGAAGACTGAACACCGGCCAACTGTGGGGGCCGTAATAATTCAAAACACTCCAAGTGAGCAGCCTCGCTATAACCAGTCCAGACCAAATCAACAACGGGTGGAACGGCCACAACGGCAGTTCACCCGTATTAATATGACTCCAGCGCAAGTGCTTCCCCATCTGTTAAAATTGAATCTCGCCACCATCAAGGAGGCACCAAAGAATGTGAATACGTCCTCTCTGCATTATCATGCTAATGCTAAATGCGCCTACCATTCAGACAGTGTTGGACACGACACCAATGATTGTTGGGCACTCAAGCATAAAATCCAAGACCTGATAGAGGTGAAGGAGGTGGAGTTTGACGCTCCGGAGAAGCCTAATGTGATATCTGCACCCATGCCGAAGCACGGCCGAAATGTCAATGCCATCGAAGAAGATTTGTATGTTGCTGATGTTAATGATCTGGTAACTCCTTTGTTAAACATTAAGTTGAATCTGTTAAGGGCCGGGATCTTCCCGGGATGTAAAGAAGACTGCTATTGTTGTTACTCTCTGCTGTTTGATTGTCCGTTACTGAAGAAAGGTATCCAAGGCCTTATGGATAGTCGACAGATCTTGTTTGAAAAAGTTTCTGCTGTTCCAGTTCATACTAAAGATGTCTCAATCATAACCATTCACGCCAATCTTTCCAAGGCCGTCAAAAGCCTGTTAAGATTACGCCAGCTACGAAATCTGTTCCTTTGAAGATAACAATGCCAGGGCCTGTCCCCTATGTTTCTGAGAAGTCTATACCATGGAACTATGGCGGTGACGTTTACTACCATGGTATCAAACAAATCGAAATAATTGAAGAAAGTTCGGATGATGAAGAAGCCAACATTAGTAACATTGCGGGCACTAGCAAAATCACCAGGAGCGGGAGAATATTTTCTCCAGAGATTGCCCCTCCAAGAGCAATCTTTGGACCCTCGTCAGCTGACAAGGTCATCCCTGCACCAATAAAACTCTCTGCTAGAACCCCCTTAATTGAGGATGTTGTTGTTCCTAGTGCTGTCTCTCCTACCGCTGCTGATAAAGGTAAGGGAATCCAAGATGAGCTCGTCAGGACGAGGGCTCAGCCCTTGGTCATCCCTGAAACCTCCAAGAAGGAAATGGATGAGATCTTGAGGATAATCAAAAGAAGTGATTACGATGTGGTAGAACAGCTGGGGCAAACCCCCTCAAAGATCTCCATGCTGGCACTGCTACTTTGCTCGGAAGCGCACGCTAAAGCTCTGATAAAATTCCTGAAGGCGGCCCACGTGCCCCAGGAGACCTCTGCAAATCAATTTCAAAATTGCGTGGCTAGCCTGACTGCGGACAATGGATTAGGGTTCTCTGATGCCGACCTAACTCCTAAAGGTAGAAACCACAATGATGCTTTGCACATTTCAGTTGAGTGTCGAGGAACCACTCTCGCACATGTCTTGGTCGACACCGATTCATCGTTGAATGTATTGCCTAAGAAGGCCTTGGACCGACTAGATTGTGAAGGGTTGGAATTGAAGCCGAGTGATATTTTTGTTAGAGCTTTCGATGGTTCGAAGAGAATGGTCCATGGAGAGGTTGAAATTCCCATCAAGATAGGTACCGAGGTGTTTAAATCTACTTTCTATGTGATGGACATCCATCCGTCATACTCTTGCTTGCTGGGTAGGCCTTGGATACACCATGCTGGGGCAGTCACCTCCTCCTTGCATCAGATGTTGAAGTATCCCGTCAAGGGAAAGATCATTACTGTCCATGGTGAAGAGGAGTACATGATCAGTCACTTAAACTCATTCCGGTACGTGGAGGTAGAGGGGGAGTTCATTGAGACGCCTTTTCAGCATTTCGAAGAAGTCCTTCCTGAAATAACAGTAGCAAAGTTGGCAGCTGAGGCACCGAGGCAGATGACCAGGATGGTATCTCTGGAAGACGCAAGAGCCGCAATAAAGGAAGGGAAGAATTCAGCATGGGGGCAGTTACCTGATATTCCACATAAGACCGACAAATTTGGATTAGGGTTCACAGCCGCTGGCCAGAAAGCTATGCGCCGGTCGAAGATTAAAAGAGCGCCAGTCAAAATTTCTCCCTACGGAGTCAACGCTTTGGAAGACGAAGACAAAGAGAGCAACATCGAAGAGTGGATTTATCCAACTGTCAAAGGAGGATTGAGCAACTGGGAGGCAAAAGACTTTGTCCCCATCACTTTTATTCAGCAGTAATTTATCTGTTAAACATTTCCTATTTGGTCTATAATATTTACTTTCAAACAATCTGCACACTATCTTTTCACCTCATGCCTTGCCCGGGGCATGTAGGTCCATTTATAAGGGTTTTGATTATTTTTCATATCCATATGCCATGTTTAATGATTCATTTGACGTTTTTCATTTGATAAACTGCTTGTGTTCATTTTATTTCCTTTTGCATTTTTGTTTAAGGATGGCTATCCCTTACACACACCCACACTCACAAATGCAGGTACCCATCCACTCCGGATTCCATGGGTGACTATTCTGCTGTATCTTTCAATAACTCTGAAGATCTGGTCAATCAAGCCGAGTATGAAGATGACGAAGGTTGTGAAGTACCCGGGGAACTAACCAGACTTCTACAGCAAGAGGAAAGGGCCATCCTACCTCATGAAGAGTCATTGGAAACTGTCCACTTAGGGACCGAGGAAGACCGGAAGGAGGTGCAAGTGGGTGCCAATCTGGAACCAAGAGTCAAGGAGCGCCTGGTACAGTTGTTGAATGAGTATGTTGAAATCTTCGCTTGGTCTTATGAAGACATGCCGGGTTTAGACACATACATCGTGGTTCACCGTCTCCTCACAAGAGAGGATTGTCCACCGATCAAGCAAAAAGTTCGCCGAATGAGGCCTGACATGTCTGAAAAGATCAAGGCAGAAGTAATGAAGCAATTCGACGCTGGCTTTCTGGCTGTTACATCCTATCCTCAATGGGTCGCTAACATCGTGCCAGTACCTAAGAAAGATGGCAAAGTCGGGATGTGTGTGGACTACCGGGATTTGAATAGGGCCAGCCCCAAAGATGATTTTCCACTTCCACACATTGACATTTTAATCGACAATACAGCTCAGCATAAAGTGTTTTCCTTCATGGATGGATTCTCGGGCTACAATCAAATCAAAATGGCCCCCGAGGATATGGAGAAAACAACTTTTGTCACACAATGGGGCACTTTCTGTTACAAAGTGATGTCGTTCGGGCTGAAGAACGCAGGGGCAACTTATCAACGCGCCATGGTAGCTTTATTTTATGATATGATACATCATGAGATTTAAGTTTACGTAGACGATATGATAGCTCGGTCACAAACAGAGGAAGAGCACCTTGAACATCTGGAAAAGCTGTTTGCCATATTGAAAGAATACAAGCTCAGGCTGAATCCAAGTAAATGCACTTTTGGAGTTAGGTCTGGTAAACTCCTGGGATTCAATGTAAGCAACAAAGGCATTAAAGTCGATCCAGCAAAAGTGAAAGCAATACAAGAAATGCCTGCTCCCCGTACTGAAAAGGAGGTTAGAGGGTTCTTGGGGCGCCTGAACTATATTGCCAGATTCATCTCTCATCTGACTTCTACCTGTGAGCCCATTTTCAAACTCTTGAAGAAAGATCAGGTAGTCGAATGGAACGACGATTGCCAAGCTGCTTTTGATAGAATCAAGGAGTATTTTCTAGAACCTCCTATTCTGATGCCACTCGTCGAAGGAAGACCATTGATCATGTATTTGACCGCCTTGGATAACTCAATGGGGTGTGTTTTGGGCCAGCATGACGAGTCTGGTCGAAAAGAGCATGCTATTTATTACCTTAGCAAAAAGTTCACCGACTGTGAGACTCGCTATTCACTGCTCGAGAAAACTTGCTGCACTTTGGTATGGGCTGCTCGCCGACTAAGACAGTATATGTTGACTCATACTACCTTGTTGATTTCCAAAATGGACCCTATCAAGTATATCTTCGAAAAGCCTGCTTTATCTGGAAGGATAGCCAGATGGAAAATGATCCTAACTGAGTATGAAATCCAGTACACCACCCAAAAAGCTATAAAAGGGAGTATACTAGCTGACCATCTGGCTCATCAAGCTATCGAAGATTATCAACCTATGAGATTTGACTTCCCAGACGAGGACATCATGAATTTGGACGACGTTGAAGGTGACGGACCGCATGACGGACCCGAAAAGGGATCCCGATGGACCCTGTACTTTGATGGTGCTTCAAATGCCCTTGGAAATGGTATCGGCGCAGTACTCATTTCTCCGGAAGGATGTCACACACCTTTCACGGCCCGACTTTGCTTCAGCTGCACAAACAACATGGCTGAGTATGAAGCTTGCCTCTTTGGTCTCAAGGCCGCTATGGACTTGGGGATCAAATCTTTGATCGTATTTGGGGACTCGACTTTGGTTATCAGTCAAATCAAAGGAGAGTGGGATACCAAGCATCCTAATCTTATCCCATACAAAGAACATGTCTTGATGTTGTTGCCTAATTTCGAGCAAATTACCTTCGAGCATTTCCCGCGAGAAGAGAATCAGCTAGCAGATGCTCTAGCCACAATGTCTTCCATGTTTAAACTCAACTGGGATAATGAGGCTCCCCAAATCACCATCTAGTAAATGGATGAACCTGCGCATTGTTATGAGATTAATACCGAAGAAGTAGTGGAACAACCTTGGTTCCATGAAATCAAAAGGTATCTCGAGACCAGAGATTATCCTGAAGGAGCTTCCGTAAATGACAAGAAGTTCTTAAGGAAATTTGCTGCCAAATTCTTCCTGAGCAACGACATCCTTTACAAACGAAGCCATGATTGCGTGTTACTCCGATGCATAGACAAAGCTGAAGCAAAGTTGATCATGACTGATATACACAGCGGCACATTTGGCACTCACTTGAGCGGGCATACAATGGCTAAGAAGATCCTAAGGGCAGGCTATTACTGGTCTACCATGGAAGCTGACTGCCATCAACATTCCCGTACTTGCCACAAATGTCAAGTCTACGTTGACAAAGTTCATATCCCTCCGGTTCCTCTCAACATTCTGACTGCTCCTTGGCCATTTGCAATGTGGGGCATTGACATGATTGGAGAGATCAAGCCCACGGCTTCCAATGGACATCGCTTCATCCTGGTTGCCATTGACTATTTCACCAAATGGGTCGAAGCAGCTTCCTTCGCCTCTGTTACTAAAAATGTGGTTGCCCGCTTTATCAAGCAAAATCTCATATGTCGGTATGGTGTTCCAGACAGGATCATCACAGACAACGGTACGAATCTGAATAACACGATGATCACTGCATTGTGCGAGCAGTTCAAGATTTATCATCACAATTCATCTCCCTATCGGCCGAAGATGAACGGTGCTGTTGAAGCTGCGAACAAAAACATTAAGAAGATCATTCAGAAAATGACAGTCACTTACAAAGACTGGCATGAGATGTTACCATTTGCTCTGCATGGATACCGTACGACGACACGTACTTCAACTGGGGCAACCCCATTTTCTTTGGTTTATGGCATGGAAGTTGTTTTGCCTATGGAAGTCCAGATTCCTTCTCTAAGGATTATGAAGGATGCAGGTTTGAATGAAGATGATTGGATGCAGACCCGACTTGATCAACTCAATCTGATCGACGAAAAGCGACTTGCTTCTATATGCCATGGTCAGGCGTATCAAAAACGAATGATCAAGGCCTTCAATAAGAAGGTCAGACGTCAAGTGTATCAAGTCGGAGATCTCGTAATCAAGCAGATTATCTTGCCGCAAAGTGACCCCAGGGGCAAATGGACTCCTACGTATGAAGGACCATTTGTGATCAAGAGCATATTTTCTGGTGGTGCAACGATTCTGACCACCATGGACGGTGACGATTTGCCACACCCTGCGAACGTAGACATAGTCAAAAGATACTACGCATAAAATAACCCGACAAGTCGAAAACCCGAAAGGGCGGCTTGGGAAAAAATGGGCATCCCGGTGGACCGAAAACCCGAAAGGGCGGTTCAGGAAAAAGTTAGGGATAAAAACCAAAAAAAATTTGTACACTCGGCAAGTCGAAAACCCGAAAGGGCGGCTTGGGAAAAAAGGGGTTTCCCGGTGGATCGAAAACCCGAAAGGGCGATTCAGGCAAAAGTTAGGGAATTAAAGCGTATGACTATGTCTCGTCGGACCACTTCAAAGACAATCTCTTCATCAACCAGTTCCAGGCTTCTGATCAATCCGGTCATCGGCAAATGGAGCATTGAATGGACAGATACCCAGAGTTGTGAAGGCTACAGCGGAATGGAATCCCATGGAATTATTTCACATAGCCATCTTTATTTTGTATAAATTTTTCAAATATTTACGACAGAATCCTCTTACTAGGATGATTGTCTCCTTTGTACAAATATACTCATAGAAAGTCAATACAAATACTTTTCCCAGAAATTTGTGTCTTTTCCGTTCTTTTGCACTAATTATTTATTTTGAGAAACGTCCAATGTTTTGTTAAATAGGCATATGCATTTGAACATAATCATTTCCTTATGAATCAAGAAAGAGGATTACTGATAGGTTGAGGATACAGTTGGATATCTTGATACCCTTTCAAATGAAACCCCCGAGAGATTTGGAATCCATATCCCCAACAAACCCTGAAGCTGATCCCCAGTAGATTTTGGAAGCTTATCCCCTGCAGAGTACGGACGTCTCTCCCGAGTTTTATTCAAAGTTATTCCTCACAAGGGCTTATAACTGGGTTATCCTCAGCTTATTACCACGGAAGATCGCGCTCGCCCGATTTATTCCTATCCCCAGCGGAGTTCATCAAAATTCCCCAGCATTGACTTATCAATACAATCCCCAGTGGAGTTTATCTTTGTTATCCCCAGCCGGAGAACCCTCCAGAACTCAGTTCCCCTCAAAGTTTAAATTTCAGTATCCCCAGCGGAGCCAGACTAATGAACCTTCTCCCCACAGAGTTTTAGGAAAGCAAATCTTGAATTCCCCAGTGAAGTCGCCAGAGATACTTCCCGCCAAGCTAAAGATTCTCGGTCTTACCTCCCCAGCATTAGTATACTAAATTGGTACTCCCCAATAGAAGTCATCAGGAATTCCCCAGAAGATTGGTATACAACCCAAGCTCTTTATTCTCCAGCGATGACCAGGAATTATTCTTCCCGGCAGCAGTCAAGCTTTTTATCTGCATCCATCTCGGATTCATCTATCCTTTGCAAGACAGCTCTCCAGCTTACATGCGCATTCATTTACATTCATATCATATAACATACATTGCATCATGCATCATGACATTGCATATAACTAATTCTTTACCTTTTCAGGTAAGATCAGTCAAAAGACTTGAATCACTATCCTCCGAGTTTCTTTCCAGGAATAGTTCGGATGTGACCCAGACACGGCAACATTCTAATGCTTATTCCAGATTTATCCAGATGCAGTTTTACACGAGCTCGTCGTCAGGGAACCCTACACCGGTTCTTCTTCCAACTTCAAGATTACTGAAAACAGTTCACGGGTTCTCCAAGTAATGGATGTTAACCTATCGCTTATTCAGTTTCTTCTCAAGACTTCTGAAAACAGTTTATGGATTCTTCCCAACAACGGATGTTAATCTATCACTTGTTCAGATGCAACCTTTGAAAACAGCTTACGGACGCTTCCCAACAACGGATGCTGCTCTATTGCTTATTCAACTTCAAGAATATTGAAAACAGTTCACGGGTTCTCCAAGTAACGGATGTTAACTTATCGCTTGTTCAATCTCTTCTCAACCTCTGAAAACAGTTTACGGACGCTTCCCAACAACGGATGCTGCTCTATTGCTTATTCAACTGCAAGATTTCTGAAAATAGTTTACGGGTTCTCCAAGTAACGGATGTTAACCTATCGCTTGTTCAGTCTCTTCTCAACCTCTGAAAACAGTTTACGGACGCTTCCCAACAACGGATGCTGCTCTATTGCTTATTCAACTGCAAGATTTCTGAAAACAGTTCACGGGTTCTCCAAGTAACGGATGTTAACCTATCGCTTGTTCAGATCCTTCTCCAGACTTCTGAAAACAGTTTACGGATTCCTCCCAACAATGGATGTCAATCTATTGCTTATTCAGACCCCCAGTTCAGAGATGGCCCAAAGCATGGACACCTTCCTATTACTTTTCAGATGGCATCTTTAAGCCCATCCCCGACAAGTTTCTGTCACTCCTCCCGATGGCATCATTAAGCCCATCTCCAAATGGCATCTTTAAGCCCATTCCCGCATCCATTACTTTGACGAGTGCAAATTTAAGGGCACTCTAGTGTCCAATCTCCTTTTACCCTCGAGTCACGAAAGGCAAACTTGCCAATCTAACTCTTCGGATTCAAGAAGATTGAACAGGGGCAACTGTTGTACCCCAAAATTTTCCCTCCCATTTCTCATTGATTTCTCATCACAAGACCCTTGGAGCTCAAGATCCAGTTAGGGTTTCCTCTGCTCAAGACTTCTCCTTGCACTGTTGACCCAAATTAGGGTTTGTGTTTGCACAAAGATGTTTTGACCTAAATTGCCTAAGATGACTGTCATGCTTCATATTGGACTCCCAAGTTTACCCATACCAAGTTTCAAGTCTTGATTCCAATTTTTGCCTAGTCAATTGAACAGTTGACCTATAAATCAGCTGTATTGGGGAAAAAGTCAACTGTGGCAAATTGACAGTCAAATCTCATGAAAATTGACCCACATCAACATTATGAACTCATATGAACCATTTGATCAAGTTTGGATCACAATTCCACAAGAAATTTGATCAGATCCCCAAAAGGGCAAAATGGTCATTTTTAGGGTTTTGACTGTACAAAGGCAATTTTTGACTGTTTGACCTAACCAATGGCAAACCAAGCTCACATATGGACTCAAGGACCCCATGGAATTATCTTGACATGCTCAACAAGTTCAAAAGATCCCAAGTACACAAGATTGACAGTTGAATTTCCCAGTCAATTGATCAATTTTGACTGTATACTGAAAAGTCAAACTTTGACTTTTTGGTCAAAATCAAGAGTCAAGATTTATTTTTCATCAAAACATGCCAAATCATGAAACTTGTTCACCAAGAAATCAAAAAATGCAAATTAGGTTTAGAAATGAGAATTTTTCATAACTTAGAATTTTTTCTAAGTTATAAAAAACCCTAATTTTTTCCCAAATTTGCCCCACTTTCTCACCAAGATTCATTTGGATTCAAACAAAAGTCAAAACATGAAAGTTGTAGCTTGTTGCATAATCTACAACTTTGATTCACAAAGTTTTCCCAAATGAGTCTTGTATCTCAAGTTACAATTTTTGGAATAAGGGTACTAAACCATTCTTAACTTAGTGAAATTTTAACCTATTTTGGCAAGGTTTTCTACCTAACTTCAAGTCCATTTTCCATACACTTCCACTTGGAGTTTAAATTTGCATTTCAAAGATGGATTGTAGTACACATTCCAAGCTTTCCAAAATGTCCAAGAACTCATCAAACAACCTCATAACTTGAGAGAATCGAATTTCACAATATGACAAAAACTCACTTTTGAATTGGTCATGTACATGTTCATAACTTATGCCATTTGCAAGTCAGCTTGGTTTGTGCTGCATTACAGGTCTCAAAACCATTCCATTCTCAATAATTTAATGCATGTTCATTGTGCTAAGTCCTTGTTTCATGAGCTTATGCATTACATGTTGAATAAAGCCATTTATGGAAAAAGCAAAATGGCCATTTTTGCAAAAGCAAGCTTTATGTCATAATGCAAATCCAAGAGGTACAGATCAAATCCAATTGGCACAAGATTATGAGCAAAACACTCTGATCAAGACAAGGTTAGCAGCATGATTAGGGGGCCTCTACTTGCCTAGAACATCAACTTGGCTTTGTTTGCTTAAGTGTGAAGAAAAGTGGCATATCATAACACAAACTTTGATCTGAGCATTAGAACACTTAAGCAAATATTGTATACACTTTATAATCATCCTAACCAAGCTAGAACACGAGCAAACAAGGTCCCAAACACTCCCATTCCCAGAATTACTCCCAAACTGCAAAAACAGGGCAAGGCCTGCAGATTGAACACCATCTCTCATCCCTTGCATGTTTTCTTGCCCAAAGCTCATCAAACACATTCCCTAGCATCAATGCAAGCTAACCAAAACCTAAAACACGACCTGTAATTCCTCTAACCAGTTCCACCATTTTCACTTTCTTATTTTGCAGTTGAAGGTCCATAGCTCGATTCAAGGTGTCTCAAGGCAAAGTAAGCATTGGAATAGCATCACCACACTTCAGGCAAGCTGTACAGATCATCATCTTGCTCTGAAAGCTCCCCCATTGCCAGATAAAACTTCAACTGAACAGGTATTTTCTTGAACTTCTAACTCTTAGTCTAGGCATCATCAGCTCTAAGTTTGTGAACAAGAAGTGTTTTACTCATGCCCCTGAATCTGTACATGCTTTTACTTTTCATTTATTTTGCTTGAGCTGTGAGAATTTAAGGTTTGAATATGGAAGAAAACTTAGGTCAGGATTTGGGAATGTTAAAATTCTCTCTCATTTCTGAGAGTTAGGATGAGTTTTTTATATATTTAGAATCTTGATTCAATGCTTAACATTTCTTATGTTGGAAGTTTGTGCAAAAGATCAAAGAATCCAGGTGTTTGAATTGGAAGAACAGGCGTGCGTTTTTTGTTCAGAGGTTGAAGAAGAAGTTTCATGGGCTGGGCTTGCTTCTGATTTTCTTTTCACACCATATTTCTGATTTCACACCCCCTGAGCCCAATTTGTGTGTTTTATTGATTTTTTTATTTTTCTTTTTTCATTTTGACTTATTTATTTTTGCTAATAATATTAAAAACATAAAAAACATTTTTTACACCATTCTTCTATTTTTTAGGCATTTATTTGTTTATATGGACATTTGTACATAATATATATATATATATATATATATATATATATATATATATATATATATATATATATATATATATATATATATATATATATATATATATATATATATATATATATATATATATATATATATATATATATATATATATATATATATATATATATAGGAAAAATAATGCAAATATACTTTATTTCTGATTTTTGTTTCATTTTTCTTTTAAAAATATTTTATACAAAATATACTTTTTTTATAAATATTAAATATTATTAATTTGTACATATAATATTTATTTAGTAAATAATAAAGATATTTATATATATTAATATACTTAGGGCAAAAATACCAAAATACCTACATTTTTTATTTTATTAATACTTGATATGAAAAATACTTTTTTTTATGAATATACTCCATTTTATTTTATTTTTGTATATAATTATTAAATATTATACATATTAAATAGTTAATATATTTATTTAATGAAATTAGTGTTTTACCTTTAAAATACAAAAAACTCCAAAAAGAATACTTTTTTTATTTTATTTATTTAACATAAATAATACCTTTTTTTTTATACATATAAAAACCCTTTTTTGCATTTTTGCATCTTTATTGTATTTTCCATTTAATTTATGCAATCAATTACTTGTAAATATTCCAAAAATGATGTAATAGTTAGGTTTAATTTCTTTGTCTAAATATCCCCCCATTTGAACATTTGTACCCCCTTCCCATATTGTGTTGTAATAGTGTAGGAATTTAACTTTTCGCACTTTAAACGCTTTCTAAATATACCATTCTAGAATTAGGGTTTGTATGCAAATAAAAAGAACGAATTAGTTTGACCTAATTTCAAGATAAACAAGCATGAAATATGGACAACACATATCACACTTGCACCCCTAGGGTATTCCACTTGTTGCCTTCAAATAATTGGGCCATATTGCATGTTAGGTTTCTTTTGGTAAAAACAAACAATCAAATGATCATAGTCCCTCGATGACGCTTTCGAAAAGTTGCCTAAAATGATCAAGTCCCTTTTAAAGAGAAATTTCCCAAAGATACTTAACACTATTGCAATTATGGTCTAAACGATGACCCGCGCCCGTCCCTTTCACCTCCTAATACAAGATTGTCCACCAAATGCAATGGTGGAACAAAATTGTCAAAAGGGTTAAAACATAACAAAAATCTTTGAGAACTTTAGGGTAGATAGCTCTTAAGTACTTGTCAACTTGCAAAACAAAACACTTGCCTATTTTCAAACCACACTTCACAAACACCTTCAAAACAAACTTTCAAAAACCTTGGAACATCTTTTCAAAAAGACAAACACCTTTTGTAAAACATTCGAGTAAAGAATTGTTACAGGGGTAGCCTATACAAGGCAACTTTTTCAAAGCATTTTCAAAACCACACACCAAGCACCATTTCAAACAATTGAAAACCAAGGCAAGTTGATCTAAGCAAGTACCTAAGAGCCCATGGATAACCATGGATAGAAAGGGTGCTAATACCTTCCCTTTCTATAATCTACTCCCCAAACCCAAGAAAAATCTCAAAGGTTTTTGCTGTGCTTTTTAAACCTTTCCTTAGGATAAAATAAAAAGTCGGTGGCGACTCTTACTCAACCGAAACATTTTCAAAAACAAACGCAAAACCATAGTCAGTTCTCCCACCGTATCACACCATCGAAGAATAACTTCCAAGGTTCCAGTTCAACAGAGTTCTATGGAACTTCGACCACTACATGGTATATAATAAAGTATGAGACTACTTGTCCTTTCATATCTTTTAAAGGCATGAAAGTCAAATAATATTCAGTTAGGGCAAGATCCCATTTGCCAATTCGACTATGCAGAATTTGTTTTGAAAGTATATGTTTAATGACGTCAAAATGCAAAGAAACATATACATCATGTGGCTTTATATAATATTTCAACTTTGTACAGAAGAAATACAAGCATAAATATAACTTTTCTATAATGATATATCTAGTTTCAGCATCATTTAGCACTCGACTAAGGTAGTATATGGCTCTTTTGACACCATTCGCATCCTCTTGTGCAAGTATGCTTCCTATTGTTACATATGATGCACAAATATACAGTCTCATACACTTATTTCTACAAGGTGGTGCCAGTAATGGAGGTTGAACAAGATAGTTCTTGATTTTTTCGAATGCCTCCTGATGTTCTTACCTCCATTCAAAGCTTCCTTGTTTTAGGTGCGAAAATGGAGAGAAGGCTTGAGTGCATCCACTTAAGTTTCAAATAAACCTTCTTAAAAAGTTTATTTACCCGAGCAGAGATTGCAATTCTCTCTTTGTTGATGGCGCTTTCTGTAACACCCCAACTTTTAGAATTTCTTATTTAATGAATTATCAGATGTATTTGTGAATTAAGGATGAATAATGATGTTTTATATGATTGTGTATGATGCGTGTTGGTATGTTGTTGTTTATGACATGGAGCAACATGATGTTAATTATGGTGAATCAGAGTATTAGAATAATTAAATAATTATTTAGTAATTACTTGGATTATTATTGGGAATATAATAATAAGAATAATTATTTAAATGGTTATTTTAATTACAGTGGTGTGTTGGTAATTAGAAAAAAGAGTGAGGACATGATGGTAATTTGGGGTGGTTAAGTAAGGGAAATTAAGGAAGATATTAGGGGTCCTTTGTGATAACAAAGAAAAAGCGAGAGTTATACGATTCATTCTGTACGATCGAGATATTGGGAGAAGAGCAAGAGAAGAGGCTAGGGCACAGAAGTTGTAGAAGATCAACGTAAGAGGCATGAAGAATAAAATCAATCACTTGAAACAATAAGGTAAGGGGTTTTATCTGTCATACCCCAAATTTGTCCTACCTGTTTTACTTTTGTCTGGCTTAGGCTTCGCATGTCATCTACATCATCTTCACTAGTTCATTTCCATATCATGCATTTCATTGAATAAAGACACCCGAGGTCCAAGAGTTCAGCGGTTGTGAAATATTAAAATTTCACAGTGTTTTCAGGAAACTAGGATTTTTTCTTCAAGGTCACATTGAGTTTTATCTCTTTCTACAGGTAAATTGCTTATTAAGAGGTTTAAGGGGTGAAACCAAGGAATTCTTCTCATACGGATTAAAAGTTTATTTGAGGAATTTCTTGAGGGACTCAAGTTTGAACTAAGATTGCATTTATCATCTTCAAAGTGGTTTGAATTTGTCACGAAGATTCAAAATTGGAAGAGAATGAAAGCTTGGATTTAGATTGCAAATTGGAAATAATGGAAATTGGTATTTCATACAATGTCTTTGATTCACAAGTCACCAATTCCTTACATCACAAGTTACTATATTTAGGATTCAAGTCACTATTGATTATCTTGCAATTATTTTTGGATTCATGCCATGACCATTTGAGACCATACAAAGGAATTTCTCATTACAAGTCCAAACTGCCCAAATATAATAAGCCCAAAGTTTGCACCAACCAGCCCCATAAAACTGTCCAAACTAATGTTGTCCATTCTGCTGCAAAACCCAACCATGCTGTCCATTATGCAACACAGCTCCATAAACCTGCATCACATTGCAAAACAAACAAAACAGTCCAAGTAAACAATCAAAAAACCTGAAAAGACAGTCTACTAAAACTGTCAAAGTTGCTGCCAAAAAATGCCAAACATTACACAAAATAGAAGTCACCCAAATTTGTAATGGAAAAGTAGTGAAACCGCATGTCAAAATTGTTTAAAATATAACCAACCTTCCCCCCCCCCCCCCCCCCCCAATTTGCACCTCTCAGCTGATATACAAATGATAGAATGGGCAAAAAAAAGATATACATAGAGCAATACTGGGAGGAGAGTTTTGTATGAAAAGAGAGAGAGAAGAACAACAGAAAAAAGAGAGAGAAAAACCCTGTGAGAGGAAGAGAAGAAAAACTTTGTAAAACTAGAAAAGAAAAAAGGGCAACAACCATGAAACTGTTTTGAAACATGATAAAGCAGCAACCATAACACTGAAAAAACAAGAAAAAACAAGCAGCAAAAAAACCCAAAACGGAGAAACAGAAAAACCCTCAACCTACTGTCCAACCTTGCAAGATTTCCCTAAACCAACTATACAAACATTTCATATATATCACATAGATATTGTTCAAACACAAGAGCAATTTCTGTAATACCACTATCATCACCTTCCAAGAAAAAAACAGTATTTTGCAACTTGACTGAGTTGGAGCAGTTCGGGAACTTTGCGGCATAAAGCAAGGTTTGGAGAAACTTCAAGAAGGTTCAAAGGAGCTTGTCCAATCACCACTTCATGCTCGGAGACACCCGTACGTGTTTCAAAGTTTTCGCATTGAGAGGTAAACTTTTTCCAAACCATGATATCTTTATCCATACGTCATTTTCTTTTTGTGTTCCAAAGATATATAAAAAATGATAGATCAAAAGCAACAAACTCAGTAAAAAAATCTAAGACAGGGGTCTAACACGGGTACCCGTGTCACACGACACAGCCCGTGTCAGCTTTGCTGTTTGAAAATCTAACGAAAAATGTAGGACAACATGTTGACACGGGTGCCTATGTCACAGGACACGTCCCATATCAGACTTACTGGAACGAAAACATGAAAAAAAAGGCAGGATATGGTGCTAACACGGGTGCCCATGTCATAGGACACGGCCCGTTCAGTCTTACTGGGATTAAAAGTCTAACAAAATGCAGGACTAGGTCTTGACATGGGTGCCTGTGTCACAGCACACGGCCCGTGTCAGCTCAGCTGGGACAGAAAACAACACACATGAATTTATTACAAGGGCCTGACACGGGTTCCCGTGTCATAGGACACAGCCCGTGTCAGACCAAATACAAAAATATTGTTTTTTTTACTTTTTGTTTTTATTTTCATTCAATTTGGTGGTAATAAGTAATTAAGATTTTAGTCATCCCAATTCATAAGTTTGTACCCCTATCCCCATATGATTGTAATATCTTAGGGTTTACTTCTTTGTATACTTTAATTTTTGCTTAATTATTCATATGTCATTCAATTAGAACACATGGCCTCCTCTCGGGATCATCCTCAATGAAAAGGTATCCACTTACAAATGCACACTTGCACACATTTCATAGCTTGGTTCTGGGCTTTCTTACGGTGACAACTATTCAATCGATTATTTTAATTGGTCATTTAGAATACTAGCTACACGCTAGTCCCACTTTCTATGAGCATGCATATGGCCACCTTGTATGGGCTTTTTATTTTTATCTTATACATTGAAACAACTTCTCCCCCCTTGGTCCACATATCAAGCATCTTCTTAAAGGGTATCATAGTTGAGTTTGGGCATGGCCATTCTCACGAGGTTAATCAAGTCTTGCCCTTGGTTAACCATAACCCGAATCAAACATGTTGGTCCATATACCAAGTGTTTCCATGCACAAAGGGTCTCATGGTTGAGGGTAGGAGCACCTACTCTCACGAGATTAATCAAGTGCACCCCTTGGTTAATCATAACCCAATTCAATTCCCATGCCCCAAGCATTCCATTCACGCCTTTTACGATGCTACTCATTTTGTCAACAGTTTTGCCATGACCACCATGCATGATCACTCTTCACAAACATTGTCTCATTTTGTTTGATGCTTATAACATGCTCCCTTAGGATGATAGTTTCCTCTTCTTTAAAATGTGAACTAATTAAACCTTAGGTTGGAACCCATGCATGACAACATTAGGGTAGACTTTCCCCTTTGACTTTTCTTTTATAATTAGGATTAAAACTTATCATTCACAAATCAAAAAAACTAAAAATATTTAATCATTATTCAAACTCATCTAAAACTCACAAAACACTCAACAAATCAAAACTTCCCCCAAATGGCATGTTATCTCCGTTCTACCGCGATACAGGCCGTGCCTATTGCTAGAATGCATACGTTAATGTTTCCCACTAAAAAACACCAACAAACCAACATTTTCTAGAGGAACTATGGTATTTTAATTCCTTCACTGAATACATCGGAAAAAGGGTTGCGAGACCCTCACGAACGCACTAATAAAAAACCATTTTTATTCCCCTTAAGCAAGTATAGTTATAGATTTACACAACCTTAGAAGCAAATAAGCAAAATGGACAAATGTGAGGGGTGCTAATACCTTCCCCTTGTATAATCGACTCACTTACCCTTTCTCTTGGACGTAAGACCATCTCATCCATCCTCTATGCTTTTCTCGATATTTCCCTTTCCTCCGGGATAAATAAAGTTCAGTGGCGGCTCTGTGTTTTTTTGTCGGTAGCTTCATTATTTGATTATTATGTTTGATCTAAGGTCTAGATAATTGTAAGATTGTCTTTGTGTGATGATTTTGGGATGAAGATTGATGAAATTAGGGAAAAACCATGTGTTGAATGAATAAATGAATCCTTGATGAATGTGTGATTTTAGGACCTTTAAATAATTTTTATACGATGTTAAGAATGTTGTATAATCATAAATATTTTGAATTCTGAAACCAAGACTTTTTACGGATTCAAATTCGGAGTTCCAGAAGGCCTTCAATGATGGAAAATTGTAGGAGGAGAAGTGTTGTTTGTGATGCAGCATCGGGCGACGCAAAAGAGATGCGTTGTCGGGCGACACTAGGATAGCGGTGGCAGAATTAAATGGCTATCTAATTTTCTTTAAAATGCTATAACTTGAGTTTCAGGAGTCTGATTGATGTGTCGTTCGAAGCAGTGTGTACCTAACGTAGTAAACCTTAAATTAGTGAGATAAAATGGAGAGTTAGGAATATTTTTACAAGACCTAAGTTAGAATAGGAATAGTTTCCCCGTGTTGAATCGCAATGATGATTCGTTTGATTATGATGATATGTTGTTACTATGATCATATAATGATGTTATAATGATGTATTGATTATATGAGTATATATCATAATGTTTTATATATGACGTTGATTGATACATGAATGATGATGCATATGACTGGTTATGGTCTTTTATGTTGTTGTTGCACATCATGCATTCATTGGACATCTTTGGTCCATTTTGATGAGTTAGGATGTTGGTCCAGTGATTTGGTCTAAATCCCATTGTGTGGATTTGGGATGTCTATGATTTTGCTCCAGTTCTAAGAGGGAATCGATCCAATGATTGGGGTCTTTGGAGGGTGATGGATCAATGTTCATCAAGTGATTTGTTACCATATGCATGAGTCTTGTCCTTGCACTACATCTTATGTGGCATTTCATGTTTATTGATTTTGGTGACATTGTGTTATGTTGTTGACCTTGGAAGATGATATTGATGAATTGATTATTGTTATACTTTTGGCTTACTCTGCTATGTCTGTTTCTTACATCTTATATAATGATTGTGATAAACTCACCCTTTCTGCTTGAATATTGTCTCTACGTGGGTAACATGCAGGTAATCAAGAGTAGTCCTTAAAATCTTGGAAGAATAACTTTTGAGTGTGATTTATTTCCGTTGAGTCTAGAAGGTCTTTCTATGATATGTAACATCGAAGACGGGAATACTTTGTTTTTAAAACTATTTTGTCCTTGTTTTGTTATGACATTTAAATTGTTTCCATGGAGTTAAAATTATGTTGAATTATGAACCATGAATCATGGGGCACTATGAAGTGTTTTTAATGAAACTTGTTTGAACTATGATTCTGCTGCAAGTATGTGAAACATTTATAATGCATATGTCATGATTAATTTTGAAAACCCGTGTTATGGAGTAAGACTAGCACGTATGATCATTTCACAAATAAAATGTGACACCCTTTTGTTGTATTACTATGATATTATTTTAAATAATTACGAATATTTCATTGGGTTTAGAAGGGTGTTACATTAGTGGTATCAGAGCATGTCGGTTCATTCGACCAGGATTTATATGATATCTATTCCTTGTTAATTGATTAGTATTCTAATATTGTCGATGTGTTAATGTTTCTAATTTTGGTCTATCCGCACTATAGCATTCCAACAACTGAGTTGTCGATGTGCATTAAGTTTGAGAATGGATTACGCCCAAAGATTAAGCAGGGTATTGGGTATCTACAAATTCGTCAGTTTCTTGAGCTGTTGAGTAAGTGTAAGATTTTTGATCAAGATAGTAGGGACCGAGCTTCTTATTATAAGAATTATAATGAGAAGAAAGGGAAGAATCAAGATCGTTGTAAGTTGTATGCTGCTCCAGCTGATAAAGGAAAGAAAAAATCTTATGATAAGAAGAAGCTAAGTGGGAGATGAGCTCTCGTTTTTGTGAAGTGCTACCGGTGTGGTGAAGAAGGCCATCATGCTAATGCTTGTACTAATAATGTGCTGAGATGATATAGGTATGGCAAGGTTGGTCATCGCAATACTGAGTGAAAGAATGAAGTTCTGAATTGTTTCAATTGTGGTGATCAGGGTCACATCAGTACCCAATGTCAGAAACCCAAGAAAGATGTAGCGACTCTGACTAGTGGCAGAGTGTTTGCTTTGAATGGTGCTGAGGTTGACAAGAAAGACAATCTAATCAGAGGTACTTGTTTTATTAATAATACTGAGTTAATTGCTATTATAGATACTAGTACTACTCTTTCATTTATTTTGCTTGACTGTGCTAGTATGTTGGGATTAAAATTGTCTGATATTAATAGGGGAATGGTAGTGGAACTTTTGGCTAAAGGTTCCATTACTACTACTCTAGTTTGTTTGAAGTGTCCTTTATCTATCTATGGCAAGAATTTTGTGATGGATTTGGTGTGTCTACCCTTACACCAAATTGATGTTATTTTTGGAATGAACTGGTTGGAATTTAATTATGTTCATATCAAATTTTATAATAAGACGATAAGATTCCCCAAGTTTGGTGATAGTGGAGAGCTGATGTTTTTGTCTGCTAAGCAAGTATATGAGCTTTTGGCAGATGAAGCTTTGATGTTTGCGATGTTCGTGTCGTTATAAGTTGATTGTGAAACTGCAAGTGTGGAGTTACTTGTTGCTTGTGAATTTCCAGAAGTATTTCTGAACGACATTGGTGAATTACTTCCAGAGCGAGAAGTTGAATTTGTTGTGGACTTAATACCAAGTGCAAGTCCAATGTCGATAGCTTATTATAGGATGTCAGCTTCAGAGTTGAACGAATTGAAGAAACAATTAGAAGAATTGTTAGAGAAGAAGTTTGTTCATTCGAGCATCTCTCTTTGGGGTGCTCTGGTGTTGTTGGTTAAAAAGAAAGACGGTAGTATGAGGTTATGCATGGACTAAAGACAGTTGAATAAAGTAACTATTAAGAATAAGTATCCACTTCCGAAGATTGATGATTTGATGGATCAGTTGGTGGGCATGAGTGTCTTTAGCAAGATCGATTTGAGGTCGGGTTATCATTAGATTTGAGTCAAGACATATGATATTCTGAAGACAGCTTTCAGAACAAGGTATGGTCACTATAAATATATTGTGATGCCGTTTGGTGTGTCAAATGCGCCAGGTGTTTTCATGGAATACATGAATCGTATCTTTCATAAGTACTTGGACAAGTTTGTTGTGGTCTTTGTCGATGACATTTTGATTTATTCAAAGTCAGAAGAAGAACATGCCGAGCATTTGGGAACTATGTTGAAAATATTGAAAGAGAAGGAATTATATGTGAAACTGTCAAAGTGTGAATTTTGGTTGAAGGAAGTGAGTTTCCTTGGCGATGTGATTTCTAGTGGTGGAATTACGGTAGATCCTTCTAAAGTTGATGCAATGTTACAGTGGGAGACTTCTAAGTCTGCATTTGAGATTTGAAGTTTTCTTAGTTTAGCAGGTTACTACCGAATATTCATTGAGGGATTTTCTAAATTGGCATTACCATTGACTCAGTTGACTCGAAAGGGTCAAGCTTATGTGTGGGATGTTGCATGTGAAGAAAGTTTCGTAGAGCTTAAAAAGAGATTGACGACTGCTCCTTTGTAATTTATTGTGATGCTTCTAAGATGGGTCTTGGTGGTATACTAATGCAAAACAGACAAGTTGTTGCTTATGCTTCTAGACAATTAAAAGTTCATGAGAGGAATCATCCTACACACGACTTATAATTGGCGGTTGTGGTGTTCGTGTTGAAAATTTGGAGACATTATCTTTTTGGCTCTAAATTTTAAGTGTTCAGTGATCATAAGAGTTTGAAATACTTGTTTGAACAGAAGGAGTGGAACATGAGGCAGAGAAGATGGCTTGAGTTGCTAAAGGATTATGATTTTGATTTGATTAACCATCCTGGTAATGCAAATGTAGTAGCTGATGCTTTGAGTAGGAAATTTTTGCATATGTCAATGCTTATGGTTCAAGAGTTAGAGATGATCAAACAATTTAGAGATATGAGCTTGATATGCGAAGAGACATCCAACAATGTGAAGATGGGAATGTTGAAACTGACTAGTGGGATTCTTGAAGAGATTCAAGAAGGTCAGAAGTATGATTTAAGTTTGGTGGATCGACTGACATTGATTAACCTAGGTAATGGAGGTGAATTCTGAGTGGATGAAAGTGGTGTGATGAGAATTGACAATAGGGTATGTGTCCCTGATATTCTAGAACTTAAGAAGAGCATTCTTAAGGAAGGGCATCAAAGCGATTTGAGTACTCATCCAGGTGCTACAAAAATGTATTAGGATTTGAAGAAAATGTTTTGGTGGCCAGGTATGAAGAAAGAAATTTCTATGTTTGTGTATGTTTTCTTAACTTATCAGAAGGAGAAGATTGAACATCATAATCCTACATGTCTTATGCAACCTTTGAGTATTCCAGAGTGGAAATGAGACAATGTTTCTATGGATTTCGTGTCGGGGTTACCGAAGACTGATAAAGGTGACGATTCAATTTGGGTAATAGTAGATAGGTTGACTAAGTCGGCTCATTTCTTGCCGATGAAGATCAATCATTCTATAGAAAAGCTGGATAAGATGTATGTTGAAGAGATTGTAAAGTTTCATGGGATACCTTCGATTATCGTGTCAGATAGAGACCCGAAGTTTACATCGAAATTCTGGACAGGTTTGAAAAATGCTTTCGGTACCAAGTTGAACTTGAGTTCCGCATATCATCCGCAGACAGACGGTCTAACAGAGAGGGTTATCCAGTCTTTGAAGGATTTGCTGAGGGCTTGTGTGCTAGAACAAGGAGGATATTGAGATAGTCACTTTCCATTGATTGAATTTACATATAATAATAGTTTCCATTCAAGTATTGGGATGACACCGTATGAAGCATTGTATGGTAGGAGGTGTAGAACTCCATTGTATTGGTATGAGTCGGGCAAGAGTGTTGTACTCAGACTTGAGATTGTGAAAGAGACAATTGAGAAGATTAAGATGATCCAAGAGAGGATGAAGGCTTTTCAGAGTCGTAAGAAAAGCTATCATGATAAGAGAAGGAAGGCCTTGGAGTTTCAGAAAGATGATCATGTGTTTTTTAGAGTTACACTGGTAACAGGTGTTGGTAGAGCTTAGAAATCAAGGAAGCTTATGTCGTGTTTAGTTGGTCCATATCAAATATCTGAGAATATAAGTGAGGTAGCCTATCAGATTACTTTACCGCTGTCACTTGTGAATCTTCATGATGTGTTTCATGTATCTCAATTGAGAAGGTACATTACGGATCATTCACATGTGATTCAGATGGATGATGTACATGTGAGAGATAACCTGACTGTTGAAGCATTACCATTGATAATAGAAGGTTGTGAAGTGAAGAAATTACGAGGTAAGGATATTTCCTTAGTGAAGGTGTTATAGGGTGGACCAACCGGTGAAAGTTTGACTTGGGAGCGTGAGGATCAGATGAGAGAGTCGTGTCCGACTCTATTTTCCATAGGTAATTTTCGAGGGAGAAAATTCTTTAAGTGAGGGAGAGTTGTAACACCCTAACTTTTAGAATTTATTATTTAATGAATTATTATATGTATTTGTGAATTAAGGACGAATAATGATGTTTTGAATGATTGTGTATGATGCGTGTTGGTATGTTGTTGTTTACGACATGGAGAAACTTGATGTGAATTATGGTGAATAGGAGTATTAGAATAATTAAATAATTATTTAGTAATTACTTGGATTATTATTGAGAATATAATAATAGGAAAATTATTTAAATGGTTATTTTAATTAGAGTGGTGTGTTGGTAATTAGAAGAAAGAGTGAGGACATGATGGTAATTTGGGGTTGGCTAAGTAAGGGCTATTGAGGAAGATATTAGGGGTCCTTTGTGATAACAAAGAAAAAGAGAGAGTTATACGATTCATTCTGTATGACAGAGATATTGGGAGAAGAGCAAGAGAAGAGGCTAGGGAATAGAAGTTGGAGAAGATCACCATAAGAGGCACAAAGAATAGAATCAATCACTCAAAATAATAAGGTAAGTGGTTTTATCTGATTATATGTTTCATCTAAGGTCTAGATAACTGTAAGGTTGTCTTTTTGTGATGATTTTGGGATGAAGATTGATGAAATTAGGGAAAAACCATGTGTTGAATGAATGAATGAATCCTTTATGAATGTGTGATGTTAGGACCTTTAAATAAGTGTTATAGGATATTAATAATGTTGTATAATTATATGATTTCGAATTCCGAAACCGAAACTTTTACGAAATCAAATTCGGAGTTCTAGAAGGCCTCAAATGGTGGAAAATCGCAGGAGGAGAAATGTTTTCTACGACGCAGCTCTGGGCGATGCAAAGGCGACACAAAAGTGACACATTGCCGGACAACGCTAGGGTGGCTCCGGGCGACTGGTGGCAGAATTGAATGGTTGTATAATTTTCTTTAAAATGCTATAACTTGTGTTTCAGGAGTCCGTTGGATGCGCCAATCGAAGCACTGTGTAGATAACGTAGTAAAACTTAATTTGGTGAGATAAAATGGATACTTAGGAATATTTTTACAAGACCTAAGTTAGAATTGGAATAGGTTCCCCATGTTGAATCGCAATGATGATTCGTTTGATTATGATGGTATGTTGTTACTATGATGATATAATGATGATATGATAATGTTTTGATTATATGAGTATATATGATGATGTTTTATGTATGAAATGGATTGATACATGAATGATGATACGTATGACTGGTTATGGTCTTTTATGTTGTTGTTGCGCATCATGCATTCATTGGACATCTTTGGTCCATTTTGATGAGTTAAGACGTTGGTCTAGTGATTTGGTCTCAATCCCATTGTGTGGATTTGGGATGTCAATGATTTTTCTCCGGTTCCAAGAGGGATATGATCCTATAATTTGGGTCTTTGAAGGGTGATGGCTCAGTGTTCATCAAGTGATTTGGTACCACATGCACGAGTCTTGTCTTTGCACTACATCTTATGTGGCATTGTATGGTTCTTGATTTTGGTGACATTGTGTTGTGTTGTTGAACTTGGAAGATGATATTGATGAATTGGTTATTGTGATACTTTTGGTTTACCCTGCTATGTCTATTTCTTACATCTTATATAATGATTGTGATAAACTCACCATTTCTGCTTGAATTTTGCCGCTACATAGGTAACATGCAGGTAATCAATAGTAGTCTTTAAAGGCCTGGAAGAATAGATTTGGAGTGTGATTTATTTCCATTGAGTCTAGAAGGTCTTGCTCTGATATGTAACATCAGAGACGGGAATACTTTGTTTTGAAAACTATTTTGTCCTTGTTTTGTTATGACATTTAAATTGTTTCCATGGATTTTAAATTATGTTGAATTGTGAACCATGAATCATGGGGCACTATGAAGTGTTTTTAATGAAACATGTTTGAACTATGATTCCGCTGGAAGTATGTGAAACATTGATAATTCATATGTCATGATTAATTTTGAAAACCCATGTTACGGAGTAAGACTAACACATATGATTATTTCACGAATAAAATGTAACGCCCTTTTATTGTATTACTCTGATATTATTTTAAATAATTACGAATATTTTGTTGGGTTTAGAAGGGTGTTACACTTTCGCTTCCATAATGGCCTTGTGTTGTTTTAATTAATCTCTATTCCCTTCTTATGGACCACAAAACCCAGGAAATTGCATGCCTGCCCGAAAAAGGTACACTTAAGGGGATTCATCTTCAACCCATGTTACCTCATTTTTTCGAATGACTGTCCAAGATGATCCAAGTGACTCTAATCTGACATAGATTTACCACTATGTCGTCTATGTAAACTTGCATGAAATTCTCCATGAAATAATGGAATATATAATTCATTTCCCTTTGGTAGGTTTCCCCACCATTTTTAAACCATAAGGAATAACCACCAATTCAAAAGTGCCTATTGCCCCTGGGAATCGAAAGGCTGTTTTGGGAACATCTTCCTCAATAATGAATATCTGATTATAACCAGAGTATTTGTTGTACCCCAAAATTTTCCCTCCCATTATTCAATACAAGTTATTTCAATATGTCTCTCCATGCCCTAGGGTTCTCAATTGCTCAAGACTACTCAAGGGTTGATCCGACAAACCCTCCTCCTAAGCAGTTGACCTACAACTAGGGTTTTGATTATCTCAAGGAAAATTGTACTTATAATGCCTCAAGTGAATTTCATGGTTTCTAATATGTCTCAAATAATCCTCATGCCAAATTCCAATTGTTGCAGCACAGGTTTTCTCAATCAATTAGTCAGATGATTGAAAATCAACTATATTTGGCAAAAAGTCAACTTTGACCAATTTACAGTCAAACTTCAAGATTTTTGGTCAACATCAACATTTTGAAGTCACATTTATCATTTGATCAAGTTTTATCATTATTCATCAAGAAAAATCAAGATTCATCAAAAGTCAAAAGTTACTAAATTGGGGTTTTCTTAAGGAGAAGTCAACTGAACTTTAACCAAGCATAACTTTCACATGCTTCTCAACCAAAGCTCATTTTGAAGTAAATTCGATTCTCTACAACTTTGTCTCTCTAAAATGAAGGCAAAAAATGCTTCATTTGAGAGATATGGGCCAAAATATTATAGGTCATTTGAAAAGTCAACAAAAAGACACTTTTTGTCAAAGAAATTTACATCAAGATAAAGGCTTCAAATGAAAAAAGACCAACATGAATATTGTAAGGTACATCTTTAGGTTTCCAAAAAGCCCAAGATCATCTTGATATGATAAAAAATGGGTGAGATATGATTTGTGTAAGTTGGGAAATTTTGAGAAAATGCATGAAATCCAAATTAAGCAAATTTGAATTTTAGAGGACCTCTAAGTCCATTCATTCATCATTTTAATTTTTATTTCATTTATTTTGAGTTTTATTCATTTAAATTAAAAATCAAATCAAATAAATATTAAATAAATGTCTAAGGCATAAAAGGCTTGTGATCTGAATCTTCTGGAGGCCCAAGGTCATGCTACAAAACGTGTAGACCTACTTGTGAATCAAATCTTCATGGTTTTGTAATATTTCAACCTATTTTCAAACAAAATCAAATATATGTTTCACATGATGTCCAAGCCCACCTCTTAACCTAATCTTTTCTCCTATAAATACACTACATATTCAGACAAAAAAAAAACAAGACAAGGCTGCTCAAGAAACAAGGGTTTTGAGATTAAAATTTGCAAGGAAGAGGTAAAATTCGAGATCCAGCTCTCAGCCATCTTCATGTCTTGGTGATCGTTCAAATTAATTCTTGAGGTATCATAGAGTAAGTTCCAATCATTATTGATGATCAAAGGTGTCTGAAACACGCATTCCAAGCATCGCCGATTTTGCATATTTTATGAAATTCATATTTTGATATTTAAGAGGCTTTGATTTAAACTAACAATTTCAATGTGTTCCTGAGAAAAAATAGCGCATGTTTTATCCCTGGCATGAGGCCCATGATGCTAGAATACTCCATCACTCTTATTGCACCATGTTGCTTTATTTTGATCGTATCTCACTGTACAGGTCAAATTAGCTAAAAAGAATGCCAACATTGAATTCATAAGGGTCGAATTAGGGGGATAAGGTCCTTATTAATCTCTAACGCGCGCTATTTTTGCAGGTTGAAGAATCCTCTCACTAGAGAAGACGACCGGAGCTAGGGCTCCAACACTTCTCCGGTTCACTTGTTTATAATGTATTTATTGTTTTTTTATAACATAATTGAAGCGCAACACAGTTGGTTGAGACAGAGGCATGTAACATGAAGGACGTGGGTTCAATCCATGCGTCTCCCAATATTTTCTTGTTATTTTTCAAACTAGCGCGCATGTTTTATATATATTATTCAGTTTCTATTTTCAAACACCAACAGGCGCTTGGCCTAATGGCAAGCAGTGCAGTGGTGAAGCCAGGGGGCGTGGGTTCAACACCCACCCCCATGCAAGTCCTTTTACCCTATTTTTTCCTTTTAATCTAATTTTCTTTCTTTTTCTTTTCTAACCCTAATTATTTTAATTAGTCAATCATTAAACTAACCTAATTTTTTCCCTTAATACTAATACATTAGGATTAGGTTTTTTTAACTAATATTTAATTTTCTTGATTTATTTTTTTATTTACTAAATTAATTAATTAATCAACCTTTTTTATTAAATATTAAAATCAATTAGAATTTAGGTTTTATCCCTTAAGTTATTTTCCATAAAAAACCAAAATACTTAGAACGTTAGGTCTTTTAAACTTTTTAAAAAGCAGTTTCCTATTTATTTTTTATTTAAATTCATAGATCAAATGTATAAGACACACTCTCTATTGTAATAGCGTAGATTTATTTTCCGCATTATTTTTTCTTATTATGTATCTGCTCCGAGGATGTAATAGCATAGGACATATATATTATCACACTTATATTTTTATGCTATGATTAGTAACTAGGATTTGTATGGCAAGACTAATAATTGAACCTAGAAAACCCTAATTCTCAAAATAAAATAAACTGAAAACAAACATTCTTCACACTTGCACCTTTAGGGTAACCTCTCCTGTTGAATTACGAATATTGGCCACGTCCCTCGAAAGTGGGGATACTTTAGCAAAAGACCCTCGATCAAATCATCATGTCCCTTTCGAATAAATATCATAATCCCTCGATGACCCTTCGAGGTGCCTACAAAATGATCTAGTCTTTTCGAGTTGCCTACAAAATGATGATAGTCCCTTCGATACAATTGCTAAAGTATCCTTACCTGTTGCCTTCGATGATCATACGGTGGCCCTACACCTGTCCCTTCATATCCAATAGATAGGGCTACCTACAACTAATGTATGGATAGTACTATCTATAAAGGAGAAGGAAAATAATAAGAAAGACTTTAGTGGGTAAGAAACTCTTAATCGCTTGCTCATAACTTTTCTCAAAAAAAATTTCACACTACACATTCAAACAAATATTTTCAAAAATAACACTTTGTATACATTCTTGAGGACTGATACAAGAATCATTATAAAGTCAGTCTTACATTGGTGATTTCAAAATATTTTCAAACAAATCACACACACAAAGCAATATTTACAAAAGTGAGCTAAGTAATTAAGACCCTATAGATAACTACAGATGAAAAGGGTGCTAACACCTTCCCTTTTCATATCTTACCCTCATGAACTCAAAATCTATCAAAGTTCTTTCCTAAATATTGGATAAAAGAAAAGTCAGTGACGACTCTAGCTATCGACACATTTGGATAAAACCAAAATGTCAGTTCTCCCACTGTATTACAGAACTGGTGACTCTGCTGGGGAGTACTACTTAAAAAAGAGGGGTTGCCTTAGTTGTTAAGATAAATTTACTTGCTTTTAATTGTATTTTCTTGCTTTACTTTAAGGGTTTATTTGGTTTTAATTGCTTGTAAGATCCTACACCCGGATCTAGAGATGCCTTAGGTAAGTAGCAATAGATCATAAAGGTTGTACGGTATAGAACGATATGGTTAACATTATGGCTACATTTAGTGTGACACTTTGGTTTATACTGATGTACCTTGAGTCAATCAAGGATAACATTAGGCTTCTTTGTGGAGTCGTTAACACTAACTTACTTTTAGAACCTTAATTGACCCATCTTGGCCATTAGAAGGTAGTGAGATAGCCGAATTTGGTGCAGTCCAAGGTTGGTTGATACTTGAAACTACGCTAATTGATATTTGACTTTTGGGATGTTTTGGTGGCAAGCCAGTTGTCGTTCTAAAATAAAGCCTGCGAGAAAGATCGGTGATATGAGATTCCTAGAACTCGGTTACTATTTTAGGATCGGTTGAGCCAACTTAACTTCAATAGGGAAGGGTAATTACCTATGAAATTAATGCAAGCCTTTAAACCTAAGGCTCTTATGTGACTTGTGTGTGTTTGATACTTATCTAACATGAACATGACATCATAACATCATATCATCATAACATAAAATTTTCACTAACCATTTCGAGGACATAGGGATTTATCTTTGTTTTTTGTTGTAGGTTATGGCCTCTGCTCACAAAAATACTATCCGGATCAACTTTGTAAGGGTACCTTCCCATCTTAAGGAGTTAGTCTCAAAGGTTCCCGAAACTCTCAATTCACCAAAAGGCATGGTTATTTACTCTGTTTGTTTACCTCAGGTTTTGAAGAAGACATGATGAGTGTTCTGTTTCAGTTCTTTGATCCTGAGCATCACTGTTTTACCTTTCCATATTATCAGTTGGTACACACAATGGAAGAGTTCTCTAAGCTACTCGAAGTAACTATTCTTGATCAACCACCCTTTGTCGGTTTAGAGAAAGTTCCAAAACCTGAAGATATTGCAGCAGCCTTACATCTGAAATGGTCCGACATTGCATCTAATTAGGAAACAAGAAGTGGAGTCAAGGGCCTTCTTGCTAAGTTTCTGATAGAGAAGGCTCAGTTGTTTCTGAATACTACGAGTTTTCATGCTTTCGAGGAGATGTTGGCTCTGTTGATCTATGGTTTGGTACTATTCCCTAATCCAGACCAACTCATAGATGTTGTTGTACCCCAAAATTTTCCCTCCCATATTCTTCAAGATTTGCCAAGTCAATGCTTCAAAATTCCCCAAGGGTTGCACAGTTCAAGAGCCTCCTAACAGTCAAAAATTAGGGTTTTGGTTCTGACAAAGAAAATGAAGTTTCCAAGGGTCCAATCAAGTCCCACATGCCTACAAACATGGTCAAGTATCCTCATACCAAGTTTCAAGACTTACAGCACAAAATTGCACAGTCAAAAACCCTAATTGCTCAACAGTCAACTGTAGGGGCAAAATGGTCATTTGACAGTCAAAAGTTCAAATTTTTGGTCAACATCTCATTTTGAAGCCACAAACATCATTTGATCAATACTTGATCATGATTCTCAAAGCTTGGCTCAAAAAGTCTCAAGATGCAAAAGTTTCCATATTTGGACAGTTGAAAAAGTCAACTGTAACTTGACCAAGGCATAACTTCCACATGGATTATCAAAAAAATTCCATCCAAAGCTCATTTTGAAGAGAAAGACATTTACTACAACTCCTCTTCACACTTCAAGTCCAAGAAATGCTCTCACAAAAAGTTATCAATTTCAACATTATAGGTCATTTTCAAAAGTCAACAAAAAGGGACTTTAAGTAAAAGGCCATAACTTGAGATTGGTAAATCAAAATGACATGGGACCAAAGGCATTGGTTATAGGACTTCAAGACCTTTCCAAAATGTCCAAGAACATGAGCAAATATTAAAAATTGAGCAAGGTATGCCTTGTGGAAGTTGGGAAATTTTTGGGTATTTTGAAAAGTCAACTTTGCTTCAAATGCCTTAAAATTGCTAATGGGCCAAATTTTCTTCCAAAATTCATCATCCAAAGCACGTGCACGACCATTTGGCCCAAAGGGAAGTTATTCATCATTTTTATTTATTTATTTGAATTTTTAATTGCTAATAATTCATTTAATTAAAATAAATATGTGGAAAATACCAAAGCAAACTTTTTAAATCTTTTTATGCATGAAATACACTCAAGATTTCGTGCATGATCAGATTTGGAAAGAATCAAGGTAATTGAACATGATTGGTATCAAATATGCATGGAAAAGATTGAAAAAATTATGCCATGAAAATCAAATATTCTCTACATCAATTCATTGATTCTTTGGACCAAAAACCTTACCCTAATCATTCCATACATAAGCCTAATGCAAACCCTAGTGCTCATAACCTCGAAGCTGCACAGAAACACCATAGACAACCTTGCATTTTTTCAAGAAAACTCAAATACTTAAAACACCATTCCAAGACGTTTCAAGGCCATATAATCATTCCACTAGCTTGCCAAGGCCACGAGGAGACTATTCCAATCAAGAACATTGTCCCATATTCAAAGAATTGGTATATCAAAGTCATACTTTTCACGAAAATATTCATAATCGTATCATGAATTCTATGCATTTTTCATATGTTTTTGATGTTGATTTATGCTAATTGGATCATTCTAAAGCTAACCATATACATCAATTGAGTTTTCGTGCACTATAGGAGAATTCACCATTAAAGCCTTCTAGGTTTTCAGAAACCTCGAATTGGGGTTTCTCAGCTATGGAAAAATTGGGACGGGAGACCTGGACCATTAGAACCAGAAGATCATGGCCAATCAATTCCACACCTCGCGCCTAATTTATGAAGCAGGAGGGCCTATTCGCTATTTTTGTACTTGTTACTTAGTGGGGGTTTAAAACCCCCGCTATTCAATTTGTTTTTTTCAGATAAAATGCAGGGCCAGTGGAGAAGATGGTGATGTGTAAGGCGATGGTTGGTGTGTTCAAATTTCGCGCGAAAATGTCCACTAACTCATGATTTACGTTATATTATTTGTTCTCTATACAATATTCAAAGCGCGTTAAGAGCTCCAGTGGCAAGGCATCAGTATGGTAATCTCTGGGACCTGGGTTCGAATCCTAGGTCCCCCCTTTCTATTCCATATTATTTTTCTAATAATGCTTCTGTGCAGATTCAATACAAGCGTCCACCATACAACCCCTGATCCAAGCGTGCCACGCGCCCCATGATCCCCATCCAAAGGTCCAGATTTGAAGAGTAGCATAGGCATCAGTCAACAAAGCCACACGCTAGCCAAAAGGTCAACGAGGCCAGGAAATTATTGGGCCAGAAATACTAAATGGTACCTCCAATTGGGGACAGAACCCCCCAAGGTTTTTTGCAATTCTTTTCTTTTTTTTATTATTTGTTTCAATTATTTCTTTTTAATTCTTTAAATCAATTTATTTTCATAAAATATAAAAATAATAAAAAATCAGAAGGTCATAAAAATCAAAAATATATTTTGTTTTAATATTTTTGTAAATAAAAATCATTAATTAATTTGGTTTTATTCTTAAGCTTAATTTTAATATTTTTCAATAAACTTAAAAATTGGTAGAATTAGGGTTTTTAGTATTTTTCATTCTTTTTTTCTCACCATAATTAATTACTTAATATTATTTTTGTAAATAAATCTTGCCATTAATTAATTAATTTAATTTTAGGTTTAATTTTAACATGTTTTCTTAATAAATAAAAATTGTAGAATTAGGGTTAATTAATTAATTTCTTAATTTCGTTTAATCCTCTTATTAAAAATTCATAAATACAAAAAACCTCAAAAATCTTTTATTTTTTTCTTTAATTTAATTAATTTGTTAGTAATAATTTAATTTCATTAAAAAGGGTCCAACGCCCTCGCTTCCAATTTTAATTCAATTCGCGCATTTTATTTTATTTCTTATAATATTAATGTAATTCTCCCAAAGCCATGTAACTCGGACATTTTATATTTCTCGCACTTTATTTCTTTATTTTATGTCAAATCGGGTCCTGGATTTTAATTTGGCGATGTGGACCCGCGCCTTTGTAATAGTTTAGGAACTTTATATTTCTCGCAACTTTTTAACTGTTAATAATTGCATGCAAGAATGAATGTTAAAATAAAAATAACGCGTAGATCACCCATGACATGAATAAGACAAAAATAAATGAACATGACACACAAATCACACACCACCCCTAGGGTACGCCTCACTGTTGCCTTGCCTCTCGAAAGGTGATCGTCGAGTAGAGGATGTCTTAGTAAGTCCTCATGATCCGGGAACCTGGCATGAGGGTAGCTTCTAAGGTGTCTTCCTATTGCTCTAGTGATCACCATGTCCCGAACTTCGAATTGACCCAAACACCTCCAACGGTGGTGCTACCTACCTCTCAATGGTGGGATGGCACTACTTTAAAGGACATTTACACAGACGAATTCCTTAGGGTAGGTAGACGACTCTAGATACTTGCTCTAATTTCAAACAAATTCAAAAATACTTTTCACACCGACACCTTTTCAAAAAGCTTTCGAAAGCAACTTTTCAAACACTCTTGAGGACCGATACAAGAGTCGAACTGGAATTTTCAAAGAAACTTTTTAACCCACAGTTGAAAAGCAAACAAACCATTTTTGAAAACACAATGAGCAAGTATCTAAGAGCCCATGGATAACCATGGATAGAAAGGGTGCTAACACCTTCCCTTTCTATAACCTACCTCCCGAACCGAGAGCAATCTCTTTAAGGAATTTTTCTGTGCTTTTGTCCTATCCATGTTGGAGAAAATAAAAGACGGTGGCGACTCTTGCTTCCGCGACATTTCGCGAACCAGTGTTAAACAGTCAGTTCCAGATCCACCGATCACAGAACTGGCGACTCTGCTGGGGACTCTTATAAAAGTGAGGTGTACCTTAGGACTAAGATCACTTGTATTTTCAATTGTCTGAATTATTTGCTTTATTATTGTGGGTACTGTCTTGGGAGTTCTATAGATCCTAACCCGGATCTGGGGATACCTTCTTAGAAAGTAGCAACAAGGCTGTGAGGGAACTGTGCGGGGTATACCGACATGGTTGAAACAGTCTGCTACGTTGATGTGGCACTTTGGTGTGTACCGGTAACCCTTGATTTCAGTCAAGGAGAGTACGGGGCCTCCGCGTGGTGTCGTGAAGCATCAACAGACCTTAGGAACCTTAATTGAACTATCTTGGCCTCTTTAGGGTAGTGAGATAACTGACTTTGGTGCAGTCCGAGGTTGGTTGATACTCGATACTACACTCAATTGAGGGTTGCTTTCCTGGAATATTTCGGTCGCCAGTTCAGTGGCTAAATCGAAACGATGAACAATGAAAGCAATCCCGTGATATTGGGACCCATAGAACCCAGTTACTTCTAATAGGACAGGTTGAGCCCACCAACTTCAAGAGGGTAATACCCAGACCCCATGCTGGCCTAAACCCTAAGGGCTTGTCTTGTGTGACTTGTGTGCCTTACATGTTTGTCTTTGTAAATATCTGTGGTGTGTTTAATCATAGCATCATGACATCATCCAGCATCATATGCATTGACTAACCATTTCAGGGGTTCGAATCTTCATCTTTGTTCTTTGTTTTGTAGGACATGGAAACTGTTTGCAGAAAGACAATTCAGATCAGCCTTGTAAGGGTCCCTCCTCAGCTTAAGGAACTAATATCCAGGATTCCCGAGAGCTCTTCATTCAGTGAGAGACATGGAAGACTCATCAGTTTGGTCAACACCAACATTGAAGAAGACATGATAAAGGTCCTATTCCAGTTCTTTGACCCTCTGCATCACTGTTTCACCTTCTTGGATTATCAGCTGGTACCTACATTGGAGGAGTTCTCCCGGCTCCTGAAGATCCCTATCCTTGATCAACTACCCTACAACGGTACAGAAAAGGAACCTAAGCTTGAAGAGATTGCTAAAGCCTTGCACCTACAATCATCTGACCTCAAAGGACATTGGGAAGTTAGAAGTGGTATCAAAGGGTTCTTAGCCAGGTTTCTGTTTGAAAAGGCCCATGAATGTTGGAACTCCCTTGACTTACAAGCTTTTGAAGAAGTTGTAGCCCTCCTCGTCTATGGTTTGGTGTTGTTCCTTAACCCAGATCAGCTTATAGATATCAGTGCTGTCCAGATCTTCATGTCCAGGAATCCTATACCTACGTTGCTGGGGGACATCCTTCACTCATGTTACACTCGAACCATGAGAAAAAGAGGTGTCCTTATGTGTTGCACTCCTCTCCTGGGAAGGTGGTTTATTTCGCACCTTCCACAATCAGTTTTGAAGAACGAGCGGGGCTTGAGATGGTCACAACGGTTGATGACTCTTACACATGCAGATATACATTGGTGCCCTCGGTCCCGAGAGGATGTCACTATCATTGATCGTTGCGGGGAGTACCCTAATGTTCCTTTACTTGGAATCAAAGGAGGTATTACTTACAACCCATGCCTGGCTTGGAGACAGTTTGGTTATGCTCGGAGGGATGGTCCTCATGACATGTTAATTCCTGACATAGTTTTTGACTTCGACAATGATGCACAAGGACTTCGCCAGAGATTTATCAGAGCCTGGAGGATGCCCAGTAGGATAGACAGCAAGACATTGGGGCACAAGAACTCCATCCCGTTGGAACCTTATCTCAAGTGGGTACGCGCCCGCTCCCAGAAGTTAGTGATGCCATATCCTCATATGCTCCCTGTGATCAAAGAGCCAGTCTTGGAAGGGGAAGTGTCCTACACCATTCAGCATCCTGATATGCCCACATCCTGGGAAGAGATGCAGAAGAGCTGGATCCAGCTTAAGGAAGAACGGAATTCTCTTGAGACCAGTCTACATGCTAGTGAAAAGAAGGTCCTGGAGCTCACCCGCCTGTTGCATGAGGAGAGGAATCTCAACACCTACATAGCTCCAAAGAGGATGCATAGTGTCTTTTGGGATTGATTTGCTTTGTAATTTGTGCCCATGAGGCTTTGATGTATTGAACAATTATTTCCTTAATGATAACGTGTGTTCTTTTTTGTCTACAACAAATTTGAACTTTCGAACCCTTGAATGCATTGCATAAGCACATATCATTCATCATTTACATAGCGGGTCTTCTTCTTTTCAGGTTGCTTACCGTTCTTCGCTGTTTATTTCAGCATCATGAATCCTGACTCATCATCAACCGAGATGTCCATCAAGGCTCTTCAGGCGCAGAATGCGCAATTTCAGGAACTAATCATGGGTTTGGCTCAGGGCCAAGAAGAGCTGAAGGCTCTGCTCCTGAAGAAAGAGAAGAAGAAGAAGAGGAGAAGTGTTCTTTTTAACTCGGGCCAAAGGTTTGGCAACACTCTGCAGAATGAAGAGGCTGGTTCTTCTATAGGCAAGGGTAGTCCTCAAGAGGGAAAAGGTCCTAGTCCGGTAGTCTCCGACAACGAGACTGATTTTGATGAGGAACAGTATCCTCCTGCAGAAGACAGATATAAGCAGTTGGAAGACAGATTGAATGCTATGGAGATCCAACAAGTGCCTGGGCTGGATTTCGGAGACCTGGGTTTGTCTACTGGTGTGATCATTCCTCATAAGTTCAAAGCACCATCTTTCACCAAATATGACGGGGCATCTTGTCCCAAGCTACATCTCAGATCCTACGTGCGGAAGATTCAACCGTACTCAGTGGACAAAAACTTGTGGATCCACTTCTTCCAGGAGAGTCTTTCAGGGACTCATCTCGAATGGTTCTATCAGCTGGATGGGACCAAAGTTCGTAACTGGGAGGAGTTGGCTACTGCTTTTTACAAGCAGTATCAATATAATGCCGACCTTGCCCCTACCCGTACCCAACTCTAGGGTATGTCTCTAGGGTCAAGCGAAGGTTTTAAAGAGTACGCACAGAAGTGGAGGGATCTGGCTGGCAGGGTGCAGCCTCCGTTGACTGACCGGGAGTTGGTAGACATGTTCTTGGGGACCCTATCTGGGCCATTTTTCAACCATCTTATTGGTAACTCATCGGCAGGGTTTACTGATCTTATTCTGACTGGAGAGAGAATAGAGGTTGGGATGAAGTCTGGTAAAATTCAGAAGGGTGCATCTGCAAGCTCTGAAAAGAAGCCCTTCAAGAAGGAGGCCAGTGTTGTATATGGCTCTAGAAGACAAGAGAAACCTGAGAGCGCCAATCTGTCAACACGATGATGATTGCCAAGCCTGTTGCCGCTCCTCGGCAAACCAATCCTCAAAGGGCTGAAAGACCCCGGAGAGAGTTTACCCGCTTAAGTATGACTCTATCACAAATCTTGCCACAGTTGTTGTCCACCAACCTAGTGACTGTCAGAGAGGCCCCTAAAGTTGTGAACATTGCCTCCCCTAAATACAATCCAAATGCTCGCTGTGCTTACCACTCCGATAGCCCGGGGCACTCCACTGATGACTGTTGGGCCTTAAGGAACAAGCTGCAGGACCTTATTGACGCCAAGGAGGTACAATTTGAGGCATCTGAGAAGCCTAATGTAGTGACAGCTCCCCTGCCTGCTCATGGAGTGAATGCTATTGGGGACGAAGATGAGGTGGATGAAGCTGAGTTCAATAGCTGGATCTACCCGACAACTGATGGCGGATTGACCAATTGGGTTGCTAAGGACCATACTCCTGTTACTTTTGTTACGCAGTAATAAACTTCTTTGTTTTGTTATTTGTAATAAACAATTAAAACTCTATGGCCCGATGTCTTACCCGGGGCACCGTGGCTTCATTTGTGAGGGCATATAAATTGTCATTTCATATATCATGAATAAAAATATTGGACGTTTTCTCGCATTTCAAATCTTATGCTCCTTTTCTGTCTTTCCTTCCTTTATATATTTCAAAACAGCTGTATTTACACACACTCACTCATACAGGTTTCAATCCACTCTGGATCTCACTGGTAACGACTCTACTACTGCCAATTATGACTTCGAAAATCCGATCAACTTAGCCGAAGACGAAGGTGAAAATGATTGCGAAGTGCCTGGCGAGCTTGCAAGACTGTTACTCCAGGAAGAGAGGGAAATTCAACCACACGAAGAGCCAGTGGAAACAATAAATCTGGGTACTGAGGCAGATAGAAAGGAAGTTAAGATTGGTGCCAACCTAGAGCTCAGCGTGAAGCAACGGTTGACTCAGATGCTACATGATTATATGGAGATCTTTGCCTGGTCCTACGAAGACATGCCTGGGTTGGATACCGACATTGTGGTCCATCACTTGCCTACCAAGGAAGACTTCCCTTCGGTCAAGCAAAAGGTCCGCCGCATGCGTCCAGAGATGTCTGAGAAGATCAAAGCCGAGGTCATGAAACAGTTTGATGCCGGTTTTCTTGCAGTGACTTCTTACCCTCAGTGGGTTGCTAATGTGGTACCAGTACCTAAGAAGGACGGTAAGGTCAGAATGTGTGTCGATTACAGGGATCTGAACAGGGCCAGCCCCAAGGATGACTTCCCCCTACCTCACATTGATGTCCTTGTTGACAATACAGCTCAGCATAAGGTGTTCTCTTTCATGGATGGCTTTTCAGGTTACAATCAGATCAAGATGGCTCCTGAAGACATGGAGAAGACTACCTTTGTTACTCAGTGGGGCACCTTCTGCTACAAGGTCATGCCTTTTGGACTGAAGAACGCTGGGGCAACCTACCAACGTGCCATGGTTGCTTTATTTCATGACATGATCCATCATGAGATAGAAGTGTATGTTGACGACATGATTGCAAGGTCCCAGACTGAGGAAGAACACCTTGATCATCTTCAGAAGTTGTTTGACCGTCTGAAACTGTGCAAGCTGAGGTTGAACCCGAACAAGTGCACCTTCGGGGTAAGATCTGGGAAGTTGCTAGGCTTCGTTGTAAGTGATAAGGGTATTCAAGTGGACCCTGCTAAGGTTAAAGCCATTCAAGAGATGCCTGTTCCCAAGACAGAGAAGGAGGTCAGAGGCTTTTTAGGACGCCTGAATTACATTGCTCGGTTCATCTCACACCTAACTGCTACCTGTGAGCCAATCTTTAAGTTGCTGAAGAAAGATCAGGTAGTACGTTGGAATGATGAATGTCAGGCTGCTTTTGACAGAATCAAAGAGTATCTCCAAGAACCACCCATCCTTATGCCACCGGTTGAAGGGAGACCTCTGATATTATACCTAACAGTGCTTGACAACTCAATGGGGTGTGTGCTGGGGCAGCATGACGAGTCTGGCCGAAAAGAGCACGCCATTTATTACCTTAGCAAAAAGTTTACCGACTGTGAGACCCGATACTCACTGCTTGAGAAAACTTGCTGCGCTTTGGTATGGGCTGCTCGCCGGCTGAGACAGTATATGCTGACTCACACTACCTTGTTGATCTCAAAGATGGATCCTATAAAATACATATTTGAAAAGCCTGCTCTGTCTGGGAGAATAGCAAGATGGCAGATGATCTTGACGGAATACGACATTCAGTACACAACTCAGAAAGCCATCAAGGGAAGTGTATTGGCAGACTACTTGGCACATCAGGCCGTAGACGACTATCAGTCAATGAACTTCGAGTTTCCGGACGAGAGCATCATGATTGTGACTGATTGTGAAGTACCTGGACCGGATGAAGGACCTGAGGAAGGATCCCGATGGTCTATGCACTTTGACGGAGCCTCCAATGCTTTGGGTAACGACATCGGCGCTGTAATAATATCCCCTCAAGGCACTCATACTCCACTCACTGCCCGACTATGTTTCAACTGTACCAACAACATGGCGGAGTATGAGGCATGCATCATGGGTCTTCAAGCTGCGATCGACCTAAGGATCAAGTTTCTGAGTGTCTTCGGAGATTCCGCTCTCGTGATCAATCAGATCAAAGGAGAGTGGGATACGAAACATCCGAATCTTATTCCTTACAGGGAATGTGTGTTGACATTGATCCCCCACCTCACAAAGATAACCTTTGAACACTTTCCGAGAGAGGAGAATCAGTTGGCGGACGCGTTAGCTACCATGTCTTCTATGTTCAAGGTCAAATGGGATAATGAGGCTCCCCGGATCATCATCTGGAAACTGGACGAACCGGCATACTGTTGTGATCTCGAGACTGAGTTGGTAACTGAGAAGCCTTGGTACCATGAGGTGAAGAGATATTTGGAAGCTCAGGAATATCCTGAAGGTGCATCTGTCAATGATAAAAAGTTTCTAAGAAGGTTCGCAGCGAAGTTCTTCCTTAGCAACGGCATCCTATATAAGCGAAACCATGATTCGACCTTACTACGTTGTGTGGACAAGACTGAAGCAGAAAGGATCATGGAAGAGTTACATGAAGGGACCTTTGGTACACATTCCAGTGGACACATTATGGCGAAGAAAATCCTTCGGGCAGGGTATTTCTGGTCCACAATGGAAGTTGACTGTTACCAACATTCTCGGACATGCCATAAATGCCAGATATATGTAGACAAGGTGCATGTTCCTCCAGTTCCTCTAAATGTTCTGACTGCGCCTTGGCCGTTTGCAATGTGGGGCATAGACATGATCGGTGAGATTAAGCCTACGGCATCCAATGGGCATCGCTTCATCCTGGTAGCGATTGATTACTTCACGAAGTGGGTCGAAGCAGCTTCCTACGCTACGGTAACCAAGACTGTTGTGGCACGGTTCATTCGGCATAATCTGATCTGTCGGTACGGCGTCCCAGAAAGAATCATTACAGACAACGGTACCAATCTTAATAACAAGATGATCACTGAGCTCTGCGAGCAGTTTAAGATACAGCACCATAACTCTTCTCCTTACAGACCGAAGATGAATGGGGCTGTAGAAGCAGCAAATAAAAATATCAAGAAAATCGTGCAGAAGATGACAGTGACTTATAAATATTAGCACGAGATGTTACTGTTCGCTCTACATGGGTACCGTACCTCAGCCAGGACGTCAACCGGGGCAACTCCTTTCTCCTTGGTCTACGGCATGGAGGCAGTCTTACCGGTCGAAGTGCAAATACCCTCTCTCCGGATAATGAAGGATGCAAATCTGAACGAAGATGATTGGATCCAGACACGACTTGATCAGCTAAACCTTATTGATGAAAAGAGGCTTGCTGCTATCTGTCATGGTCAGACGTATCAGAAACGGATGATCAGGGCATTTAACAAAAAGGTCAGACCACAAGAATATCAAGTTGGGGATCTGGTAATCAAGCGAATCATCCTTCCTCAGAGTGACCCAAGGGGAAAATGGACCCCTACGTACGAAGGGCCATTTATGGTTAAACATGTGTTCTCAAGAGGAGCCATGATTCTAACCAACATGGATGGTGACGACCTTCCTCACCCCGCTAATGCAGACATAGTAAAAAGATACTACGCATGAAAAAAGACCCGCTAGGTTGACATGCCTAGGCAAAAATTAGGGCTTCCCGGAGAACCAAAAGGGTTCGGGCAAAATGAAGGGATGAAATGAAAAAAATCTGTACACCCGGCAAGTCGAAAACCTGAAAAGGCGGCTTGGGCAAAAATGGGTATCCCGGTGGACTGAAAACCCGAAAGGGCGGTCCAGGCAAAAGTTAGGGATAAAGCGTAATACTATGTCTCATTGGATCACTTTGCATCCAGAATCCGGTATCTACATCAAGTTCAGACGGCATCGATCAGTCAGCTTCATCTTCAACTAAGGTCATCAAGTGATGAGACGCTCGGAGATATAAAGGCAATAGCAGAGTTGAAACCCAGTAGGATCATTCATTTCACACAGCTGTTTTATTTTCTCTTGTACAAATTTGTATAAACTCCTTTGTTCGGCGGCGTTCTCTTACTAGGACGTCAGCCTCTTGTACATAAACGCCTATTTTACAGGCAAATTCAAAAATCAATACAAATATACTTTTCAGTTAAAATTGCCAATTGTTTTTTCCTTTTCTATTTTGTTTTGCGAAGAACGTCCAAGGTTCAATTTGTGATATATGCATTGACAATAATTTGCTAGCTCATGAATATTTGCATACGAAACAAAGGATTAATTACAGGTAACATTAGAAGCAGGGGCAATAAAGAGTTGTCTAAGCAATCTAATTGTTCCGTACTCCAAGGTATCAAGGTAGGTTCAGCCGAAGAACATAACCAGATGTCTTAATTCCCCGGAGAGTGAGCCAACAAGTCAGTACACTCTCCCCAAGCTACAATCAACCTTAAGGAAGTTGGGTATCCTCCAGCAGATCTCAACATTTCCCGACACAATGTACGGACATTTTTAACAAGCATCCCCGGCAGTCTTGGCCTAAAGATTGTTCCCCGGCGGTATATCAAACGTTCAATAGAGCTACTTCCCTGTTACAGTTCAAAACTTCCCCAGGAGAGTCCAATCTAGTTCCCCAGGAAAACTTGGAACCCATCTCCCCAAGCAGTAAGCTTATCCCCAGTAGATTCTAGAAGCTTATCCCCTACAGAGCACGAACGCGCCTCCCGGCTTTATTCAAAGAGTTATTTCCTCACCAGGATATAACTGGGTTATCCTCAGCCAAAAGCCACGGAAAGAGCGTCCTCGACGAAGTCTTCTTATCCCCAGCGAAATCTATCAACACTTCCGACACAACAAGGGTATCCCCAGCAAGTTATTATCAACAACTCAACAAAGTCTCTCTCTCCCCACAGAGTATTGCTCCCCAGCAAGATCGTTAGAGTACTTTTCTCCCCGCAGAGTAATCCATTACCCAAGTTTATTCCCCAACGGAGTTATCTTCTCCTACCGGTATTCTTGCAACTATCATCCCCAGCGGAAGCAAAATATATTCTTCAACATTAGCCCAGGAGTGACTTCCCGGCACCTCTCAAGGATTTATTTTCCTAAGATAAAAATATACATTCATAAACATCACATACATCATTATAGCATGCATATACGCATCACATCTTACAAATCTCATTTATGTTGAGAACATCATTGCTTGATCCATATCATGCATTACATATGACTGACCTTTACCTTTCAGGAAAGATTCAGTTGAGTTCTCAGCTATATTCAAGACCTAGACCGGTTCAGTTAAATCGACCCTAAGATTTTTCTGTTTCTTATCCAGTCAAAGGCCTTCTTTGGTTCAGTCAGATAGACCCTAAGATCTCCCTGTTTCTTATCCAGTTGAAGATTTCAAGACCTAGACCGGTTCAGTTAAATCGACCCTAAGATTTTTTTGTTTCTTATCCAGTCCAAGGCCTTCTCTGGTTCAGTCGGATCGACCCTAAGATCTCCCTGTTTCTTATCTAGTTGAAGATTTCAAGACCTAGACCGGTTCAGTTAAATCGACCCTAATATTTTTCTGTTTCTTATCCAGTCAAAGGCCTTCTCTGGTTCAGTCAGATCGACCCTAAGATCTCCCTGTTTCTTATCCAGTTGAAGAGATTAAGACCTAGACCGGTTCAGTTAAATCGACCCTCAGATTTTTCTGTTTCTTATCCAGTCCAAGGCCTTCTCTAGTCCAGCTAAATCGACCCCTAACAGATTTTCCTGATAAAGACTCAGTAGAAGATATCCAAGATTCTCTCAGCGTTACTGTTGAGGTAGAAGTCGCCCAAGATTCTCTCAGTGTTACTGTTGAGGTAGAAGTCGTCCAAGAGTCTCTCAATGATACTATTAAGGTTGAAGTCGCCTATGGTTCTCTCCCCGTTACTGCGGAGGTAGTAATCGTCCCCAAATTCTCTCAGCGTTACTGTTGAGGTTGAAGTCATCCAAGGTTCTCTCACCGTTCCTGTTGAGGTAGTAACCATCCCTGGTTCATTCATCACCGTTTGAAGCTCCAGATCCAGCTCCTGTAACCAGTCAGGACACATCTATACAAAGAATCTGAAGACCAGCTCCTGTAACAGGTCAGGTAATCATTTTCTTTTGCAGGTACGCAAGTTCTCGCTAAGGAATCTCTTACGCGATCAACATCCAGATGGCATCTATAAGCCCATCCACCTATCCATCACTTCTTAGCATGGCATCTATAAGCCCATCATCCTATCCATCAATCTCCAAATGGCATCTATAAGCCCATTCCCTCATCACACTACTATGTGAGCGCAAATTTCTGGGCACTCTAGTGTTCAATCATCTTCCACCTTCGGATTACGAAAGGCACGTCAGCCAATCTGGATCCTCAGGTCTAAGAAGATTGAACAGGGGCAACTGTTGTACCCCAAAATTTTCCCTCCCATATTCTTCAAGATTTGCCAAGTCAATGCTTCAAAATTCCCCAAGGGTTGCACAGTTCAAGAGCCTCCTAACAGTCAAAAATTAGGGTTTTGGTTCTGACAAAGAAAATGAAGTTTCCAAGGGTCCAATCAAGTCCCACATGCCTACAAACATGGTCAAGTATCCTCATACCAAGTTTCAAGACTTACAACACAATTGCACAGTCAAAAACCCTAATTGCTCAACAGTCAACTGTAGGGGCAAAATGGTCATTTGACAGTCAAAAGTTCAAATTTTTGGTCAACATCTCATTTTGAAGCCACAAACATCATTTGATCAATACTTGATCATGATTCTCAAAGCTTGGCTCAAAAAGTCTCAAGATGCAAAAGTTTCCATATTTGGACAGTTGAAAAAGTCAACTGTAACTTGACCAAGGCATAACTTCCACATGGATTATCATAAAAATTCCATCTAAAGCTCATTTTGAAGAGAAAGACATTTCCTACAACTCCTCTTCACACTTCAAGTCCAAGAAATGCTCTCACAAAAAGTTATCAATTTCAACATTATAGGTCATTTTCAAAAGTCAACAAAAAGGGACTTTAAGTCAAAGGCCATAACTTGAGATTGGTAAATCAAAATGACATGGGACCAAAGGCATTGGTTAGAGGACTTCAAGACCTTTCCAAAATGTCCAAGAACATGAGAAAAGATTAAAAATTGAGCAAGGTATGCCTTGTGGAAGTTGGGAAATTTTTGGGTATTTTGAAAAGTCAACTTTGCTTCAAATGCCTTAAAATTGCTAATGGGCCAAATTTTCTTCCAAAATTCATCATCCAAAGCATGTGCACGACCATTTGGCCCAAAGGGAAGTTATTCATCATTTTTATTTATTTATTTGAATTTTTAATTGCTAATAATTCATTTAATTAAAATAAATATGTGGAAAATACCAAAGCAAACTTTTTAAATCTTTTTATGCATGAAATACACTCAAGATTTCGTGCATGATCAGATTTGGAAAGAATCAAGGTAATTGAACATGATTGGTATCAAATATGCATGGAAAAGATTGAAAAAATTATGCCATGAAAATCAAATATTCTCTACATCAATTCATTGATTCTTTGGACCAAAAACCTTACCCTAATCATTCCATACATAAGCCTAATGCAAACCCTAGTGCTCATAACCTCGAAGCTGCGCAGAAACACCATAGACAACCTTGCATTTTTTCAAGAAAACTCAAATACTGAAAACACCATTCCAAGGCGTTTCAAGGCCATATAACCATTCCACTAGCTTGCCAAGGCCACGAGGAGACTATTCCAATCAAGAACATTGTCCCATATTCAAAGAATTGGTATATCAAAGTCATACTTTTCACGAAAATATTCATAATCGTATCATGAATTCTATGCATTTTTCATATGTTTTTGATGTTGATTTATGCTAATTGGATCATTCTAAAGCTAACCATATACATCAATTGAGTTTTCGTGCACTATAGGAGAATTCACCATTAAAGCCTTCTAGGTTTTCAGAAACCTCGAATTGGGGTTTCTCAGCTATGGAAAAATTGGGACGGGAGACCTGGACCATTAGAACCAGAAGATCATGGCCAATCAATTCCACACCTCGCGCCTAATTTATGAAGCAGGATGGCCTATTCGCTATTTTTGTACTTGTTACTTAGTGGGGGTTTAAAACCCCCGCTATTCAATTTGTTTTTTTCAGATAAAATGCAGGGCCAGTGGAGAAGATGGTGATGTGTAAGGCGATGGTTGGTGTGTTCAAATTTCGCGCGAAAATGTCCACTAACTCATGATTTACGTTATATTATTTGTTCTCTATACAATATTCAAAGCGCGTTAAGAGCTCCAGTGGCAAGGCATCAGTATGGTAATCTCTGGGACCTGGGTTCGAATCCCAGGTCCCCCCTTTCTATTCCATATTATTTTTCTAATAATGCTTCTGTGCAGTTTCAATACAAGCGTCCACCATACAACCCCTGATCCAAGCGTGCCACGCGCCCCATGATCCCCATCCAAAGGTCCAGATTTGAAGAGTAGCATAGGCATCAGTCAACAAAGCCACACGCTAGCCAAAAGGTCAACGAGGCCAGGAAATTATTGGGCCAGAAATTCTAAATGGTACCTCCAATTGGGGACAGAACCCCCCAAGGTTTTTTGCAATTCTTTTCTTTTTTTTTTATTATTTGTTTCAATTATTTCTTTTTAATTCTTTAAATCAATTTATTTTCATAAAACATAAAAATAATAAAAAATCAGAAGGTCATAAAAATCAAAAATATATTTTGTTTTAATATTTTTGTAAATAAAAATCATTAATTAATTTGGTTTTATTCTTAAACTTAATTTTAATATTTTTCAATAAACTTAAAAATTGATAGAATTAGGGTTTTTAGTATTTTTCATTCTTTTTTTCTCACCATAATTAATTACTTAATATTATTTTTGTAAATAAATCTTGCCATTAATTAATTAATTTAATTTTAGGTTTAATTTTAACATGTTTTCTTAATAAATAAAAATTGTAGAATTAGGGTTAATTAATTAATTTCTTAATTTCGTTTAATCCTCTTATTAAAAATTCATAAATACAAAAAACCTCAAAAATCTTTTATTTTTTTCTTTAATTTAATTAATTTGTTAGTAATAATTTAATTTCATTAAAAAGGGTCCAACGCCCTCGCTTCCAATTTTAATTCAATTCGCGCATTTTATTTTATTTCTTATAATATTAATGTAATTCTCCCAAAGCCATGTAACTCGGACATTTTATATTTCTCGCACTTTATTTCTTTATTTTATGTCAAATCGGGTCTTGGATTTTAATTTGGCGATGTGGACCCGCGCCTTTGTAATAGTTTAGGAACTTTATATTTCTCGCAACTTTTTAACTGTTAATAATTGCATGCAAGAATGAATGTTAAAATAAAAATAACGCGTAGATCACCCATGACATGAATAAGACAAAAATAAATGAACATGACACACAAATCACACACCACCCCTAGGGTACGCCTCACTGTTGCCTTGCCTCTCGAAAGGTGATCGTCGAGTAGAGGATGTCTTAGTAAGTCCTCATGATCCGGGAACCTGGCATGAGGGTAGCTTCTAAGGTGTCTTCCTATTGCTCTGGTGATCACCATGTCCCGAACTTCGAATTGACCCAAACACCTCCAACGGTGGTGCTACCTACCTCTCAATGGTGGGATGGCACTACTTTAAAGGACATTTACACAGACGAATTCCTTAGGGTAGGTAGACGACTCTAGATACTTGCTCTAATTTCAAACAAATTCAAAAATACTTTTCACACCGACACCTTTTCAAAAAGCTTTCGAAAGCAACTTTTCAAACACTCTTGAGGACCGATACAAGAGTCGAACTGGAATTTTCAAAGAAACTTTTTAACCCACAGTTGAAAAGCAAACAAACCATTTTTGAAAACACAATGAGCAAGTATCTAAGAGCCCATGGATAACCATGGATAGAAAGGGTGCTAACACCTTCCCTTTCTATAACCTACCTCCCGAACCGAGAGCAATCTCTTTAAGGAATTTTTCGGTGCTTTTGTCCTATCCATGTTGGAGAAAATAAAAGACAGTGGCGACTCTTGCTTCCGCGACATTTCGCGAACCAGCGTTAAACAGTCACTTCCAGATATTTGTGCCTACTTTGCTTGGAGATATTTTTCATTCTCTTCACACTCGTACTATGAGGAAGCGAGGGACTCTTATGTGTTACATGCCTTTACTATCCAGGTGGTTTATTTCGCACCTTCCCCGATCATTGATGAAGAATGAACAAGGTTTGAGGTTGTATCAAAGGATGATGTCACTCTCTCATTCAGATATCTATTGATGTTCCCGATCTCAGGAGGATATTACTATTATTGACCGCTGTGGAGAATTCCCTAATATTCCACTCCTTGGCATAATGGGAAGTATCACTTACAACCCTTCCATAGCTCTATGTCAATTTGGTTATGCTCGAAGAGACGGTCCTCATGATATGATCATCCAGGGTATTGTATTCGATTACGAGAATGATCCTCAACGTTACCGTTAAAGGGTTATACGTGCTTGGGGTGTGGTGAATAAGATTTATAGTAATACTTTGGGACAGAGAAACTCCATCCATCTGGAGCCCTACCTCAAATGGGTGAGATCTCGTGCTCAAAATCTTATAATGCCATATCCCGCTGTCCTACTAGTAATTGTGGAGCCTATTGCTGAAGGAGATATTCCTCATACCGTTCTTTATCTAGATATGCCTACGTACCTTTAAGAGCTACATAAGTCTTGGATTCAACTGAAAGAAGAAAGGGACACCTTTGAGACTCAATTCTTTGCTAGTGGGAAGAAAGTATTGGAGCTGACCAAGCGCCTTCATGAAGAGCAGAGCCTTAATACATATGTAAACACAAAGAGGAAGCGTCCATGGGATACTTGAGTCATAATTTATTCCTTTGTAACCCTTCTTTTTGTTTTCATTGTAAGCCTAAAAGGCGTTTATAATCTGAACTTACTAACACAAATCTTTGTTGTTGTTTCCTTTTTATTAACAAATTTAAATCCCATGAGGTCCTTGAAAACATTGCATATGCATCTACATACCATGCATATCATTACATAATAGGTTTCCAAGACAAGTTTTCTCATCTTCTTGCTGTTTATTTAAGGGAAGAAAATGTCTCTTGAATAGACAGTGAAAGATCTCCAAGCTCAGAATACCCAGTTCCAACAAATGTTCCTAAACATATCCAAGGGGAAAGAAGAACTGAAGGCGCTCATCGCCAATGGGAAGAATAAGAAGACAAAGAAACCAATCAACTTCCTTAACATTAGGAGGAGTTTCATAGGTCCATTCAAGCGAGATCAACATCTTGATATCCAATCGGACAAAGATGACAACCAGGATGAAGATGGTAAAATTGTTAAAACTAAAAAAACAACCTTGGTTCTGACAAGTTTCCTGATGAAGAGGAAGAGGATTATTTGGATGAACAATAACCCCCTGCTGACGAGAAGTATAAGTTGTTAGAAGAGCGTCTGAAAGCTATGGAGATCCAGAAGGTTCCTGGCTTGAACTTTGAAGAATTGGGTTTAGTCTCAAGAGTCATCATTCTTACTAAGTTCAAAACTCCTACCTTTGCCGAGTATGGTGGGGCTTATTTCCCGAAGCTGCATTTGAGATCATATGTTCTGAAAATTCAACCACACACTGTTGATAAGAAATTGTGGTTGCATTTCTTTCAAGAGAGTCTGTCTGGAACACAACTAGAATGGTATTATTAACTTGAAGGTAACAATATGCATACATGGGAATATTTGGATACGGCTTTCTATAAACAGTACCAATACAATTCTGATTTGGCACCAACCCCCATGCAACTGAAGAGTATGACCATGGGTTCTGAGGAAGGCTTTAAAGAGTACACACAGAAATGGAGAGATCTTACAGGTTGAGTTTAACCTCCTTTAGCTGATAGGGAATTGGTTGACATGTTCATGAGTACACTAACAGGTCCTTTCTATAATTACCTACTTGGAAGTTCTTCAGCCGGTTTCACTAAGCTGATTATGACCGGAGAACGTGTTGAGAATGGAATCAGAAGTGGTAATATTCAGGTGGCTACATCTTCGAATACTGCGAAAAAGCCATACCATAGTAAGAAAGAATCCAATGTTGTGTACGGCCAAAAGGGTCGTAATAAGAGTGATCGCAACCAATCTGTGGGGGCGGTTCTAATCTCTATTCCTGCGCCAGTGCAACAACAACAACAAAATAATCAGCATGGGCAGGTCGCACCCAAGAGACAGTTCAGAAAAATTAACATGTCATTGTCTAAAGCATTACAACACATGTTGAAGGTAGAGCTGATTACATTGAAGGATTCTTCTCAGAATCCTAATATTTCCTCTCCTTGTTACAATCCCAATGCAAGGTATGCATATCACTCCAACAGTCTCGGGCATGACACTAACAACTGTTGGTATCTGAAGAATAAGATCCAAGACATGATTGACGCAAAGGAGATTGAATTTTATCCTCCTGAGGCTCCTAATGTGATCACTGCACCTATGCCTAATCACGACAATAGCATTAATGCTATTAATGATGTTTCTTATGTTTTTGCTGTGCATGACTTGACTAATCCTCTAATGATTGTTAAGAAGAAGCTGCTGCAAGCCGGTTTATTTATGGGTTGCATTGAAATGTGCTACTACTGTGCGTCCCAATCCAATGGTTATGCACTGCTGAAAGAAGGTGTTGAGCATTTGATGGATGACTGTGTAGTTCTATTTGAGAATACTCCTTCTGTGGAGAGTATGTCTCAATACATGAAGCTCGAAGTCGTGTCTACAATTTCTAGTAATCTTGTAAGGATCACTTCTAAGGGTCCTGTAAAGATTATTGCCGAACTTAGGGTTGCTCCTCTGATTATTACCGCGCCTAGGCCAATTCCATATTCCTCTAACAAGGCTATCCCTTGGAATTATGGAGCTGATGTCTACTACCATGGCGTAAAGAAAGAACCGTTGACTGTCGAAGATAAAAATACTGAAATTATTGATCCCAATGTTGGAAATATTATTGGGACTAGTAAAGTTACCAGAAGTGGAAGGATTTTCTCTACAGAGATCTATCTAAAATCCGTTACTATCCCAGTTCCTATCACTACCATTAAATCAACTATTGAAACTCGAGGCAAAGAACATATGAATGAGCCTGCCCAGACTGAGGCACCAAAAGCTGTTACTATTGAAGATACCTCGAAGCAAGAGATGGAAGAATTACTGAAAATTATTCGAAAGAGTGACTATAAGATACTTGATTAGTTGTGGCAGACCCCCTCCAAAATCTCTATGCTATCTCTGTTGTTATGCTCTGAAGCCCATGCTCAGGCTCTTGTAAAGTTCCTGAAATCTGCTCATGTGCCACAGGAAATCTCTGTTGATTAGTTCAAAAATTATGTCGCTAGCCTGGCAACCAATAATGGGCTAGGCTTTTCTGACACTGACTTAACTCCCGCGGGAAGGAACCATAATCAGGCTTTGCATGTCTCTATTGAATGTAGGGGAACTACCTTATCCCATGTATTGGTGGACACGTGTTCCTCATTGAATGTATTGCTAAAAGATGATTTAGATAAATTGACTGTGAAGGGATTGTGCTAAAATCCAATGACATTGTGGTAAGAGCTTTTGATGGTTCAAAGAGAATGGTGCATAGAGAGGTTGATCTTCCAATCAAAGTGGATCCCCAGGTCTTCGACTCTACTTTCTATGTGATGGATATTCGTCTAGCCTATTCATGTTTGTTTGGACGCCCTTGGATTCATGGGGCAGGTGCTGTTACTTCTACTTTACACCAAAAGTTGAAATATCCCGTAAAAGGAAAAATCGTTACAGTTTGTGGCAAAGAAGAATACATGGTGAGACATTTGAATTCCTTCAAGTATGTTGAGATGGATGGTGAATTCTTCGAGACTCCTTGCCAGACCTTTGAAGTTATTCCTCAAACAACCCCTGTTGACAAAGCTACTCCTACCATTCCTAAGGTTACCAGGATTCTACCAAGAATGGCTTCTCTGAAAGACGCTAAGGCTGTGGTAGAACAAGGTGGTGGAACTATTTGGGGTCAGCTTCCCAACATCCCTTACAAGTCCGATAAATTTGGTTTGGGTTTCACCTCAAAGGCTCAGAGGGCTGTCCGTCGAGCTTGTGCTAATTCTGGGAGACCTCCATTCCGCATCAACAACAATGGAGTTCACAAAAATCAAGTCAACACTGAGGAAGACGCTGATAGCGATTGTGACATAGACAGTTGGATTTTCCCTACTACCAGTTATGGACTCAACAATTGGAAGGATGAAGCCTTTATACCAATATCCTTTAGTGAGGAGTAAATTCTATTTTCTATTTTCTTGCTTTCAAGTTTTTGGTTATGTAATTTAAACAACAACTTTAAACCTTGTGCCTTACCCGGGGCACAATGGTTCATTTGTTAGGGTTGTCATTTTTCATCAGTATATTTTCATTTAATATATCATTGGACTTTTCCATTCAAATTTTGCGCTCTTTGTATTTCTTTTACTTTATTTCTTTCAAAATAGCTTTGTGTTCTTACACACACACACACACAACAAATTGCAGATCCATATCCACCCTGGATCCCATTGATAACAATTATGATATTTCCAATTATGACTTCGAAAATCCGATCAATTTTGTCAACAACGAAGGTGAGGAAGATTGTGAAGTACCTGGAGAGCTTGCTAGGCTGTTAATGCAGGAAGAAAGATCCATACAAATGCATGAAGAGCCAGTAAAGGTTGTGAACTAGAAAGAAGTCAAGATAGGTGCTAACCTAGAAGACATTGTCAAAAAGAGATTAATATATATGTCGCATGACTATGTTGAGATCTTTGTTTGGTCGTACGAAGACATTCCAGGGGTTGATACTGACATTGTGGTTCATCGTCTACTGGTGAAGAAAGGTTGTCCTCCTATAAAACAGAAGGTTCGTCATATACGTCTCGAGATGTCTGAAAAGATCAAAGTTGAGGTTATGAAGCAGCTAAATGCAGGTTTCTTAGTTGTTACATCCTATCCTCAGTGGGTTGCCAATGTGGTGCCAATACCTAAGAATGCTGGCAAGGTGCGTATGTGTATAGACTACAAGGATTAAAATAAGGCAAGCCCTAAAGATGACTTTTCGATTCCGCATATTAATGTTCTGGTTGACAACACCTCTCAACATAAAGTATTTTCCTTTATGGATGGTTAGATACGGTGGGGGAAATGACTTGAGGTTTTGCGTTTGTGTTCGCAAATGTTTCGGTTTAGCAAGTGTCGCCACAGGCTTTTTATTTTATCCAAAGGAAAGGTCAAAAAGCACATGAAAGACCTTTGAGATGTTTTCTTGAGTTCGGGGGGTAGATTATGAAAAGGGAAGGTGCTAGCACCCTTTTCATCCATGGTTTTCCATGGGCTCTTAGTTACTTGTTTAGATCACTTGCTTTGCTTTTCCAATTGTTTGAAATGGTGCCTTGTGTGGTTTTGAAAGTATTTTGAAAAGAGGCCTTCGTTTAGGCAATCTTTGTAATGATTCTTGTTTGTAAGAATGTATACAAAGATGTTTGTCTTTTGAAAAATGTTTCAATGTTTTGAAATTGTTTGGAAATTGTTTTTGAAATTGTGTGTGTTTGTTTGAAAATAGCAAGGATGGTTTGCAAATTGATCAAGTAACTAGGAGTTGCCTACCCCACTCAAAAGTCTTTCCTACATATTTTTATTCCTTTGATATTGTTGTTTTACCATTGTATTTGGTAAACAACCCTATCTTTGGATGTTAAACGGGACGGGCGTGGGTCATCGTATGATCATGATAGCAAGAGTGCCAAGTGTCTTAGCAAGTTTTAGGGACTAAGATCATTTTTGTTTAGGCAACCAAGATAGCGTCATCGAGGGACTATGATCTTTTGTTTTGTTTTGTTTTGCCAAGATACCTAGCATGCATACCATGGTCATGTTTTAAGGCGACAAAGTGGATGAAACCCTAGGGGTGCTTGTGTACAAGGTGTTGTCATTTTTCATGCATTTTTGTCTTATATTAGGTCAAGCTATTTATTTTGATTTTTTGGTCTTTGCATACAAAACCCTAGTTTACTATCATGGTATATGAAAGCAATAAAAATGCGTAAAGTAAATCTAGACTATTACAACAATATTATGGGGAGGGGGATACAGGTTTTGAATAGGGGGATATTTGCACAAAAATAAAACCCTAAAACTATTACAACCAAATTGAATTTATTGTACACATAAATAAATAAGCAAATATTTAAATATACAATAAAATGTAAATATGCAAGAAATGTTTTTGTATTAATTTTAAGTATGAGAAAGTAAATTTATTTATGTCTTAAAAATAAGAAAATAAAATGATTATTTTTGAAAGGGTTAAAACACTAATTTTTGTTTAATAGAAAATATATTCTATATTATTTATTTATTTCATTTATGTACAAGAAAAAGTAATAATAATATATACAAAATATTAAAAAATTTAAATATGTATGAAAATATTATTTTAAGTGTATAAATAATAAAAATAAAAATATATAATATTTTTTGTATTATTTGTAAGTTTATTTAAGAAAATAAATTATATTAACCTAATAAACTATTTTTATGCCAAAAAATAATAAATAAAAAAATAAAATAAAATGGAAAAATTAAGAAAATATATTTTGGGATTTTTCAATGTTTAGAATAAATAAATAAAGTCAGAAAATATAAAAAATAAAAAGAAATGCAAAAGGGGGTGCAGAAGTAAAAAGGGTGGTGTGAAAAGCAGAAACAGCAAGCCCAAGCCCAAGTTCACTTCACCCCTGACCTCCAGACCAAAAATGCACGCGTTGTGTGCAAATCCTGTTCTTGCTCATGCTTGCATAAAATCAAAAACTTATAACATGAAAAATGTAGCTCATGATCACACGATTCCAATGATATAAAGAACTTGACCTAACTCTCAAAGATCAGAGAGAATTTTAATGGCCCTAATTTCTAACTTAGTTTTTTCAGCAACTTCAACTATCAAATACTCCTAGCTCAGTTAATATAAATGGAATCTATGCATATGTACAACTCAAGCAACTTAAAGACTACATTTTTGCTTCACAAACCTAAGCTTAAGTATGCCTAAATAAGGAGTTAGAAACTTGACAAGTACCTTGTTCAGTTGAGTTTGGATATGGCAATGTAGGGACTTTGAGTGAGGCCTGAAGTACTTGTGAGCTTGCTTGAAGTTCCCTCAACCTTTCCCAATGCTCAGCTTGTCTTGTAGATGGCTAGAACTCCTTGCACGAGTCAACCTGCAAAGCTTCAAATTGAAAATGGTGAAGTATGAAAATGAGCTCACAATTGCTGGACAGGGGCCTGGATAGCTTGGATGGGATGTATGTAATGTGTTTGAAGTGGTTCAAGGTAAAATGACGAAGCAAAATGGAAATGGAAGTGGTTCTGCAGATGATGCCCTGTTTGGGCAGGAACTTGTGATTTTTGTGTTTTAGGGTGTTTGAGAGGTGAGCAATTCGTGCTTTAGGCTTGTTACAATATTTTGAGATTGTTTGTAATGAAGCAAAGTCTTGGTTTTATCATATACGCCAGTTGTGTGGACTTTGGCAAGTTTCTTGTTTTTGAAGAAAAGTTGGAAAGTGACAATGGCATACAGGCTAGCTTGAGGTCTGGTGAGAGTTGATACAAGTTTCCTGATGTTTGTGGATATTGTTTGTAGCCAAAGATCAGGTTCAATGCTCAAGGAATACAAAGTTGCAAAAAAGCAAGCTTTATGGAAATGGTATTGTTACCTTTATGCCATAAATGGATTAATTCAATGTACAAAGCTCCAAAGCTCAGAACAAAGCCATTGTCCAATGTATTTGCATTAAATTAAGGAGTGTAGAAAGGATTAGGACCTGTAAAACAAGTACAAGCATGCTTAGAACAGATTTGCAACTTGTAACAATGTGAAAAATGCCATGGACAAAAGTGAGAAATTTCCATTTTCATTCCTTCGATTCTCCCTAACCATAAATGATCTTGGAGAGTTCTTGGACATTTTGTAAATCTTGTAACATGCTCTACAATCCATCCTTGAAATGCATTTTGAGATTACTCTTGGAACTAGGTTAAAAGTTGCCATGAAATTAGGTCAAAAATCTGCCTAAATTAGGGCAAAATTTCACTAAGTTAAAAAGTTTATGGACCCTTATTCACAAAATCATAACTTAAGATCCAAGCATATTTTTGGAAAACTTTGTGAATCAAAGTTGTAGATTTCATGGAGGACTACAACGTTCATGTTGGAAGTTTTCTATGAATCCAATTGCATCATGGTGAAAAAGTTGGGAAACATTGGGAAAAAATAAGAAATTTTCATAACTTAGAAAATTTCTAAGTTATGAAAAATTTTCATTTTAAACCCTAATTTCCAAAATTATGTTTCTTGGTGAACAAGTTTCATTTTTTGACACATTTTGATGAAATATGACCCTTGGCACTTGATTTTGACCAAAAAGTCAAAGTTTGACTTTTCAGTGTATAGTTTATTTTTAATCAGTTGACTGGAAAATTCATCTGTCAATCTTGTGCATTTGAGGTCTTTTGAACCTTGTGATTAGGTCAAGATGATGCCATTGAGTCCTTGTAATCATTCTTGAACACAATTGGCCACTGGCTAGGTGAAAAATCAGAAATGCCCTTCCTTAGTCAAAACCCTAATTTTGACCATTTTGCCCTTTTGATGATCTGATCAAGTTTCTTGAGGAGTTTTGGTCCAAACTTGATCAAATGGTCTATATGAGTCTATAATGTTGATGTGGATCAAAAATCATGAGGTTTGACTGTAAATTGGTCATGGTTGACTTTTCCCCCAATATAGTTGATTTTTAAGTCAACTGTCCAATTGACTGGTCAAAAATGTGATTCAAGACTTGAAACTTGGTATGAGCAATCTTATAGGTCCAACATGAAGTATGAAAGTCACATGAGGCATTGGAAGTCCAAAAATCCCTGTGAAAATTCAAACCCTAATTTCAGGTCAATAGTGCAAGGAGATGTCTTGAGCTGAGCAAACCCTAATCAGTCTTGAGTCCAAGAGGTCTTGTGAGGAGAATCTTGATAAAATGAGAGGGAAAATTTTGGGGTACAACAGCTGCCCCTAGTCAATCTTCTTGAACCTGAAGAGTTAGATTGGCGAGTTTTGTCGTTCGTGACTCGAAGGTAAAAGATGATTGGACACTAGAGTGCTCGTAAATTTACACTCATCAAAGTGTAGTTGAGGGAATGGGCTTAAAGATGCCATTTGGAGATATGACAGAATCTTGTCGAAGATGGTCTTGTAGATGCCATCCGGGAATGTTTGTTGAATTTTAAGTTGCAAGTCAAAATAATGAGTATCAAAATGGTATCCGTATTTGGAACGTATCTGAACTGTATCTAGAGACTGAGTCTGTATGAGCAATGGAATGGCGTCCGTGTCTGGAGCGTATCCGAGCTGTAACTGTACTTGAATCTGAATGAATAACAGAATGACTTCCGTGTCTGGAGTGTATCTGTATTGTATCTGAATCTGAAATTTGAATAAGCGACAGAATGGCATGCGTGTCTGGAGCGTCTCTGGACTGGGGACAAAGTCAGAATAAGTGACAGAATGGAAACCGTGTCTGGAGCGTATCTGGACGGGAATCTGAATGTTGAAGTCTGAATGATTATCAGAATGGCTTCCATGTCTGGAGCGTATCTGAACAGTATCTTGACCTTGAATTCAGAATGAGTAATAGAATGGCTTCCGTGTCTGGAGTGTATCTTTACTGTATCTGAAGTTGAAATCTGAATGAGTAATAGGATGACTTCCGTGTCTGGAGTGTATCTGTACTGTATCTGAATAAGAGATCTGAATAAGTAACAGAATGACTTTCGTGTCTGGAATGTATCTGTACTGTATCTGAAATCTTTGAATATTTGTAAAAGATAGCTGTTAATCTTATCCTGAAAAGGGTAAAATGTTTACTGAAACACAAAGTTATGTTGCATGAAATGTATGATGCAATAAATGTGTTTTATTAATGTTTATGATATATGAGTGTAATGTATGTGCATGTAAGATGATTCGCTGTCTTGCTGAGGAAAATAAATCCTTGACAGCTGGGAATAATAAAATCTTCGAATGCTGCCGGGGAAAATAAATCCTTGACCGCTGCTGGAGATTCAAAATCTTTGATTGTTGAGGATGAGAAATCCTTGGTGACTGTTTGGGATTAAAATCCTTGACAACTTCTGCGGGGATGTGAGGATCCTTCATGTCTTGAAGTTCGAGTATTTGATAAAAATTCTGTTGTGAGAGTAATGCCAAGTGTTGCTTGAGAAACCTGCTTGGGGAATCCCGAGAACTTTGATGACCATGGTTGGGGATTACACAATGGGAATCCTTACCCGACTGGGGAATAGGGAAATTCTGATGATTTCTACGGGGAACTAAGAATGAGAATCTTCATTCTGTTGAGGAGTAATGAAAACTTTGGCGACTTCACTGGGGAAATGTGAATGCGAATCTTCAATCTGCTGGAGAGTGAAAACTCTATGGGGAAGAAGGCTTCTTGCTGGAGAGTAAGTGAAAACTCTGCGGGGAGTAGCTATACTGTTGGGGAGTAGCTATTGTTAGAACAAAGTTTGAATCTACTACCCTAAGTTTATGTTTTGATGATAACAAAATGCAAAGATATATTAATTGTATGATTCATGTAAGACATATATGCTACCTAAAAAATTACATTCTGTTTTACAAAAACTCTGATGGGTATCAGCAAGTGAATATCATCATCAGCATCAGAAGATGAAATATCAACATCAGCATCAGAGGATGTTATATCAGATGCCAGAATCAGAAGATCAACATGTGCTTACGCTGAAGCTTGATGAACAGATCTGCGCGTAACAATCTGAACTCTGATCAAGAAAACAACAACTCATCAGCACCTAGCAGCGTCAGAATAAGCCAAAGCCAGAACACGCTTAAGTGGCAACAGTACTGTGCATTCAAGATACTTTATTATCAACGGCATTATTCCAGACAAAGATCTTCTCAATTTGGAAAGAATGTTATTGGCATTGAAACAGAATTAACTGACTCCAACGTACCATTTTCCAATGCTATATAAACAAGTCAGTGAAGATTGAATTGGCTAATGCTCTACAACTCTCTACACGCCTAAAGCTATTCATCATCTTCCTCACTCTCAGTTTGCTAAAGCTCTCAAATTCTTTACTCAATTATTTTAGCACTCTAGTTCTCATAAGCTTAACGTGTGTAGTATCACAGCTGTGATAAATAGTTTTTGTAGAAAACATTCAACACACTTAGATTTCATTTATCTGCAAGAAAGTATTTCCTTGAGAAACCGGTTTGTGGTTTGACTCAAGAAGGCTTTAACAGTTGTTAAAGCAGTTGTAATATTCAGTTGAATATAGTGGATTAAGACCTCGTTGGAGAGAGGAGAAATCACCTTGACGGGTGGACTGGAGTAGTTTGAGATCAAACGAACCAGGATAAAAATACCGTGTTGACTGCAATTGATTTCAAGTTTTTACAATTCAACCCCCCTTCTTGTGTTTTTCACTTCTTCAATTGGAATCAGAGCGCCTGGTTCTGAGCTAAAACACTTAACCGTGTCAGTACAAGATCCAGCGTCAGAAAAACACAATGGCAGGAACATATCAACACACCAGCAATGACAACAATGAAGACAAAGACAGATTCAGCGGCAAACCTCCAGTCTTTGATGGAGAAAATTTTTATTACTGGAAAGACAGAATTGAAAGCTTCTTTCTGGCACATGATGCTGATCTGTGGGACATGGTGACAGATGGATACACGCACCCAGTGAATGCAAGCGGTCAGAAGATTAACAGGAAAGCAATGTCTGATCAACAAAAGCGTGACTTCAAAAATCACCACATGGCCAGAACCATTCTTCTCAGCGCCATCACTTACGCTGAATATGAAAATATCTCTAACAGAGACACAACAAAGAACATGTTTGACTCACTCAGAATGACGCATGAAGGCAACATTCAGGTCAAAGAAACTAAAGCTCTTGCGCTCATTCAGAAGTATGAGGCATTCAAAATGGAAGAAAGTGAATCCATTGAAACAATGTTCTCAAGATTCCAAATTCTGGTGGCTGGTCTCAAGGTTCTGGACAAAGGATACTCTACTGCTGATCATGTCAAGAAGATCATCAGAAGCTTGCCAAAACAGTGGAGGCCAATGGTTATAGCGCTGAATCTAGCTAAAGATCTCAACAAAATTTCTCTGGAGGAACTTATCAGCTCCCTCAGAAGTCACGAGATAGAGCTGGAAGCTGATGAACCTCAGAAGCAAGGTAAGCCTTTAGCATTAAAATATAACAAAAAATCTGAGTCTAAAGTTTTGCAGGTAGTTGAAGAAACATCTGATGGATCCTCATCAGAAGAAGACAAACTTTCCCTCCTCTCCAGAAGAGTGAACCAACTATGGAAGCAGAGGCAAAGGAAGTTCAGGAATCCCAGAAGATCTGATCAAAATGAGTCCTCTTCCAGATACAGAATGTCAGATTCTTCCTCTGGATACAGAAGATCTGAAGGCTCCTCAGGAAGCAGAAAGCCAAACACCAAGGACATCATCTGCTATGAATGCAATGAGCAAGGACACTACAAGAGTGACTGCCCAAAGCTTCACAGGGAAAAGCCCAAAAAGAAGTTTGGAAGAGAAAAGAAGAAAAGTCTCATGGCTATATGGGGTAACTCTGACTCGTCTAAAGCTGACTCAAAATCAGATGATGAGAGAGCAAACATAGCTCTCATGGCCAACATTTCAGAAGACAGTGAAGCTTCTAAATCAGACTCAGAATCAGACACTGAAGAGGTATTTCCTGACTTTGCAATTAATTTTACTAAGGCTGAACTTGCTGAAAGCCTTAACGAAATTCTGGAAAGGTACCAGCAGATTAGAGTTAAATTCAGAAACCTGAAAAGGAATCTTGAATCTGACTCTGATAAGACTGAGAGTCTTAAATTGGAAAATTCTGAGCTGAAAAATAAAATTTCAAAGTTAGAAAATGTTTTACAAAACTCTCAGAAGGAAACAATTTCTGAAACTCCCAGTAGCGCTGATGAGATCATCAAGGAGTATGATCATAGCTTTCAGAAGTTCCTTGCTAAAAGCATAGATAGAAGCAAAATGGCTTCAATGATCTATGGAGTTAGCAGAAACGGCAAAAAGGGAATAGGATACCAAGGTAAGGTTCCTACACCAAAGAATACCATGGATTTAACTATTAAACACACTCCTCTGAACTCACATTTTGTGTATGGTCACACACATGATATTAAATATACTAGTAGTAAGTATTCTGTGAAACCAAAATTCAACCAGAGTTTTGGTAAATCTAACAAATCAGGACCCAAGAAAATCTGGGTACCTAAGGATAAAATAATACATGTTGCAGATATCTTTAGCAGCAAATCAGAAACACCAGTCATGGTACCTGGACTCTGGCTGCTCGCGACACATGACGGGAAGAAGGCATATGTTCTAAAGCCTGGAACTTAAGCCTGGAGGCCACGTAGGCTTTGGAGGAAATCAGAGGGGAAAGATCATTGGCTCTGGAACTGTAGGTAATGGAAATCTTCCCTCTATAAATAATGTTCTGCTAGTAGATGGATTCATGCATAATCTGTTATCCATAAGTCAATTAAGTGATAACAGTTATGATATAATCTTTAATCAAAAATCATGTAAAGCTGTCAGTCAGAAAGACGGGACTATCCTATTTAATGGAAAGAGGAAAAACAACATTTATAAAATCAAACTTTCTGAACTGAAAAGTCAGAATGTAAAGTGTCTTCTGTCTGTTAACAACGAGCAATGGATCTGGCACAGAAGATTAGGGCATGTTAGTATGAGAAGAATATCTCAGATTAACAAACTCAATCTGGTCAGAGGACTTCCTAATCTGAAGTTCAACTCAGATGCTTTGTGTGAAGCATGTCAGAAAGGCAAGTTTGCAAAACCTTCTTTCAAATCTAAAAATGTTGTTTCTACCTCTAAGCCATAGAACTTCTGCACATTGACTTATTTGGACCAGTTAAAACTGCTTCAGTCAGTGGCAAGAAGTATGGGTTAGTAGTCGTAGATGACTATAGCAGATGGACATGGGTAAAGTTCTTAATACACAAGGACGAGTCACACTCTGTGTTTGTCACCTTCTGTAAGCAAGTTCAGAATGAAAAGGATCTTAGAATCGTTAAAGTCAGAAGTGATCATGGTGGAGAGTTTGAAAACAAAGATTTTGAGTCATTCTTTAATGACAGAGGAATTCTGCATGATTTCTCTTGTCCTAGAACTCCCCAACAAAATGGAGTTGTAGAACGAAAGAACAGAACATTGCAAGAAATGGCCAGAACCATGATCAATGAGACAAACGTTGCTAAGATCTTCTAGGCAGAGGCAATAAACACAGCGTGCTACATTCAGAATAGAATCTCCATAAGATTTATTCTGGAAAAGACTCCATATGAATTGTGGAAGAACAGAAAGCCCAACATTTCATATTTTCATCCATTTGGATGTACTTGTTTTATGTTAAATACAAAAAATTATTTGAACAAATTTGACTCTAAAGCACAGAAGTGTATTATGTTAGGATACTCTGAATGCTCAAGAGGGTACAAAGTATACAATACAGAAACACAAATTATGGAAGAATCAATCAGTGTTTGTTTTGATGATAAGCTTGACTCTGAAAAGTCAAAGCAGAATGAAGTTTTTGCAGGTATGGAAGTTGAATTTACAGGTTCTGAAGACAAGTCATCAAAAGCTCTCAACAAAGACACCCCTTAAACATCTGAAAGGAGCACTGATATCAATCCAACAACATCTGTTGACCAACCTCAGAAAAGACTACCCAGAAGCAGCTTGGATCACCCAGAAGAAACTATCTTAGGAAGAAAGGAAGATCCAATCAGAACAAGAGCGAACTTCAGAAACTCTGAAGAATCCGTCATGGGACTTGTGTCTCTGATTGAACCTTCTTCTATTGATGAAGCACTTCTGGACAACGACTGGATTCTAGCAATGCAAGAAGAGCTGAATCAATTCACCAGAAATGACGTATGGGATCTCGTTCCCAGACCAAAAGGATTCAACGTTATTGGAACAAGATGGGTGTTCAGAAATAAGCTGAACGAACAAGGTGAAGTTATCAGAAACAAAGCACGACTGGTAGCACAAGGTTATAGTCAGCAAGAGGGGATAGACTATACAGAAACCTTTGCTCCAGTCGCCAGGTTAGAATCTATCAGACTTTTAATTTCGTTTGCTGTTAATAAAGGCATCACTCTGTATCAGATGGATGTCAAGAGTGCATTCTTAAATGGTTATATAGAAGAAGAGGTTTATGTGCACCAACCCCCTGGTTTTGAAAGTACAAAAAATCCAGAATATGTTTTCAAACTAAAGAAGTCACTATATGGTCTGAAACAAGATCCCAGAGCTTGGTATGAAAGACTAAGTAACTTTCTGTTAGAAAAAGAATTCACCAGAGGGAAGGTGGACACTACCTTATTCTGTAAGTTAGTTAAGAATGACATCTTAGTTTGCCAAATTTATGTTGATGATATTATTTTTGGATCTACTAATCCTTCTCTTGGAAGAAAATTTGCTAAGTGTATGCAGGCAAAATTTGAGATGAGCCTCATGGGAGAATTGAAATTCTTTCTGGGAATTCAGATCAATCAAAATCCTGAGGGAACTTACATTCATCAGAGCAAATATGTCAGAGAACTTCTGAAGAAATTTGACCTCTCAGAATGTAAGTCATCAAAGATTCCAATGCATCCCACGTGCATTCTGGAAAGAGAAGAGGTAAGCAAAAAGGTAGAACAGAAGGTCTACAGAGGTATGATTGGTACTCTCCTTTATCTGACGGCTTCAAGGCCTGATATCTTATTCAGCGTATGTATTTGTGCAAGATTCCAATCAGATCCTAGAGAATCTCACTTAACAGCTGTTAAGAGAATTTTCAAGTATCTGAAAGGTACTACTAATCTGGGTTTATTCTATAGAAAATCTAGTGATTACAGCTTAGTAGGTTACTGCGATGCTGACTTTGCTGGAGACAGAGTAGAGCGTAAAAGTACTTTTGGAAGCTGCCAGTTTTTGGGAGAAAATCTGATCTCTTGGTCCAGCAAAAGGCAATCCACAATTGCGCTATCAACAGCAGAAGCTGAGTACATAGCAGCAGCAGGTTGTAGCACACAAATGCTCTAGATGAAAAGTCAGCTTGAAGACTTCCAAATTTTTGAGAGTAACATCCCTATACTCTGTGACAATACTTCTGCCATTTGCTTAAGTAAAAATCCTATTTTGCATTCTAGGGCTAAGCATATAGAAATAAAACATCACTTCGTTAGGGACTATATTCAGAAAGGAATTTTGAACTTAAAATTTATTGATACAGACCATCAATGGGCTGATATCTTCACTAAACCACTTTCTGAAGATAGGTTCAACTTCATTCTGAAACATCTCAGCATGAAGCTCTGCCCAGAGTGAAAATGTTTTAATTTTATATATTAACCTTCAGAATGTGTTTTCTTTTTACTGTGAACTTATGATCAATCTTCTTTCAGAAAGATAGACATGCAGATTGTATCAGATTCTATTCTTAAAGATCTGAGCGTTTCAGCTCAAGGATAGACGTGCTGCTCACTAAATCAAACAAGTGTCATCCAATCATCAGCAAATCTCTGAAGCAGAACACGCGTGCACGCTTCTTAGAAGGCAAAACGCTGATTGGATGCATTGAGACACATGTCTGGTAACCGTTCCAAGTATCTTTCTCAAATCCCTCAAAATCAGCAAGCATTAAATGCGTGTAATCATGAGTTAAACTGTAATCATGAATTAATTCTCTCTCTTAAAACCGTTTACGTTTTCAAAACACTTTTTGAAATCTATTTAAGCACAGTAACATCATTCATTAAATTTTTACTGTCTCTTACATTCATACAAATATTTTCTGCATTCTCACTTGTGTGTTCATCTCTCTCAAAATAAACCCTTTTCTCAAAACTTTTTCTCAGAAAACCCTAGTGTGAACATGGCAACTTCTAGCACTGTTTCTGCAGGTTCTCAGAAGGAGGCTTCATCTGAACAATACCAAATTCCCTTCAGAACTCTACTTACACCAGTGAAGAACTTGGAAGTTCTGTCTGAACTAATCGTTGATTTAATCAGTCTGAAAGGATGGATGTGCAAGATGGCAAGATTGATACAGTAGTCAGCATGGTGCATCAGCAGAAGGAAACTGCTGATCAGATCAAGAACATGCTAGAAGCTCTGTTCACACGCTTTCCACCCCAACCTTAGTTTTTCATTCATGATGTTTTCATTGTTTTCTTTCCATGTTTTCTGTACTCTCTTCTATGCTTTGAATTAAATATAACAGTTTTTCTGCTCTGATCGTTTTCGCTTATATTACTTGCACTTTTTGATTGCTGACAAAAATGGGGAGAAAAAGAATGATATTTTTCAATAACGGACTACTGAGATAAAAAGTATCAAACATTCTAACACTCTGATATACTTGAATGTTTTTGTTTTGCATAAGCCTACAGGTACAAGAAGTTAATCATCTCTGATACACTGAAGCTCTGATGTTCTGATGTTCAAAGAAAGTCAATAAAGATCTGATCCTGAAGGACTCATTGAATTAAAAAGGGTAGTAATAAATTCAGGGGGAGTATCTCCGATCTAAACTCTGATATCTCTTTATCCCTTATCCTCTTATCTTTGATAACTTCCTATTTAATTCTGATACTCTTTACTATTTGGTTATCTCTGATACCTTTTACGATGATTTTCAATTGAAAAAAAAATCTAGTTTTTGTCATCATCAAAAAGGGGGAGATTGTTAGAACAAAGTTTGAATCTACTACCCTAAGTTTAAGTTTTAATGATAACAAAATGCAAAGATATATTAATTGTATGATTCATGTAAGACATATATGCTACCTAAAAAATTACATTCTGTTTTACAGAAACTCCGATGGGTATCAGCAAGAGAATATCATCATCAGCATCAGAAGATGAAATATCAACATCAGCATCAGAGGATGTTATATCAGATGCCAGAATCAGAAGATCAACATGTGCTTACGCTGAAGCTTGATGAACAGATCTGCGCATAACAATCTGAACTCTGATCAAGAAAACAACAACTCATCAGCACCTAGCAGCGTCAGAATAAGCCAAAGCCAGAACACGCTTAAGTGGCAACGGTACTGTGCATTCAAGATACTTTATTATCAACGGCATTATTCCAGACAAAGATCTTCTCAATTTGGAAAGAATGTTATTGGCATTGAAACGAAATTAACTGACTCCAACGTACCATTTTCCAATGCTATATAAACAAGTCAGTGAAGATTGAATTGGCTAATGCTCTACAACTCTCTACACGCCTAAAGCTATTCATCATCTTCCTCACTCTCAGTTTTCTAAAGCTCTCAAATTCTTTACTCAATTATTTTAGCACTCTAGTTCTCATAAGCTTAATGTGTGTAGTATCACAACTGTGATAAACAGTTTTTGTAGAAAACATTCAACACACTTAGATTTCATTAATCTGCAAGAAAGTATTTCCTTGAGAAACCGGTTTGTGGTTTGACTCAAGAAGGCTTTAGCAGTTGTTAAAGCAGTTGTAATATTCAGTTGAATATAGTGGATTAAGACCTCGTTGGAGAGAGGCGAAATCACCTTGACGGGTGGACTGGAGTAGTTTGACATCAAACGAACCAGGATAAAAATACCGTGTTGACTGCAATTGATTTCAAGTTTTTACAATTCAATCCCCCTTCTTGTGTTTTTCACTTCTTCAGCTATCCTGCTGGGGAGATCAGGAGTTTGGGTTGTATGCCAATCTACTGGGGAATTATCCAAAGTTGTCGTCTGGTTAGCTGTCAGGCTTCAAAGCAACTTGTTGGGAAATTATCAGGTTTTAAGATAACTTGCGTGGGAATTTGAGGAAATTGGAGGATTTCCATTGGGTTTTAAAGGTTGAAGTTTTAGCTCCGCTGGGGAAGAAAGTTTCATCTCCGCTGAGGATCTGTAGTTCAAAGTTTTTGCTCCACTAGGGATTGGGAGTTTGAAATTTTAACTCTGATGGGAATTAATGGTTTGAAATTATAACTCCGCCGGGGATATGTATTTCAAGGTTTTGGCTCTGCTGGGGATCTAGATGATGTCCTGCGGGGGATTTCTCCTGGAATAGCCTAAAGACGTTTTCCTATACTTTCAACCTGTCAGTAATTATTCTTTCCCATTTCGTTTATTTGTAAACAGTGATTATATTCAAATGCATATGCTCATTAATAAATCATTGGACGTTTTCAAATAAAACACAAGTGTAAAAAGGAAAAGACAAATAGTTTTCTGCACTTTGAAGGATCTTTGTATTAACTTTGTGTAAGTATTTTGTACAAAGGAGACAGACATCCTAGTAAGAGAATGTTGTCATAAAAATGAGAAAAATTTATACAAAGAAAGATGGCTATGTGTAAAAACTCCATGGGGTTCCCATTCTGCTATAGCCTTCATAACTCTGAATATCTTGTCCATTCGTTGTTTCGTCCGAAGATGATTGAGTTGATCAGAAACCCGAAGCTTGTCTGTGAAGAGATTGTCTTTAAAGTGATCCAATGAGACATAGTCATACGCTTTAATTCCCTAACTTTTTCCTGGACCGCCCTTTCGGGTTTCGATCCACCGGGAAACCCTTTTTTGCCCAAGTCGCCCTTTCGGGTTTTTAACTTGCCGGGTGTACATATTTTTTTTATTTATCCCTAATTTTTGCCTGAACATTCCTTTCGGGTTTTTGATTCACCAGGATGCCTTTTTTTTGCTTAGGTGTGTCAACCTAGCGGGTCATTTATGCGTAGTATCTTTTGACTATGTCTGCGTTCGCAGGGTGCGACAAGTCATCACCGTCCATGGTGGTTAAGATCATTGCCCCACCAGAAAAGATGTTTTTGATTACAAATGGTCCTTCGTAGGTAGGAGTCCATTTGCCCCTGGGATCACTTTGCGGCAAGATGATCCGCTTGATTACCAGATCCCCGACTTGATATACCTGGCGCCTGACTTTCTTGTTGAAAGCCTTGATCATCCGTTTTTGATACGTCTGACCATGGCAAATAGCAGTAAGTCGCTTCTCATCAATCAAGTTAAGTTGATCAAGCCGGGTCTGAATCCAATCGTCTTCACTCAAACCAACATCTTTCATGATTCTCAAGGAGGGAATCTGAACCCCGATAGGTAAAACAGCCTCCATGCCATATACCAAAGAATAGGGTGTTGCCCTAGTTGATGTGCGTGCCGTGGTACGGTACCCGTGAAGAGAAAACGGTAACATCTCATGCCATTCCTTGTAGGTGGCTGTCATCTTTTGTATGATCTTCTTGATATTTTTGTTCGCAGCTTCGACAACACCGTTCATCTTTGGCCGATAGGGAGATGAATTATGATGTTGAATCTGGAACAACTCGCATAAGGCGGTGATCATAGTGTTGTTAAGGTTTGTACCATTGCCAGTGATGATCCTTTCGGGGATACCATACCGGTAAATGAGGTTCTTCTTGATGAAGCGGGCAACAACATTCTTTGTGACGGATGCGAAGGAAGCCTCTTTGGCCTACTTGGTGAAGTAGTCAATGGCCACCAGAATGAAATGGTGTCCATTGGATGTTGTAGGCTTGATCTCCCCAATCATGTCGATCCCCCACATAGCGAACGACCAAGGAGCTGTTAAGACATTGAGAGGAACTGGAGGTATATGTACCTTGTCCGCATAGATTTGACATTTATGGCATGTCCGGGAATGTTGATAGCAATCAGCTTCCATGGTAGACCTGTAATAGCCTGCCCGTAGAATCTTCTTAGCCATCGTATGCCCGCTAGAGTGAGTGCCAAAGGTACCATTGTGCAATTCATCCATGATCTGTTCAGCCTCAATATTGTCCACACAATGGAGCAGAATGCAATCATGATTGCGCTTGTATGGGATACCATTGCTCAGGAAGAACTTAGCTGAGAATCTCCTTAAGAACTTTTTGTCGTTGACTGAAGCTCCTTCAGGATATTCTTGCGCCTCGAGATACCTTTTGACTTCATGAAACCGAGGTCAGTCTACTAATTCTTCGGCATTAATCTCGTGACAATGTGCAGGTTCGTCCATCCGTTCAATGGTGATTTGGGGAGCCTCATTATCCCAGTTAAGTTTAAACATGGATGACATTGTAGCTAGAGCATCTGCTAGCTGATTTTCTTCTCGCGGGAAGTGCTCGATGGTAATCTGCTCGAAATGTGGTAACAATGTCAAGAAATGTTCTTTGTAAGGGATGAGATTGGGATGCTTAGTGTCCCACTCTCCTTTGATCTGACTGATGACCAAAGCTGAGTCTCCAAACACAACCAAAGATTTGATTCCCAGGTCTATTGCAGCCTTGAGACCAAAGATACAAGCTTCATACTCGACAATGTTGTTAGTGCAGTTAAAGCAAAGTCTGGCGGTGAAGGGAGTATGGCAACCTTCTAGAGAAATGAGTACCGCACCGATACCGTTGCCAAGTGCATTGGGGGCACCATCAAATTACAGGGTCCATCGGGATCCTTGTTCAGGTCCGTCATATGGTCTGAAAACTTCAACATTGTCCAATGTCATAATGTCTTCGTCGGGGAAGTCGAACCTCATGGATTGGTAATCTTCGACAGCTTGATGAGCCAGATGGTCAGCTAGCACACTCCCCTTTATAGCTTTTTAGGTCGTGTACTGTATATCGTATTCCGTTAGGATCATCTTCCATCTAGCTATTCTTCCAGACAAAGCAGGCTTCTCAAAGATGTACTTGATCGGATCCATCTTAGATATCAGCAAAGTGGTATGAGTCAACATATACTGCCTTAGCCGGCGAGCAGCCCATACCAAAGCGCAACAAGTTTTCTCGAGCAGTGAATATCTTGTTTCACAGTCGGTAAACTTTTTACTAAGGTAATAAGTGGCATGCTCTTTTTGGCCAGACTCGTCATGTTGGCCCAGTACGCACCCCATTGAATTCTCCAAGACGGTCAGATACATGATTAGCGGTATTCCTTCGACGGGTGGCATCAAGATAGGAGGTTCTAGCAAATACTCCTTGATTTTATCGAAAGCAACTTGACAGTCATCATTCCATTTAACCACTTGATCTTTCTTCAACATCTTGAAGATTGGTTCACAGGTAGATATTAGGTGAGAAATGAACCTTGCAATATAGTTTAGGCGTCCCAAGAAACCTCTGACCTCCCTCTCAGTGCGAGGAGCAGGAATTTCTTGTATAGCTTTGACTTTGGCTGGATCAACCTCGATGCCTTTGTTGCTGACAATGAAACCCAAGAGTTTACTGGACCGAACTCCGAAAGTGCACTTGTTAGGGTTCAGTCTGAGCTTATACTCCTTCAACCTGACAAACAGCTTTTGCAGATGGTCGAGGTGTTCTTCTTCAGTTTGTGATCGGGCTATCATGTCGTCTACGTAGACCTCTATCTCATGATGTATCATATCATGAAACAAAGCTACCATGGCACGTTGATAGGTTGCCCCGACATTCTTCAGTCCAAATGGCATCACTTTGTAACAGAACGTACCCCACTGTGTAACAAAAGTAGTTTTCTCCATGTCTTCAGGTGCCATTTTGATCTGGTTGTAACCTAAAAATCCGTCCATGAAAGAAAATACCTTGTGTTGAGCTGTGTTGTCGACCAGGATGTCAATGTGCAGAAGTGGAAAGTCATCTTTAGGGCTGGCCCTGTTTAAGTCTCTATAATCCACGCACATTCTCACTTTTCCGTCCTTCTTAGGCATGGGCACAATGTTAGCAACCCATTATGGATAGGAAGTAACAGCGAGAAATCCAGCATTGAACTGCTTCATAACTTCTGCTTTGATCTTTTCTGACATGTCGGGCCTCACGCGGTGGACTTTTTGTTTAACTGGTGGACCGTCTCCTTTTGTGGGTAGACGGTGTACCACAATGTCTGTATCGAATCCCGGCATGTCTTCATATGACTAGGCGAAGATCTCTACATATTCATGCAACAACTAAATTAAGCGTTCCTTGACACTTGGCTCTAGGTTGGCACCCACTTTGACTTCTTTTCTTTCTTCCTCAGTACCCAAGTTGATTGTTTCTAACAGCTCCTCATGAGGCAGAATTGCTCTTTCTTCCTGTTGTAGCAGTCTAGCCAATTCTCCTGGCACCTCACAATCTTCCTCACCTTTGTATTTGGCATGGTAGACCAGATCTTCAGAGTCACTGAAGGCCATAGCAGAACTGTTACCCATGGAATTCGGAATGGAAGGATACCTGCATTTGTGAGTGTGGGTGTGTGTAAGGGATAGCCACCTTTAAACAAATAAAATGTAAAAAGAAAGACAATGAACACAAAAGTTTATATGTGAAAACATCCATGATTCATTAGAATGGCATATGAAGATGAAAAATCAAACCCTTACAAATGGACCTATGTGCCTCGGGTAAGGCACAAGGTTAAAAGTGTACGAATTGTTTTGAGAATTATTACAAACCAACAGAAATGTTTGAAAGATAAATTACTGATTTATGAAAGTAATTGGAACAAAGTCTTTTGCCTCCCAGTTGCTCAGTCCTCCGTCAACAGTAGGGAAAATCCAGTCTTCCAAGTTGCTCTCCTCTTCACTATCCTCCAAAGCATTGACTCCATGATGGATGATCTTCACTGGTGGCCCTCTACACGGGTGCGGCGTACAACCCTTTGACCAGAAGAAGTGAACCCCAAGCCAAATTTATCTGATTTGAAAGGAAAGTCGGGAAGCTGCCCCCAGATTGTGCTTCCTCCTTCTTCAATCACAGCCTTTGCATCTTTGAGAGACGACATCCGAGGCGGAGGTCTGGTAATCATGGGTACAGAAGACACTGTTTTGGTTGTCGCAATCTCCTGAGCTACCTCTTCAAAATGCTGAAAGGGGGTTTCGATGAATTCACCATCCAATTCTACATAGCGGAAACAATTTAGATGGCTTATCATGTATTCCTCTTTGTCGTGAACAGTTATAATTTTCCCCTGGACAGGGTACTTGAGCATTTGATGCAGAGTAGAAGTGACGGCTCCAGCATTGTGAATCCAGGGTCTTCCCAATAAGCAAGAATAGGAAGGACGGATGTCCATCACATAGAATATAGAGTTGAAGGTTTCAGTTCCTACTTTAATCGGGATGTCCACCTCCCCGTGGACCATCCTTTTAGAACCATCAAAGGCTCTGACAATTATATTGCTGGGCTTCAAGGTCAAACCTTCACAATCCAGTCTATCCAAGGCTTTCTTAGGCAAGACGTTCAGCGATAAACCAGTGTCTACCAGTACGTGTGCTAGGGTAGTCCCTCTGCATTCCACCGAAACATGCAAAGCGTCATTATGTTTTCTCCCTTTGGATGTTAAATCAGCATCGAAGAATCCTAGACCATTGTCAACTGTTAAGCTAGCTACACATTCCTGGAACTGATCCGCGGAGGTTTCCTGTGGCACATGGGCCGTCTTCAAGAATCTTATCAAAGCTTTAGCATGAGCTTCTGAACAAAGTAGCAGGCCCAACATAAAGATCTTTGAGGGGGTTTTCTCCAGTTGTTCCACAACATCATAATCGCTTTTCTTGATTATTTTCAAAATATCTTCCATTTCTTTTTGAGAGGTCTCAGGGATGACCAATGGATGAGCCCTCGTCCTGACAGGCTCTTCTTGGATCCCTTTCCATTTATCAGCAACAGTAGAGGGGACAACCACAGGAGTTACAACTTCTTCAATAATTGGAGTTCTCGCAGATATGTTGACCGGTGCAGGGGTAACCTTAGGAGCAGCTGAGGGTCCAAAGATTTCCTTTGGAGGGGCAATCTCTGGAGAGAAAATTCTTCCACTGCGGGTGATTTTGCTCGCTCCGGCAATGTTTCCAATGTCGGAAGTCTCTTCATCAGAACTCTCTTCAGTTGATTCAATTTGTTTAATACCTTGGTAGTAGATTTCTCCACCATTGTTCCACGGTACTGATTTGTCGGACTTGTACGGGACGGGCCCAGGCATGGTTATCTTCAAAGGTGTAGTCTTCGGAGTGGATGTAATCTTAACATATCTTTGGGAGACCTTGTAAATATTGGCGGATATGGTTATTATTAAAACATCATTGACATGAGTCGGTGTAACAGGAGTCTTTTCAAAAAGGATTTCTTGGTTATTCATTAGGCGTTGGATGCCTAACTTCAACAATGGATAGTCGGTTGGTAAGGATGAACAAAGGCAGCAATCTTCTTCGCAACCTGGGAAAATCCTAGCCTTCAGCAAATTCAACTTGATTATCGGTAGCAGAGTTATCAAATCATCAACAGTAGCAACAAACAGATCCTCTTCAACAGCATGGGCACTGTGGCCATGCTTTGGCATTGGAGCAGAGATTACATTCGAATTTTCAAGGGCTTCGAATTCAACTTCTTTAGCATCTATAAAATCCTGAATCTTATTCTTGAGGGCCCAATAATTGTTGGTGTCGTGCCCCAGGCTGTCTGAATGATAAGCACACTTGGCGCTCGAATGGTAGTACAGAGAAGTAGTATTTGGGTTCTTTGGGGCCTCTTTTAAACTTGCAAGGTTTAACTTCAATAGATGGGGTAGAACCTGAGCAGGAGTCATGTTTATCCGGGTGAATTGCCGTACAGGCCTTTCTACCCTTGTTTGGTTGGTTCTAGGTTGATTAATTCTGGGCTGATCAGCTGCAGACTTCTGAATCATTACGGCCCCCGCCGCTAGCTGGCGCTCAACTCTTCCTTGACCTCTTTGGGAGTAAAAAGCTGATACTTACTTCTTTGCTGGAAAAGTATTTTTGATGGCAGCGGAAGCAGATGCATCCTTTTGAACTTTCCCGCTTTTCATGTCGGCTTCAACTCTCTCACCAGTTAGAATCAACTCGGTGAACCCCGCAGACGAACTTCCAATCAGGTGATTGAAAAAGAAACCTGACAGTGTACCCAAGAACATATCTACCAGTTCCCTCTCAGATAGAGGTGGTTGTACTCATCCCCCCAAGTCTCTCCATTTCTGGGCATACTCTTTGAAACCTTCATTTGAGACCATGCCCATACTCTGTAATTGAGTATGGGTTGGTGCTAAGTCCGTATTGTATTGGTACTACTTGTAGAAGGAAGAAGCCAAATCTTCCCAATTATGCACATCAGACCTCTCCAACTGGTAGAACCAATCCAACTGCGTCCCCGACAAACTGTCCAAGAAAAAGTGGACCCACAGGTCTTTGTCAGAAGAATGTGGTTGAATTTTCCTGACATAAGATCGTAGGTGCATCTTTGGGCAAGACACCCCATCGTACTTAGAAAACAGTGGCACTTTGAATTTAGGAGGGATTACAATTCCAAACACCAAACCTAACTCTTCAAAGTCCAGCCCAGGCACTCTCTGTATCTCCATGGCAGCTAGGCGCTCTTCTAAATTCTTGTATTTGTCATCTGCGGGAGGGTACTGCTGTTCAGAATAGTCTTCATCCTCCTCCTCTTCTTCTTCTTCAGAATCAGATGGCACTGCAGTTCCTTTACCCTTTCTTACCCCTTCATCAGATGTTGAGGGGAAATCTAGGAGCCTTCTGGCTTGACCTTCAAATCTTCTGCCCAAGGTAGCCACACCAGCTCTCTTCTTCTTCTTTTTCTCTTTTTCCTTCTCTAGCAGAGTTTTGAGCTCCTCCTGCCCCTTAGCCAAGGTCAAGAGTAGATGTTGGAACTGTGAATTATGAGCTTGCAAGTCCTTGACCGTCTGTTCAATATCCATCTTGCTGAAATAAACAACAGAGAGATGAGGAAACTTGGTGTGAAGACCTATTTATGCATATGATGAATGATATGTATTCATGTAATGCATTCAAGGATTCAAAAAATCAAATTTGTTTTAAACAAAAAAGGAACACACGTCATATTAATAAGATAGAATTTGTTAGTACATCAATGCCCCATGGGCAAAATAAAACAAAATTCTAAGGTAAAAAGACGTTACGCACCCTCTTTGGTGCAATGTAGGTGTTGAGAGTCTTCTCTTCATGAAGTTGACGAGTGAGTTCTAAAACCTTCTTCTCGCTGGCATAGAATTGGGCTTCAAAAGTATCGCGTTCTCCCTTGAGATGTATCCAACTCCTTTGTAAATATCCGAGTGATGTTGGCATGTCAGGATACAGGAGGGTGTATGGAACCTCTCCTTCCATAACAGGCTCTATAATCACAGGAGAATGTAGGGTTAAGGCATCATAAGACTTTGTGCGCGGGTTCGTACCCACTTGAGGTAAGGCTCAAGGGGGGTGGAATTCTTGTGTCCCAAGGTCTTACTGTCCACCTTGTTTGGCATCCTCCAAGCTCGGATGAACCTTTGTCGGAGTCCTTGATCATCGTTGTCGAAGTCAAAAACCAAGTCTGGAATCAGCATGTCATATGAGCCATCCCTTCGGGCATACCCAAACTGTCTCAGAGCCAAGCAGGGGTTGTAGGTAATGCCTCCCCTAACGCCAAGTAGAGGGACATTAGGTAATTCTCCACAACGGTCGATGATGATGACATTCTCTTTTGATCGAGAACACCAGTGGATATCTGAATGGGTAAGAGTCATCAATCATTGTGACCACCTCAAACCTTGCTCATTCTTCAAAACTGATTGGGGAAGATGAGAAATAAACCATCTTGCCAGTAGAGGAGTGCAACACATGAGAACACCTCTTTTCCTCATTGTTCGAGTGTGAAAAGAGTGGAGGATATCCCCAAGCAATGTAAGCATAGGATTCCGAGATATGAAGATCTTGATAGCATTCACATCTATAAGCTGATCAGGATTTGGGAACAAGACCAACCCATAGATGAGAAGTACTACAATATCCTCAAAAGCTTGTAGGTCTAGAGAATTCCAACAGTCTTGGGCCTTCTCAAACAGGAACTTTGCCAAGAAACCCTTGACACTACTTCTGGTTTCCCAATGACCTATGATATCAGATGGTTGCAAGTGTATGGCTTGAGCAACATCTTCAGGCTTTGGATCTCTTTCCGTACCGTTGAAAGGTAGTTGATGGAGAATAGGAATCCTCAAGAGTTGAGAAAATTCCTCCAAAGTAGGCACTAGCTGGTGGTCAGGAAATGTGAATCAGTGATGCAGGGGATCAAAGAACTGGAAAAGAACTTTCATCATGTCTTTCTCAGTGTTGGAAGTGACTAAGTTGAGAAGACGACCATGCCTCTCGGTGAATGGAGAATTCTCAGGAATCCTTGAAGCTAGCTCCTTTAGTTGAGGAGGAATTCTCACAAGGTTGACTTGGATAGTTTTCCTGCGAAGTGATTCCATAACCTACAAAACAGGAACAAAGATGAAAATCCAAATCCTTGAAATGGTTAGTGGATGCATATGATGCTTCATGATGTCCACGATGTTATGCACAAGTATATATGTACAAACAAATCACACAAGTTCCTAGTTTTAGGCTTGCATGGGGTTTCATAGGTAAGTACCCTCTTGAAGTTTAGTTGGCTCAATCTGTCCTAGAAATAGTAACCGGGTTCTAAGGAGCTCAATATCACTGGATTGTTTTCTGTGTTCATTGTTTCAGTTTAGCCACTTTACTGGCGACCGAAATATTCCAAGAAAACAACCCTCAATAAGTGTAGTATCGAGTATCTACCAACTTCGGACTACACCAAAGTCGGTCATCTCACTACATCCTAAAAGGCCAAGTTGGTCAAGTAAAGGTTCTAAAAGTCCATTAGTGCTTCATGACATCACTCAGCGGCCCCGTATTCTCTTTGATTGACTCAAAGGTTACAGGTACCCACAAATATGTTGCACTAACATAGCTATTGCTTAGACCATGTCGGTATACCCCGCACAGTTTCCACAACGTATTGCTATTTACCTATGAATGTTTCCCAAATCCGGGTAGAGGGTTCAACACCCACCCCCATGCAAGTCCTTTTACCCTATTTTTTCCTTTTAATCTAATTTCTTTTCTTTTTCTTTTCTAACCCTAATTATTTTAATTAGTCAATCATTAAACTAACCTAATTTTTTCCCTTAATACTAATAAATTAGGATTAGGTTTTTTAAAATAATATTTAATTTTCTTGATTTATTTTTTAATTTACTAAAATAATTAATTAATCAACCTTTTTTCTTAAATATTAAAATCAATTAGAATTTAGGTTTTATCACTTAAGTTATTTTCCATAAAAAACCAAAATACTTAGAATGTTAGGTCTTTTAAACTTTTTAAAAAGCAGTTTCCTATTTATTTTTTATTTAAATTCATAGATCAAATGTATAAGACACACTCTCTATTGTAATAGCGTAGATTTATTTTCCGCATTATTTTTTCTTATTATGTATCTGCTCCGAGGATGTAATAGCGTTGGACATATATATTATCACACTTATATTTTTATGCTATGATTAGTAACTAGGATTTGTATGGCAAGACTAATAATTGAACCTAGAAAACCCTAATTCTCAAAATAAAATGAAAACAAACATTCTTCACACTTGCACCTTTAGGGTAACCTCTCTTGTTGAATTACGAATATTGGTCACGTCCCTCGAAAGTGGGGATACTTTAGCAAAAGACCCTCGATCAAATCATCATGTCCCTTTTGAATAAATATCATAATCCCTCGATGACCCTTCAAGGTGCCTACAAAATGATCTAGTCTTTTCGAGTTGCCTACAAAATGATGATAGTCCCTTCAATACAATTGTTATAGTATCCTTACCAGTTGCCTTCGATGATCATACGATGGCCCTACACCTATCCCTTCATATCCAATAGAAGGGCTACCTACAACTAATGTATGGATAATACTATCTCTAAAGGAGAAGGAAAATAATAAGAAAGACTTTAGTGGGTAAGAAACTCTTAATCGCTTGCTCATAACTTTTCTCAAAAAAAATTTCACACTACACATTCAAACAAATATTTTCAAAAATAACACTTTGTATACATTCTTGAGGACTGATACAAGAATCATTATAAAGTCAGACTTACATTGGTGATTTCAAAATATTTTCAAACAAATCACACACACAAAGCAAGATTTACAAAAGTGAGCTAAGTAATTAAGACCATATAGATAACTACGGATGAAAAGGGTGCTAACACCTTCCCTTTTCATATCTTATCCTCATGAACTCAAAATCTATCAAATTCTTTCCTATTATTTTCATCTTTCCTAAATATTGGATAAAAGAAAAGTCAGTGGCGACTCTAGCTATCCGCACATTTGGATAAAACCAAAAAGTCAGTTCTCCCACTGTATTACAGAACTGGTGACTCTACTGGGGAGTACTACTTAAAAAAGAGGGGTTTCCTTAGATGTTAAGATAAATTTACTTGCTTTTAATTGTATGATTTTCTTGCTTTACTTTAAGGGTTTGTTTGGTTTTAATTGCTTGTAAGATCCTACACCCGGATCTAGAGATGCCTTAGGTAAGTAGCAATAGATCATAAAGGTTGTACGGTATAGACCGATATGGTTAACATTATGGCTACATTTAGTGTGAGACTTTGGTTTATACTGGTGTACCTTGAGTCAATCAAGGATAACATTAGGCTTCTGCGTGGTGTCGTTAACACAAACTTACTTTTAGAACCTTAATTGACCCATCTTGGCCATTAGAAGGTAGTGAGATAGCCGAATTTGGTGCATTCCAAGGTTGGTTGATACTTGAAACTTCGCTAATTGATATTTGACTTTTGGGATGTTTTGGTGGCAAGCCAGTTGTCGTTCTAAAATAAAGCCTGTGAGAAAGATCGGTGATATGAGATTCCTAGAACACGGTTACTATTTTAGGACAGGTTGAGCCAACTTAACTTCAATAGGGAAGGGTAATTACCTATGAACTTAATGCAAGACTTTAAACCTAAGGCTCTTGTGTGACTTGTGTGTGTTTGATACTTATCTAACATGAACATGACATCATAACATCATAACATAAAATTTTCACTAACCATTTCAAGGACCTAGGGATTTATCTTTGTTCTTTGTTGTAGGTTATGGCCTCTGCTCAAAGAAATACTATCTTGATCAACTTTGTAAGGGTACCTTCCCATCTTAAGGAGTTATTCTCAAAGGTTCCCGAAAACTCTCAATTCACCAAAAGGCATGGTTATTTACTCTGTTTGTTTACCTCAGGTTTTGAAGAAGACATGATGAGTGTTCTGTTTCAGTTCTTTGATCCTGAGCATCACTGTTTTACCTTTCCATATTATCAGTTGGTACACACAATGGAAGAGTTCTCTAAGCTACTCGAAGTAACTATTCTTGATCAGCCACCCTTCGTCGGTTTAGAGAAAGTTCCAAAACCTGAAGATATTGCAGCAGCCTTACATATGAAATGGTATGACATTGCATCTAATTAGGAAACAAGAAGTGGAGTCAAGGGCATTCTTGCTAAGTTTCTGATAGAGAAGGCTCAATTGTTTCTGAATGCTACGAGTTTTCATGCTTTCTAGGATATCTTGGCTCTGTTGATCTATGGTTTGGTACTATTCCCTAATCCATACCAACTCATAGATGTGAACACCATCAAAATATTTCTTACTCATAATTTTGTGCCTACTTTGCTTGGAGATATTTTTCATTCGCTTCACACTCGTACTATGAGGAAGCGAGGGACTCTTATGTGTTACATGCCTTTACTATCCAGGTGGTTTATTTCGTACCTTCCTCGATCATTGATGAAGAATGAACAAGGTTTAAGATTGTATCAAAGGATGATGTCACTCTCTCATTCAGATATCTATTGGTGTTCCCGATCTCAGGAGGATATTACTATTATTGACCACTGTGGAGAATTCCCTAATATTCCACTCCTTGGCATAATGGGAGGTATCACTTACAACCCTTCCCTAGCTCTACGTCAATTTGGTTATGCTCGAAGAGACGGTCCTCATGATATGATCATCCAGGGTATTATATTCGATTACGAGAATGATCCTCAACGTTACCGTTAAAGGTTTATACGTGCTTGGGGTATGGTGAATAAGATTTATAGCAATACTTTGGGACAGAGAAACTCCATCCATCTGGAGCCCTACCTCAAATGGGTGCGATCTCGTGCTCAAAATCTTATAATGCCATATCCCGCTGTCCTACTAGTAATTGTGGAGCCTATTGCTGAAGGATATATTCCTCATACCGTTCTTTATCTAGATATGCCTACTTACCTTGAAGAGCTACATAAGTCTTGGATTCAACTGAAAGAAGAAAGGGACACCTTTGAGACTCAATTCTATGCTAGTGGGAAGAAAGTATTGGAGCTGACCAAGCGCCTTCATGAAGAGCAGAGCCTTAATACATATGTAAACACAAAGAGGAAGCGTCCATGGGATACTTGAGTCATAATTTATTCCTTTGTAACCCTTCTTTTTGTTTTCATTGTAAGCCTAAAAGGCGTTTATAATCTGAACTTACTAACACAAATCTTTGTTGTTGTTTACTTTTTATTAACAAATTTAAATCCCATGAGGTCCTTGAAAACATTGCATATGCATCTACATACCATGCATATCATTACATAATAAGTTTCCAAGACAAGTTTTCTCATCTTCTTGCTGTTTATTTAAGGGCAGAAAATGTCTCTTGAATAGACAGTCAAAGATCTCCAGGCTCAGAATACCCAGTTCCAACAAATGTTCCTAAACTTATCCAAGGGGAATGAAGAACTGAAGGCGCTCATCGCCAATGGTATGAAGAAGAAGACAAAGAAACCAATCAACGTCCTTAACATTGGGAGGAGGTTCATAGGTCCAGTCAAGCAAGATCAACATCTTGATATCCAACCGAACAAAGATGACAACCATGATGAAGATGGTAAAATTGTTAAAACTAAAAAAAACAACCTTGGTTCTGACAAGTTTCCTGATGAAGAGGAAGAGGATTATTTGGATGAACAATAACCCCCTGCTGACGAGAAGTATAAGTTATTAGAAGAGCGTCTGAAAGCTATGGAGATCCAGAAGGTTCCTGGCTTGAACTTTGAAGAATTGGGTTTAATCTCAAGAGTCGTAATTCTTCCTAAGTTCTAAACTCCTACCTTTTCCAAGTATGGTGGGGCTTATTTCCCGAAGCTGCATTTGAGATCATATGTTCTGAAAATTCAACCACACACTGTTGACAAGAAATTGTGGTTGCATTTCTTTCAAGAGAGTCTGTCTGGAACACAACTAGAATGGTGTTATTAACTTGAAGGTAACAATATCCGTACATGGCAAGATTTGGATACGACTTTCTATAAACAGTACAAATACAATTCTGATTTGGCACCAACCCGCATGCAACTGAAGAGTATGACCATGGGTTCTGAGGAAGGCTTTAAAGAGTACACACAGAAATGGAGAGATCTTACAGGTTGAGTTCAAACTTCTTTAGCTGATAGGGAATTGGTTGACATGTTCATGAGTACACTAACAGGTCCTTTCTATAATTACCTACTTGGAAGTTCTTCAGCCGGTTTCACTAAGCTGATTATGACCGGAGAACGTGTTGAGAATGGAATCATAAGTGGTAAAATTCAGGTGGCTATATCTTCGAATACTGCGAAAAAGCCATACCATAGTAAGAAAGAATCCAATGTTGTGTACAGCCAAAAGGGTCGTAATAAGAGTGATCGCAACCAATCTGTGGGGGCAGTTCTGATCTCTATTCCTGCGCCAGTGCAACAACAACAACAACAGAATAATCAGCATGGGCAGGTCGCACCCAGGAGACAGTTCACAAAAATCAACATGTCGTTGTCTAAAGCATTACAACACACGTTGAAGGTAGAGCTGATTACATTGAAGGATTCTTCTCAGAATCCTAATATTTCCTCTCCTTATTACAATCCCAATGCAAGGTATGCATATCACTCCAACAGTCCCGGGCATGATACTAACAATTGTTGGTCTCTGAAGAATAAGATCCAAGACATGATTGACGCTAAGGAGATTGAATTTTATCCTCCCGACGCTCCTAATGTGATCACTGCACCTATTCCTAATCACGACAATATCATTAATTCTATTAATGATATTTCTTATGTTTTTGCTATGAATGACTTGACTAATCCTCTAATGATTGTTAAGAAGAAGCTGCTGCAAGCCGGTTTATTTATTGGCTGATATCTCCGTTGTTATGCTCTGAAGCCCATGCTCAGGCTCTGGTAAAGTTCCTGAAATCTGCTCATGTGCCACAGGAAATCTCCGTTGATTAGTTCAGAAATTGTGTCGCTAGCCTGGCAACCAATAATGGGCTTGGCTTTTCTGACACTGACTTAACTCCCGCAGGAAGGAACCATAATAAGGCTCTGCATGTCTCTATTGAGTGTAGGGGCACTACCTTATCCCATGTACTGGTGGACACAGGTTCCTCATTGAATGTATTGCTAAAAGATGATTTAGACAAATTGACTGTGAAGGTATTGTGCTAAAATCCAATGACATTGTGGTAAGAGCTTTTGATGGTTCAAAGAGAATGGTGCATAGAGAGGTTGATCTTCCAATCAAAGTGGATCCCCAGGTCTTCGACTCTACTTTCTATGTGATGGACATTCGTCCAGCCTATTCCTGTTTGCTTGGACGCCCTTGGATTCATGGGGCAGGTGCTGTTACTTCTACTTTACACCAAAAGTTGAAATATCCCGTAAAAGGAAAAATCGTTACAGTTTGTGGCAAAGAAGAATACATGGTGAGCCATTTGAATTCCTTCAAGTATGTTGATATGGATGGTGAATTCTTCGAGACTCCTTTCCAAACCTTTGACCTCAAACAACCCCTATTGACAAAGCTACTCCTTCCATTCCTAAGGTTACCAGGATTCTACCAAGAATGGCTTCTCTGAAAGACGCTAAGGCTGTGGTAGAACAAGGTGGTGGAACTATTTGGGGTCAGCTTCCCAACATCCCTTACAAGTTTGATAAATTTGGTTTGGGTTTCACCTCAAAGGCTCAAAGGGCTGTCCGCCATGCTTGTGCTAATTCTGGGAGACCTCCATTCCGCATCAACAACAATGGAGTTCACAAAAATCAAGTCAACACTGAGGAAGACGCTGATAGCGATTGTGACATAGACAGTTGAATTTTCCCTACTACCAGTAATGGACTCAACAATTGGAAGGATGAAGGCTTTATACCAATCTCCTTTAGTGAGGAGTAAATTCTATTTTCTATTTTCTTGCTTTCAAGTTTTTGGTTATCTAATTTAAACAATAAATTTAAACCTTGTGCCTTACCCGGGGCACAATGGTCCATTTGTTAGGGTTGTCATTTTTCATCAGTATATTTTCATTTAATATATTATTGGACTTTTCCATTCAAATTTTGCGCTCTTTGTCTTTCTTTTACTTTATTGCTTTCAAAATAGCTATGTGTTCTTACACACACCCATACAACAAATTGCATATCCATATCCACCCCGGATCCCATTGATAACAATTATGATATTTCCAATTATGACTTCGAAAATCCGATCTATTTTGTCAAGAACGAAGGTGAGGAAGATTGTGAAGTACATGGAGAGCTTTCTAGGCTGTTAATGCAGGAAGAAAGATCCATACAAATGCATGAAGAGCCAGTAAAGGTTGTGAACTTGGGTACTGCAGAGGACAAGAAAGAAGTCAAGATAGGTGCTATCCTATAAGACATTGTCAAAAAGAGATTAATATATATGTCGCATGACTATGTTGAGATCTTTGTTTGGTCGTACAAAGACATTCCAGGGGTTGATACTGACATTGTGGTTCACCGTCTACTGGTGAAGAAAGTTTGTCCTCCTATAAAACAGAAGATTCATCATATACGTCTCGAGATGTCTGAAAAGATCAAAGCTGAGGTTATGAAGCAGCTAAATGCAGGTTTCTTAGTTGTTACATCCTATCCTCAGTGGGTTGCAAATGTGGTGCCAATACCTAAGAATGTTGGCAAGGTGCGTATGTGTATAGACTACAAGGATTAAAATAAGGCAAGCCCCAAAGATGACTTTCCGATTCCGCATATTAATGTTCTGGTTGACAACACCTCTCAGCATAAAGTATTTTCCTTCATGGATGGTGTTATACGGTGGGAGAACTGACTTGAGGTTTTGCGTTTGTGTTCGCAAATGTTTCGGTTTAGCAAGAGTTGCCACCGAATTTTTATTTTATCCAAAGGAAAGGTCAAAAAGCACAGGAAAGACCTTTGAGATGTTTTCTTGAGTTTGGGGGGTAGATTATGAAAAGGGAAGGTGCTAGCACCCTTTTCATCCATGGTTTTCCATGGGCTCTTAGTTACTTGTTTAGATCACTTGCTTTGCTTTTCCAATTGTTTGAAATGGTGCTTTGTGTGGTTTTGAAAGTATTTTGAAAAGAGGCCTTCGTTTAGGCAATCTTTGTAATGATTCTTGTTTGTAAGAATGTATACAAAGATGTTTGTCTTTTGAAAAATGTTTCAATGTTTTGAAAGTTGTTTGGAAATTGTTTTTGAAATTCTGTGTGTTTGTTTGAAAATAGCAAGGATGGTTTGCAAATTGATCAAGTAACTAGGAGTTGCCTACCCTACTCAAAAGTATTTCCTACACATTTTTATTCCTTTGATATTATTTTTTTACCATTGTATTTGGTAAACAACCCTATCTTTGGATGTTAAATGGGACGGGCGTGGGTCATCGTATGATCATGATAGCAATAGTGCCAAGTGTCTTAGCAAGTTTTAGGGACTAAGATCATTTTTGTTTAGGCAACCAAGATAGCGTCATCGAGGGACTATGATCTTTTGTTTTGTTTTGTTTTGCCAAGATACCTAGCATGCATACCATGGTCATGTTTTAAGGCGACAAAGTGGATGAAACCCTAGGGGTGCTTGTGTGCAAGGTGTTGTCATTTTTCATGCATTTTTGTCTTGTATTAGGTCAAGCTATTTGTTTTGATTTTTTGGTCTTTGCATACAAAACCCTAGTTTACTATCATGGTATATGAAAGCAATAAAAATGCGTAAAGTAAATCTTAACTATTACAATAATATTTTGGGGAGGGGGATACAGGTTTCGAATAGGGGGATATTTGCACAAAAATAAAAATCCTAAAACTATTACAACCAAATTGAATTTATTGTACAAATAAATAAATAAGAAAATATTTAAATATACAATAAAATGTAAATATGCAAGAAATGTTTTTGTATTAAGTTTAAGTATGAGAAAGTAAATTTATTTATGTCTTAAAAATAAGAAAATAAAATGATTATTTTTGAAAGGGTGAAAACCCTAATTTTTGTTTAATAGAAAATATATTCTATATTATTTATTTATTTCATTTATGTACAAGAAAACGTAATAATAATATATACAAAATATTAAAAAATTGAAATATGTATGAAAATATTATTTTAAGTGTATAAATAATAAAAATATATAATATTTTTGTATTATTTGTAAGTTTATTTAAGAAAATAAATTATATTAACCTAATAAACTATTTTTATGCCAAAAAATAATAAAAATAATAATAAAATAAAATGGAAAAATTAAGAAAATATTTTTTGGGATTTTTCAATGTTTAGAAAAAATAAATAAAGTCAAAAAATATAAATATGCAAGAAAATATAAAAAATAAAAAGAATTGCAAAAGGGGGGTGCAGAAGTAAAAAGCGTGGTGTGAAAAGCAGAAACAGCAAGCCCAAGCCCAAGTTCACTTCATCCCTGACCTCCAGACCAAAAATGTGTGCGCTGTGTGCAAATCCTGTTCTTGCTCATGCTTGCATAAAATCAAAAACTTATAACATGAGAAATGTAGCTCATGATCACACGATTCCAATGATATAAAGAACTTGACCTAACTCTCAAAGATCAGAGAGAATTTTAATGGCCCTAATTTCTGACCTAGTTTTTTCAGCAACTTCAACTATCAAATACTCTTAGCTCAGTTAATATAAATGGAATCTATGCATATGTACAGCTCAAGCAACTTAAAGACTACATTTTTGCTTCACAAACCTAAGCTTAAGGATGCCTAAATAAGGAGTTAGAAACTTGAAAAATACCTTGTTTAGTTGAGTTTGGATATGGCAATGTAGGGACTTTGAGTGAGGCCTGAAGTACTTGTGAGCTTGCTTGAAGTTCCCTCAACCTTTCCCAATGTTCAGCTTGTCTTGTAGATGGCTAGAACTCCTTGCACGAGCCAACCTGCAAAGCTTCAAAATGAAAATGGTGAAGTATGAAAATGAGCTCACAGTTGCTGGACAAGGGCTTGGATAGCTTGGATGGGATGTATGTAATGTGTTTGAAGTGGTTCAAGGTAAAACGCACGAGGCAAAATGGAAATGGAAGTGGTTTTGCAGATGATGCCCTGTTTGGGCAGGAACTTGTGATTTTTGTGTTTTAAGGTGTTTGAGAGGTGAGCAATTCGTGCTTTAGGCTTATTACAATATTCTGAGATTTTTTGTAATGAATCAAAGTCTTAGTTTTATCAGATACACTAGTTGTGTGGACTTTGGCAAGTTTCTTGTTTTTGAAGAAAAGTTGGGAAGTGACAATGCCACAGCCTGTACAGGCTAGCTTGAGGTCTGGTGATAGTTGGTACAAGTTTCCTGATGTTTTTGGATATTGTTTGTAGCCAAAGATCAGGTTCAATGCTCAAGGAATACAAAGTTGTAAAAAAGCAAGCTTTATGGAAATGGTATTGTTACCTTTATGCCATAAATGGATTAATTCAATGTACAAAGCTCCAAAGCTCAGAACAAAGCCATTTTCCAATATATTTGCATTAAATTAAGGAGTGTAGAAAGGATTAGGACCTATAAAACAAGTACAAGCATGCTTAGGACAGATTTGCAACTTGTAACAATGTGAAAAATGCCATGGACAAAAGTGAGAAATTGCCATTTTCATTCCTTCGATTCTCCCTAACCTTAAATGATCTTGGAGATTTCTTGGACATTCTGGAAAGCTTGTAACATGCTATACAATACATCTTTGAAATGAATTTTGAGATTCCTCTTGGAACTAGGGGAAAAGTTGCCATGAAGTTAGGTCAAAAATCTGCCTAAACTTGGGCAAAATTTCACTAAGTTAAAAAGTTTATGGACCCTTATTCACAAAATCATAACTTGATATCCAAGCATCTTTTGGGAAAACTTTGTGAATCAAAGTTGTAGATTTCATGGAGGACTACAACTTTCATGTTGGAAGTTTTCTTTTAATCCAATTGCATCATGGTGAAAAAGTTGGGAAAAGTTGGGAAAAAATAAGAAATTTTCATAACTTAGAAAATTTCTAAGTTATGAAAAATTTTCATTTTAAACCCTAATTTCCAAAATTAAGTTTCTTGGTGAAAAAGTTTCATGTTTTGAAACATTTTGATGAAATATGACCCTTAGCACTTGATTTTGACCAAAAAGTCAAAGTTTGACTTTTCAGTGTACAGTTGATTTTTGATCAGTTGACTGGAAAATTCATCTGTCAATCTTGTGCATTTGAGGTCTTTTGAACCTTGTGATTAGGTCAAGATGATGCCATTGAGTCCTTGTAATCATGCTTGAACCCAATTGGCCACTGGCTAGGTGAAAAATCAGAAATTGCCCTTCCTTAGTCAAAACCCTAATTTTGACCATTTTGCCCTTTTGATGATCTGATCAAGTTTCTTGAGGAGTTGTGGTCCAAACTTGATCAAATGGTTTATATGAGTCTATAATGTTGATGTGGATAAAAAATTATGAGGTTTGACTGTAAATTGGTCATGGTTGACTTTTTCCCCAATACAACTGATTTTTAGGTCAACTGTCCAATTGACTGGTCAAAAATGTGATTCAAGACTTGAAACTTGGTATGAGCAATCTTAGAGGTCCAAAATTAAGTATGAAAGTCACATGAGGCATTGGAAGTCCAAAAATCCCTGTGCAAATTCAAACCCTAATTTCAGGTCAACAGTGCAAGGAGATGTCTTGAGCTAAGCAAACCCTAATCAGTCTTGAGTCCAAGAGGTCTTGTGAGGAGAATCTTGATAAAATGAGAGGGAAAATTTTGGGGTACAATAGATGGTTTCTATGGTTATAATCAAATCAAGATGCCACCTGAATACATGGAGAAGACTACCTTTGTCACATAGTGGAGTACTTTCTGTTACAAAGTTATGCCTTTTGGTTTGAAGAACGTCGGCGCAACATACAAGCGTGCTATGGTAGCTTTGTTCCATGACATGTTCCATCATGAGATAGAGGTTTACATTGATGACATAATAGCCATGTATCAGACTTAAGAAGAACATCTCGTTCACCTGCACAAGCTATTTGAGAGGTTGAAGAAATACAAGTTGAGGTTAAATCCAAACAAGTGCACCTTTGGGGTAAGATCTGGTAAACTCCTAGGTTTTGTCGTTAGTGCTAAAGGTATTGAAGTTGATCCTACCAAGGTTAAAGACATTCAAGAAATGTCAACTCCCCTTACTGAGAAGGAAGTCAGAGGTTTCCTGGGACGATTGAACTACATTGCCGGATTTGTTTCCCATTTGACCGCTACGTGTGAGCCAATCTTCAAATTGGTGAAGAAAGTTCAAGTAGTGAAGTGGAATGATGATTTTCAGATAGCCTTCGATAAAATCAAGGAGTACCTCCAAGAACCTCCAATTCTGATGCCACCGGTTGAAGGAAAACCTATAATCTTGTACCTGACAGTATTAGAGAATCAATGGAGTGTGTATTGGGGCATGTAATACGGTGGGAGAACTGACTTTTTGGTTTTATCCAAATGTGAAGATAGCTAGAGTCACCACCGACTTTTCTTTTATTCATATTCAGGAAAGGTGAAAAGAACAGGAAAGACCTTTGATATATTTTGAGTTTGAGGGGGTAAGATATGAAAAGGGAAGGTGTTAGCACCCTTTTCATCTGTAGTTACCTACGGGCTCTTAATTACTTTGCTCACTTTTGAAAACTTGCTTTGTGTGTGTGATTTGTTTGAAAATATTTTGAAATTGCCAATGTAAGGCTGACTTTGTAAGGATTCTTGTATCAGTCCTCAAGAATGTATACAAAGTGTTATTTTTGAAAATATTTGTTTGAAAGTATGGTGTGAAAAAAGTTTTGAGAAAAGTTGTGAGCAAGCAATTAAGAGTTTCTTACCCACCAAAGTCTTTCTTATTCTTTTCCTTCTCCTTTAGAGATAGTACTATCCATACCATTAGTTGGTAGGTAGTCATATCTATTGAATGTGAAGGGACAAGCGTAGGGTCATCGTATGGTCATCAAAGGAAACAAGTAAGGATACTTTAGAAATTGTATTGAAGGGACTATCATGATTTTGTAGGCAACTCAAAGGGACTAGATCATTGTTCGTAGCCAACTTGAGAAACATCGTGGGACTATGATCTTTTGTATCGCATGGACTATGATAATTGACGAGGGTCTTTTTGCCAAAGTATCCCCACTTTCGAGGGACATGACCAATATCATAAGGCAACAAGAGAGGTTATCCTAGAGGTGCAAGTGTGCGAAGTGTTTGTTTTCATTTAATTTATCTTGAGAATTAGGGTTTTCTATGTTCAATTATTAGTCTTGCCATACAAACCCTAATTACTAGTAGTTAAAAAATATAATGTGCAGAATGTAAAGTGCGGAAAATTAAACATAAGCTATTACATCCCGTGAGCAGTTATATAATAGGAAAAAATGAGAAAAGATAAATCTAAGCTATTACATTAGAAAGTTGGACCTATACAATTTTCTATGAATTTAAAAAAGAAAATAATATAGAAAAATAATATTAAAATGTTTTAATGATTTTGTAGAAGATAATTTAAGTGATAATAATTAATAACATAAATTCTAATTGATTTTAATATTTAAGTTAAAAAAAGATTAATTAATTAATTTATCAACAAAATTTAATATTAGTTAAAAACCCTAATTCTAACTTATTAGTATTAAGAAAAAAAGGCTAGTCTAATGATTGATTAAAAAAACAATTAGGGTTAGAAAAGAAAAAGAAAATAAATTAGGTTAAAAAATAAGGAAAAAAGGATTTGCATGGGGTGGGTGTTGAACCCACGCCCTCCTGGATTCAAAGTGCACTGCTTGCCACTAGGCCAAGCGCTTGTTGGTGTATGGAAATAGGAATGGCATAATATATATGAAACCTGCGTTACTTTGAAAAATAGAAAAAAAAATTATAAGACGCAAGGATCGAACCCACACACTTAACGTTACATGCCTTCGCCTTAACCAACTGCGTTGCGTTTCCATTTGGTTAGACAATACAAAAAAATAAATATAATATAAACCAATGGACCATGTAACACGGTGGGAGAACTTACTTCGGTGTTTTGCATTTGATCCCAATTGTTGCGGATAGCAAGAGTCGCCACCGACTTTTCTTTTATCCAAAAGAAAAGGTTGAAAAGAACAGGAAAGACCTTTCGAGGATATTTTCTTGAGTTCGGGGGGTAGGTTATGAAAAGGGAAGGTGTTAGCACCCTTTTCATCCGTAGTTATCTACGGGCTCTTAGTTGCTTGCTAGATCACTTGCTTTTGTTTGAAAAATGTGCTTGTGGTGTGGGTTTTGAAAGTATTTTGAAAATGTTTTTGTAATGGTTCTCGTTTCTATAAGAACGCGTACAAAGTGTTGTTTGGAAAATAATTTAAATAAGTGTTTGTGGAATGTGTTTTTGAAAGCGATTTTGAAAAGGTGTCTTTGTAATGGTTCTCGTTTCTATAAGAATGCGTACAAAGTGTTTGTCTTTTGAAAATGTTTCAAAATGAAAGTGTTGGTGTATAAAATGTTTTTGTTGTGAGAAAGCGAGCAACTAGGAGCAACCTACCTACTCAAAAGGTCTTAAATGTTATTTTCCTCCTCTTTTAGATGTTGCTATCTTACCATTTATTTGGTAAGAAGCCCCGTCGTTGAATGTGAAGGGACGGGTGTGGGACGTTTGTATAGTCATAGAAGGTAACCTATGGGAAGTTTTAGCAATTTCTCTTAGGGACTAGATCGTTTATCGAAGGCAACATTGAGGGTCATCGAGGGACTACGATCTTTTATTGAGGTTCTTTACTAAAACGCCCATATTCGAGGGACATGACTATTTTTCCGAGGCAACAAGTGGAATTACCCTAGGGGTGCATGTGTGTGAGTAGTGTGTTTGATTGCATGTATTTTGTCTTTTGAAATTTTGGTTATCTACTTGTTGTTTTTATCTTGCCATACACCCTAATTACTAACAATGTATGAAAGCAATAAAAATGCAGAAAATAAATCCTAAGCTATTACATCATTTCAGGGATGGGGATACATATTTACAAATGGGGATTGCAAGAATTTAAATCCTAATTATCTATTACAACCATATTGAATTGTACAATACAAAAAAAGGAAAGGATCTGTTTTAAAAAAAGGGGGTTTTTTGGTCTTAATAAATTAAAATTAAAATAATTAGTTAATCAAAAGATAATATTTTTTTATGTATTTTTTTATATTAATAAAAATAGTATTAATGCTAAAAATAATAAAAATAAGAAAGAAAAGGAAAAATAACCAAAACAGGATCAACATGTTGCTGAAAACAAAAATGAGAGGGACCAGAAGTTCTGGGGCTAGGCACACTGTAGTTCAGAAAGAAACATTAGAGGAAACCAGAAGTTCTGGGTTGCTGCACGCTGAAGTCCTGAAAGAAACGTTAGGGGAAACCAGCAGTTCTGGGTTGCTGCGTGCTGATGTTCTGAGTGTTAAAACAGTGAGATAAGTCCTAGAAGTTCTGTGTTGTGTTAAAACAGTGAGAAAAATCCTAGAAGTTATGAGTTACACTTCACCTCCTTCCTTACATTATCCAAAGCATCTGCAACTTAATCAATGCTTAACAACAGTAAAACAGAAAAATAAAAGCACGACAGTTTATAGAAGTTCTATTCCTAATTCTGAGCCTAGTTTTCTTCAAGAAGTTCTGATCCACCATTTTTCTACTTGGGTAATGATATGTACAGTCTCAACACTATGATATCTACATTGTTAATGATGTTCTAGATGAAAAGCTCAAAATCAGGATGACTTAAAGGTGGAAGATGATTGAACCCTAAGCGTGCCTAGAAATTTGCACTTGATGATGTGGTGGTTGATTATGTAGGGAATGGGCTTACAGATGCCATTTAGAGAGATGATGTAGTCGGAGATGGGCTTACAGATGCCTTCCTAGAGTGATTATTGATAGAAATTAGACTAGGTCTAAGCTTGACTTCAACTGGGAGTGAAACAGAATATACCTTTGGTTGATTTAAAACTGAACCTAGCAAAATTTTTGAATAATCTTTAACTAGAAAGAATCAGGATAAATCTTTGGAGTCATTTGTCTGAGCCAGAGATAATGTCTTCAGGAAATAATCAGGATAAATTGTTGAAAGATTTAAACTGAACCATCAAAGGTCTTGAATGTTCTTTAACTAGAAAGAATAGGAATAAATCTTTTGGAGCAATTTATCTGAACCAGAGAGTGTGTCTACTGTTGTACCCCAAAATTTGCCCTCATGTTTTTCCAAGATTTTCCTCTTGCATAGGTGGTTATAAACCTTTGCCTAAAGACAAGGAAATTTTTCAATTGATGGTTAAGTATCCTTCGATTGCCACCTGCAAAATGCCCTTCGATTGGCATCTCCAAAATGCCTTTCAATGGGTATCTACATAGCGCCCTTCGATTGGCATGGACAAAGGTCCTTAGATTGGCCTATTAACAAGGCTCTTCGATTGGCAGTTTAACAAGTACCTTTCGACTAGCATTGTAACAGTGTCCTTCAATTGGCAGCTTAACAAGTATCTTTTGATTGGCATTGTAGCAGTGGCATTTGATTGGTAATTTAACAAGTATCTTTCGATCGGCATTGTAGCAGTGGCCTTCGATTGGCATTTTAATAAAGGTCCTTTGATTGGTATGTACAAAGGCCCTTTGATTAGCATTCCCAAAGGTCCTTCGACTGGAACTTCAGAGTTTCCCTCAATCGGAACATCTGAATGAAATGACCTTCGAGTGGCATTTCAGTATAGAGTTTGCCTTAATCTAAGATGCTCTGATGAAGGAAGTTCTGAATACTTCGAATCAGAACTTAGACTCATCACAAGGCCAAGAGCTGGTCGAAGTTGCCTAATAGGGAATTTTCTTCAAAATGACAGGAGATCGAAGCAGAGGGAGGCAATCGAAGGGGCTATGCAATCGAAGCTGGAGTAATTCTAATTGGACTTTGAAGCCATCGAAGAAAGCAAATTCGAAGGGAAGTGGACCTGCAGGGGCAGGTCAGCTTTCTATTTTTATCATGTTGGAGGCCTAAATAGCTCATAACAGGCTGGTAGTAACGCATGAAAGAAGATTGGCACGTGATTGAATCAAAAATAGAAAGTCTTTATGAAGAAATCAAATCAAATCTCTTCATCATAATGGGCCAAGATTTGATACAAAAATATTGACCTAAATTCCTTTGTCTATATAAACCTCATGCTCACAAAGAAAAAAGAAGGAAAAAATGCACGGAGGCTGCCTTAGAAAAAAACACTGCCTTCCCCACGAGATTCCACAAAGTTGCCAAAGATTGTCAAACTCAAAGCTGGTTTTATGCGCAGTCTCCGTCCAGACTAACATTTGAATCATGTTCTTGGGATTCACACCGAAGCATCCCTCATACAACCCCCCTGTTGGTAATTTTGCCTTTGATCTCAAACTTGTTAAGTATGATTTAAATTCATGTCAAACATATATACAAACTGCTGCTAATATTCATGTTTGTTTGAGTGTGTTACATGTGAGCAAAAATGCAAGATTGAGATCGTGCCATTGTTGGGGCATAATCTAAGCTTACCTTCGATTTGTACAATTGTAGTTCGTTTTCGATGGGTTAACACCATAGGGGGCCACTGAGCGTGCAGATTCGATATTTAAGTTAAATACTGTGTTTTTGTTTCTAACGTAACATTGCAGTTTCGTTTGTACCAATAAATCTCTTTGGACCAGGTTGGTGAGGAAGATGTGTTGCAGCGAAAAGGACCTGGGTTCGATACCCATGTCATATATTTTGTGTTTTTTCTAACAAACTTCCTTGCAGAATTCCATATCGAAGGATGTCACATCCAGATCGAACGCCCCGGACGTGCAGTCTCGCAGGCATTTTTGATCAGCCCTCTGAATCGAAGAGCAATCCAAGCCTCTTCGATCCAGGCCTTAATTCCCAGAGTGCATTCCTTTTGTTTCCTGTCCTTTCAGTCTTTAGATTGGGTTTCCCTTCTTTTACTCCTTCAAAGCTTTACTTATCATTAAGAAGAAAAACCCCAAAAGACATTAGGTTTAGTTTTTACATTAAATTAATTTTGTCAATTAATTAATTAATTAATTTAATATTTTCTTTAAAAAAAAAACTAAAATTGAATAGACTTAGGATTTTTTTAATTCAATTTATTTTTATATTAAAAACAACAAAAAAAAACATTTTTTCTCTTTTAATTAGGATAGAAGGGTCAAAACCCTAGTTCGCACTCGTTCTAATTTTCATCGCGCGCTTTATTTTATTATCTTTACCCTATTATTGTATCTGCTCACAAGTTCTAATAGTTAATTAGGACTTTTACTTTTATTGCTTTATTTTTCAAAGGGTTTGTTTTTGGCTATGTAAATACCCGAAGCCTTGTAATAGCGTAGTTTAATTGTCGCATTTTAAATTCCGCAAATTATTAACTGTTAGATGTATGATATTAGGATTCATTACAAGAATGTATGATTAATTTTAAAATAGTTATATAACCCTAAAATGTGCAAAGATAATAATCTGAAATTGAATCACTCGCACATGCGCACTCCTAGGGTACACTCCCACTTGGTTGCCTTCGGTAAACGGTCATTGAGTATAGGATGCTTTAGTGGTCGTCCTTTTGTCCAAAGATCAAAGTTTCCTCGGAAAGGTTGCCTCGGATATTGTTGCCTCGGATAATTGATCTAAGACATTAGGGTTACTACTAAGACATCCTAACATTGCTTTAGTGACCGTACGTCCCTTTCGAATTGACCCTCAATCTCCAACGACGGTGCTACCTACTCACTAATAGTGGGATAGCGCTTGTAGTTGTTTAGGTATTGGCATGCATTTTTGGTAAAACCAAGTGTATGAATGTCATGACTGATGTCATAACATTCTAGTTTATTAGGTACAGATTTATTAGGTACCTTTGCAGAAAAATATTGTCATACAGGTGCTGATGTTTATGAGTGTGTATATGAGCATTTTGCAAAATGATCACATTTACCTAAATCAGTAGACAGGTTTTCAGATGTCATAACAGATGTTAAGACATCCTGTTCTGAACTAACAGGTATGCAGTTTGGTTAATTCTGAGTTTTTTCAGGAAAATGACTCAGTCTTTCCAGAACAGAATCCTGCGTTTTCTTTGGGTTAACCTAGCTCAACCCCAACCTGGTTGATAAAGTCCTGTGACCTAGTCTTAAGGACAAACGGAATTAATCCTAACTTTTTGTGGAAACCCTAACTGAAGTTGCAGCTGCTATATATTCAACAAGGCTGCTGTTTTGAATGTAATCCCTTTTTGACAGAAGATCATTTAGAAGCTGTATAGTTTTTACTATTGTAATCCAAGCAATTATCATTGTGATAAGTGACTTGGAATAGGTTTTAATTGTAAGGGTTGTGTAACACTCAAAGCTTTGAAGCAAGAGTGTTTGTATGTCTCTTGACTAAAGCTGTGAAGCAAAGTCAAGTTAGGTTTGTGTATCACTCAAAGCTGTGAAGCAAGAGTGTTTGTGTTGCTTGATTAAAAAGCTGTGAAGCATTATCAAGTGTATGTTTTGAAGAGTGTCTTCAACAATTCATTAGTCAAATTGTTTTATGTATCACTGCTGTGATTGAGGGGGAGTGAGTAGGAACTCAGGTTTAAGTTGTACTTAGATTGAAGTTGCATTGGGTAGGTCTTAAGTGAAGGAGATAAACTGGTTGGTTTATTCCTGAATTAATATCTCTTATAGTGGATTTCCTCCCTGGCTTGGTAGCCCCCAGAGTAGGTGTTGTTGCACACTGAACTGGGTAAACAATTGACTGTGTTCTTTACTATTTTTGTATTTACTGTCTTATAGAAAGTCAGATACAGTGTCATAACATTGAACGTGACATTGAGTATCTGCAGCCAGAATTTTAATTGGCATCAGAGCAGGAACCCTGCCTGTATTACTGGGTGAGATCTAGGGATATCACTTTCTGGCACTATGGACAAAGAAGGAGTTTTTGGAAATAGACCACCCATTCTGGATGGAACTAATTATGACTACTGGAAACCTCGTATGATTGCCTTCTTAAAATCTCTGGACAAAAAGGCTTGGAGAGCTGCTGACAAAGGATGGATCCATCCCACCATAACTGAGAAAGATGGGACAATCAGTTTGAAGCCTGAGGAAGATTGGAGTAAAGAAGAAGATGAGTTAGCCCTGGGAAATTCCAAAGCTTTAAATGCCTTGTTCAATGGAATTGATAGAAACATTTTCAGACTAGTACATCAATATGAACTGGCCAAGGAAGTTTGGGACACTCTCAAAACTACCCATGAGGGCACTTCCAAAGTAAAAATGTCAAGGCTTCAGATGTTGACTACCAAGTTTGAGAATCTAAAAATGATGGAAGATGAAACCATTCATGAGTTTCACATGAACATCTTGGAGATTGCCAACACCTCAGGAGCACTGGGAGAAAAGATGTCAGAAGAAAAATTGGTGAGAAAGATTCTCAGATCCTTGCCTAAAAGATTTGCTATGAAGGTAACTGCCATAGAGGAAGCCCAGGACATCAGCAAGTTGAAAGTGGATGAACTTATTGGGTCTCTTCAGACTTTTGAGATGGGGATCACTGAAAATGGTGACAAGAAGAACAAGAGCATAACACTTGTTTCCAACACTGATGTTGAAGAAAATATTTCAGAAGCTATAGCCATGCTTGGAAGACAGTTCAACAAACTCATCAAAAGAATAGATCCAAAGTCAAGGTCTAATGTTCATAACATTCCCTCTGACATTGACAGTTCCAGCAGAAGACCAAGGTCAGAAGAGAAGGGAAATCAAGGCAGAGGAATTCAATGCCATGGTTGTGAAGGATATGGGCATATTCGAGCTGAATGTCCTACCTTTCTTAAGAAACAAAAGAAAGGAATGACTGTTACTTGGTCTGACTGTGATTCAGAAAGTAATTCTGAAGAAGAATCTTCCAAACTAGTTACTGCTCTAACTGGTGTTTGTACCTCTGAAAGTGACATTAATGATGAAGAGGTGACTTTTGAAGAACTGGCTGATACTTACAAGAAATTGTGTATCAGAAGTACTGAAGTCTTTGTGCAGAATGAGAAACAATCAAAACTCATCATAAAGCTGGAGGCTGAAAAAAGGGCAAACCTTGAAACTATAAGTCATCTAGAAGGGGAAGTTCAATTGCTGAACTCACAACTGAATCAAATGACCAAATCTGTCAAGATGCTGACTAATGGAACAGACAAATTGGAAGAGATCCTTCAGGTTGGACAAAATGTGGGAAATAAATCTGGACTAGGATTTATGGAAGCAAAGAAATCTGGTACAGATAAGAAGATCAGGCCTGATAAGCAAATGTCAAAACAGATGTCTCAACACAACTCTCAACATCAGGAACAGAGACATATGAAGAAAAGGTACCAAAGATGGAGATGTCATCATTGTGGGAGATATGGCCACATAAAGCCCTTCTGCTTCAGATTGCATGGATACCCTAATCAGAACTCAGGTGTCAAACCTAAGTCTAAAAAGGTACCACATGCTCCTAAATGGAAGAAAAAGGCTACTGCCCTGATAGCCCACACTTCTCTGAGGGTCTCTGCAAAGGAAGACTGGTACTTTGACAGTGGATGTTCTAGACACATGACTGGAATCAAGAACCTCCTCAATAATGTTAAACCTCACACCACCAGTTTTGTGACCTTTGGAGATGGTGTTAAAGGTGAAATCAAAGGAGTTGGTGATTTGGACTGCCCTGGAGTTCCAAGTCTGAATGAAGTACTGCTGGTAAAAGGGCTGACTGCTAATCTCATTAGTATCAGTCAATTGTGTGATCTAGGATTCAAGGTCAATTTCTCAAAATCTGAATGTCTTGTAATTAATGAAAAGCAAGAAACTGTAATGAAGGGAGTCAGATCTAAAGACAACTGTTACTTGTGGGAGCCTGAGAACACTAATTTCTCCTCTGTGTGTTCCATTGCAAAAGAAGAAAAAGAGGTGAAACTGTGGCACCAAAAACTTGGCCATCTTCATCTAAGAGGTATGAAAAGGATTATCTCCATGGAGGCAGTCAGAGGGATTCCAAGACTGCAAATTGATGAAGGAAGAGTTTGTGGTGAATGTCAGGTTGGTAAACAGACTAGGATGTCACATCCAAAGTCAAGACATCTGACCACCTCTAAGGTTCTAGAACTTCTTCATATGGATATGATGGGACCAATGCAAGTGGAGAGTCTTGGTGGAAAAAGATATGCCTATGTGGTTGTGGATGATTTTTCCAGATTCACCTGGATTAACTTCATTAGGGAAAAATCTGATGTATTTGAAGTTTTTAAAGAATTGTGCAAAAAAATTCAAAGAGAAAAGGAAGGGTGTATTGTCAGAATTAGAAGTGATCATGGCAGGTAATTTGAAAACAGCAAGTTTGATGATTTCTATTCCTCAGAAGGAATTAGTCATGAATTTTCTTCTCCTATAACTCCTCAGCAAAATGGAGTTGTGGAAAGAAAAAACAGGACCATACAGGAATCTGTCAGAGCAATGATACATGCCAAAAGACTTCCTATGTATTTTTGGGCTGAAGCTATGAATACAGCATGTTATGTCCATAACAGGGTCACCTTGAGAAAGGGAACCTCATCCACCATATATGAACTCTGGAAAGGAAGAAAACCAACTGTGAAGTACTTCCATGTGTTTGGCAGCAAATGCTATATTCTGGCAGATCGTGAACAAAGAAGAAAACTGGACCCTAAAAGTGATGAAGGCATATTTCTAGGATACTCCTCAAACAGCAGAGCTTATAGAGTATTCAATTCCAGGACCAAAGCCATGATGGAATCAATAAATGTTATAATTGATGATTATCATGAAGAAATAGATGTCCCTTGTAATGTTGAGACATTCTTTGAGACTTCAACCCAACAGAATGATCTACCCAACACCACCACAACAGAATCTGAATCAAAAGAAGCTAGCAAGATCCCTTCCATCAGAATTCAGAAGGATCATCCAAAAGAACTCATCATAGGAGATCCCAACAGTGGAGTCATTACAAGATCTAGAGAAATCATCTCAAACTCTTGTTTTGTGTCCAAAATGGAACCAAGAAATGTCAAGGAAGCTTTAACTGATGAATACTGGATTGGTGCAATACAAGAGGAACTGAACCAATTCAAGCAACATGAAGTTTGGGAACTGGTTCCTAGACCTGAAGGAACTAACATCATTGGCACAAAATGGATTTTCAAGATCAAATCAGATGCTGAAGGAGTTGTCACCAGGAATAAGGCAAGACTTGTTGCTCAAGGATACACTCAGGTTGAAGGGGTTGATTTTGATGAAACCTTTGCACCTGTAGCCAGGCTGGAATCAATCAGACTCCTATTGTCAATTGCTTGTCTTCTGAAGTTCAAGCTATTTCAGATGGATGTGAAAAGTGCCTTTCTAAATGGGTACTTAAATGAGGAAGCTTATGTGGAACAGCCTAAAGGCTTTGTGGATCCAAACCACCCTGATCATGTCTACAAATTGAGAAAAGCTCTATATGACCTGAAACAAGCTCCTAGAGCATGGTATGACAGGTTAACAAAGTTTCTCTCAGACAAAGGATACAGAAAAGGAGGCTTGGACAAAACACTCTTTGTCAAAACTGAAGGAGGGAAGTTGATGGTTGCCCAAATATATGTTGATGACATAGTGTTTGGAGGAATGTCAGAACCTATGGTTAAACATTTTGCTGAACAGATGCAGGCTGAATTCGAAATGAGTCTCATGGGAGAACTAACTTATTTTCTTGGACTGCAAGTCTCACAGATGGAGGACTCAATCTTCTTATCTCAAAGCAAGTATGCTAAGAACATTGTAAAGAAGTTTGGTATGGAGAATGCCAGTCACAAAAGGACTCCTGCTCCTACTCATTTAAAGCTTTCCAAAGATTCAAGTGGGGTTAAGGTGGATCAAAGTCTGTACAGAAGCATGATAGGAAGCTTGTTGTACTTAACTGCCAGCAGACCTGATATTGCCTTTGCAGTTGGAGTTTGTGCAAGATACCAAGCTGATCCCAAAGTCAGTCATATCAATCAAGTGAAGAGAATTTTGAAGTATGTGAGTGGAACTTACAACTATGGGTTGCTATATTCTCATGGTTGTGAACCAAATCTGACTGGTTACTGTGATGCTGATTGGGCTGGTAGTGCTGATGATAGAAAAAGCACCTCTGGAGGATGTTTCTTCTTGGGAAATAATCTGGTTTCCTGGTTCAGCAAGAAACAGAATTGTGTGTCTCTCTCTACTGCTGAAGCTGAATACATTGCAGCTGGTAGTAGCTGTTCTCAAATGATCTGGATGAAACAGATGCTTACTGAGTATAATGTCACTCAAGATGTTATGACATTATACTGTGACAATCTGAGTACAATCAACATTTCCAAGAATCCCATTCAGCATAGTAGGACCAAACATATTGACATAAGACATCACTTTATCAGAGACCTTGTAGAAGAGAAGACAATCAAATTGGAACATGTTGCCACTGAGCTACAACTGGCTGACATTTTTACCAAGGCTCTTGATGCAAATCAATTTGAAAACTTGAGGGGTAAGTTGGGTATTTTCCAACATGAGGAATTGTAGCAATTAATTTTGCTTAAAACAAGGGTTAAAGGAGTTATGTTTGTTCTGATTGGATTAAAATTATATTTTCCCATTTCCTTCAATTCTTTTAAGAAGTTGAATAGACACTCCTTTTCTTCCTTCCCCTCTCGTCTCCTCATCAAAACCCAGTCTCTCAATCAGAATTTTCTCTTCAGTTGCTGTTGGTCCTCTAAGACTGTCAAAATGTCTCAAACACCATCATCATCCAACACGACGATTTCAACCTCTTCCTCTGATCAAGATTCTAGGACAAACTCTTCTTGTCAGGACTCTGAAGTCCTGGAGATCTCTTCTCTTAGAAAAGTGGAAACTAACCCCACCAAGGTCAAAGAGTTGAGAACAAGACATGCAGGAAGGTCCCAAGCTTCTGCCTCTGGTAATCCATCTCATCCTTCTTCTTCAGTTCCCCATGAAATTGCAAATAGGGAAGGATCAGCCTATGTTCGTCAAGCAATAGCTAAAATTGTTTCAAGAATTCTGAACGAGAACCACTCAGTTCCTGGCATTTCTGTTCCTTTAAATCAAGAAAGTTCAAATGCTGAAACAAATCCAGATGTCTCTAAGGATGTTGAGACATCAGACAAAGAGAAGAATGCTGACATTGCTCACAAGAAAAGGAAGAAGCCAAAATCCTCTGAGTCTGATGACAGTGCTTAAAGGTTGGTGGAGTTGCTGATTGGTGGAGTTGATGCTGGTACCTGGTAGAGTTTGGAAGTGTGTTCAGTTTTTAGTTCTGCTCTCATTACTTTTTCTGGATGACTGTATAACTTTTAAGAACATGTATCTTTGGCCCATTTGTGGCTAAAGAGGGGGAGATATATTTTGGTACTTTATTAGACATTCTATTTTTCTGCAGTCTTATTTATTCTGCTGCTGCTATCTATCTCTGATTGCTTAGGGACTTTAGCCAAAAATCTGCCAAAGGGGGAGTTTGTAGTTGTTTAGGTATTGGCATGCATTTTTGGTAAAACCAGGTGTATGAATGTCATGACTGATGTCATAACATTCTAGTTTATTAGGTACAGATTTATTAGGTACCTTTGCAGAAAAATATTGTCATACAGGTGCTGATGTTTATGAGTGTGTATATGAGCATTTTGCAAAATGATCACATTTACCTAAATCAGTAGACAGGTTTTCAGATGTCATAACAGATGTTAAGACATCCTGTTCTGAACTAACAGGTATGCAGTTTGGTTAATTCTGAGTTTTTTCAGGAAAATGACTCAGTCTTTCCAGAACAGAATCCTGCGTTTTCTTTGGGTTAACCTAGCTCAACCCCAACCTGGTTGATAAAGTCCTGTGACCTAGTCTTAAGGACAAACGGAATTAATCCTAACTTTTTGTGGAAACCCTAACTGAAGTTGCAGCTGCTATATATTCAACAGGGCTGCTGTTTTGAATGTAATCCCTTTTTGACAGAAGATCATTTAGAAGCTGTATAGTTTTTACTATTGTAATCCAAGCAATTATCATTGTGATAAGTGACTTGGAATAGGTTTTAATTGTAAGGGTTGTGTAACACTCAAAGCTTTGAAGCAAGAGTGTTTCTATGTCTCTTGACTAAAGCTGTGAAGCAAAGTCAAGTTAGGTTTGTGTATCACTCAAAGCTGTGAAGCAAGAGTGTTTGTGTTGCTTGATTAAAAAGCTGTGAAGCATAATCAAGTGTATGTTTTGAAGAGTGTCTTCAACAATTCATTAGTCAAATTGTTTTATGTATCACTGCTGTGATTGAGGGGGAGTGAGTAGGAACTCAGGTTTAAGTTGTACTTAGATTGAAGTTGCATTGGGTAGGTCTTAAGTGAAGGAGATAAACTGGTTGGTTTATTCCTGAATTAATATCTCTAATAGTGGATTTCCTCCCTGGCTTGGTAGCCCCCAGAGTAGGTGTTGTTGCACACTGAACTGGGTAAACAATTGACTGTGTTCTTTACTGTTTTTGTATTTACTGTCTTATAGAAAGTCAGATACGGTGTCATAACATTGAACGTGACATTGAGTATCTGCAGCCAGAATTTCAGCGTTGTCTAAAGGAAACAAACATAGAACGATTCTTTTTTCGAGTAGGTAGATTATCTCTTAAGTACTTGCTCAAACAAAACAAACTTTTCACACTTACACTCCTTTCAAAACAAAGTTTTCAAAAACACTTCATTACACTCTTGAAGACAAAAGCAAGAGTTAAATCGAAGTCGAAACAAAAACTTTTCAAAGCACACAAACACAGAGAAGAAATTTTGAAAATGATGAGAAAGTACCTAAGAGCCCGTAGATAACTACGGATAGAAAGGGTGCTAATACCTTCCCTTTCTATAATCTACCCCCCACCTCCCCCCCCCCATACTCAGAAATATCTCAAAAAAGGAATTTTTCTATGCTTTTTTCCTTTCCTTGTTGGATAAAATAAAAGTCGGTGGTGACTCTTGCTTACCGCGACATTTTGCAAACACAAAGGCAAAATGCAAACCAGCATTCCTTAAAAAACAGTCCCAGTTCTGGCCACCGCATCACAGAACTGGCGACTCTGTTGGTGATTAATAAGTGGGGTGTACATTAGGATTAGTTCATCATATTGTTTTTAATTGTTTGATTTGTTTTCTTTATCTTTATGGGCTTTGTATCGGAGTTACTATAGATCCTAACCCGGATCTGGAGACACCTTTTAGGTAAGTAGCAATAGACTGTGAGGGAACTGTACGATGTAGACCGATACGGTTGAAGCAGTAGCTACATTGATGTGGCACATTAGTTGGTACCGATATCCCTTATGGAGGAACAAGGAGAGTATGGGGATGCTATATGGGTCATTAAGCATCAACTGACCTTAGAACCTATAATTGACCAACTTGGCCATAGAAAGTAGCAGTATGCTACACTCATTGAGACCATACTCTCGAGATGGTTCTAGTCGCAAGAAAAGATTGCGTGACTGGAATTATGACCGATGGAGGATGGTCAGTGATATTGAGAACCTCTAGAACCTGGTTACTATTATTAGGACAGGTTGAACCGACTAAACTGCAAGAGGGTAATACCTAGACCCCATGCAAGCCTAAACTTAAGGTTGTTTGTGTGACTTGTGTGCTCTCAACTTGAACTACTTGCACATTTTTATTGTCCGGCAACATGAGTTCCTTGCAGGTTTTGTTTATAGTCCTTATCCAATAACTTGAATTTCTTGCCGGATTTACTTGCTTACATTATACTTTTGCTTAAATGCATAACATACACATCATAATATCATGCCTTAACATTTCCTTAACCATTTCAAGGATCTCAAGGGTTTGTGATGCAAGTTATGGTAAATCAAACGTCTAGCAAGGGGCAAAGGGGATTTATTTTCCTCTAGCCAATGTCGTCTAGAGATCAAAACATGATAATTTGAGTCAGTGGCTATGACCCACTCGATATGGTGAGCTTAACTCTTGAAGAAAGACTCTTAACGACACAAAGTTTCTTCAATCAAGCTGCAATCAACTTCTGACACTTTCTTGTTTACCCCGCGAGATCCTTGAAAACATTGCATGCATATCATACATATCATTGCATAACAGGTCTTCCAATACAAGTCTCTCATGTTATCGCTGTTTATTTTAGCAATGGCTCTCAAACAAGACAACAGAGATCTTCATACTCAAGAAGCTCAGTTCAGAGACATATTCCTAAACTTGTGCAAGGGGTAGGAAGAGTTGAAAACACTCCTCGTCGGGAACTTGGTCAAGAAAAGTCCTGAAGACAATAAGGAAGAACGGCTGGAACAACTGCAAGCTGAGGTAGATGCAATAAGAACCCAGATGCTGGGGCAGATGTCTCTTATCCAAGGCTTAGCCCAGGAACAAGAAGAGCTGAGAACCATTATCAACCAGCTTCATCAAGACAGATACAACAGTGTGAAGCAAACTGTCGAGGCCGGGGACCAAGTCATTGATCAACCTCTGAGAAGACAAGGGTTTGGTTTGGTAAATAATGGACCTCTCCAAGTTGCTACTACCTCACGGGTGCAACAACAACCTCGCCAAAAACAACGGGTTAATCAGAGTAAGCCAGATATACCCAAGAAGCAGTTTACCAAGCTCAACATGTCGCTGTCTCAAGCTTTACAACACCTGTTGAGGATGAACCTAGTGGCGTTGATAGGACCTCATCCGAATCCCAAGACTTCTTCGCCTAACTACAATCCTGATGCAAGGTGTGCATATCACTCCAACAGCCCGGGGCATGATACTGACGACTGTTGGCAGTTGAAATACAAAATTCAAAACCTAATTGATGAAGGAGCATTGGAATTCACACAAGATGGTCAACTGTAATGTTTCTGTCAATCCTCCAAGGCTCACCATTTGAAGTGACGAGTTCTGACAAGAGAGGGCTTTTGTTCATTAGAATTTTCAAGTTGTAATTTTCTTTTGATTGTTCTAATAATTGTTCATGTCAAACTTTGTTATTTCATTAATGCATTGCATATGTATATTTTGAATCAATCCATTCGTATTCACTATTTCAAAAAATGTGTTCTTATTTCCTTTTGTGATGTTCAACTCTCGATTTAAAAACTCTAAGCCTTTAGAGGGAGGATGACGAAAATGATATCAAAATCTTTACAGTATGCTTTTGAACAGACCCCGCTGACGAGGTACATGCGTTGTTTCAAATCCTAAATAGTGGAGTTATAAGGAAGATAATCCTTAGTCAACCCCTTTGAGCCAAAGAAGTTGGAGTTTTTCTTTTCACAAATTAAAACCCTTAATTATAACCTGGGACAGGGTAGTTTTCTCAATTAATCCAGGTGCACAATGAATGGCTTCAAAAACGTCCTTCCAAAACAAAAGACGGTGATGGTTCCCTATAATCGTCAAGACAGGCAGTCATTATCTCTCAAAATAAAAGCCCGATAAGTCAAAACCTATGAAGGAGACTTAAGAAAAACTGGGGCATCCCACTGACTGTAATCACAAAAAGAAACAGTTCAGGCAAAAGACAGGGATAATAAAAAAAAAGAAAGAGGTCCTGCAAACCCTCAACAAAAAGGAAATGACTTCCTGTTCGAAATAAATTGTCAGTATCTGAACCATCACTGGAACATCTGAGCAAAGACTCAAATAGGATCTAAATGCACAATTAACTGAGTATAGGATCGAAGAACATCACGAAGAACGGGTGGGTACAAATAAAATTTGAGCCTTTATCCTTTGTTTCTCGAACCGTGAACCATACCACGTTATAACCCTTAAAAGTCCTAGCTGAAGCATGGGTTAGTTCGAAAGCATATTGTTACAAAAGGTATCCTGACTCTTGTAGGACTTGCTGTAAATCCTGAGTTGACATCACATTTTACAAAATTTGCCTGTTTTACTGAAAAATGCATTTTCAAAAATTTCAAGACAGACATAAGCTTTGCATTCTTAAAATAACGTTGTTTGCATATGACTATTTGTTCAACAGCAGAGAAATTCACACGACGAATATCTAGTGAACAAAAACCTTCTCAATAAAAAGGATCACCTCAAGTGGAAAAACACTTCCAATCAAGGGGCACGGCATGATCATTATCCATCATCTGGGGCAGCCAAGTCAAGATTCAAGGAATCTCGTAAAGATGCCAAATAGCCAGGGGCAAATTTCCATCTGAATCACTTGGGGCATTGGACATAAATTCCAACAACGAATCTTGCATGATCAAACGAACATCTTCTGGTAGTATGGAAACACAACACTACCGACAGTGACAACTCCCTACACTCTGAGAGCGTGGACATAGTCAGAAAATACTGCGCATAAATAAAGACCCGCTAGGTTGACTGGCCTAGGCAAAAATAAGGGCATCCCGACGAACCAAAAGGTTTTGGGAAAAAATTAGGGATAAAAAATGAAAAAGATTTGTGCACCCGACAAGTCGAAAACCTGAAAAGGCGGCTTGGGCAAGAAAGGGTATCCCAGTGGACTGAAAATCTGAAAAGATAGTCCAGGCAAAAGTTAGGGATTAAAGTGTACGACTATGCCCCGTCATTTTGTCACTTGCCTACCAGAAGGAGACTAATCATTTCGATCGAAAGTTACCAAGCGCCTCATAAGTTGGGATAACACTCGATCCATAAGGCCTCTGCAAGTACCTTCTCCAGCAGATACAGGGGCAGAAAAGTCTCGATGCAAAGCCATTGTCATATCCTTAGCACGCGTCCTAGTAACATTCACTCCCCACAGAGTAAGAAAAGGACAATGGTGTTAATTCTCCCCAGCTGAGGCTCATAACCGCGAATTAGTCAGTGATATTCTCCCCAAGCAGAGTTTATCTATCACCAGCACTGGAAGATTATCTCCAGTGAAGTTTGGAGAATTATCCACAGTAGAGTCTGGAAAACTGTCCCAGTAGAGTCTAAAAGATTATCCCCAATGAAGTCGCCACTGGAAAATCACCCCCAGTGGAGTTTATTTCTTCCACAAACAGAAATTTTATCCCCGACAGAGTTCATCATTTCCAGCAACGGTAATTCATCCACAGCCGAGGGTATTTCTCCAAGATCAGCAAATCTTCAGCAGAGCATTTCTTCCCCACAGAGTCATTCTCTCACCAATATATTCTTCAACAGGTTTATTCTCTAAATCATCTTCATTCACTATCCCCAGCGGAAACGAAGAATTCAACTTCTTGTACTCTCCAGCAGCAATCTGGGATTTATTTCCCCAGCTAGCGAACATCAGAAAAAAGCACATATCCATACATCATGACATATGCATAAGCATAATACAACACAATCTCATTTATTTTGAGAACATCATTGCTTGATACATGTCATGCGTTACATACATATAACCTTTACCTTTCAGGAAAGATACAATCAAATTCTCACAAAAGTTTAAGCTATGAAGCCCGGGTACAACCGAATAGTATCTTGATTCCTACAGTATATAGTGAAGCCCGGATTACGACCGGATAACAGTATCAGACTACCGCAAAGCCTGGATTACGACCAGATAGTGGTATCTCTTAAAAGCAAGCTATGAAGCCCGAATTCGATCGAATAATAGTTTAAATCCTCAGCAAGCCGTGAAACCCGGATTACAACCGGATAACAACTTGATCTCTTCTGAGGAATGGATTATGACCAGATGAGAGGTAAAGTATTGTAAAGCCTTGATTACGACTGGACAGCAGTACGAAACACCATGAAGCCTAGATTTGACCAGATAATGGTATAAAGAATCGTGAAGCCGGGATTAAGATCGGATAACGATAAAAGGACTGAAGCCTGGATTACGACCAGATAGCAGTATAAGACCCTGCGAAGCTTGGATTTCGACCGAATAGCAGTTTACCTGGGCAATTACTAAGAAGCCCGGAGTCGACCGAATATTAGTGTGCCCTAAATTCAAGTTAAAGCCCGGATGCGACCGGATAACATTTGAATTCCTTCTGAAACCTGGATTACGACCATATAAGAATTGAGAAGTTGTGAAACCTGGATTATGACCGGATAGCAAGTTTAATCTCATATCCCCAGTAAGTCACTGTAAAGTCTAGATTACGACCAGGTAGCAGTCGGCCTTATTACTATGAAGCCTGGATCACGACCAGATAGTAGTTCATTCTCACCTCTTCAGAACAGAGATGATTCCTCAGTAGAATAACGGACGACCGAAGTTCCTAAATTTCAACAGAGATGATTCCTCAGTAGAATAACCGACGACCGAAGTTCCTAAATTTCAACAGAGATGATTCCTCAGTAGAATAACAGACGATCTAAGTTCGTAAATTTCAACAGAGATGTTTCCTCGGTAGAATAACGGACGACCGAAGTTCATAAATTTCAACAGAGATGTTTCCTCGGTAGAATAACGAACGACCGAAGTTCCTAAATTTCAACAGAGATGATTCCTCAGTAGAATAACGAATGAACAAAGTTCCTAAATTTCAACAAAGATGATTCCTCAGTAGAATAACGGACGACCGAAGTTCCTAAATTTCAACAGAGATGATTCCTCAGTAGAATAACGGACGAGCGAAGTTCCTAAATTTCAACAGAGATGATTCCTCAGTAGAATAACGGACGAGCGAAGTTCCTAAATTTCAACAGAGATGATTACTCAGTAGAATAACTGACGACCGAAGTTCCTAAATTTCAACAGAGATGATTCCTCAGTAGAATAACGGACGACCGAAGTTCCTAAATTTCAACAGAGATGATTCCTCAGTAGAATAACGGACGACCGAAGTTCCTAAATTTAAACATAGATGATTCCTCAATAGAATAACGGACGACTGAAATTCCTAAATTTCAACAGAGACGGTTCCTCAGTAGAATAACGGACGAACAAAGTTCCTAAATTTCAACAGAAATGATTCCTTAGTAGAATAACGGACGGCCGAAGTTCCTAAATTTCAACAGAGATGGTTCCTCAACAAGAATAACGGACGACCGAAGGTCCTAAAATTCAACCTTTCTCAAAGCAAAGATGATACCCCAGTAGAATAATGGACGACTGAAGCTCCTAAAATTCTATTTCTCTCAAGACAGAGATCAGCCTTCCCTAGCGGAATCTTCCTCAATAACAGGTATACAATCTCTCGCTAAGGAATCTCTTATGCGATCGACACTCCTTCATATGGCATCTTTAAGCCCATCCCCTCGTCAGCAATTTCCAAATGGCATATGTAAGCCCATTCCTGACATCACAAGACGGACACCACTTCATGCGAGTGCAAATTTATAGGCACTTTAATTGTTCAATCATCTTCCACCTTCGGATCACGAAAGGCACGAAAGCCAATCGACATCCTCAGGTTTAAGAAGATTTAACAGGGGCAGCTGTTGTACCCCAAAATTTTCCCTTATGTTTTTCCAAGATTTTCCTCTTGCATAGGTGGTTATAAACCTTTGCCTAAAGTCATGGAAATTTTTCAATTGATGGTTAAGTATCCTTCGATTGGCACCTACAAAATGCCCTTCGATTGGCATCTCTAAAATGCCTTTCAATGGGTATCTACATAGTGCCCTTCGATTGGCATGGACAAAGGTCCTTCGATTGGCCTATTAACAAGGCTCTTCGATTGGCAGTTTAACAAGTACCTTTCGACTGGAATTGTAACAGTGTCCTTCGATTGGCAGCTTAACAAGTATCTTTCGATTGGCATTGTAGCAGTGGAATTCGATTGGTAGTTTAACAAGTATCTTTCGATTGGAATTGTAGCAGTGGCCTTCAATTGGCATTTTAATAAAGGTCCTTCGATTGGTATGGACAAAGGCCATTTGATTAGCATTCCCAAAGGTCCTTCGACTGGAACTTCAGAGTTTCCCTTAATCGGAACATCTGAATGAAATGACCTTCGAGTGGCATTTCAGTATAGAGTTTGCCTTAATCTAAGATGCTCTGATGAAGGAAGTTCTGAATACTTCGAATCAGAACTTAGACTCATCACAAGGCCAAGAGATGGTAGAAGTTACCTAATAGGTAGTTTTCTTCAAAAGGACAGGAGATCAAAGCAGAGGGAGGCAATCAAAGTGGCTATACAATCGAAGCTGGAGTAATTCTAATTGGACTTTGAAGCCATCGAAGAAAGCAAATTCGAAGGGAAGTGGACCTGTAGGGGCAGGTCAGCTTTCGATTTTTATCATGTTGGCGGCCTAAACAGCTCCTAACAGGCTGGCAGTAACGCATGAAAGAAGATTGGCACGTGATTGAATCAAAAATAGAAAGTCTTTATGAAGAAATCAAATCAAATCTCTTCATCATAATGGGCCAAGATTTGATACACAAATATTGACCTAAATTCCTTTGTCTATATAAACCTCATGCTCACAAAGAAAAAAGAAGGAAAAAATGCACGGAGGCTGCCTTAGAAGAAAACACTGCCTGCCCCACGAGATTCCACAAAGTTGCCAAAGATTGTCAAACTCAAAGCTGGTTTTATGTGCAGTCTTCGTCCAGACTAACATTTGAATCATGTTCTTGGGATTCACGCAGAAGCATCCCTCATACAACCCCCCTGTTGGTAATTGTGCCTTTGATCTCAAACTTGTTAAGTATGATTTAAATTCATGTCAAACATATATACTCATTGTTGCTAATATTCATGTTTGTTTGAGTGTGTTACATGTGAGCAAAAATGCAGGATTCAGATCGTGCCATTATTGGGGCACAATCTGAGCTTACCTTTGATTTGTACAGTTGTAGTTCGTTTTTGATGGGTTAACACCATAGGGGGGCACTGAGCGCGCAGATTCGATATTTAAGTTAAATATTGTGTTTTTGTTTCTAACGTAACATTGTAGTTTCGTTTGTACCAATAAATATCTTTCGACCAGGTTGGTGAGGAAGATGTGTTGCAGCAAAAAGGACCTGGGTTCGATACCCATGTCATATATTTTGTGTTTTTTCTAACAAACTTCCTTGCAGAATTCCAGATCGAAGGATGTCACATCTAGATCAAATGCCCCGGACGTGCAGTCTCGCAGGCATCTTCGATCAGCCCTCTGAATCGAACAACAATCCAAGCCTCTTCGATCCAGGACTTAATTCCCAGAGTGCATTCCTTTTATTTCCTGTCCTTTCAGGCTTTAGATTGGGTTTCCTTTCTTTTACTCCTTCTAAGCTTTACTTATCATTAAGAAGAAAAACCTCAAAAGACATTAGGTTTAGTTTTTACATTAAATTAATTTTGTCAATTAATTAATTAACTATTTTAATATTTTCTTTAAAAAAAACTAAAATTGAATAGACTTAGGATTTTTTTTAATTCAATTTATTTTTATATTAAAAACAACAAAAAACATTTTTTCTCTTTTAATTAGGATAGAAGGGTCAAAACCCTAGTTCGCACTCGTTCTAATTTTCATAGCGCGCTTTATTTTATTATCTTTACCCTATTATTGTATCTGCTCATAAGTTATAATAGTTAATTAGGACTTTTAACTTTATTGCTTTATTTTTCAAAGGGTTTATTTTTGGCTATGTAAATACCCGAAGCCTTGTAATAGCGTAGTTTAATTTCCGCATTTTAAATTCCACAAATTATTAACTGTTAGATGTATGATATTAGGATGCATGACAAGAATGTATGATTAATTTTAAAACAGTTAGATAACCCTAAAATGTGCAAAGATAATAATCTGAAATCGAACCACTCGCACATGTGCACTCCTAGGGTACCCTCCCACTTGGTTGCCTTCGGTAAACGGTCATTGAGTATATGATGCTTTAGTGGTCTTAATTTTGTCCAAAGATCAAAGTTGCCTCGGAAAGGTTGCCTCGGATATTGTTGCCTCGGATAATTGATCTAAGACATTAGGGTTACTACTAAGACGTCCTAACATTGCTTTAGTGACCGTACGTCCCTTTCGAATTGACCCTCAAACTCCAACGACGGTGCTACCTACTCACTAATAGTGGGATAGTGCTATCTAAAGGAAATGAACATAGAACGATTCTTTTTACGAGTAGGTAGATTAGCTCTTAAGTACTTGCTCAAACAAAACAAACTTTTCAAACTTACACTCCTTTCAAAACAAAGTTTTCAAAAACACTTAATTACACTCTTGAAGACAGAAGCAAGAGTTAAATCAAAGTTGAAACAAAAACTTTTCAAAGCACACAAACACAGAGAAGCAATTTTGAAAATAAAATGATGAGCAAGTACCTAAGAGCCTGTAGATAACTACAGATAGAAAGGTTGCTAATACCTTCCCTTTCTAAAATCTACCCCCCGTACTCAGAAATATCTCGAAAAAGGAATTTTTCTGTGCTTTTTTCCTTCCCTTGTTGGATAAAATAAAAGTCGGTGGCGACTCTTGCTTACCGCGACATTTTGCGAACACAAACGCAAAATGAAAACCAGCATTCCTTAAAAAACTGTCCCGGTTCTGGCCACGGTATCACATCTACTGGGAAGGAATCAGGATAAATTGTTGATAGATTTAAACTGAACCAGCAGAGGACTGGATAGAATTAGAACAAATCTTGGAGCGATTTATCTGAACTAGGGAACTATCTATGGGAAAGAATCAGGATAAACCATTGAGAGATTTAAACTGAACCAGCAGAGGTCTGGAAAGAATCAGGACAAATCTTGGAGTGATTTATCTGAACCAGAGGAAATGTCTACGGGAAAGAATCAGGATAAATCATTGAGAGATTTAAACTGAACCAGCAGAAGTCTGAAAAGAATTAGAACAAATATTGGAGCGATTTATCTGAACCACGGGAAATGTCTACGGGAAAGAATCAGGATAAACCATTGAGAGATTTAAACTGAACCAACAGAGGTATGGAAAGAATCAGAACAAATCTTGGAGCAATTTATCTGAACTAGAGGAAATGTCTACGAGAAAGAATTAGGATAAATCGTTGAGAGATTTAAATTGAACCATCAGAGTTCTTGAATATTCTTTAACTGGAAAGAATCAGAATAAATCCTGGAGTGATTTATCTGAACCAGAGGAAATGTCTACAGGAAAGAATCAGGATAAACCGTTGAGAGATTTAAACTGAACCAGCATAGGTCTGGAAAGAATCAGAACAAATCTTGGAGCAATTTATCTGAACCATAGGAAATGTCTATGGGAAAGAATCTGGATAAACCGTTGAGAGATTTAAAGTGAACCATCAGAGGTCTGGAAAGAATTAGAATAAATATTGGAGCGATTTATCTGAACCAAGGGAAATGTCTACGGGAAAGAATCAGGATAAACCATTGAGAGATTAAAACTGAACCAACAGAGGTATGGAAAGAACCAGAACAAATCTTGGAGCGATTTATATGAACTAGAGGAAATGTCTACGGGAAAGAATCAGGATAAACCGTTGAGAGATTTAAACTGAACCAGTAGAGGTCTTGAATATTCTTTAACTGGAAAGAATCAGAATAAATCTTGGAGTGATTTATCTGAACTAGAGGAAATGTCTACGGGAAAGAATCAGGATAAACCGTTGAGAGATTTAAGCTGAACCAGCAAAGGTCTGGAAAGAATCAGAACAAATCTTGGAGCGATTTATCTGAACCAGAGGAAATGTCTATGGGAAAGAATTAGGATAAATCGTTGAGAGATTTAACTGAACCAGCAGAGGTCTTGAATATTCTTTAACTGGAAAGAATCAGAATAAATCTTTGAGCGATTTATCTGAACCAGAGAAAATGTCTACGAGAAAGACTCAGGATAAACCGTTGAGAGATTTAAGCTAAACCAACAGAGGTATGGAATATTCTTTAACTTATGATGGTCTCATGTAGGGCTGCTTTAGGATAAATCCATGTGAAACTTCATCTGGGTATAGTTGCTTCATGATGAGTCAGGGTAAAACTACATTTGGAAATGAGAAGGAACCTGGGTAAGGTTGCTTCAACTGGTCGTGTAGATAGTTGCCGCGGTTTGTTTTAGGTATTGATCTTCAATCAGTCGTCCACGGATAGTTGTTCTGTCTTGTTACAGGTATTAATCTGGGATTGTTGGAGATTATTGATGATAATTATCTGCTGTTCGACATTTCCTGAAAAGGTAAAGAGTCAGTTGCATGCAATTCCAGGACGTATGAAATGTATGGCACAATGATGTTTCTCAAAATAAATGAGATTGTATTGTATGCATTTATCATGTATGTAGATATGATGCATGTAATGTTGTCGGAGTGCAATTTTGTCTTAGAAAATAAATCCTTGACAGATGCTGGGGAGCCTTGGGAAGTTAAAACTCGGGTGGCCGTTGGGGATGAAAGGTATTAACACCTTTCTAGACTTTGATTTTTTAGAATGTTTCCGCTGGAAATTTCTGTTTTGTTATTTGAGGAGAAATCTGTTAGAGGGTGTTGATTCTTCTTGAGAAAGGCTTTATGGAGAGTGTTGATTCCTGCTTGGAGAATAGAGTTTAGGAGTCTTAGTTGTTCGTTTCTCTACTGGGGAGTTATCTCTTGATGGAAGATAAAGGGAGTCAACAACTTGTCGGGGACAAAGAAATTAACTGTTAGATGGTTGTCTTCCAGGTTTTGCAGCAACTCACCGGGGGTTGTAGAAATTTTTTACCAGGGAAGAGGATTTATGGTCCCTTGATTTGTGATAGTCTGAGAGGCTAATTCAAGTTGGGGAATCTTACTGTTTGTTGGGGAAATATACCATGTTGCCAATCTGCTGGGGAGGTGTTTTCTATTGGCAGAACTCTTCGAGGATTCTTGAGATCAACTCAGTTGGGGAGAAATTTCCAAAGATTAAAACTCTGACTGGGGATCAACCTATGAAAAGGACTTTGTGGGAGATTTGTCACTTCCCCTAGTAGCAAGTGTTTCTAGTATTACTAGGAAATGTTTGCAGACCGTATGTAAATCTTTGTTGGAATTCACGTTTAATGCCCCTGGTGACTTAGATAAATACCTGCCCCTGGTTACTTGGCATTTCTTGGCAGATTTCTTGGAATCTTGCCTTGACTGCCCCAGATGTGTTGGACAGTGATCATGTCATGCCCCCTTATTTATACGAGATTTGTCATTGGAAGTGTCATCCCATTTGAAGTGAGTTTGTTCACTGAGAGAGATTTCATTCGCTGGATATTCGTTTATACTTGTCTTGAAGTTTTGAAAATGCATTTTAGAAAGTAAAGAGTTTTGTAAGATTATGAATTTCAACTCGGAATTTGGAGTAAGCCTTACAGAAGTCAGGATACCTTTTGTATCAGTATACTTTCGAACTAACCCATGCTTCATTTAGGACTTTTGAAGGGTTTCAGCGTGGCTTGATTAATGGTTTAAGAAACAAAGGATAAGGCTCAAAGCGTATCTGTACCCGCCCGTTCTTTGTAATATTCTTCAGTCCTAAACTCAATTAATTGTGCGTTTGAACTCCAATTGAGTCTAGAATGAAGTTTTGATGATGGTTCAGACAAGTTAAGTTTGTCGGGAAGCAGACATTTTTTTTGCCATATTTTCCATGTTGTTGAGGATTTTTAGTGACCTCTTTTTGATTTATTATCCCTGATTTTGCATGACTGTTCTTGTTTTAAGATTACAATTAGCGGGATCCCCCAATTTTTCTTAAGTCTCCTTCGCATGTTTTGACTCAGTGGGATTTTCTTTTGAGAGATAATGACTAACTATGTGATAAGGAGCCATCACCGTCTTTTTATTCCAGAGGAAATTTTTTGATATCACTCGTTGTATACGAAGTGAAAGTTTGCGACTGACGCGCACTTAATCAACTGAGAGACTACCCTGCCCCAGGTTTTGATTAAAGGTCTCAATTTGTGTAAAAAGGAAACTACTAATTCTTAGACTCAAGGGGGTTGACTAGGGATTATCTTTCTTATAACTCCAGTGTTTAGGAATTGAAACAAACGCATGTACGCTGTCAGCAAGGTCTATCCAAAAGCATAATCTGTGAGATTATGGCATCGTTTTCGTCATTCTCCCTCTAAAGTCTTGCAACTTTTAAAACAAGAGTTGAATATCATAAAGGGAGTAAAAAGCATAATTTAATTAGGATGAAAATGAATGAATTAATTCAAGACAAACATAATTAATTCATTAATGAAAATGATCAAAGTCTGACATACAGATAAGTGTTTAAGTAAACAAAGAAATTACAACTCAAAATTCGAATAAACAGAAAAATTCCTCGCCCAGATCGTCACTTCATATGGATGCCCTTGAAGGGTGATATAAGAGTTCCAATTGATCGTCTTATGTAAATTCCAAAATTCCTTCGTCGATTAGGTCCTGAATCATGTTCTTCAGAGCCCAACAATTGTTCGTACCATGCCCAGGACCATCAGAATTGTATGCATACCTCTCATTGGGATGGTAACTAGGAGAAAAAGTGTTAGGATTCCTGGGAGGAGCCTCTAATGTAATTAGCTCTGCCTTCAAGATGTGTTGTAGCACCTGAGCTAGCGACATGCCGATCTTGGTAAATTTTCTCTTAGGTGCGACCTTCTTGCATTGATTCCCTTGTTGTTATTGGCGAGGTTATTGTTGGACTCATGACGTTGTAGAAATTTGGAACATTCTATTCTCCACCAAACTGGCCCCTTGCCTCCTGGGAGGCTGAAAGATGACTTGATCCCCAATCTCGACGGTTTCTTTCATCCGGTTGCAATTGTCTTGATGAAGTTTGTTGACGAGGGTCCTTAGCTCCTCTTGTCCCTGAGCTATGTTTTGGATAAGAGCTGTCTGGCCCACCAGTTGTCCCATCATCTAGATCTTCATTGTTGCCATTTCAGTTTGTATCCGTTCCAACTGGTCATCCTTGTTGTCTTCAGGATTCCCCATGATCATGCCCCTAGTGAGGAGTGCTTTCACCTCTTCTTGTCCCTTGGACAGGTTCAAAAACATTTCCTAAAGTTGAGCATTTTGAGTCTGAATGTCTTTGATAGTCGGTTCTAGAGCCATCTCTACTGAAATAAACAGTAAGACAATAAGAGACCTGTGTGGAAAATCCTGTCATGATATGATGCATGGCATGTGGATGCAATGTTTTCAAGGACTTAGAAAAAATTTAAATTTGTTATAAACAATGAAAGGAGCAAACATCAATTGTATTAATAAGTTTAAATTGATTACAACCATGCCCCTTGGGCTTACAATGGAGGAAATAAAGCAAAATAAACTCCTAAGACAAGAAGGTCGAACGCATCCACTTTGGCGCGATGTAGGCGTTCAAATTTCGCTCCTCATGAAGTTGTCTCGTAAGCTTCAGGACCTTCTTTTCACTCACGTAGAATTGGGCCTCGAAATTTCTCGTTCTTCCTTCAGCTAGATCCAAGCTCTTTGTAAGTCTTCAAGAGAAGTAGGCATAGTAGGGTGAGAGATAACATAAGGAATATCTCCTTCAACTAATGGCTCCATGATGATAGGCAAAGTGGCAGGGTATGGCATACCGAGTCTTTGAGCACGAGTTCGTACCCACTTAAGATAAGGCTCCAAAGGAATGGAGTTCTTACGCCCCAATGTCTTGCTATCTAATTTGTTTACCATCCTCTAAGCTTGTATAAATCTCTGACAGTAGCCTTGATCGTCACTCTCGTAGTCGAACACCAAACCTTGGATGAGTGTATCGTGAGGACCATCCCTTTGTGCATAGCCAAATTGTCATAATGCAAGAGAAGGGTTATGGGTGATACCTCCCCTAATGCCGAGCAAAGGAACATTAGGGAATTCCCCACAAAGGTCAATGATAGTAGTATCCTCCAAGGATCGAGAACACCAATAAATGTCAGAGTGTGTGAGGGACATCATCCTTTAAGACCATGTTAATCCTTTCTTGTTCTTCAATGTTGATCGAGGTAAATTCAAAGTAAACCACTTAGAGATTAGAGGAATGCAACACAAGAGAGTACCTCTTTTCTTCATTGTGTGAGTGTGGAAGAAATGTAAAATGTCTCCAAGCAAAATAGGCATCGGATTACGAGAGAGGAAGACCTTAATGGAATTCACATCTATGAATTGGTCCGGATTGTGAAATAGAACCAAACCATAGATTGGAAGAGCCAAGACATCTTCAAAGGCTTGGAAATCCATGTCTTCCCAGAATGAACGAGCATTCTCTAACAGAAACTTGGCCAGGAAACCCTTAACTCCTCTTCTTGTCTCCCAATTTGCTATGATATGGGCCCTCTTCAGATGTAGGGCTTCAACAACGAATTCAGGTTTTGGAGTCCCTTCTAAACCAGTGAATGGTAATCGATCAAGCACGAGCACTCCCAACAGTTGAGAGAACTCCTCTAGCGTAGGGACCAACTGATAGCCAGGAACGGTGAAGCAATGATGCATGGGATCAAAGAATTGGAAGAGCACACACATCATTTCTTCTGGGAATTTAGAGGTAGCCAAGCTGAGAATTCGACCATATTTCTCGGTGAAGGGAGAATCTCCAGGAACCCTTGATGCTAACTCTTGGAGTTGAGGGTGTGCTTTCACGAAGCTGATCCGGATGGTATTCCTTCGGAAGAGATTCATGGCCTACAAAACAAAGCAAAGATAAATTCCTAAATCCTTGAAATGGTTTGTGAGAATGCTTATGATGTTATGATGTTTATGAGGTTATGTACAAGCATGCAAAGCAAGCAAGTTGTTATGTACACACAAAATAGATAAGTCCTTAGGTTTAGGCTTGCGTGGAGTTTGTTGGTAAGTACCCTCTTGAAGTTTAGTTGGCTCAACCTGTGCTGGAAAGTAACCGGGTTCTAGGGGATCTCAATATCATTGACCTTTCTTTTAGGCATTGTCTCAGCACAATCAATCTTTTCTTGCGGCCGTGATATCTCAAAAGTACAATCTCAATGAGTGTAGTATCGAGTATTCACCAATTTTCAGCTTTCCACCAAAACTGGCTATCTCACTACTTCCTAATGGCCAAGTTGTTCAATTAAGGTTCTAAGGTCAGTTAATGCTTCATGACACTGCTTAGCGGCCCCGTATTCTCCTAGATTCAACACAAGGGATATCGGTACCAACAAATACATCATACTAACATAGCCATTGCTTCAACCATATCGATCTACGCCATACAGTTTCCACAATCTATTGCTATTTACTTAAAAAGGTGCCCCAGACCCGGGTAGAAGATCAAAACAAGCCCAAACAAGGAACCATAATGTAAAGCAAATAAATCAAACAAATTAAAGCAAGTAAAGGTGATCTAGCCCTAAGGTAACCCCACTTTTAAGGAATTCCCCAGCAGAGTCGCCAGTTCTGTAACATGGTGGGAGAACTGACTTGGGTGTTTTGCGTTTGATTGCAATTGTTGCGGATAGAAAGAGTCACCACCGACTTTTCTTTTATCCAAAAGGAAAGGTTGAAAAGAACAGGAAAGACCTTTCGAGATTATTTTCTGGAGTTCGGGGGGTAGGTTATGAAAAGGGAAGGTGTTAGCACCCTTTTCATCCGTAGTTATCTACGGGCTCTTAGTTGCTTGCTAGATCACTTGCTTTTGTTTGAAAAATATGCTTGTGGTGTAGGTTTTGAAAGTATTTTGAAAACGTCTTTGTAATGGTTCTCGTTTCTATAAGAACGCGTACAAAGTGTTGTTTGGAAAATAGTTCAAGGAAGTGTTTGTGGAATGTGTTTTTGAAAGTGATTTTGAAAAGGTATCTTTGTAATGGTTCTCATTTCTATAAGAACACGTACAAAGTGTTTGTCTTTTGAAAATGCTTCAAAATGAAAGTGTTGGTGTATAAAATGTTTTTGTTGTGAGCAAGCGAGCAACTAGGAGCAACCTACCTACTCAAAAGGTCTTAAATGTTCTTTTCCTCCTCTTTTAGATGTTGTTATCTTACCATTGATTTGGTAAGAAGCCCCATCGTTGGATGTGAAGGGACGGGTGTGGGACGTTTATATAGTCATAGAAGGAAACCTATGGGACGCTTTAACAATGTCGCTTAGGGAATAGATCGTTTATCAAAGGCAATATTGAGGGTCATCAAGGGACTACGATCTTTTATTGAGGGTCTTTGCTAAAACGCCCATATTCGAGGGACATGACTATTTTCCGAGGCAACAAGTGGAATTATCCTAGGGGTTCATGTGTGTGAGTAGTGTGTTTGATTCCATGTATTTTGTCTTTTGAACTTTTGGTTATCTACTTGTTGTTTTTATCTTGCCATAAACCGAATTACTAACAATGTATGAAAGCAATAAAAATGCGGAAAATAAATCCTAAGCTATTACATCATTTCAGGGATGGGGATACATATTTACAAATGGGGATTGTAAGAATTTAAATCCTAATTATTTATTACAACCATATTGAATTGTACAATACAAAAAAAAAGGAAAGGATTTGTTTTAAAAAAAAAAGGGTTTTTTGGTCTTAATAAATTAAAAGAAAAATAACTAGTTAAACAAAAGAAATTTTTTTTTTATGTCTTTTGTGTATTAATAAAAATAATATTAATGCTAAAAATAATAAAAATAAGAAAGAAAAATAACGAAAACAGGGTCAGCATGTTACTGAAAACAAAAATGAGAGGGACCAGAAGTTTTGGTGCTAGGCATGTTGTACTTCAGAAAGAAACATTAGAGGAAACCAGAAGTTCTGGGTTGCTGTGCACTGAAGTCCTGAAAGAAACATTAGAGGAAACCAGAAGTTCTGGGTTGCTGCGCACTGAAGTTCTGAGTGTTAAAACAGTGAGAAAAGTCCTATAAATTTTGTGTTGTGTTTAAATAGTGAGAAAAATCCTAGAAGTTTTGTTTTACACTTCACCTCCTTCCTTACATTAGCAGAAGCATCTGTAACTTAATCAATTATTTACAACAAAAAAAAAACAGAAAAATAAAAGCACGACAGTTTATGGAAGTTCTATTCCTAATTCTGAGCCTAGTTTTCTTCAAGAAGTTCTGATCCATCATTTTTCTACTTGGGCAATAATATATAAAGTCTCAACACTATGATATCTACATTTTTAATGATGTTCTAGATGAAAGGCTCAAAATCAGGATGACTTACCTTGAATCTGAAGCGTGTGTTTGTGACCTGGGCTTCTACCTTCGAATGTTCTGGGGTTAGCAAGAAACGGAACATAAATGTTATGCTCTTTGATTCAAAGGGAAGAATAAAGGTATTGTTTTTAGAATTCTGGGTTTAAGAATGTTTGAATGTTTTCTTTTCCCTCTTTTTGTATTCAATAACTCTCTCTTTCCGAAAGCCATCCCCTTAGACGTGTGGTGGAACAACTTATTTGTAGATGAGTTTGCTGTGGTTTTGGGGGGAAAATAAATGGTATTTAAACCTTTTTGGCATACTGTTTCATTGCTTTTTAAATACAACATTTATGTGCTAATTTGGTGTAAATATGGGGTTTAAGAAAATGCAGGTGTGGACTGGATCAACAATAATTTGGAGTGTTGTGGCAGCTGGATGCAGGACTGTGTTATAGCAGTGCAGCAGACTGTTCAAAATGAGGTTTTGGGGCTTGGTGATGTTCTGATCGAAGAGTGGAAAGACCAGAGTGATATTCGAAGGGTGATGTTCTGATCGAAGAGTAGAACATAGTCTCCATATGCTGAAGAATGAGATTTGAAGAATCATGTTCTGATCTAAGAACATAACTTCCATATGTTCTGATCGAAGAGTCATGTTCTGAATCATTTTGCAAATTCTGATTACACTTGTGTGAAAACTGGCCCAGAACTTATGAAATTATCATATTTTCTTAACACTTAGAAAATTTTCTAAGTGTTTAGAAATTTGATTTTTTTCAAAGTGATTTCTGACTTTTGATTTCTTGATGAACCAATTTCCTGTCCTGATGAAATATGATTGTTGAAACTTGATTTTGACCCAAAAGTTAAAGTTTGACTTTTCAGTATGCTTTTGACCATTTTGCCCTTGTGAATGACTTTCTTGGAAAATTGTAATTCGAGACTTGAAACTTGACAGAAGCAAACCTGAGGGTCCAGGATGATCCTTTGAGAAATGAGAGGGAAAATTTTAGGGTACAACAGCTGCCCCTGTTCAATCTTCTTAAACATGAAGAGTTAGATTTGCGAGTCTGCCATTCGTGACTTGAAGGTAGAAGATGATTGAACACTAGAGTGCCCAGAAATTTGCACTTGATGATGTGGTGGTTGATTATGTAGGGAATAGGCTTACATATTCCATTTAGAGAGATGAAGAAGAGTTGTCAGAGATGGGCTTACAGATGCCTTCCAAGAGTGATTGTTGACAGAAATTAGACTAGGTCTAAGCTTGACTTCAACTGGGACAAGAATAAGAATAAAACTTTGGTTGATTTAAAACTGAACCTAGTAGAAGTCTTGAATAATCTTTAACTTGAAAGAATCTGGATAAATCTTTGGAGTGATTTGTCTGAGCCAGAGATAATGTCTTCAGGAAAGAATCGGGATAAACCGTTGAGAGATTTAAACTGAACCAGCAAAGGTCTTGAATGTTCTTTAACTGGAAAGAATCGGGATAAATATTTTGGAGCGATTCATCTGAACCAGAGAAAGTGTCTACTGGGAAGAAATCAGGATAAACCGTTGAGAGATTTAAACTGAATGGGCAGGGATCTGGAAAGAATCAGAACAAATCTTGGAGCGATTTATCTGAACCAGGGGAACTGTCTATGGGAAAGAATTAGGACAAACCATTGAGAGATTTAAACTGAACCAGCAGAGGTATGGAAAGAATCAAAATAAATCTTGGAGCAATTTATCTGAACCAGAGGAAATGTCTACGGGAAAGAATCAGGATAAACCGTTGAGAGATTTAAACTGAACCAACAGAGGTCTGGAAAGAATCAGGATAAATCTTGGAGCGATTTATATAAACCAAGGGAAATGTCTACGGGAAAGAATCAGGATAAACCATTGAGATATTTAAACTGAACTAGCAGAGGTCTTGAAAGAATCAGAACAAACCTTGGAGCGATTTATCTGAACTAGAGGAAATGTCTATGGGAAAGAATCAGGATAAACCATTGAGAGATTTAAACTGAACCAACAGAGGTCTTGAATATTCTTTAATTGGAATGAATCAGAATAAATCTTGGAGCGATTTATATGAACCAGAGGAAATGTCTACGGGAAGGAATCCAGATAAACTGTTGAGATATTTAAACTGAACCAGCAGATGTCTGGAAAGAATTAGAACAAATCTTGGAATGAATCCATGTGAAAATTCATCTGGGTAGGGTTGCTTCATGATGAGTCCGGGTGAAACTACATCTAGAAATGAGAAGGAACCTGGTAGGGTTACTTCAAATGGTCATGTAGATAGTTGCCCCAGTTTGTTTCAGGTTTTGATCTTCAATCATTCATTCACAGATAGTTGTCCTGTCTTGTTACAGGTATTAATCTGGGATTGTTGGAGATTATTGATGATAGTTATCTATTGTTCGACATTTCCTGAAAAGGTAAAGAGTCAGCTGCTTGCAATTCCATGACATATGAAATGCATGGCGCAATTATGTTTCTCAAAATAAATGAGATTGTATTGTATGCATTTATCATGTATGTAGATATGATGCACGTAATGTTGTCGGAGTGCAATTTTGTTTTGGAAAATAGATCCTTGACAGATGCTGGGGAGCCTTGGGAAGTTGAAACCTGGGTGGCTGTTGTGGATGAAAGGTACGCACACCTTTCCAGACTTTGCTTTTTTTAGAATGTTTCCGCTGGGAATTCCTGTTTTGTTATTTGATGAGAACTACGTTAGGGGGGTGTTGATTCTGCTTGAGAAAGACTCTATGGAGAGTGTTGATTCCTGCTTGGAGAAGAGAGTTTAGGAGTCTTAGTTGTCTATTTCTCTACTGGGGAGTTATCTCTTGATGGAAGAGAAAGGGAGTCAACAAGTTGTTGGGGACAAAGAAATTAATTGTTAGTTGGGTGTCTTCCAGGTTTTGCAGCAACTCACTGGGGGTTGTATAAAATTTTTACCAGAAAAGAGGAGTTATGGTCCCTTGATTTGTGATAGTCTGAGAGTCAAATTCAAGCTGGGGAATCTTACCATTTGTTGGGGAAATAAACCTTGTTGCCAATCTGCTGGGGAGGAGTTTTCTTTTAGAAGAACTCTTCGAGGATTCTTGAGATCAACTCAGTTGGGGAGAAATTTCCAAAGATTGAAACTCTGACTAGGGATCAACCTATGAAAAGGACTTTGTGGGAGATTTGTCAATGCCCCTAGTAGCAAGTGTTTGTAGTATTACTAGGAAATGTTTGCAGACCGAATGTAACTCTTTGTTGGAATTCACGTTTAATTCCCCAAGTGACTTAGATAAATACCTGCCCCTGGTTACTTGGCATTTCTTGGGAGATTTCTTGGAATCTTGCCTTGATTTCCCCAGATGTGTTGGACAGTGATCGTGTCATGCCCCCTTGTTTATAGGAGATCTATCACTGGAAGTGTCATCCCATTTGAAGTGAGTTTGTTCACTGAGATAGATTTCATTCACTGGATATTCGTTGTGTGAATTTTTATGTTGTCAAACAACTAGCTATATACAAACAGTGGTATTTAAAATAATGAAAAGTTTATGCTTGTCTTGAAGTTTTTAAAATGCATTTTAGTAAGTAAAGAGTTTTGTAAGATTATGAATTTCAACTTAGAATTTGGAGTAAGCCTTACAAGAGTCAGGATACCTTTTGTAACAGTATACTTTCGAACTAACCCATGCTTCAATTAGGACTTTTGAAGGGTTTTAGCGTGGCTTGGTTCATGGTTTAAGAAACAAAGGATAAGGCTCAAAGCTTATTTGTACCCGCCCATTCTTCGTAATGTTCTTCAGTCCTAAACTCGGTTAATTGTGCGTTTGAACTCCAATTGAGTCTGGAATAACGTTTTCATGATGGTTCAGACAAGTTAAGTTTGTCGGGAAGCAGACATTTTTTTTGCCATATTTTCCATGTTGTTGAGGATTTGTAATGACCTCTTTTTGATTTATTATCCCTGATTTTGCATGACTGTTCTTGTTTTGAGATTACAGTTAGCGGGATGCCCCAATTTTTCTTAGGTCTCCTTTGCAGGTTTTGCCTTAGTGGGCTTTTCTTTTGAGAGATAATGACTTCCTATGTGATAAGGAGCCATCATTGTCTTTTGATTCCAGAGGAAAGTTTTTTATATCACTCGTTGTATACGAAGTGAAAGTTTGCGACTGACGCACACTTGAATCAACTGAGAGACTACCCTGCCCCAGGTTTTGATTAAAGGTCTCAATTTGTGTAAAAAGGAAACTCCTACTTCTTAGGCTCAAGGGGGTTGACTAAGTATTATCTTCCTTATAACTCCAGTGTTTAGGAATTGAAACAAATGCATGTACATCGTCAGCAAGGTCTGTCCAAAAGCATATTGTATGAGATTATGGCATCGTTTTCGTCATCCTCTCTCTAAAGGCTTGCAACTTTTAAAACAAGAGTTGAATATCATAAAGGGAGTAAAAGGCATAATTTAATTAGGGTGAAAATGAATTAATTAATTCAAGGAAAACATAATTAATGCATTAATGAAAATGATCAAAGTCTGACATACAGATAAGTGTTTAAGTAAACAAAGAAATTACAACTCAAAATTCGAATAAACAGAAAATTTCCTGGCCCAGATCATCACTTCATATGGATGCCCTTGAGGGGTGATAGAAGAGTTCTAGTTGATCGTCTTGTGTAAATTCCAAAATTCCTTCATCGATTAGGTCCTGAATCCTGTTCTTCAGAGCCCAACAATTGTTCATATCATGCCCAGAACCATCAGAATGGTATGCACGCCTCTCATTCGGATGGTAACTAGGAGCAGCAATATTAGGATTCTGAGGAGGAGCCTTTAATGTAATTAGCTCTGCCTTCAACATGTTTTGTAGCACCTGAGCTAGCGACATGCCGATCCTGATAAATCTGGCCCACCAGTTGTCCCATCATCTGGATCTTCATTGCTTCCATTTCAGTTTGTATCTGTTCCAACTGGTCATCCTTGTTGTCTTAAGGATTCCCCATGATCATGCCCCTAGTGAGGACTGTTTTCACCTCTTCTTGTCCCTTGAACAGGTTCAAAAACATTTCCTGAAGTTGAGTGTTTTGAGTCTGAATATCTTTGATAGTCTGTTCTAGAGCCATCTCTGTTGAAATAAACAGTAAGCAGATGAGAGATCTGGGTGGAAAAGCCTGTCATGATATGATGCATGGCATGTGGATCCAATGTTTTTAAGGACTTAGAAAATTTAAAGTTGTGTTAAACAAAGAAAGGAGCAAACATCAATTATATTAATAAGTTTAAATTGATTACAACTGTGCCCCTTGGGCTTACAATGGAGGAAATAAAGTAAAATAAACTCCTAAGACAAGAAGGTCGAACACATTCTCTTTGGCGCGATGTAGGCGTTCAAATTTCGCTCCTCATGAAGCTGTCTCGTAAGCTTTAGGACCTTCTTTTCACTCGCGTAGAACTGGGCCTCGAAAGTGTCTTGTTCTTCCTTAAGCTGGATCCAAGCTCTTTGTAAGTCTTCAAGAGAAGTAGGCATGGTAGGGTGAGAGATAACACAAGGAATATCTCCTTCAACTAATGGCTCCATGATGATAGGCAAAGTGGAAGGGTATGTCATACCGAGTCTTTGAGCACGAGTTTGTACCCACTTAAGATAAGGCTCCAAAGGAATGGAGTTCTTACGCCTCAATGTCTTTCTATCCATTTTGTTTACCATCCTCCAAGCTCGTATAAATCTCTGACGGTAGCCTTGATTGTCACTCTCGTAGTCGAACACCAAACCTTGGATGAGTACATCGTGAGGACCATCCCTTTGTGCATAGTCAAAATGTCGTAATTCAAGAGAAGGGTTATAGGTGATACCTCCCCAAATTCCGAGAAAAGGGACATTAGGGAATTCCCCACAACGGTCAATGATAGTAGTATCCTCCAAGGATCAAGAACACCAATAAATGTTAGAGTGTGTGAGGGACATCATCCTTTGAGACCGTGTTAATCCTTTCTCGTTCTTCAATGTTGATCGAGGTAAATGTGAAGTAAACCACTTAGCGAGTAGAGGAATGCAACACAAGAGAGTGCCTCTTTTCTTCATTGTGCGAGTGTGGAAACAATGTAAAATATCTCCAAGAAAAGTAGGTATAGGATTATGAGAGAGGAAGACCTTGATGGCATTCACATCTATGAATTGGTCCGGATTGGGAAATAGAACCAAACCATAGATTAGAAGAGCCAAGACATCTTCAAAGGCTTGGAAATCCATGTCTTCCCAGAACGAACGAGCCTTCTCTAACAGAAACTTGGCTAGGAAACCCTTAACTCTGATTCTTGTCTCCCAATTTGCTATGATGTCGGCTCTCTTCAGATGTAGGGATTCAACAATGACTTTAGGCTTTGGAGTCCCTTCTAAACCCATGAATGGTAATTGGTCAAGCACGGGCACTCCTAACAGTTGAGAGAACTCCTCTAGCGTGGGGACCAACTGATAGTCAGGAAAGGTGAAGCAATGATACATGGGATCAAAGAATTGGAAGAGCACACACATCATTTCTTCTTGGAATTTGGAGGTAGCCAAGCTGAGAAGTCGACCATATTTCTCGATGAAGGGAGAATCTCCTGGCACCCTTGATGCTAACTCTTGGAGTTGAGGGTGTGCTTTCACAAAGCTGATCCAGATGGTATTCCTTCGGACGGGATTCATGGCCTACAAAACAAAGAAAAGATAAACTCCTAAATCCTTGAAATGGTTAGTGAGAATTCTTATTATGTTATGATGTTTATGAGGTTATGTACAAGCTTGCAAAGCAAGCAAGTTGTTATGTACACACAAAACAGATAAGTCCTCAGGTTTAGGGTTGCGTGGAGTTTGTAGGTTAGTACCCTCTTAAAGTTTAGTTGGCTCAACCTGTCCTAGAAAGTAACCGGGTTCTAGGGGATCTCAATATCACTGAACTTTCTTTTAGGCATTATCTCAGCACAATCAATCTTTTCTTGTGGCCGAGATATCCCAAAAGTCCAATCTCAATGAGTGTAATATCGAGTATCAACCAATTTTCAGCTTTCCACCGGAACCGGCTATCTCACCACTTCCTAATGTCCAAGTTGTTCAATTAAGGTTCTATGGTCATGTAGTGCTTCATGACACTGCTCAGCGGCCCCTTATTCTCCTTGAAAAGATTGATTGTGCTGAGACAATGCCTAAAAGAAAGGTCAGTGATTAGATTGATTGGTGTCGTTCGAACTTGACAGTTGATACTGAGGTCTGGTCGCAAGGTGATCCAACGGGACATAGTGATACGTTTTACATCCCTAAGGTTTTCCTAGACTTCCCTTTCGGGTTTTCAGTCCACCGGGATACCCTTTTTTGCCCAAGCCGCCTTTTCAGGTTTTTGACTTGTCGGGTGTATAGATTTTTTAGTTTTCATTCCTTACTTTTTCCCAAACCCTTTTGGTTCATCGAGAAGCCCTTATTTTTTCCTTGTCCAATCAACCTAGCGGGTCTCTTATCATGCGTAGTATCTTTTCACTATGTCCGCATTGACAGGGTGATGAAGGTCATCACCGTCCATGGTGGTTAGAATCATGGCTCCACCCGAGAAAATGTTTTTAATCAAAAATGGCCCTTCGTAGGTGGGAGTCCATTTTCCCCTAGGATCACCTTGCGGCAGTATGATGCGTTTGATCATTAAATCCCTGACTTGATATTCTTGACGTTTGACTTTTTTATTGAAAGCCTTGATCATCCGTTTTTGATACATTTGACCATGACAGACAACAGTAAGTCTCTTCTCATTGATCAGATTTAGTTGATCAAGTCGAGTCTGGATCCAGTCGTCTTTGTTCAAACCCGCATCCTTCATAACTCTTAGAGAAGGAATCTGGACCTCAATGGGTAGGACTGCCTCCATGCCATATACCAGAGAGTAGGGCGTTGCCCCTGTTGACGTCTGTTCTGAGGTACAGTACCCATGAAGAGCGAATGGTAACATCTCATGCCAGTCTTTGTATGTCACTGTCATCTTCTGTATAATCTTCTTGATGTTCTTGTTAGCCGCTTCAACATCACCATTCATCTTCGGCCGGTAGGGAGAAGAGTTATGATGCTATATCTTGAATGGCTTACAGAACTTGGTAATCATCATGTTATTGAGATTCATACCATTGTCAGTGATAATTCTCTCAGTCACACCATACCAACAAATCAGGTTATGCCTGATGAACCGCGCTACAACGTTCTTGGTCACAGTAGCAAAAGAGGCCGCCTCAACCCATTTTGTGAAGTAATCAATGGCCATCAGGATGAAGCGATGCCCATTGGAAGTGGTATGCCTGATTTCTTCGATCATGTCAATGCCCCACATTATAAAAGGCCAGGGAGCCTTCAAGACATTTAAAGGAACCAGAGGCACATGCATCTTATCAGCATAAATTTGGCACTTATGACAAGTTCGGGAGTGGTGATAACAATCTGCTTCCATATTGGACCAATAGTATCCTGCTAGTAGGATCTTCTTAGTCATGACATGTCCACTTGAATGGGTTCCAAAGTTACCTTCATGTAAATCTGTCATAATCCTCTCTTCTTCGCTCTTGTCTACACACTGCAGTAAGGAAGAGTCATGATTGTGCTTGTAGAGGATTCCATTACTGAGGAAGAATTTCTGGCGAACCTTCTCAGAAACTTCTTATTGGTAACAGATGATCCTTCGGGATACTCTTGAGCCTCGAGATACCTTTTTACTTTGTGAAACCAAGGTTTATATGCTACCTCTTCGGTATCAATCTCGCAGCAGTGTGCTGGTTCATCCAACCTTTCAATGGTGATTCAGGGAGCTTCGTTGTCCCACCTGACTTTAAACATAGAAGACATGGTAGCTAGCGCGTCTACTAACTGATTCTCCTATCGTGGGAAATGTTAAAAGGTTACCTCCTCAAAGTGTGGGAGCAATGTCAATACGTGCTCTTCGTACGGGATGAGATTCAGATGCTTCGTATCCCATTCGCTTTTGATCTGACTTGTCACCAAGGTTGAATCCCAGAAGACATTTAAGAACTTGATCCTGAGGTCGATAGCGGCTTTGAGACCCATGATGCAGGATTCATACTCTGCCATGTTGTTAGTGCAGTTGAAACATATTCGGGAAGTGAAAGGAGTATGACAGCCCTCAGGAGATATGATTATGGCGCCAATGCCATTATCGAGTGTGTTCGAAGATCAGTCAAACACCATAGTCCATTGGGATCCTTCCTCAGGTACTTCATTCGGTCCAGGTTCTTTGTAGTTAGTCACTAGCATAATATTCTTGTCCGGGAACTCGAAATTCATGGACTGGTAGTCATCCATGGCCTGATGAGCCAAATGATCAGCCAATACACTTCCCTTGATTGCTTTCTGGGTTATATATTGTATATCGTATTCAGTTAAGATCATCTACCATCTCGCTATTCTTCCGGAGAGTGCGGGCTTCTCGAAGATGTATTTGATTGGATCCATCTTAAATATCAACAGAGTATTGTGGGTCAGCATATACTGTCTTAGTCGGTGAGGAGCCCATGCCAAAGCGCAGCAAGTTTTATCGAGCAGTGAGTATCTTGTCTCACAGTCGGTAAACTTTTTGCTAAGGTAGTATATTGTGTGCTCTTTTCGACCAGACTCGTCATGCTTCCCCAACACACACACCCATTTAATTGTCTAGAACTCTTAAGTATAATATCAAAGGTCTTCCTTCAACCGGAGGCATCAAAATTAGTGGCTCTTGAAGATATTCTTTGATCTTTTCGAAAGCTTCCTGGAATTCGTCATTCCACTCTACCACTTGATCTTTCTTCAAAAGCTTGAAGATGGGCTCACAAGTAGCAGTGAGATGTGAAATGAACCTGGCGATATAATTCAAGCGTCCCAAGAAACCTCTAACTTCCTTCTCGGTACAGGGAGCCGACATCCCTTGTATGGCCTTTACCTTTGCGGGGTCTACCTGAATACCTTTGCCACTGATGATGAAACCCAGAAGCTTACAAGACCTTACCCCGAAGGTGCACTTGTTCGGATTCAACCTCAGCTTGTATGTCTTCAACATGTTAAACAACTTTTGTAGATGATCAAGGTGTTACTCTTTGATTTGAGACCTCGATATCATGTCATCAACATAAACCTCGATCTCGTGGAACAAGGCAACCATGGCTCGCTGATAAGTTGCCCCAGCATTCTTCAACCCAAAAGGCATCACCTTGTAACAGAAGGTGCCCCACTGTGTGACGAAGGTTGTCTTCTACATGTCTTCAGGAGCCATCTTGATCTGGTTGTAGCCAGAGAAACTATCCATGAAGGAGAAGACTTTGTGTTGCACGGTGTTGTTAACCAGAACATCGATGTGGGGGAGCGGGAAGTCATCCATGGGGCTTTCCCTGTTCAAGTCTCTATAGTCTACACACATACGTACCTTATCGTCCTTCTTTGGCACTAGAACGACGTTAGCAACCCACTGCGGATAGGAGGTGACAACTAGGAACCCTGTGTTGAACTACTTTATAACCTCTGCCTTGATTTTCTCTGACATTTCGGAGCACATACGGCGGACCTTCTGTTTAACTGGAAGAAAATCTTCTTTAGTCGGAAGATGGTGTACCACAATATCAGTGTCTAAACCAGGCATGTCTTCATATGACCAGGCGAAGATCTCAACATAGTCGTGCAACATCTATATCAATCACTGTTTGATCTTAGTCTCCAGATTTGCGTCGATCTTGACTTCTTTTCTATCTATCTTTGTGCCCAAGTTTATCGTCTCAACTGGCTCTTTGTGAGGCTGTATAACCCTTTCTTCCTGCTGTAACAGTCTAGCAAGTTCTCCAGGCACCTCACAATCGTCCTCACCTTCGTCCTCGGCTTGGTTGATCGGATTTTCGAAGTCATAACTGGCACTAGCAAAACTGTTATCAATGGGATCTAGAGTGGATATGTATCTGCAGTTTGATATGTGAGTGTGTGTAAGAGCATAGCTGTTTTGATAAAGTAAAAACAGAACAGAAAAACAGAGAGCGCAACATTTGTATGCAAGGAACGTCCAATGTTTTATTGATGATATATGAAATGACATATAATAACCCTCACAGATAGGACCATTATGCCTTGGGTAAGACACAAGGCCATAAAGTTTAAATTGTTTATTACAAACTTGGAAAACAAGTAAGACAATTACTACGGAATAAAAGAAACTGGTATAAAATCTCTGGTCGTCCAATTACTCGGTCCGCCGTTGGTAGTCGGGTAGATCCAGTTGTCAATATCAGAGCTTTCCTCACTGTCTTCAATAGAATTGACCCCACGATTGTTGATGCGTAGGGGAGGTCCTCCAGCTCGAGTGCGTCGAACAGCCCTTTGAGCTCCTAAAGTAAAGCCCAAACCAAATTTGTCAGTTTTGTGAGTAAAATCAGGGAGCTGTCCCCAGTTGGTACACCCACCTTCTTCGACCACTGCTTTAGCATCCTTGAGAGAAGCCATCTTCAAAGGAGGTTTGGTGCTAGTGGTAGTCTCGATTTACGCCAAAATCTGGGGAACCTCTTCAAAGTTTTGACAAGGAGTCTCTATGAATTCCCCGTCCATCTCCACATACCTGAAGGAGTTCAGGTGGCTCACCATATACTCCTCTTCGCCATGCACAGTGACAATCTTCCGCTTCACCGGATATTTCAGCATTTGGTGCAGTGTAGAAGTAACGGCCCCAGCTTCATGGATTCAAGGACGACCCACCAAACAAGAGTACGATGGCCTTATGTCCATCACGTTGAAGGTGGACCCAAAGGTCTGAGAGCCTACTTTGACAGGGATGTCCACCTCCCCATGCACCATTCTCTTGGACCCGTCAAAATCCCTTACCACAATGTTACTAGGCTTTAAGGTCAAGCCTTCACAATCCAGCCGATCAAGAGCCTTCTTAGGCAGAACATTTAGTGAAGACCCAGTATCCACCAGCACATGAGCCATAGTGGTGCCCCTGCATTCGATCGAGACATGCAGAGCATCATTATGCTTCCTCCCTTTCGGTGTTAAGCCGACATCTGAAAAACCCAGCCCATTGTCAGTAGTCAAGCTGGCCATACAGTCTTTGAATTAATCGGCTGAGGTTTCTTGCGGTACATGCGCGGTCTTTAGGAATGCAATCAAAGCCTTTGCATAGGCCTCATAACATAACAGCAAAGATAACATCAATATCTTTGAGGGGTTCTACCCCAACTGCTCGACCACATTGTAGTTTCTCTTCTTGATTATTTTTAAGATTTCCTCTATCTCTTGCTTAGAGGATTCCACAACAACCTTTCTAGGTGCCTCCGTTCGGGCAGGCTCACTTATAGCTTCTTTGCCTCGAGTCCCAGATGACTCATCGGCAGGGGTAACAACTGGAATAAGAATGGGAGTAGTAGCTGAAGTACTAGCAGGAACAGTAAATGGAATAACAACAGGCTTATTGATAGTCGTCGGGGAGATCTCGGGAGAGAAAACCCTTCCACTTCTGGTAATCTTGCTGGTCCCGACAATGTTACTGACATCGCGATCAGCCTCTTCATTCTTCAAATCCTGTTTAACACCATGATAGTAAACATCGGCGCCATAATGCCAAGAGACAGCTTTGTCTGAGGCGTATGGGATAGGACCAAGAAAAGTGATTATTAACGGGGAGATTCTTGGAGCAGGTGTAATCCTAACAGGTCTTTTAGAGGAGGCCTTGGAAGTATTGGTGGAAATGGTTATAATGGCAATATCTTCAAACGGAACAGTCAGAATCAAAGTCTTTTCGAACAAAATTTCTCTGCCGTCCATCAGGAGTTGAACACCTGCTTTCAACAAATAGCAACCAGAGGGCAGAGATGAACACATGTGGCAACCTTCACCATAGCCCGGAAATAAACCGGGCAACAAAAAATTCTTCTTAACAGTCATAAGAGGAGTAGAAACTTCATCAACATAGGTAACGAACAAATCAGTATCAATGGCATTAACTCCACGGTTGTGCTTAGGAATGGGAGCAGTTATGACATTGGGATTCTCCGGAGCATCAAACTCAATCTCCTTGGCTTTAATCAGATCTTGTACTTTGTTTATCAGAGCCCACTAATCATTTGTATCGTGGCCAGGACTCTCAGAATGGTAAGCACATCGAGCGTTTGGATTGTACCGAGGAGATGTGGTGTTAGGATTCTTGGGAGCCTCTTTCAAGTTTTCCAAGTTGGATCTTAGCAGATGGGGTAGAACCTCAGTCAATGTCATGTTAATCTGGGTAAACTGCCTTTGTGGTGTTTCTACCCTTTGTTGATTGTTGCATTGTGGTGTAGCCGTAGGCCTAGGTATCATCACGGCACTTACCGTTGGACGGTGTTCATCTCTGCTCTGACCTCTTGGGCTATAGATAGCACTGACTTCTTTCTTACCTGCGAAAGGCTTCTTTACTAAGCTCGAAGATGTGTCTTTCTGTATTTTGCCACTCCAGATCCCAACTTCTACCCCCTCTCGTGTTAATATCAGCTCGGTGAAACCAGCTGATGAGCTAACAATCCAATGATTGAAGAATGGACCAGACAGCGTCTCAAGAAACATGTCAACCAACTCCCTATCAGAAAAAGGGGGTTGGACTCTCCAAGCCAGATCTCTCCATTTTTACGCATAGTCCATAAAGCCTTCACCTGCACCCTTGGACATACTCTGGAGTTGAGTACGAGTAGGGGAAAGGTCAGCATTATATTGATACTGCTTATAAAAAGTAGCAGCCAAATCCTCCCAGATTCGGACATTGGTTCCCTCCAGTTGATAGAACCATTCAAGCTGAGTCCCTGACAGTCTGTCTTGAAAGAAGTGAACCCACAAGTTCCTATCAGCAGTGTGAGGCTGAATCTTCCTCACATAGGAACATAGATGAAGCTTGGGACAAGACACCCCATCATACTTTGCAAAAACTGGAGCTTTAAACGTTTGTGGGATGACTACCCCAGACACCAACCGCAGCTCTTCAAAATCCAGCCATGGTATCCTCTAGATCTCCATAGCCCTCAACCAATCCTCTAACTGCTTGTATCTATCCTCAGTGGGAGGATAATTCTCATCATTATAGTCTGTATCATTGTCATAAACTTCAGGGCTAGGGTCCTTCTCCCTTGTCTCCCTCTCTTGATTCTCCCCTTCTTTAGACGAGGAGGTTAGATTGACTGGTTGCTTTAACGCCCCCCCGAACCTTCTTCCCAGATTCAGAACACCAGAGACCTTCTTCTTCTTCTTCTTCTTCTTCTTCTTCTTTTCCTTCAGGATGAGGGCCTTCAGATCTTCCTGCCCTTTTGCCAAAGTTATTAACATCTGTTGAAATTGGTAATTTTGTGCCTGAAGATCTTTGATGCTTTGTTCCAAAGACATTTTTGCTGAAATAAACAGCGAAGAAGATGAGAAACCTGTAATGGTACCTGTTTATGCAATGTCATGGATGGTATGCGTATGCAATGATTTCAAGGACTTGTAAAGGCTCAAATTTGTTTAACCAAAAAGAAACACACATTAATTGTATTAATAAGTTCAGACTGTTACAAAGAATTCCCTTTAGGCTTACAATCAAACAAACAACACTTAAAACAAAAAGAAAACTAGGTCTCCTAAGAGCGCGTCCTCTTTGGTGCAATATAGGCGTTTATATTTCTTTCTTCATGAAGTAGCCTAGTGAGCTCCAGGACCTTCTTCTAACTGGCATAGAATTGAGCTTCGAACGTATCCCGCTCCTCTTTAAGTTGAACCCATGATTTCTGTAACTCCTCATGATCAGTTGGCATGTCAGGATGATGAACAAGATAAGGAGTGTCTCCTTTAGCAACTTGTTCCACAATTATTGGTAGGACAACAGGGTAAGGCATCATAAAGCTTTGGGCACGAGCTCGTACCCATCGGAGATAAGGCTCAAGAGGGATGGAATTCTTGTGCCCCAGTGTCTTATTATCAATTTTATGTACCATGCCCTAAGCTCTCACGAACCTTTTACGGTAACCCTGAGCATCATTCTCATAGTTGAAGGCGATTCCTTAGATAAGTGTATCATGAGGACCATCCCTTCTCGTATAACCAAACTACCGCAATGCCAAACAAGGTTTATGAGTGATTCCTCCCCTAATTCCTAAGAGAGGGACATTAGGGAATTCACCATAGCGATCGATGAGGATAACATCTTCTGAGGACCGTAAACACTAATGAATGTCTGAATGTGTAAGGGACATCAGCCTATGAGACCATTTTATACCCTGCTCATTCTTCAAAATAGACCTGGGTAGGTGTGAAAAAACCACCTAGCCAATAGAGGAGTGCAACACATGAGGGTCCCACTTCTCTTTAGAGTACGAGCATACAGAGAGTGTAGAACATCCCCAAGTAATGTAGGTACCGGATTATGAGACAGAAACACCTTAATAGTATTCACATCTACGAGTTGGTCCACATTAGGGAAAAGTACCATCCCGTAGATCAGGAGTGCCAATACCTCTTTGAAAGCTTGTAAATCCAGGGTATCCCAAAAATAGTAAGCCTTCTCGAATAGAAGTTTAATCGGGATTCCTTAGACACTTCCCCTAGTTTCCCAGTTTGTCACTACATCAGACCGTTGTAAGGATAGAGCTCGAGCAATCTCTTCAGGCTTTGGTTGTTCTTCCATACCGTTGAAAGGTAACTGATCAAGAATAGGTACCCCCAATAACTGAGAAAATTCCTCCATAGTAGGCACTAGCTGGTAATCCGGGAAGGTGAAGCAATGGTGCAAAGGATCGAAGAACTGAAATATCACTTTTAATAATTCTTCATCAGGTTTTGAAGTGACCAAGTTGAGCAACCGACCATGTTTCTCAGTGAAGGGTGAGCTTTCAGGAATCCTTAATGCCAAGTCCTTTAGTTGGAGAGTTACTTTCACAAGGTTAATCTGGATAGTGTCCCTACGGGCAGATGCCATGTCCTACAAAACAAAGCAAAGATGAGCCCTAGAAAAATCCTTGAAATGGTTAGTATGATATGCCATGCTTATGATGTCATGATTATGCTTAAAAAAATCACATGTACAGTAAGCAACAAACAAGTCACACCAAGTCCTTAGGTTTAAGGCCTGCATGAGTTTTAAGGTCATACCCTCTTGAAGCTGGATTGGTTCAACCTATCTAATAAATAGTAACCGGGTTCTAAGGGATCTTAATATCACCGATCTTTCCCGCAAGCTTCATTCAATAGGCAATTGACTCGCAACCAAACAAAACTCAAGAGTCAAACCTCAATGAGTGTAGCATCGAGTATCTGTCGACCTTGGGAATACACCAAAGCCGACCAACTCGCTACTTCCTACTGTCCAAGTTGTGAAATTAAAGGTTCTAAGGTCAGTTGATGCTTTATGACACCATGCGGCGGCCCCGTACTCTCCCTGATTGACTCAAGGGTTACCGGTACCAACCAAACTGCCACATAAACGTAGCTACTGCTTCAACCGTGTCAGTATACCCCACACAATTCCCTCACAGTTTATTGCTACTTACCTAAAAGGTGTCCCCAGATCCGGTATAGGATCTACATAACCCCAACAAAACCCTTGAATATAAAGCAAGCATAGCAAAACAAGAAAGCAATTTTTAGAAATGACCTAGATCCTAAGGTATACCCACTTATTAAATCCCCAGCAGAGTCGCCAGTTCTGTGATACGGTGACAGAATTGACTGTTAATACTGGTTTGTGTTTTTTGTTTGCAAATGTCACGGAAAGCAAGAGTCGCCACCGACTTTTATTTCATCCAACAAAGGAAAGGGAAAAGAACAGAAAAAACCTTTTTTTTCGAGAGTTTTTGAGTACGAGGGGTAGATTATGGAAAGGGAAGGTGTTATCACCCTTTCCATCCATGGTTTTCCATGGGCTCTTAGGTACTTGCTCATTTTGAAATTGCTTGTGTGTGTTTGTTTTGAAAAGTTTTGCTTACTTCGTGATAACCCTTGTATCTGTCCTCAAGAGTGTGACGAAGTTGTTTTGAAAACTGTTTTGAAAAGTGTTTGTATGAAAGAGTTTTTGTTTTGAGCAAGTACTTAAGAGTTTTCTGCCTACTCGAAAAAATATTTTTCATTTTCTCGTTTCCTTTAGACAGCGCTATCCTACTATTAGTGAGTAGGTAGCCCTATCGTTGGATGTTGAGGGACTATCGAAAGGGATGCTATGGTCATCGAAGGCAACATGTAAAGATATCTTAGCATTTTAAGGGATTGTAATCATATAGGCAACATTGAGGGACAAGATCATTTCTCGTAGGCAAGTCGAGGGACATTAGGGACCATGATCTTTATGATGAATTTAGAGTTAAGGGTCTTTTCTAAGACATCCCTACGTTCGAGGGACATGACCATTATTTCTGAGGCAACCAAGTGAGGCAAAACCCTAGGAGTGAGCATGTGCAAGTGTTTGATTTCAGTTTCATTTATCTTGCACATTTAGGATTATCTATCGTTTTAAGTTGTTATCTTACCGTTCAATCCTATTATCCATGCATCTAGGCAGTTTATAATTGTGGAAAGTAAAGTGCGAGAAATTAAAACCCTAGCTATTACAAGGTTTTGGGGAGGGGGATTACATAATAAAAAACTGGGGAATATAATAAATGCAAAATAGTAAACTTAATTAACTATTACAAAATTGGAGCAGTTATAATAATTAATCAAATAATGGAAACAAGACGCGCGCGAGTAAATCAAACGGGGAATTAACGTCAAGTTTAGAAACAATTAATTTGCGAATAAAGAAAAGATATTTTTTTGGATTTTTGTGAAAAGTAATAATTAACTTTTCAAATTAACCTAATTTCTATTAAATTCTAATTATGAAAAAAAAAGGTATTTAAGTTAACCTAATTTCTATTAAATTTTAATTATGAAAAAAAAGTATTTAAGTTAACCTAATTTCTATTAAATTTTAAAGACAAATAAAGTATTTAAGTTAACCTAATTAAACTAATTAATTAATGCAAATAAATATTATATATAAAAAAACTAAACCTAATATTTTTTTTGTAATTTTCTGATTTTATGATTTAATAAAAAAATGATTTCGTAAAAAAAACTATTAAGACAAAATAATTAAATAAAAGAAATTAAAAGAGAATTAAAATTGGGCCAGGTGTTGTTGAGTGATTTGGGGGTGTGCTGCCTGAATGTGCAAAGGCCCAGTTTGTTGGCCCAAATGTCCTGCGTCTGATCCCATGGGATTTCCTTCTGATGGTTCATGGTGGACCCTCAAGGCTGGGGTGTTGGATCTACATGATGATGGATCCCAAGGATGAGATCTGAGGGTGTATGGTGGACACCGGATGCTGAAGCATATAGCACCTGCAAAGTATTTGAAAGAAAAATAACAAATGTTGGAGGAAGGGGTCGAACCCCTGACCTCTCATATACAACTCCTTATCAACCTTCCTGCACGCCACTGGGCCATTTGGCTTTTTGTTAACATAAATAAACAACATATAATATAATAAAAATGCATTATGCCCAGGACAAAAACGCGCCAACATTCAAATAGTCCAATGGGACGTTGCCACGCGGTCTTCTTCTTCCTCAGCACCATCGTATTAGGTAAAGGCTTTTACCTACGGTTCAATGGCTGTAACTAAAACCTGTTCATCTCAAAAAAATCTCAAATAAACAAGATAAATGAAATCCAAGTATACTAATCAACCAGGCTTGATCTCGTGAGCATGATGGTGCCCATATTTGGCCCTGATTTTACATGTATAACAAAAGGCCTAAAATGCAAGCATAAACCCTAATAATGACAATTGTCCATATATGCATCAAAACTTATAATTAATCATACCAATACGTTCCAGATGATAATATAGACATGAAGGTATGCTTAAAAAATGTTAACCATGCACAAATAATCAAAATTGAATTCAAGAAATATGGCAAACCGTGAGAGACGTGGAGGCTGATTTTGGGCGTCTTAATGCGTGCAAATGGTTGGAAAAGCTTTTGAAGGTGTCCAGGAATGTGTTTCAATCCTTAAATCTCCTTGAGGATGGCTGTAGTATAGAATCCGGTTTGAGATTTTTGACAAAAAGTTGCAACTTGTCCTTGCTGTTTCACACAATCAACCCTTGTTCTTGTGTATTGGAATTGTTGTGTATATGTAGTAGACTGAATTAGGTCAACAAAAAGCATTCATATCTTTGCAAATTATCAAGATTTGATTTGATTTCCTCTTTGCATTATTTCTTTCTAAATCAATCCAAAGCATACCATTCTCATCCCAATCACCCTTGGCACGATTTGATTTTGTTTGACAGCATAATTGGATTGTGATTCTATTCAAAATCAGATCAAAAACAAATCTTTACTAATTTATATCATTTATTTGATTTAATTTGATTTTTAAATGATTAAAATCAAAATAAATTAAATAAATAAAGCCAATAATATATGAGAGGGTGTTTGGGTTGTGGACCATGTTAGAAGTAATATGCAAGCATAAAAAGCTAGGCCCATTTGACAAAAAAATGCAATTTTGGGTATTGTTGACTTTTGATAATTTTCCAAAAATGGCCAACTTTGACAATGAATATCTCCTTCAATTTTGACCCTAAGAGGATGTTCTTGTACTTTTTAGAAAGCTTGAGATGTCCCCTAAACAATCCTTTTGGTTTCATTTAAATTGTATCTTCCATGTTCATGTAAGAAGCTTTGACCAAAAAGGTGCTTTTGTTGACTTTTTGAAATGACCTGTAATGTATGAATTCATATCTTTTCATGAGGGAATTTGTTGAACTTGAGGGATGAAGATGGGTTGTAGGGAATTGAATTATCTTCAAAATGAGCCTTAGATGAGAAATGTCTGATAAAGTATGAGAAAGTTATGCTTGGTCAAAGTTTGGTTGACTTTTCTTGAGAAACTCTAATTTAGCTACTTTTGAGTTTTGATGAATTAGGAGCATTCCTTGGGGAATCATGATCAACCCTTGATCAAATGATGGATATCACTTCAAAGTGTTGATGTTGACCAAAAATCTTGAAGTTTTACTGCATGTGGGCCACAATTGACTTTTGACCTAATATAGTTGATTTTTAGGCATTTGAGCAGTTGACTAAGCAAACTTCTTGTGAAAATCATGAAACTTGGCATGGATGGTCTTGAGAGCATATTAGGACTTTGGAGAGCATATGAGGCCTTTGGAGCTCACCCATCTTGATGAAAATTGAAACCCTAGTTTGAGGTTCATTGTCTTATGAAAGCATTTGCCTGATCAATCCTTGGGCATCCTTGGGCAAGTTGAGGATTTCAATGAACATATGTTGAGTAAAATGGGAGGGAAAATTTTGGGGTACAACAGGTAGGTTATGAAAAGGGAAGATGTTAGCGCCCTTTTTATCACTAGTTATCTACGGGCTCTTAGTTGCTTGCTAGATCACTTGCTTTTGTTTGAAAAATGTGCTTGTGGTGTGGGTTTTGAAAGTATTTTGAAAACGTATTTGTAATGGTTTTCGTTTCTATAAGAACGCGTACAAAGTGTTGTTTGGAAAATAGTTCAAGGAAGTGTTTGTGGAATGTATTTTTTAAAGCGATTTTGAAAAGGTGTCTTTGTAATGATTCTCGTTTCTATAAGAACGCGTACAAAGTGTTTGTCTTTTGAAAATGTTTCAAAATGAAAGTGTTGGTGTATAAAATGTTTTTGTTGTGAGCAAGCGAGCAACTAGGAGCAACCTACCTACTCAAAAGGTCTTAAATGTTATTTTCCTCCTCTTTTAGATGTTGCTATCTTACCATTAATTTGGTAAGAAGCCCCATCATTGGATGTGAAGGGACGGGTGTAGGATGTTTGTATAGTCCTAGAAGGCAACCTATGGGACGTTTTAGCAATGTCGCTTAGGGACTAGATCGTTTATCAAAGGCAACATTGAGAGTCATCGAGGGACTACGATCTTTTATTGAGGGTCTTTGCTAAAATGCCCATATTCGAGGGACATCACTATTTTTCCGAGGAAACAAGTGGAATTATCCTAGGGGTGCATGTGTGTCAGTAGTGTGTTTGATTGCATGTATTTTGTCTTTTGAACTTTTGGTTATATACTTGTTATTTTTATCTTGCCATACACCCTAATTACTAACAATGTATGAAAGCAATAAAAATGCTGAAAATAAATCCTAAGCTATTACATCATTTCAGGGATGGGGATACATATTTACAAATGGGGATTGCAAGAATTTAAATCCTAATTATCTATTACAACCATATTGAATTGTACAATACAAAAAAAAGGAAAGGATTTGTTTTTTTTAAAAAGGGGTTTTTTTGGTCTTAATAAATTAAAAGAAAAATAATTAGTTAATCAAAAGAAAATATTTTTTATGTCTTTTTTATATTAATAAAAATAGTATTAATTCTAAAAATAATAAAAATAAGAAAGAAAAGGAAAAATAACGAAAACAAGATCAACATGTTGTTGAAAACAAAAATGAGAGGAACCGGAAGTTCTGGTGCTAAGCACGCTGTAGTTCAGAAAGAAATATTAGAGGAAACGAGAAGTTCTGGGTTGCTGCGAGCTAAAGTCCTGAAAGAAATGTTAGAGGAAACCAGAAGTTCAGGGTTGTTGCACGCTGAAGTTCTGAGTGTTAAAACAGTGAGAAAAGTCCTAGAAGTTCCATGTTGTGTTAAAATAGTGAGAAAAATCCTAGAAGTTTTGTGTTACACTTCACCTCCTTCCTTATATTAGCAGAAGCATCTGTACCTTATTCAATTCTTACCAACAGAAAAACAGAAAAATAAAAGCACGACAATTTATAGAAGTTCTATTCCTAATTCCGAGCCTAGTTTTCTTCAAGAAGTTTTAATCCACCATTTTTCTACTTGGGCAATGATATATACAGTCTCAACACTATGATATCTACATTTTTAATGATGATCTGGATGAAAAGCTCAAAATCAGGATGACTTACCTTGATTCTAAAGCGTGTTTTTGGGACTTGAGTTTCTGCCTTTGAATGTTTTGGGGTTAGCAAGAAATGGAACAGAAATGTTATGTTCTTTGATTCAAAGGGAAGAACAAAGGTATTGTTTTGAGAATTCTGGGTTTAAGAATGTTTGAATGTTTTCTTTTCCCTCTTTTTGTATTCAATAACTCTCTCTTTCCAAAAGCCAACCCCTTAGACGTGTGGTGGAACAACTTATTTATAGATGAGTTTGCTTTGGTTTTGGGGGGAAAAATAGATTTAAACCTTTTTGGCATACTGTTTCATTGCTTTTTAAACACAAATTTTATGTGCTAATTTGGTGTAAATATGGGGTTTGAGAAAATGCAGGCATAGACTGGATCAACAACAATTTGGAGTGTTGTGGCAGCTGGATGCAGGGTTGTGTCATAGTAGTGCAGCAGACTGTTCAAAACGAGGTTTTGGGGCTTGGTGATGTTCTGATCGAAGAGTGGAAAGACTAGAGTGAGATTTGAAGGGTGATGTTTTGATCGAAGAGTAGAACATAGTCTCTATATGCTGAAGAATGATATTTGAAGAGTCATGTTCTAATCGAAGAACAAAACTTCCATATGTTCTGATCGAAGAGTCATGTTCTGAATCATTTTTGCAAATTCTTATTGCACTTGTGTGAAACTGGCCCAGAAGTTCTAAAACTATCATATTTTCTTAACACTTAGAAAATTTTCTAAGTGTTTAGAAATTTGATTTTTTTAAAAGTAATTTCTGACTTTTGATTTCTTGATGAACCAATTTCCTTTCTTGATGAAATATGATTGTTGAAACTTGATTTTGATCCAAAAGTCAAAGATTGACCTTTTATTATGCTTTTGTCCATTTTGACCTTGTGAATGACTTTCTTGGAAAATTGTAATTTGAGACTTGAAACTTGACAGAAGCAAACCTGAGGGTTCAAGATGATCCTTTGAGAAATGAGAGGGTAAATTTTGGGGTACAACAGACAGGAGAGGTGCCAAAGCCCTAGCTCCGGTCGTCTTCTCCTACAAGATAATTCATTATCCTGCAAAAATAGCGCGTGTTAGACATCAAGAAGGACCCTATCCCCCTAAATCGACCCTTGTGAATCCAATGAAGGCATTATTTTTGGCTAGTTCAACATGTACAGTGAGATACAATTAAAATAAAGAAAAATAGTTCAATAATGGTGATGGACCATTCTGGCGTCATGGGCCTCATGCAAGGGATCAAACCTACACTATTTTGTCTCAGGAACACATTAAAGCTTTTAGTTTCAATCAAAACATCATGAATATTAAAATATGATTTTCAAAAAATATGCAAAACCGACTATGTATGGATTGAATGTTTTAGGAACTTTTTGTCATCAAGAATGATAAAAACTCACTCTATGATACCTCGGGGGTCGATTTGAATGGATGGCTTGCCTTGAGGATGGATGAAAGTTGGATTTAGAATTATGTCTTTTCTTGAAAATTTCGACTTCCAAATTCTTGTTTCTTGAGAAGCTTTTTCATCCTTTTTTTGGTCTGAATAAGAAGTGTACTTATTGGAGAAGAGATTAGGTTAAGAGATGGGCTTGGACTTCATGTGAAACATATCTTTGATTTTGTTTTAAAACAGATCGAAATCATACAAAACATGAAGATTTGATTCAATAATATGTCTACACGGTTTGTAGTGTGACCATGAGCCTAAAAAAAAAAATCAAATCTCAAGCCTTTTATGCCTTATACATTTATTTAATATTTATTTGATTTAATTTTGATTTTAAATGAATAAAAATAAAAATAAATAAAATTAAAATTAAAATGATGCATGAATGGACTTAGAGGTCCATTATGAGGTCAGGAACACGTCTGGACCTTAAACGATAGGCCCATTAGCCCGAAAATTCAAGTTTGCTCAATTTGGAATTCATGCATTTTCTCAAAATTGCCCAACTTTCACAAATCATATCTTATTCAATTTTTATCATATGAAGATGATCTTTGAATTATGGAAAGCTCAATATGTCCCCTAAAATCTTCATGTTGCTCATTTTTTCATTTGAAACCTTTATCTTGATGTAAATTGCTTTGACAAAAAGTGTCTTTTTATTGGCTTTTAAAATGACCTGTAATGTTTTGGCCCATATCTCTCAATGAAGCATTATTGGCCTTGAGATTAGAGAGACAAATTTGTAGAGAATTGAATTTCCTTCAAAATGAGCTTTGGTTGAGAAATTTATGATGAAGTATGTGAAAGTTATGCTTGGTCAAATTTCAGTTGACTTATCCTTAAAAAAAACCTAATTTAGTAACTTTTGACTTTGGTTTAATCTTGAGTTTTCTTGATGAATCATGATCAACCCTTGATCAAATGATGAATGTGACTTTAAAATGTTGATGTTGACCAAATTCTTTGAAATTTGACTGTAAATTGGTCTAAGTTGACTTTTTGCCTAATAAAGCTGATTTTCAATCATCTGACTAATTGACTGAGCAAACTTATGCTGTAAGGCTTGAAATTTAGCATGAGGATTCTTTGAGACATATGAGAAACCATGAAATCCACTTGAGGAATTAGAAGTCCAATTTTCCTTGAGAGAAGCAAAACCCTAGTTGTAGGTAAATCCTTGAGTAGTCTTAGGCAATTGGGAACCCTAGGAGCACGAGGAGGTATCTTGAATCAATTTGTCTTGAAAAATGGGAGGGAAAATTTTAGGGTACAACTACTGCCCCTATTTAATCTTCTTAAACCTGAAGAGTTAGATTGGCATGCTCTCCGTTCGTAATCTGAAGGTGGAAGAGGATTGAACACTTAAGTGCCCAGAAATTTGCACTCACACGTGCACAAAGTAACACTGTTGGTTGATTGTATTGATTGAATGGGCTTAAAGATGCCATTCAGAGATATGATAGATTGTCATCGAAGATGGACTTATAGATGCCATCCAAAGTAACCATTGATAGGAGTATAAAAATGAGTCTACGTTCGACGATATATGAGAAGTATACTAGAATGAGTCTGTGTCCGACTGTATCTAGAAGATGTGTTAGGGAGTTTCAGAATGAATCTTATGTATCGATTATATCTGAATGATGTTCAGAATGAGTCTATATCTTGACTGTATCTATAAGATGATCAGAATGAGTCTTCGCCCGATTGTACCTGAGATCCATATTAGAATGAGTCTATGCCTGACTGTATCTAAAAGATGTACTAGAATGAATATCATAATGGATCTAAATCATATCTGAATTGTATATAGGAGAAGTACTGGAATGAATATCAGAATGCATCTATATCTTGATCGTATCTGAACTGTATCTAGAAGATGTGGTTATCCCGATTTCTTTAGCTAATTTCATTCCAGCGATCAAAGATTCATAATCGGCCTGGTTGTTGCTAGTTTGGAAGTTGAAGTGCAATGAGTATTCCAGGACCAAATCTCCGGGTCCTTCTAATACAATTCCAGCCCCACTGCATCTCAAATTCGATGATCCATCCACGGATAAAACCCATTTTGAGGATGTTTCTTCGTTCAACAGAGCGCTCAGTTCTACCACAAAATCGGCCAACACTTGAGACTTTATACTAGTGAACAGGATGAACTCTATGTCATATTCTGAGATCTCTACGGCCCATGCTACCAATCTTCCAACTAAGTCCGGTTTCATGAAGATTTGTTTCATGGGGAAATTGGTTTTCACCAAGATGGGGTGGCCCTGAAAGTAGTGCCTCATCTTTCTCGCTATTATGATTAACACCAAAGCTAACTATTTGATCTTCCTATATATGAGTTTCACTCCTCGCAGTACCTTGCTGACAAAGTAAACCAGCTTCTCGCATGACTCCCTGTCTTGGACTAGAACTGAGCTTATGGCTTTGTTTGATACTGCTGAGTACAATACCAATGGTGCATTTTCTTTTGGTTTGACTAGTATTGAGGGAGTTGACAGGAATTGCTTGACTTCTTGGAAAGCTTTTTCACAGTCGTCGGTCTACTCGAAATCAGCCTTCTTTTTTATTTTCACAAAGAAGTAAATTGATTTTTCACCTACACAAGACATAAAATGAGATAAGGCAGCCAAACGACTAGTTAGTTGTTAGACTTCACTGATGTACGCCAGGCTTCTATTCCCAAGTTTATCAGCGGGACCCCAAGGAACTTTCTGGCTTGAACTCCAAATGTGCATTTATCTGGACCCAAACACGTGTTATAACTCTAAACTGCTGCAAACGTTTCTTCCAGGTTCCAAATGTGTTTCTATTCTTCAGAGGTCTTGATTACCATGTCGTCTACATAAAATTCCATGTTCCGTCCAATTTGTAGATCAAAGACCATGTCCATTAGTCCCCCTGTAAGTAGCCCTGGCATTCTTCAGGCCAAACAACATAATCTTTCGCTGGAACGCTGGTTTCACCCCAGGATCAATCACCAAGTGATTACACATAATGATGGGGTTGATTTTGGGCATTTCAGACGGTTTCCATGCCAACATGTCGATATTTCTCTTCAGAATGTCAACAATCTCGGCTTCCTCCTCTGGTGATAGGTTAGTTCCCAAGTGGGTGATTTCTGAAGATTGGAGGTTGATATGATTCTCTTTAGTTTCTTCTTGAGGAGCCAAACTATCTTCTCTGGGATTTTCTCAAGGGTAAGTATCGACCACATTGACTTTGTGGCCATTTGTTTCTTCCACCTTTATAGCCTTCTTTTTTAGCTTCAGGTTCTCTTTATAATACTTTCTTTCTAGGCCTTGGTCTCCTCGTATTGTTCCTACCCGACCCTCACCGAGAGGGTACTTCATAGTGAGGTAGATGGTTGATAGTGCTGCTTCTAGTGCATTGAATGATGGCCTACCAATTATGATGTTGTAGGAAGACGTTGCGTTGATGAACAAGTACCTTATTCTAACTTCTTTGGCATTCTCCTTTTTTCCGAATGTGGTCATGACCAGAAGGTGTTTGAGAACCTGCACCTGCTCTCCAGAGAATCCGACTAAGGTTCCATTGAAGGGAAATAACTCTTTTGGGTCGAAGTCCATGCCTTTTAAGGCTTCCCAGTACATCACGTCAGCTGAGCTTCCGAGATCGATTAGTACCCGTTTGGTACTCCAATCCCTGATATGAACTTTAATGACTATGGGGTCTTTCTCATGTGGTATGATTCCTTCTGCATCCTTCCAGGAGAAGGTAACAACCTCGGGGTCTCCGCCTTTGTCAGTCCATTCCACCTGAGCCACATGTATTTTATTCCGGGCATACATCTTTCGCGCTAAGCTGGTGGAGCCTCCTTTGGTGAATCCTCCAGATATTGTATTGAGGGTGTGCCTGGTAAGTCTCATTTCTCGAACTTCCTCTGTTATCTTCCCCTTCTTATTTGAAGGGCACTCCGAGGTGTCGTTCCCCTTGGAGGGCTTCATTTTCCAGCTTGCTCGGCATTACCTTTGACATAAGATAACTGCTTTTCTCTTTGTATTATCTTTTCAATTTCCTTTTTCAGCTGCTGGCATTCCTCAGTATGGTGTCCTCAGATTCGATGATACACACACCATGCCTCGGCGCCATCACCCAAGATTGAATTTACTCCCTTGGGACACTGCTGTTTGGGCAATAATTTAAGGTGATTCACCTCCTTCCAGATGTCCTCTCATCTGGAATTTAGAGGAGTGAGCTCTCCGTCCGAATCCAAAGGCCATCGGGAAGATCGCTGGGGAGGTCGTTCCCGAGGTGGTGGTCAATCACGAGACCTGCTCTGCTCCTTCTGCTCAAAACCTTCTTCCTGGATTCTTCCCTTTTCTCTACCATGTGTAGTTCTTTTCCATATTTCTTTTTTCTCCCTTTACATAGAATTCGGTCCGAGTGATTATCTCGTCCATGCTGACAGGCGGTTTCTGGGCTAGCGACTTATTGAATTGGCCAACCCAGAGATCATGCTGCAAAGCTGCCATAAATATCTCCTGATTGGGATGAGACCTTTATGGTTTCTTTATTGAATCGAGCCATGTAATCCCTCGGGAATTCTGACGGGAGCTGACGGGCATTAAAAAATGTTGTAGTCGACACCTTCCGATGTCGGCTCATCGAGAATTGCAGACAATGATATGCTTATGGCGATCAGACTTGCCATCGTAAGTTATAAATGTCAGGGGCTTGAAGTTCTCTATAACTGGATCAACCCAAATGGCTTGGGACAATGGTTGACGCTCCAAAAGCTTGAGCACCAGGTCACCGTCTTCCTGGCTCTTCATGTGCAGGACCTGGACGTTGTCTTGTCGTGTATCACTTTGTTGGCAAAGATAATCTATCATGGCCAATAGTTGTGCCATGTCTTGAGGAGGGTCCCCCTCAGAAGAAATTTTTCAAAGGTTGGTTAACACGGCCTAGGATAGTTTTACCAGGCCCTACGGTGGGTGCCAAACGTTCTTGCTAAACACCAAATATGAGACTTTCCTGCCATCTGAAGGAGGATAGGGAGAGCCTTAAATGAATGAGAGGATGTTGTTTGTGATATTGAGGGATTCAGAGGCTTACATAAGTATGTGTATTCTCCAAGCAGTGTGTCTTGCTGACCCCTCAGTCGAGATCTCTATATATAGAGGTGCATGAATGTTATTGATTACTGCATGTAACTATTGTGGCTTTCCATGTTACGTATCTGAGTTTCCTTAAAGGCAAGTAACGTCCTCCATCGCCAATGATGGATATTATTATAAAGTGCGCTGTCATATAATGATGAGTGGTTACACCATCAATGGTTCGGCTATTGTGTAACGGATCCATTAAGGTCGGGCTCAAGGTAACCTCTGTATCTAAGGTATGAGCCCGGATGCTACCTCTTCATCTTCTTCCACGGCCGATTACATGACCCTCTGATCAAACAACCCATTTTTAGGCCTCAACCCGGGGTGGTAACCGGATGATTGTCTACTTGCTTTTCTCGGTCTTTCAACCATGCTTTTCCCTTTATCTTTTATAGCCTGGGAAATAGATCTATGTATGAACAATAATCTTTCGCATCATGCATTGAGGCATTAGGTTCAGCGCTGAACCACCATCCACCAGGATTTTATTCACCACTACATTCTCCACTTTTCCCCTGATGAACAACGGTTTTAAGTGGTTCTTCATTTCAGCATTCGGCCCTTCGAATAACGCGCTCTTCTCTTCTACAGCCCCATTATTCATAACATAGTAGCAAACTGGCCTATGTCTAGCCATTTCGACTTCGTCGACTATTTATTCTTTGGCCTCATTCATCTGATTATATTTATGTCGCAATACAGATACCACATTGTAGTTGTGACCCACAGATAATTCATCTCTCGAGTCAAAGTTATATGTCAGCATTTCTTCGTCCTCTATGAACCTTTCTTGTTTCTTGCCATTAACCTTTTCCTTCTTAGGAGAAAATAATTTTCTTCCCACTGACTGTCTCTCCTCTACTTTGCCCGGAGGAGGGATTTGATTTGTGTTTGATTCCCCTATATCCTTTGCAGTATTTTCCCTATTGAGCCTTCTTCAGCCTCTGGTGTCTCCTCCATTGAGACCCTGACATAGGGTGTTTTCCTTTATAGTTTTTGACTAGTAGCTTTCTGCTTCGACACTTGGAATTCCTTCCTGTATGCAATGGACAAACCTTTTCCAAATTTTAAGCTCTTCCATTTTCCTTCCCTTGTCCCCTATTTTGCACTGGCTTCACCCACCTATCATTTGGAACGTTAGCATGTGGTTTGAATGCTGCCTTTCGACTCACCTCGGGATAAGGGCTATTAGGCCTTTGAGGGATCCCACAGTTGTCGAACACGAAGCTGCTTCTATCATGTTTCCAGTTCCCCATCTTTCAAGTAACCTGCATCATCTCATAATCTTCTACAGCTTTGGGCACATCGAGGCTTCAGAGTGTTTTTTCTGGAACCGAATGAGAAAGTCTAGCAGAATCTCTTCAGGTCTTGGGTACACCTTGTTCATTTTCTCCTCCTCATCATGTTGGTTCATTTCGACCATGATAACTTCAAGGCTAGGACCGTCAGAGATCTTGGCTACTTCAAATTTAACTCTAAGCCCCTCAATGGCCTTCTCCATCCCAACCTTTGTAGCAAGACCATCAGTATTTTTATCCCTAGCTTCTTTGGTAACAAAGCCTTCAGTGGCCTACACCATATTGATATTAGCAGGTTCAACATAGTTAGTCTCTGCCATCTGCAGAGGATCAGTATCAACTTTCATTTTAGCTTTCTCGCCAAACTGCAATCTTCCATTATTAATATCATTCCGAATTAGATCCCTGAAAAGAAAACATTGTGAGGTTTTATGTCCTAAAAAGTAATGATATTTTCAAAAACCTCTTTTCTTTCGTTGTTCTAACGGAAGAATTTTGGCACCAGGTGGCACAATCATCTGGCCATCCTTTACTAACACATCAAAAATATCATCACACTTTGTTAAGTCGAAGGTGCATGTTTTCTTAGGGAACTTATCATTTTCTCAAGTTCAACATGGTTTTTTTCCATTCGAAGGGGCTAAGGGTTTACAAGGTTAAGTTGGGGGTTTCTTTAATTCAGCCAAGTAAAATTTTCTCTCTTCGAAACCTATAGGGTCACTATAGATCTCTTGCTCGTCTTCTTCGGCTTCAACATATGCCACTCTTTCTTTCTATTGTTTTTATTCGCCCTAGCCATTTCATTCTTCAATCGTTTGACTTGTCAAACTCTATATGCTAATTGGTCCATGTCCCTTAAATATTAGGTATCTAACATCTTTCGAATGGAATAATCCAAACCGCCAGCGGCCATTTCGACCAACTCATGTTCAGGCACCTGTGTAAAGCATCTTGCCATTAATAAGCGGAGCATGCTCAAACAATCATCAATTGGCTATGTAAACTTTCTTTTGATACTAGCCAATTCCTTGAGACTAATCTTTGATTGTCCCATATAAACTGCTCATGGAATAATCTCTCTAAGCGAGTCCAATCATGGATGGAATCTGTTGGGAGTGTGGTGAACCATGTAAAAGCATTTTTAGTTAAAGAACTAGGGAAATATTTTATTCTTATATTTTCATTATTCGCTATGTCCCAAGCCTCAGTAAGATACCTAGCTATATGTTTGACGATAGATTCGCTGGTATCACCAGATAACTTTGTGAACATATAGTTTGGCCTTCGAAGGCCTACATTTACCCCATTTTGAGCCATTATTCTTTAGACCATGGATGCTAGATTACTCTCCCCTGGGTATTCGTCTTGTCGAACCCGTTGAAGAATTTTGTATGCATCCTGATTTCAATTCACTGTGACTATCCTTGGGGCTGGTTCTTCCATTCATATCTCTTGTTCGACCCTGGGTTGTTCAATCCTTCCCTGCTGATTGGAATCACCAATGTTTTGTGCAATTGGTGGCTCCTGGTTAACGGTTTGATTCTCTTCGAGAACCACTCCTTGGTTTTATCTTATCCATTCTTTCCTAGGATGTTGATTTTGGGATCGAGGAGCGTTAAAGAAGTTTTCTATTCGCGTCATCTGCGCTGCTAGTTGTTGATTCGTCTGTGCATTCTATTGATTTGTTTTAGTTGCACTTTTAATCAAAGGATTAAATATAGTGCGCATTTGTTGGGATAAAACACCAACCATTTTATGGTTATTATCAGCCATTTGCTATCAAAACGCTGCTGTAGAATTCATCGTTATATTAGGAAATTGGGAAACAAATCCCGAGAGAGGGACATTTCGACCCATATTATTGACTCCTGGTCCTGATACCTGTACTGGGGAAAATGTTAACATTCTTGGGTCGGGGAATGTTGAAGTACTATTATTATGTCTTTCCATTATTGATGTTGGCATGTCATATATATGTTTGCGACCATTCATTGGCATTGTGAATCCAGATGCAAAATGCCTAAAATTATTCGTCCCTGATGGCCTTGTGTTCGCTGGGGAATCCTCTGATTGCATTGGGGACAAAATTGCACCACTGAAAGTGTTTGTCGATGTTCCCATTGTATTTTCTTGAACAGGTATCGACTCGTTTATAGATAACACATCTGTATTTTCCCCTATCGAAGGGGTGGTTGTTCTCCATTGTTATTGAGTGGGTTAGCCGTCTTCCTAGTATATTTTCTTTTTAGGATTTGTCAGTTAGTTTTGGCTAATTTTCCACTCTTTAATCTCATACAAAAATTTCAAACAAGATAGACTAAAATAAACACAAAACAAAGATTTTGTGACACAAAACATAACACGGTCCCACTGCGCATGCCAATTTGTTTACTGTGAAAATTGGTAAACAACCGCTAAATTCTAAATTCTAGATTGATCCAAGGACATGTGTTGTGTTTTGTTGGTTTATATTTTTCGAATGTTCATCTTTTAAAAGATTATGGTTAATGTGTAAATGACAGAAAATCTATGTAAGGAAACTATAGGAAAATAAAAAGATTTTGACTTAAAAGTAAATGGAATGAAAGAGATTCCGGTAAAGATAAACTGACAATTAAGTAAAATGTGGTATTTCATATGTACATTCGTAATGACTCTTTTCTCTAATACTGGTACTTCGAGCTTTACGAGTGTTAGTTCTCTATTTTTAGGATTTACATTAATGTTAGTAAAACAAATATAGCAGCAATAAGGTAAATAGGATGTGGTTACTTGCTAAGAAGAACATGTTGAGATGTTGAGATGAAATGTTTCATCATATAGAGCAACATGTCAGATAAGATGTCCTATGCAGAGTCATTCGACATCGCGCCTGTGCTGAGTTGTACAATTGGAATTGTTTATTTTGTTAAGATGGTAGAAAGGAAGAACATTTTGCGGATATTGTGTTATCCTATGTGGTGATATTTTAAAGGTCTAGAAGATTAAAGTTAGAATCAAGAAGAATATGCACTTTCTAATTATGGAGATAATTTAGGAAGATTATGATTGAAGACCTATTTTATAGCAAAAGTTTCAACTGATTTGTAGCTGTTGATATGCTGTGATTTGAAGCCCAAATCCAATTGGAAAAAGTTTATAAATATAAGCATTATAACATAGAAGAAGGTACCAGCCATGAATGAAAATATGTAGTTATTAGGGATGAATCTATGTGCCACTCTCTAGGAGAGTTGGTTATTTATGAGCTTGTCTAGTATCATGTTAATAGAGGACTAGGACTATTTCTTGAGTTGTAAGGTTTTGTTATCTCTCTTAAGATTTTAAGCATAGAGTTGATTATTGTTCTTGGAGGAAGCTTTTTAGCAACTCTAAGTATTGTTGTTAGTCAAGAGTCTTAGCTAGGTATTGTCATGGAAGTGTGTCTTCTGGTTTTGCGTCATGGAAGTGTGTCTTCATGTTTTGATCCAATCGCTGTCTGTGATTGATGAGGGAGTTGAGGAGGGTCTCATACTTAGGTGAGCCTAAGGTAGAAAGTTATCACATGTATTTATTAAGTTAGAAGTTATAAATGGGGAGTTTAGCTTCAAATTGATACTATTATAGAGGACTTTATCCCTGGCATGGTATACCCCCAGAGTAGGAGAGTTACTCCGAAATGGGTTAACAATTCTGGTGTGTTGTTTACTTTTTAGTACTACTTATGCATGTTTTATACCTTGATCATGTGTTTGGTTCAGATCATATGTCTCAACATGTCATAGGACATCTGGAGTTTGATATACCAGAATTTTAATTGGTATCAGAGCAGGCATCCTATTCTATTTCTGGGTGAGATCCTGGGAAGATACTTTCTGGTCATGGGCAAGGAAGGAGGTTGTTACTGAAAAGCTGTTTGAACTTAGATAGTTCATATTGTTGTTTGAATGGTCCCTTGAAGTGGAGGATGGTCTATTGATGATAGGATGTGTATTGGACCTGTTTGATATTGTCAAGCCTATAGCTTTGGTGGTGAGCTGCGTTGTGGTTTGATTTATTTTCAAACCAATGTTGACATGATGCACCTATGTGTGGCATGTTTGTGCAAGGGTTATTATGTTTTTCCTGAAGGTTGATGAGAAGTTTTCTGGTTTGTGTTCCACTGTATATGTATCTGGTGGAAAACTCCTGGTGGTGTTGTGAGTTTTTGGTGTCGAGGTTGTAGCCAACAGTTCTTCTCTGGAGGTGTATCCCATGGTGTGGTGATATGTGGAGGATAAGTTCAACCAGCTTGGTAATGTTGCCAAAGATACTCGAGGTTTATCTCAAGTCCACCCATAAATACAATTTTATATGAGTTTGTTGAAAAGAGACTTGAAGAAAGTTAGAAGCAATTTATTTTTGCTTTGAATCCTAAAAGGCCAATCTCCAGTTTTTGATAAAGTTTCTCTTGGTGTGTTCATCAGGAAGATGTTCTACTGGATGTTGGAACATCACATCAGAAGTATGGCATAACAAATGCTTTGGGTGCTAAACAAATGTGTGTTGGTTACATATGTTTGGAACCTACTCCTGATTTAGAAGAGGAGGCATTTGGGTTGTGTGTCTGAGAAGTTTCTACTCTAGAAACATGTCTTAGACAAGTGTGTTGGTCAAGAGATGATCAACATTTTGTTAATTCTTGGATTAGTTTATTTCTGATCCAAGTAAGTAGAAGTGCCAAGGATGAGCTCTATTTTCTATTAGAGAATTATTAAAGACATCTCATCTATGTCTTTTACATATGGAGGTCAAGATCAGTTGGAAAGGACAATCTCTCTGACTCTGGAAGATCCTTCTGATTAAAGGATCCAAATTTATGGAATCTTGCTTGTGGCCATATAACATATTTTGTTTCAGGGGAATAATTTGTGTACCAACCACAGGATGTGCAACTATTGGAGGGGAGAATATATAACTCCCTTAGGAGTTCTTAGCAATTAATTAGGGGGATTCCTTAATCTGAACCTGGAAGAACTTGGAGAAATGTCAGACATAATGTCTTGGCATCTTTGTATTGAGAATTTATTTTTCTTAATATGTCTGGTGATGTTTCTCATAAACTGGATGAAGGTTGTTTACTCAAACTTCATATCACTGTCAAGTCTATAAGAGCATGGAACTCTTGTTATGTTGAAGTGTAAGGTCTTTCAAGGGATTGTGAGCATTGGAGATGTATCAACCTGAGTTTAATGGTTGATTAGTGTCTGCAGTTTGAAGTGTCATCTAATCCACCTAATATGAGCATTTCAGTTATTGCCAGGAGCAAGGAGGAGTTGGTAATCCTATTAGGGACTAAAGGTTCTTAAGAAAGGAAGTTTGATTATTCTTTCCTGTTATCTGAATGGGAAGGCTCTCTTCATGCTTAGGGTTCAGTTATGTGGTGTCCTCCCATAATAGAAAATTTGTGTTTTGCAAGGATTGAAGAGCATCCTTGTATTTTGAAGGTGTAGCGGTAGAAATGTTTAAGACTAAGCCATTAGATTTACCATACTTATACAGATCAAAATAAAAATCGCCACCGCACTTTATTGTTTCTAAAGGAATGGGAAAAGAGCGAGTAACCCAAAAAGATAGGGAAATATTCAAGGTAAGGGGGTTGGTTATGCAAAGGGAAGGTATTAGCACCCTAAACATCTACGGTACTCCACAGGAACCTCTTTGTAAAATCTGTATACTTTGGCTATAAAATGTTGTATAAAAAATAGATGGTGGAGGTGAGAAAAGAAATATATTTTTTATGATTTTTTCACCCGCCGCGGTTGCAAACCTTTAGTACCTACGTACCACCTTTCGTGCAATAGGGGGTCAGGGTACACGTAGTTCCTCTTTAATAAATTTAAAACACAAGTGTGTTGATTAATTTTATGAGATAAGACATCATCGTCATTGTCCGTGTGGAAAACATACTTACTACCCACAATCATGAGAAAGGAGAATTTGCATCATCTCAAAATGGAGGATATGGCTTAGATTTTAAAATCAATAATGCCTCACTCAACACCCAAGTGGAAAATATCTCTCTTCACTACATATTATAGAAGTATAGTTGTTTTCATCACTACAAGGATTGACAAGAGTCTAATCTTTTTGAGAAAAGTTTAAAGTAAAAAGCCAAAATGGAAAAAATGGTTTGGAATGAGATTGATTGACTTTAGTCTTCTCACAAAAAATGTCAAGGTATTATTAAGTTGATTGAAGTTTATTTATGAAAAGGTTTTGAAAATGCATGGACCTAAGTCCATGTTTATTATGAAAGTGGTTCAAGTTTAGAAACCAGAAGAGTTTTCAAAAGGAGGAAGAATATTTTTTAAATTAAAGAAGATGGAAGGAGAATAAGAGACTATCCTAAAGCATAAGGTAAAATATAGGGATAAGAACCATCTAACCAACAAGAAGCCTATACTTGACATTATGAGTCAAGATAGAATTCCTATTCTTTGGATTGAAACCAAGCAAGCAAAAAGACATTAGACCTCTTGAGAAAACCAAACTTCAAGTGTATTAACGGCTGTATACGGGTGAATTCCATATTACAAACAAAGAATGTAACTACAATAACCTGCACACAAAACAAACAAGAAACCCAATGTCTTGAGGTAAAAATCAAGAACTCCAGACAAAATATCAATTAAGGTCACAAGGTCTCCAACATAGGCCAAGGTTTCTAATCCTAAGTCCAAAAAGTCCAATGCTCCATAATTCCAAGGATAGTAACCAAATAGTCCAAGTATCATTAAAGCTTTTTTATGGTTCATGTTGATTATTAAGTGTCTTGAAAAAGAAAAGAAAAGCTCAAGTGAGAAAAAATAAAAATAACAAGAATATAAATGCTCAAGTGAGAAAAATAAAAATGGCATGAAATGTAATGCTTAAAGTAAATGGTACATAAAGCATAAAAATAAAACCATAAAGTAAAAACAATTTAATAATTAGTGGTTAGTTGGATGACCATCTTGAAACTTGCATTTGGAACTCATTAGAGGATTGATAGAACCAAAGCCTCCATATAACAAGTTGCATTTGCTTTTTGTCAAGTATATCATCCATTTTGAATCCTCAAAAGCACCATTTAATGATCAACGATGTTTAAGTGATCCGCATTGACCAAAAGTGGTGTAGATCCATTAGAGGATTGGTAGAACCAAAGCCTCCACACAATGAATCTCAAGGTTATTGGATCAAAGAGATCAAATTAACATACTTGGGCTTGCAAACATAGGTTTGGGCCACGAATGATCGTTTAATCGAATCAGGACAAAATTTAGCGTTATGTTAAGCAATCGTAAGTGGACTTATATAGAAGTCGCACCTATTTTGAGGTCAGTCAATAGCAATCTATACACCATTTGTTTTGAGACATGATATAGAGATCATGCTCCAATAATACTTAGTGCAATAAGAAAGGGATAAGATGAAGAGGGGTAGGAAAGAATATACAAACCACATTTGAATTAAATTTTAATCAAACTATTATTAAAATCATTCATCCATTTTTATGGAGTTAGACCCAACACCATGGATACAATGATGTTAATAAAGTTCATGATCAAAAATTCAACCCAAGATCAGAAAATAATCACAAAATAATATTGCATTTAATATATACATATTAAAAAGGGTTTTAAAATGTTTTAAAATAGAAATAAGGGATAAAAATATCAACTATGTTCAAATTAATCAAGAAATATTAAGTAAGACCATAAAAAAAATCAGAAATGAACTCAAATATTTTTATAAAATTTTTGGTAATTTTTTAAAGTCAGAAACTATTTTTAAAATTAAAAGAAATGAGAAAAATAAACAAAAAATTATAAAAAAATAATAAAGTCAGAAATAAAAAATAAATGAGGTCACCAGTATTTGTCACAATATCATTGGATCATTCTATTTTTTTTTTCCAGAATTTAAAAATACATAAAAGTATTTTTAAACATTTAAAACAATTCAAATAAAGTGAAAATTTATAAAAAATATCAAAATACAAAATAAAATTGTGAAAAAATAAAAATCAGAAAGAGAAAAATCAAAAATATTTTTCAGATTTTTTTCAGATTTTTTGGATTAAAAATGAATTTTCTATGATTTTTTGAAATTTCAATTAAAATAAAAATAAGAAAATAAAATATCAAACCAAAAAAATAAGGGTCATCTGATCATTGTCAAAACGCGTTAGTAAACATATCAAGTGGACCTGGCGCAATGTGCATGTTATGGACTTTACTAAATATCACACCGGATCCAACATTTTTTAAAATAAAGCAACTTAAAATGTGGCGCGTTGGATGGAGTCTGACTCACCAAAATAATCAGATCCAAGGGCTCCTGAGGCACGCGCATGGTAAGGCAAGCATATTGTATCCATTTCAAAAAATAACGTGGCTTCATGTCATTGGTTGAAGACGGACATGTCATCATCTTCAATCTCCAGCCATCCCCAAATTGAATCCTTCAAACTGTAAAATTAGCAAACCAGACTGGTACCACTAGATTCGTCTCTTCAAGACGATTCTAATGCTACCATCGTGCCAAATTTATATAAATTACGCAAGGCTGTGTTTGAAGAAAACCATAAAAAATAGCGAGCACGAAAATCTAGGATATCTCACTCAATTCTCAATGAAATTGCAAACTATAAAGAGCACGAGGAAGAATACAAGGAGTCGATTAGTATTTTATTTGAATCAATTTTGCCAAGAAATCTACCTGAACGAAGTGGTAAAAAGTTGCTCTGAAACTGGACTTCTACAGATCAATCTAGGTCACAATTCTTGAAGGTAATTGTATGGTTAGCTTCAGGGAAGATCTAGGAAGGTGAATTGATAGAAAAATGGATTGAAAAAGGCTTGAACACTGATTTCGAATTTGCAGAAAAATGAGTTATAGAGCAAGTTTGACAGGGTGATTTTGGCTGTTCAAGCTTGAGGAAATGAATGAGGGATGACCCTCTATTTATAGGGAATCAAATGGAATGTTAAATCTTGTGAAATGATGAAGTTTGGAGGGAAATCGTGTGAAGTTACAAACAAGAAAAGTGTGACTTCTACTTTGATCAAAACTACACCGAAACGCGCATTTTGCTATTCTAATCACTTCTGGAAGTTCACTAAACATGTTTAGAAGCCAAAACGCACAGAAAAAATGTGTTTAGAAGCTAAATCAAGGATTTCAAATTCTGACTTTTGAAGAAACATCAGTTTCAAGTTACCAAGTTCAAATCAATGGCATTCTCAGCTCAAGGGATCTTAGGGCATGATTCTTAATGCTTTAGGAAGATGAGATTAAAAGATTTGTAATGGTAAAAGAATCGAATCACATGGATGTTTGTGCTGAAAGTTGCAATGAGTCAAAGTTGTGAAAAAAAAGGTTGACTTTCCATACATAGAAATATTTCAAGTTTTTCTTTAAAAGTGACCTATAATGTTTTGCATCCAAACATGGCCTCCCACTTGGAATTTTCTCTTGACTAAAAAATATGGCATGAAATAGACCTCTTTAATGACATTTTGAAACTTGAACCATTCAAAATCTTCAAAAATTGAGAGAGAGTTAGGAATTGTTGAAGTTGGAAAAAAATCATGAAATGACCTGTAATCTTCTGTATCCTTAGGGAATCTTCCATCCATTTTATAACTTTTCACATAAAAGAAGGAATAGATTTCACATCCTCAAGATCATTATGGAAAAAGAGTGGGCTCAAGGTGATAAAAATTGACCAAGTTATGATCATTTGAAGTCACTCATGGGAAATTGGGGGTTCATCTGGAGGACTTGTAATCTTTCTTCATCATCAAGTTTCTTCCACATCAAAACTCCTTGAAACTTTTGAAGTTATTTTTTAGTAACTCTTTGAAGAGAAGGATGTCTTTGGAATCACTCAAAAATACCAAAAGATGAGAAAGATATACTTCTTTGAAGTTCAAAACCCTAGCTCATAGATCAAGAAAATGCTTTGAGGAACTTTGGAAATTTTGAACAACCTTCTTGTACCAACACTTTTTCTTTGTAAATAGAAGTTGTTGAGATGATAATGAGAACTCATAGCCACTAAAACTACTTCCATATCTTGAGAATTGAGAGAAATATGCACTTGTGGCCAATGGGAACAAAGCCTTGTCCAAACATGACAACTTCTTCAATCAACCCCTTGTACTTTTGAATCAATCTTGATAAATTTGTAATGTGGTGAACCAAAATAAACCTTGCCATGCCATTTATTCCAAAATAACTTCAATAGTGAAGTTTTAACTTCTCAAGCTTTATTGACTAGGGCATGGAAATAAACTCATGAACCCATGGATCAACTTGCTAAGCCACATTGCCTTTACCTACATTATTAACAAGTAAGACAAACCAACATTGTATTTTATTAATTAAAAGGAAAGTCAAAACAAAACATGTGTGATCACAAAAGAAAAACAAGTCAAGGTTCTTGGTGATTCCTCAAAGAGAAAAGCTAGAGATATGGAGGAGAACCAAGCCCTAATGTAATGTTGTTGTGATTGAATCAATGATGAAGGGATCTTAGGGGCAAAAATTGGGGTGCAACAGAAGGATTGGGAGAAGAAGACTTGGTCTGAACGTTCTGCTTGCGGCGTATAATGATCATTAAATGCCATGTTTATTAAAGTCTACTCCAGATACCTGTTAGAGGGAATCTCCTCTTTAGGTGCAGAAGAACGGCATCTAACACCTCAAAGTAAGACATGAGGTCTGGACATTGTGCAAAGCTTCTTGAGGTGTGCATGCCCTGCATGTATTTTGATATGGTCTTAAAGTTTGATCAACTACTGATGGTTGATCCTCTTGTGTCCCTTGTAAGAGTTGTGTATGGACTTCTATGTGTATTCTCTCTAAAGCCATGGTAAATGGTTATGTCCATGTGTTCTAATTTGATGTCTGAACTGATGTTAGAACATCATTTTAAATCTTTGCTTCTTCAGCCAAGGAAGATTTTGTGTTTGTTCAAGGTGGAGTGTAAGGTCAAGCCACTGGTCTAATTTGGAGCAGTCTATGGTATGAATGGTTGTCATGACTGGTTTTCATGAAAAATAATCAGCTGGTGCCAGATGTGTGCAGAAGAAAGAGGTCAGACTAAATGTCCTACCTTGTGTGAGAAGGTAGCCTTATCCGACTAATGGTAAATACTTTGACGCGACCTAAGTATTTTTTTGTCCTCTGATGAGGTTGTGCATCTATCTAATGACAAATACTCTGACGGGAGCTGAGTATGTATTTGATATGAGTATGCAAGTCTGCAATCTGAAATATTAGCTTCAGAGAGGGTGTGAGAGTTTATTTCTCTCCATGTTATTCAGGTATTTGTGATAACCTTAATGAGCTTCACTGACTGTGTTTTTTTGAGCTTCTTGAAGGACGTCTATGCTAATGAGTTGTCAGAAGAGGGATTTCTAACTATGTGGATTAGAATGTGTATATTCTGATCTTGTTTATGGTAGTATATTCTGGCAATGCCTACATACTAAGTTTGAAGACTTCACTAGTATCAGCAACTACTAGTGGATGTAAGGGCAAATGAATTTTGTGAGATAAGGTGATCTGATAAGAATGTTTCTAAGGAGGTATTGTAGTTTACTACAAGTAAGTCCAGAAAAAAGTGTGTCAGTCTGGATCTCAGTAAAAAATTTAAGTACAACGAGAATAGTTGAAGCTTGTCAGAGAGGACTTACCAAGAGAGCATATCATCTTGGCCATCCAAGGAACCGTGATACCTTATATGCATTTGTATCGACTTTTAGTAGATGTTCCATGATTGATCAGGGTGTTTGGATGTATTCTCAAGAAGTGAGAGGATCTGTAAGACTCAGGATTTCTTTTACAATATATGAAGAGGTTTAGCAGGTGTATTCATCCAAGTGTGTGAAGTAGTTGTCCTTCACTATGAAAATATGAAATCATTCATGAGATTTCATATATTGCTCAAGTGTTCTTCTTCAATAGGACCATTGTTTATCCATGACAAGGGGAGTTAATATTTGTCTATGGGATATTGCTACAATGATGTAGATTTTTTGAAGCTTGCGTGTTGTTCAAGCTTGAGGAGAATTTATGCCTCTTGTGAGGTCATAATGTCAGACAACATGTTGTGACATTGGGCTACTGAATGTTGTTATGGTTTGTGCTCATTAACAATGCATGGTTGTTTCTAGCTTTGTGAATCTAGTTGTTTGAATCACGTGCGCACATGCTTATTAAAAGGAGTCTGAAGGGTAATTTTGTTTGTATCTGGGAGAATTTATTTTTCTCTGCATTTTTTGGAAGGACTCTATCATAGGTTTTGGTTGAATGGGAGTTGTCACATGTGATGGTATTTATATTTTGATTTATGTTGGACAAAAGGAGTATATGTAGAGACCAATGGAAGACATTGTATTTATGCTTCATGGTCTGATAGTTGAAGATGCGTGGTCAAGTTTTTTTTAAGAGAAAGAAAACGATGTCTGACTGGATGTATTAGGACACGTTTTATCCTTAAGACAAACAAGGAAGTATTATGGAAGGTACTTCCAGGTGGATGGGTAAAACGAGATATTTGTCTTTGCACGCACATGTATTGGAATTATGAAGACAATCAGAATCTATTTTGGACGACGCACTGTTGTTGGTTATCTCCCTTAAATAACAATCTCATTGACCAAGACCGTTATTTCATAAGAGAACTGATTGGGTATTTAAAGAGGTCAATTTTTCACCTCTGTTATCTTGTGGGGTTAATATTTCTCCATTATTATGGCCCGTGTCTAGATGTGAGAGTTTGTTTGACAATTTTTGGCCAAAAAGGGGGAGAGAAATTTTTTTCCAGCTATTAAGTCTGAACTAATCTTGATATTTGTGACTTGTGATATGAGTTATGAAATAGTTGTTACCTATGTTCTGAGTTACCCAAGATGGTGGTTATTTGGTCTTAAGTTTCCTCTTATGCTCTAGGTTGGTGTTTGGTTGCTGATTAAGAGTTCTCTTATGCCACCATTGGTTTCTATGATGAGAAATGGTTCCCGGGTTGAGGGGGAGTGCAAGCTATCTTCTTCCCCATGTGCACCAAATCACTTCGGGACTTTCTATTCTCCTATCCTGAGGTTGATGTTAATTGGTGTTGAGTTTGTGTGTTGCAATGGAGTTATTATGAAGAAGATGCCGAACATGATATCCTAACATCATTATGATTGTGAAGAGATGTTCCTCCAAGTTTCTATGCTGCTGTGTTCATTAGTTTTTGAAGACTACTGTTGATGGGTGTAATTTTTTTATTGTTGTAATCTGGATTGTAATTATGATATTTGTTTTAGCCAAAAGTTTCCAAAGCGGGAGATTATTAGTTCTCTATTTTTAGGATTGGCATTAATTTTAGTAAAACCAATATAGTAGCAATATGTAAAATAGGATGTGATTACTTTCTAAGAAGAACATGTTGAGCAAGAAGTCCTATTTTATGTTAAGACATGTTGAGATGAAATGTTTCATCATCTGGAGCAACATGTCAAATAAGATGTCCTATGTAGAGTCATTCGACATCGTGCCTGTGCTGAGCTGTACAACTGGATTTGTTTATTCTATTAAGATGGTACAAAGGCGGAATATTTTGAGGATATTGTGTTATCCTATTTGGCTCTACTTTAAGGGTCTAGAAGATTAAAGTCCTAATCAAGAAGAATATGCACTTTCTAATATGGACATAATTTAGGAAAATTATGATTGAAGACCTATTTTTAGCAGAAGTTTATGCTGATTTGTAGCAGTTGATATGCTGGGATTTGAAGCCCAAATCCAGTTGGGAAAAAGGTTATAAATAGAATCATTATAACCTAGAAGAAGGTACCAACCATTAATGAAAAGATGTAGTTATTAGGGTTGAGTCTGTGTGCCACTCTCTAGAAGAGTTGGTTATTTGTGAGCCTATCTGATATTGTGTTGATAGAGGAGTAGCACTTTTCCTTGAGTTGTAAGGTTATGTTATCTCTCTTAAGCTTTTAAGCATAAAGTTGATTATTGTTCTTGGAGGAAGCTTTTAAGCAACTCTAAGTATTGTTCTTAGTCAAGAGTCTTGGCTAGGTATTTTCATGGAAGTGTATCTTCTGGTTTTGCATCATGGAAGTGTATTTTCCTATTTTGATCCAATCGATGTCTGTGATTGATGAGGGAGTTTAGGAGGGCCTCATACCTAGGTTAGTCTTAAGTAGAAAGTTAGAACATATAGTGATTAAGTGAGAAGTTGTAAACGTGGGAGTTTAGCTTTGAATTGATACTATTATAGTAGACTTTATCCCTGGCTTGGTATGCTCCCAGAGTAGGAGAGTTGCTCCGAATTGGGTTAACAATTATGGTGTGTTATTTTCTTTTTAGTACTGTTTATACATGTTTTATACCTTGCTTGTGTGTTTGGTTTAGATCAGATGTCTCGACATGTCATAGGACATCTGAATTTTGACATACCAGAATTTCAAAGAGTAATTTGTACAAAAGTGAACACACTAAAATCTAACATAAAGATCCTAATTTATACTACTTCGACCATAACGGTCTTTCACTAAAGGAGTGCCATGTTCGACATTAAATTCTCCTTGTAACCCTCAGACTTCCATGCGTCCTTCTGGATAAGATCAAATCATTTGAATTCAAATTCGTCTTTGATTCAAAGCGCCAAAACCACAACGCGAGCTATTGAATTGTTTGAATTTAAAAACTTCATAATAATAAGACTTTGCCCATACTTAATAATTCTCCATATTTATTTGGTCATTCAGTAGAAGACCATAAGCAATATCTTTCACCTTTCCTTCTAAGATTAACCTTTCTTCGACATTCTTTTATTTTCCTTCCATATTATGATCCATCAAAATTCTCAGCTAACAACAACCCCCCTTTCGTGTGGTGTCAGTGGATTTTTATTAATCTCTACTCTTTTCTCACCAGAACTCTCCTCAACCTCATTATCACTCTTCTTAGGATTTTCGATTTGTTCTTCACTATTGGTTGTTACAACAATTGCGTGTCTCTCTAGGAAGGTTCCTAGAGGTATCTATGCAAGCAGAGAGATTTGAGTCTCAAGTGCTCTACTGCTAGCCACGAGGGACTCGACTATAGTGTTCAGCTACCTAAGGGTTTCATAATTATGGAGATTTATTTTCTAAACTATTTATTTTGGACAGATTGTGTCGCCATAAACCTCCTCCATGTAGATTCAAGCCAACATAGAGTTTGCATCTCAATGAAATTCACCATTATTATTTCGAGGTCGGATTCACGGAAATCTTGTGGTTCCTCAAAATACCGGGAGTGGTAATTGTAAACAAAATTTTGATGATACATAGTAATATAGACAAGAGTGCCTTAATCTATACGGTGCAACAACATAGTTACGATATTTGACGAAATCAATCCAAGTAAATGACACCAAAAAATTGATGGGTGAATTCCACAAGTGCACGGACCTATCAAAGTAATATAAAAGATTGTCAAACCTATTATACCCCAATTTTCGCCCCTAAGATCCCCCATCATTTCATATTATCACATTATATTAAGATCACACATTTAGGTTGGTCATCTCTTCTACTTTCTCTTATCTTTAAGTTTATCCTAGTGGGATCACCTAGCACCTTGAATTGTGTATCATGTTCATGTTTATTTTATGTTTACTAACCCTTAACCAAAATCCAAAAAGATTTATGTATTTCTTTTAATGCTTTGTACATTGTAGGTATTGAGCCAAGTGCATATCTCTCACCTCCTAAGATAGGATTTTGAAGATTGATCCTCAATCAACTGGCTATTCATTCGACTTTTAAAAGATTGAATTTAAAGGCTATGATCATGGCATTGTTTGAGAACTCTCTCAACTTACATTTAATCAAGTTTGTCTCAAAGTTAGTGGTTGAATTCATCAAGAAGCTTCATAGGTTCATGTGTTTATTTCTATGCCTTCTCCAAAAAGTTCATCAAGCCATGAGTCTTATCATTAAGTATGCATCAAGATAAAATCATTTCAAGGTCTAATGTGATTCATCATGCCTCAATTTGCAAGAAAAGTTCAAAAGATTCAAAGTTGATCTAAGTTGTTTGACCTAATTTGGAAAGTTCTTGATTCTATGGTCACAAGTGCATAAATCTCTATGGACTCTTCTCATCATTTACAACAACTTCTCTTCATATGGAAAGATCCAATTATAATCGTAGAACCATCAAAAGGTTGAAAAGATTATAAGTCCTTTGAGAAAACCATTGATATCTTTGGCTTAACTTAAAAACATCATAACTTTGTCAATTTTCATCTCCTTGATCTCATTAATTTTTCACAACAATCATGAGGATGTCTACTACAACTTTGATTCAAAGTGAAAGATCTAAAAATGTTTGGAAAGTTATGGAATTGATGAAAACATTATAGGTTATCTATGGATTTTTCAAGAAATTTCCATCAACTTCCAAGGATCTTAACTCATTCATTTTTCTTGATTTTTAAATGATCTCAATTCCACAACTTAATGGAAACCAACTGCTGATAAGACGTTCCAAGAACTCAAGATAGTGGATAAAATCCACAAGGCACTCCATGGTTTGAAAGAAATCTCAAAAGATGAGGAGAAGATAATAACTCATGTTACAACAGTCGGTGTAGGATTGCTGACACTATCATCAAGACTTCCATGACCTGACTCAACTGGGTCTTTAACTGATTATCTACCTTCTCAAAGAGTTCTCGATCGCAGGTCAAGGTTTGCATGTATACCACAAACAACCACATATGAATCTTCATCCTGGCCAATACCCCCACGAAGTTGTTCCATAACTGATCTCTGAACACGTGACAACAAGAGTTCAAGTTTGTAACTCTGAAGAGAGTAACAAGTCTAAATATGAATCTCCAACTCTTACTACCTGTTATGAATTCATGAATATGCATGAGGTGCATGAGTGGATGCAATTCCATGTTCGATCATTTCCAAGGAACCCACATGCTTTTAATTTTGATTTTAAACCAGTAAAAGGTGGAGAAGTGCAACACAAAGCTCACAAGCATGGTTCCTTGGAAATGGAAAGATCATGTATGTTAAAATGACGTTAATAGATTATGTGTGCAAGAACACAAGATCAAGGTTCCATAAACATGGAAAATGGTTGCACTGCCTCTACACTCAATAATGAATATCAACGAATTAAAGGTCCGATGCCACCATCTCGGAACACAAAAGAACCAAGTACCAAGTGGATCAGCAACTGCATGAGACCAAAATCTCCCTATCATAAAAGATAATTGCTTAATTGCCTAAATAAACAGCCATCACAAAGTGAGAAGTCACGAACAAAACTAGGAGATCAAGTAGTCACCAATAAGAATAATGTCACCAATAGAACCCAAAAGTCACCATTGGTACCTATAAGAATCAATCATCCCTACCCACTCACGGGCAAAACTAGGTCAGGGTAAGCAAAGGTAACTCAAAATCACGAGTTCGCATGAGAGTACTATTATCATACACCTACGTGATAACGATAGTAACTCATTAAAACCTCATATGAGTATGGATGACACACCCGTCTAGGGTAATCTTCATCCCCTATCGGTCATGTTCAACTCTATTCCTAGTGTTCCTATTGTCTGTTACTTGTCCTAGGTATTGCGCCTTTTACCTCATAGTAATACCTAGCCAACAAGGAAAACTAGAAGCCAACACAATAAATAACCAATATGGAAAGCAGTAAAATGCAATGCAAACATATGATCAGATAATCATGTACAAATGAGTAAACTGGAAGCATAAAAATAAACACCCAAAGAAAAGAAAACAAGAGCTATGAGCGACTTCGGGATGGACCAACAATTGGTCGATAAAGTCCCCAGTGAAGCGGCCAGCTGAAAAAATTGGCCGAAATGTCATCGGATGATAAAATCAATAAAGTCACCATCGAACGTCTTTTATCCCGCCGAAAGAGAAAGGTGAACATCAAGAAAACATGAAGGGGTGAAATCATGGTCTTGCGACCGTAGAGATCGGGTAAGGAAGTCGGTTACGCAAGAGGAAGGTATTAGTATCCCTCACGTCTGTAGTACTCTATAGTATTCACTCTTATTGTTCTAATCTAAGGGTGTATCAAATATATGTCTAACGCTTAAGAGTTAAAAAGGAAGATGCAAAGGGAAATGCATGGAAAAAGAAAACACGAGGGAAAGAAGAAAATAATTACAAAGGTCACTCGGTTGAGCCCCATGACCAGATGCCTAAGTATCCTTTTTAAGGAATCAGAGCGTCATAGTTAGGCTCACATGTTTTGGTTTGTTTGTGTTTTTTAGTTAAAAAGACAAAAGCAACAAGCAAGATGGCAAAACATCAGAATATGATGAAAAAACATCAACAACAAAGGCAAAGCATCAACAATGACGACAAAACATCACAACTTAGATGATAAAACATCACACCTAACAATGATATTTAAAATCAAAGTAGGATAAGAAACATAAGCAATGGCAAAACATCGACACGAAGATAGCAAAAAATCATGGAAAGAATGGAAAAAGATTATAACTTATATGATAAAACATCACACCTAACAATGATATTGAAAATCAAAGTAGGATAACAAACATAAGTGATGGCTAAACATCGACAAAAGATAACAAAATATCATGGCAATAATGGAAAAACATTACAACTTAGATGATAAAACATCACACCTAACAATGATATTGAAAATCAAAGTAGGATAACAAACATAAGCGATGGAAAAACATCGACACAAAGATAGAAAATGTCATGGCAAGGATGGAAAAACATTACAATTTAGATGATAAAAAATGACACCTAACAATGATATTGAAAATCAAAGTGGGATAACAAACATAAGCGATGGCAAAACATCGACACGAAGATAGCAAGATATCATGGCAAGGATGGCAAAACATCAATTTAACAAGATTTAAAATAAAGCCAAAAGGCGCGCAAACAATTAAGATTGGTTTGAATTTTTTTACCTTGAAGAAGAATTTAAATTCATTAGACATGTTTTATGATTTGCCAAAAAAAGAAAGTTTTCATTTTAAGATGCAATATGCAAAGAAAGGAAAACAACTAAGGGAGACTATCCTAATCTCTAGCCCTAGTGTAATCATACAATGATGGACCTACGTCAAGGAAGAAAGGGAAATATCTACCTAAGTGAACACACATGGGTACATATCCTAATGTCTAGCTCGAGGACTAACCCTACACGAGTAATCCTAAGGGAGCATCGCATATCAAATAAGTGCTTTGGCAAAAGCACACAATCGGGATATACTGACTCAAGAGATCGGGTGTATGAAGAGAAAATGATTTAGCTAAGGGGAGCGGATCACCCGAAGCAAACAAGCGGGACACTGAGATGAAATAAAAAATAAAAGCATCACTTTAGCTAATGGGAGCGGATCACCCAAAGCAAACAAGCGGGTAGTGAAGCATCAGCAATGGCCATTGCGAACTCCTGACAAAGTGTAGGGGTTGGTTGTGAACCCTTCTCCACATGAATGAATTGATACACAAAATATGCACGACTCTGCAGAATCGATGTACAACGTGAGCTAAGGATGACATAGACTAGAATGTGCGGGGTTCGATTACAAACCCTCCCTGCTCGCCTCCTTTTGAGGACTTATTGGGGTGGGGGATATGCGATCATTAATGTAAACACACATGTAGAATACCTACTCCAAAGGTAGGATTTAAAACAAACACAAGTAGCAAACAAGGAACATATGTGGATATTCCATAAACAGGACTTTAGATAAACCAGAGGGATTCCTGACAGATATCCTACTTGACATGATCTCTAGAAAGCATTAAAATACGGAAATGAAGTTACAATGATACCTAACAGAGCAGGTATGTTGCCTCTTCAAAGCCCATGAGATAAGAAAACTCTACAGAACGCCTCCTTGAATCTCCTCAATCAACCATCAATTAGGCATACCCGGGTTGCATCCATGATCAATCGCAAGATCATAGCATAAGTGTCCACGAGATAAATGGAATGCTTGGTGTATGGGAGTTGAATCGGGTTATGATTAACCAAGGGATGTACTTGATTAATCTCGTGAGAGTAGGTGCTCCTACACTCAACCATGAGACCCTTTTTGCATGAAGCAATTGGTATATGGACCAAAGTGATTGATTCGGGTTATAATTAATCAAGGGCAAAACTTGATTAATCTCGTGAGAATGTCCATGCCCAAACTCAACTATGAGACCCTTTTTGGTGCATGGAAACACTTGGTATATGGACCAAATTGATTGATTCGGGTTATGATTAATCAATGGAACAACTTGATTAATCTCAGTAGAACGCTCATGCTCAAACTCAACTATGAGACCCTTTTAAGAAAAGTTTGGTATGTGGATCAAGAAGAGAGAAGAGAGTTGCTTCAATGCATAAGATATAAAAATTAAAATCCCATACAAGGTGTCCATATGAATATGCTCCTAAAAAGTGGGACATGCGTGGCGCTAGTATTCTAAATGACCAATTAGAACAACAGGTTGAATAGTTGTCGCTGTAGAAAAGCCCAGGACCAAACTATGAATGTGTGCAAGTGTGCATTTGTAGGTGGATACCTTTTGATTGATGATGAGCCCAAGATGAGGCCATGTTTTTTAATTGAACAAAATATGCATAATAGCAATAATTAAAACATATAAAGAAATAACAAAGAAAATTAAATTCTAAGCTATTACAAACCATATGGGAATGGGGGTACAAGTTTATGAATGGGGGTGCATCGAATCAATAATACGATTAAAAGTCTAAATAAACAAACAATACAACCCAATCGAATTTAATTAAACAACTAATTAAATTGAATTATCTTATTTAATAGAATTAATTAACAAAATAGTTAATTATATTAAATATTACTTTCCAACCTAGTTAAATATTTAAAATAAAATGTTTTTGTATTTTTAATTGATAGAAATCAAAATAATTAAACAAAATAAGATAATACAAGCAAATATAAAGGAAAATAGAGAACGGGCCTGAAATGTAGTAAATCCAGGGGGTATGGAAAGTAGAAATGCCTAGGCCCAATGACAAAGGCCCAAAGGTTGGTTGAGGGTCCGCGTGATCCTGTGTGGCTGCTCCAGGAGGGTGTATCATGGGCACACAGATACGAAGTACCTGATGTTGATGATGAAGATAAAGAGGCAGGGTGCATGGTAAGATCTGGAAAGATGCTTGCATAGAATCTGAAAAATTAATTAAACTGGTGGTGACAAATATCACCACCGCATTAGTCCCTTAATCCATGATTATTCAACAAAATACAAAAATAATTAAGAGATTAAACAAAAAAATATAACCCTCTCCCTCTCAGTCTTAGTTCTCTCGCCTCTCTCTATGTGTATTCAACGAAAAACATCTTTCCTGAATAAAAACCCAGCAACATAGATCAACCCCAACGACCTTTATGAATAACGTGGTGGTTGTTATGAAGATCGACGATGACGCAGAAGAACAACACGAAGGAGATGATGAAGATGACAATTGGGCGTAGATCTTGAAGGCTTTTCTGATACTGACCTTTTTTACATCATCCTCTTCGTTTATCTTCTTTGAGTACTAATTTGGGACTCGATTTTTCAGGAACTTGACAGTTGGGCATAGATCTTGAAGGAGAAAATCAAAATCATAATTGTTCAAAAACAAACAGATATCAACGATTATGCATGATTGATGATAGAAAGTAAAGAAACAGGAAGAAAATGAAGGAAAGGAGAAGAGATCCGGTCTTGAAGGCATCGAATGTGTGAGTTTGTCAATCTTCTAAGATTTCTCTGGTAATATCTTTCTGATTTTGGCCTTTCTTGTTTTCTCTGAACTTGTTGTGGCTTGTATCTTCTTCTTCTTTATGACTTTGATAAGTTTATGAAGGGTTTTGTGAATATGGAAAATGATGATTCTCAAATTTAGGGTTTTCTCGTTGTTGCTGTTGCGCAGCTTCTATATTGTGAACAATATCCTCCCTTAAAAACGGTGCCAATGAATGCTTTTATAGTGATTCCATTTAGGGTTTTCCGTTGATTTATGGATTGAGATAGCAGGCCTGTGAGAATTCCGTTTTGGGCTTCTTGAAATCTTTTTATATTATTTTTTTTGAAATTTGTTTTTGTTTGTGGCCTCTGTCGAAATTTGTTACTGCAATCTTGTTTTTTTGCCGAGATGTGAATTTTTTTGTTTGGGCTTAATGATTTGTTATGTTTATAACCTTCTGATTTATGTGATGTTTTTGCGATGGCCATTTTACTGAAATGTTAACTTCTTGTTGTTGGGCTATTTGTTACTGTGATGTTTGATGGGTTGGAAATGCGATTTCTGACTTGAGCTGGACTTTGATTTTGATTTGTTTTACTGAATGCTAGAAACTTTGAATTTACTCGTGTAGTAATTGTGCCTCTCCTCGTACCCCCATTTGTGAAACAAAAAATTATTGTTGTGATTTGCAAGAGGATAAAATAGGCCCATGATAAGACATTGTAATTCTGATTTATTGTGAAACCATTGTATGAGGCCTTTGTTAATTGCCTATGAACCAAATGATTGAATGCAACACCCTCTATTCTGATTCTTATCATGAAACCCTAATGATGAGTTTGTGAAAATCTCTTTTAAATCTTTTTTTGCTTTATTCCCAAGTTTAGATTGTGTTCTAACATTTTCTTTCTCTCTTGTTTCGTGTGAGCAAATGATGGTGATGATGGAGAGATTGAAAGAGGTGGACTTTCGCAAGGGAAAAACTCTAACTTGTAGTCTACTAAAACTAGTAATTTACTTAGGATCCTAGTAGAGATTGAAATTAAAAAATTCTCCAATACCATGTAACATTTGTGAGAACTTTAGAGGTTTAAAGGATGGATGAATGTCTTGTAGTTTTCAACATCTTTTTGTCTTGAGTCTTGTAATTAAACAAACATAAAAAAACAATAAAATTCTCTTTGTAAGCCTTGTGAGACATCATGTAGAAATGAATGAAGTTGTACTTGAATGTTTTTGTAGAAAACATCATGAAACATTGTAGAGTTTTCACTTGAAATTGATAGTGATATAGATCTTGAATAATGAATGCAATAATCTTCAAATTTCTTCTAATTTCTAAACTCAAAAATGCACAAAATTTCCATTAGGAAACAAATGTACAAACCTTTCCTTCGATAGCTTCTTTTGAAATTACAATCTAATAAGCTTAGAAATTGTGCTTTAAAAATCCCCAAAATATCTCTCTACTTGAATTTGTATCACAACTTCATCGCTTGAACTCAAAAGTGGAACCATTAAACAAACCAAAATCCAAGTGATTTCTAGAAATCAAATACAATCCCTTCCAATGAAAAATCCACAGAGAAGTTCTCCTTTGGTCATGTGCTGAGATGAAACTCATGATGCTAATGCTTCAAGATTTTTATCAAGAACAATGTCATAACTTCAGTAATCAAAACCCTAGCACAAAAGCCAATAACTGGGAGAAAATGTAATTCATTGACAAACCCTTGCCATTTTTAATTCTCTAATAAAACAAAGAATCAAATTGAAATGTCACGAAGCCTGAGGAACCTTAGTAGCTTGTATCAATAAAAGAATGACGATATGAGATCCATCTTGGACTGATTGTCATTACAACCAAATTCACAGCTTTGAGAACTAAAATAATCCTTGATCCCATTACAATGCATGAATGCAATGCAGTATGATGATTATGATGAAACATAAGCCTAAATTAACAGGTTAAATTTTGGGGTTCAATAATATCAAACAAGTGCAGAATGCCTGCCACAGGTTTTTAAACAACAACTTCAAGCGCACACTCTTTATTTCCTACTTCTCATGGTACCTATAAAAGCGGTAAAGAATGTGAGGTAAAAAGGAATGATAGAATACCAAACGGATATCAATCCATATACGCTAAGCAGTAGCAAAAGAAACCCAGAATACTTCACGAGCAGCTTGCATCAATAACAAAAGAATTAGAGGTCCTGAGTGCGGAATATGCCTCAAAGCGGTGATGTGAAAATAAATCACAACACAATGTGTAACGAACACATTCGAGTACTAAACAATACACTTGAACAAGATAACAATCCAGACAAGCGATATGAAATACAATGTAACACAGAACCTATGTTAGTCACATCCGTATAACAAAATAGAGTACCTGCACAAAAACACAATTCATGCAAGTAATATGAAAAACAAGATTACACGGAATGTGTATCAGACACATGTATAATAACAGAGTACTTGCACAAAATACAATTCATGCAAGTAATATGAAATACAATCTCAAAGAGATGAGAATACGTCACAGGTATCAGACGCAAGTGCGCACCACAAATTAGTGGCACAAGCATGTTTTTCGATCACATAATCAAGCGGTAATTACATGATAAAAAATTATCTCTAAGTAACTTGCACAAGTTGACAAATACGTTAGAATTAACAAGGAAGCGCTATCGGAGACAAATATTACTATCACAATTCAAAACAAGGCTAAATCATGAGAAAATGGGAAACAAATGCACATTGCAAGCATAAGAGTGAAATATGGGCACTCACAAGGTTAAAACATGAACAGAGCCGAAAAATGTAACGGAAGCGAGTAAACTCGATCACAATTATTCCCAAACGAATTTTAAAGCATAAACATGCATCAAATGAAAGTAAAAACTCAAAGTTTGAGTTATTTATGGCTAAGAAGCGTTATATTCGAAAAATTAGGCGCGGAAATCATCGGAACGGAATCGCGGGAAAATTACATGGTTGCCTCCAAACGTATCAACGGATTCAAAAAAAGTGGTTCCCATGAATTAATTCCAAGTGGAGGTGTTACTTTCAAAATCAGGCAGCCGTGTGTATTTTTTGCGTTTCACCCGGAATTAAACTTACACATGAGATAAAGGTAATCAAATATGCTCAATGGATCAAGTATTAACACTTAAAAATCATGCACAAGTTGTAGACAAGAGAATGCAAAAGTTGCTTTGATACTAGGCAAAAAATCAACAATTATGTGTTGATGTAATTATCACCAAATTGAAGTTTTATATGTCGAAAAGATTTTAATTATCCGACAATTGGTGTCAACCAACATCAACTCATAATATTGTGCTAAATTCTAACTAAACAAGAATGTGCACCTAAACAAATTCTAACAAAAATATGCACCAAAACTCAATCAAAATCAAGTTTTATTCCCAAATTATGCTAAAAAAACAATGGAGAACACCACCTCCAATTTCTCAATAATTGTGCATTCTTAATCGACTCAAGAATTAAACAATTCAAACAATCAACAATTTCAAAAATTCAACATCTTGTGAAACAAAACTCAACAATTCAAAAATTAACCAATTCAAGAAAGCAACAAATCCAAATATCTCAAGAAATCAATTCAATTTACACAACTATGTCTCAAGCATTTAAACAAACACCTAAGCTTCAAGAAATATTCACTTCAAGATTAACTCAAATTCAACTTAAGCTTCAACCTATTCCATACCTCTTTATGATTACAACAACAAACAACTTCTCAAAATTCAAATTCAATCAAAATTATCTCTCAAGCATTTAAACAAACACTTAAACTTTAAACAATTATTCAATTAAACTTCAAGACTTCAATCTAATTTAAATCACATCAATTCATGAACATCAACAATGCTATTCAATTCAATAATTAAAGTAAAAGTATGGAGAATTTACTGAATTGAAGAACGAATCCGAAGAGAGGTGGTGCTGGACGCAGGGATCGACGCGAACGGAGAAGCAGAGGAGTCAGATTTCCGGTGGTTTCGATGGGAGAAATGGTGGACTGCAGCGGTGGTGAGGCTTTGGTGGCGGACCGGTGGTGTCAATCGGCGCATGGAGACGAACCGTAGAGGGAGGGAGTAGAGACCGATGAAGTTTCTTGAGTTTGGATCTTGAAGAAATTGTTGAATATTGTTATGTGTTCTTGTTCTTGAGGTTTTGGATGAAGATGATGAAGAAAAACTCTTTGATCTTAAGAGAATATATATATATATATATATATATATATATATATATATATATATATATATATATATATATATATATATATATATATAGAGAGAGAGAGAGAGAGTTTTGTGTTTGTGAGAGTATGTGTATTCTTAGGAAAAATTATTTTTAGAATATATAGTGTGGGAAAATTGGGCTTTGGATGTGAAATTGGATTGGGCCTCATTTTGACTGTGTCAGCTTATTTAATGCCCAATATGAGTACAAAATGCCACGTCATCACTGGTGAGGAATCTCGACTCGAGCTCAATATCACTGGTGTTTTTCTTGAGGAATTATGATCAACACTTGATCAATTGATGAATATGACTTCAAAATATTGATGGGGACCAAAAATTATGAAGTTTGACTGTATGTTGACCATAGTTGACTTTTTACCCAATACAGTTGATTTTCAGTCATCTGAGCAATTGACTGCGCAAATTTGTGGTGCAAAACTTGAAACTTGGTATGAGCAGTTTTGGAGACCTATAATGAATCATGAAAGTCATTTGAGGCATCAAAAGTCCAATTGTCCTTGAGAAAAACAAAACCCTAATTTGGACCCAATGGTTAGGAGGTGAGCTTGTCTGATCAACTCTTGAGAACCCTTGAGCATTTGAGATCTTTTTATGAGAACTGTCTTGAGAAAAGAGAGGGAAAAGTTTGGGGTACAATAGTGTGTCAAGCAGAATTATCACTGATAACAGCTCAAATTTGAATAACAAAATGATGAAAGAGCTTTATGAAGAATTCAAGATTTCTCATCATAACTCTTATGCTTACAGGCCTAAGATGAATGAGGATGTTGATGCTGCTAATAAGAATATTAAGAAGATCATTCAAAAGATGGTTGTTACATACAAGGATTGGCATGAGATGCTCCATTTTTTTTGCATGTGTATCATACATCCGTCTGCACTTCAACAAGAGTAACTTCGTTCTCTCTTGTTTATGGCATGGAAGCAGTGCTCCCTGTCGAGGTTGAGATCCCATCTTTGTGTGTAATAATGGAAACCAAATTGTAAGAGGATGAATGGGTTCAAAATACATTTTACCAGCAGAATTTTATTGAAGAAAAGAGAGTGACTGCCTTGTGTCATGGTCAGTTATATCAGAAGAGGATGAAGAAAGCTTTTGATAAGAAGGTTATACCTCGTCAATTCAGGGAAGGCGACCTCGTGCTTAGAAAGATCATGTCTTTTAACGTTGATTCTAAGGTCAAGTGGACTCCTAATTATGAAGGCCCATATGTTGTCAAGAAAGCCTTCTCTGGCGGTACATTGATTCTTGAAACTATGGATGGTGAGGAGTCATGAATGCCAATGCAATCAAGAAATACTTCGCCTAAAATAAATAAAAGAATAGCTCACTAATTGGAAACTCGAAATGGCAGCTTAAGAAAAAATGAGTGTCTTGGTGGGCCAAAAGCCTGAAAGGGCGATCTAGGAAAAAGGTAGAGACATAAACGGAATAAATCATCCTGGTAGATTGAAAACTTGCAAGGGAAATCTAGGAAAAATTTAGGGATGCTAGGCAAGTAACTGCATCAGACAAGACTTGATCGTCGCAACAACAATCTTTCTTGGATTCTCTTCACTCTTCAACTGAAGCTTAAGCACATGAATTCAAAGTTATTAGGGAGAATAGTGGTCATTGTATTTAAATGTGTCTTTTCTATGTATTACCATTTTCTAAACTTTGTAATCATCAACGGAGTCACTTCATTTACGAACTACTATTCTATTAATAAAGGTTTGAGCCTTTATCCAATTATTTTCAATTCATGTCTGTATTCTGCATGCAAAAATTTAATTTATTATTGATAGTAAATTTCAAAACAAAAAGACTTCAATAATAAAAACATGTTTTTGAAAAAAAGATACTTTTACTTTGATTTTGTGAATTAAAGGAATAAAAGAATTCGTTCCAAGGATGGACAAACTTTCTTCAAGGAGCCTCCTCTGGTTTCTCTCACAAATGTGCGCATGGTTTCCCCTACAGTTTTCAATCACGTGGGTAGTTTCCTGAAATTGTTGTGTGGTGTTGGGTTTGTAATCCCATATTCCCCAGTTAAGTCTTGGTTCATATTTCTCCAATTGAGTGTGATTCTGTTCCCATCTAGGTTGTGATCAAGCAAGATATTTTTTACCATTTCCTGTTATGACACTGTTATTTCTGTGTGCTCCCCAAGTAGCGGATCAAAAGCAGTAGCTTTTCTAAGAAGTGTTGAGACAACTGTCAACTATTGGGTTTTTTCTCACCTTGTGTTGAGTTTGATTTACAATACCCATAAGCTTGTCTTCTTGTTGTGATGTTAACTTCTTATTTTCTCATGTAAAACAAGGATTATGTTTCCCTTGAGTCTTGTTACTCCCATGAAGTCTCTTTAATCTTCCCCAAAGGAGTTTGTGCAACCACTATGTCGTATGGTTTCTTCTCATCATATCTGGTATCATCTTCCCTAGAAATGTCCGTCTGTTATTTCCCAGAGAAGTTAAGCCTTAAAAGTAGGATGTTGTTTCCTCATTTGGTTTCTTACTCTCCTATGGGATTTCCCTCTTGGATGTGATTCAGCCGAGTGTTGTCTTTACCCATGTTTATTTTGTCTGGTTTCCCCAGTATAGTACAATTGTTTTGTCAGCATATATATGACATACATTCATCCATTCATACATATATCATGCATAGATGAATAAGAATTCATTTCTCATTTGCCTTTATTGATGTTTTTTTTGATGTCTTATCCTCTTTGTAGAGTATGTATCCTTTATCCAATAGAATGTCAATCTTAAGCAGAAATTTTATATCCTTTCTATTTCCCAACTGAGTTTATTCCTAGTGGAAGAATTTTTCTTCAACCTTCCCACCTAGCTCATTACCTAGATGGAATTAATCCCCATTTGAACTTGTTCTTCATTTGGTAGAGTCTTATTTGACCATTTATTTCTAGTTTGTTCCTAGATTAAGCTCTAGATCTTGTCAGCAGTTGTTGTCTTGTTTTGAAGAATGGTTTGTCCATAAACTTTTGGTGGTTACCGTTGTTAGACTATCAAAACTTTGATAGACAGTGTTCACATCCTTTGATATACATTAAGCCTTGGATTGAGAATGTATTTATTTCGCACGAGAATACCTTATCTCTTCAGCAGGAATATGTTTATATTTCCCTAGGGAGTCAAAATTCATTTCCCAACTGTGTTATTGTAATATTATTCTCGACAACAAGTGGTGGTCTCTTTATTTGAGAAGCTTATATGTCCCTGAATTCCCTTTTGATGAAAGATGACAGTCTCTTTTGAGTAGTTTGTTAATTCCCGTTGAAAATTATATCAAACATTTACCCTTTCTAGGTGGAAGACTTGGTTAAAGAAGGAACCAATACCCGTTCGTGGCTTATCGCCCGAAGTGTGGGGAAGTTTATCACCAGAACCAAGACCCGTTTGTGGCTTATCACCAAAGCATGGGGAAGTTTATCACTAGAACCAAGACCCGTTCATGGCTTATCGCCCGAAGCGTGGGGAAGTTTATCACAAGAACCAAGACCCGCTCGTGGATTATCTTCCGAAGCATGGGGAAATTTATCACAAATACCAAGACTCGTTTGTGGCTTATCGCCTAAAGTGTGGGGAGTTTTATCACCAGAACCGAGACCCATTCATGGCTTATCGCCCGAAGCGTGAGAAATTTTATCATCGGAACCAAGACCCATTTGTGGCTTATCGCCTAAAGCGTGGGGAAGTTTATCAGCAGAACCAATAACTGTTCGTGGCTTATCACCCAAAGCGTCAGGAAGTTTATCACCAGAACCAAGACTTGTTCGTGGCTTATTGCCCGAAGCATGGAGAAATCTGATATTATCAATGAAGATTCTACCTTTAAATGTTGAGTAGGTAGTTTACAGTTGAGGCAACCGGACAAATCATCGAAATAAACAATGAATTCGCCATCAAATGTTTTTTATCCTGCCGAAGGGAAAGGTAAACATTGAGTAAACCTGAAGGGAGAAATCACGGTCTTGCGACCGGAGGATCGGGTAAGGAAGTATGTTACGCGAGGGGAAGGTATTAGCACCCCTCACGCTCGTAGTACTCTACGGTATCCATTTTTGTTGTCTAATCTAAAGGGTGTGTCTGAAATATATAGCTAGGTTGTACAGGGAATGCATGAATGCAAAGAATAATTTACAAAAAAAAAGGTTTTAATAGTTGTGCCTGCCGCAATTGTGGACCTTTATGCCTACGTACCACCGGTCGTGCAATGGGGATCAAGGCACTCGTAGTTCCCCTAACAATTTTCTGTTGGTTGCATGTTTTTTATGAGTAATATCGTTTCACATCCTTGTGATTAGGATTGCAATTCGTGATTGGCGTTGAAGCTTATCAAAGACTCATGCTCGGCCACTCGCACACTTAGCAAATCGTTTGAATTTGAAACAACATACCCTTATCGAAAAGGTTTTCAAAAGAAAAAGGTCCAAAGACAAATTGGTTTGAATTGGTGGATTACTTTTACCTTGAAAAATGATTTAAGTTTTGTTTAAGTGTTTTATGAATTTGAAGAAGGAAAAGAGTTTTAGTCTTAATATGCAAAAGAAAACAACTAATGGAAACTATCTAGTTCTACACCTAATGTTGTCATGAAAATATGGCCCTAAGGTCAGGATAAGGAGGGAAATAACCTACCTAATGTTGGCATACATGGATAAATATCCTAGGGTCTATCTCAATCCACTTCCGAAGTTAGATCGAGAAATCCTACGGGAGCTTGTGATCACACAAAGCAAACAAGTCACATAATAGAAAGCAAACAAATGCTTGAGGAGTATCCACTCACTCAAGTAGCACACACCTAACCAAGGTATCATGTCACCAAGGTAGGAAAGGAAGAAGGATTCATAACCATGATATCATGTCATCAGGTAGGACAAAGGGAAATGGGACACCTAACCATGATATCAAGTCATCAAGGTAAGATGGGGGATGTTCCTCACCATAAATATCATGTCATCTAGGTAATACATGGTCATGAAAGCTACTCTTAACCAAGATATCATGTTACCGAGGAAGGAAGTATAGAAAGGGGAAAGTGCATGCTCAAAGAGACTAAACACCTAACCAAGATATCATGTCATCTAGGTAGGCGGTAGAAGACAATGTTAGCAAGCACAGAGCACCAACGTTGACCAACGTTAGCTCAAGAAAAAGTTTAGGGGTTTGGTTGCAAAACCCTTTTTCGATTTACCGTCTCGATACAAGAGTAAGCACACTCCAAAGCGTCACGTATGACGCCAGCTAAGGATGACCTGTGGACTAGAAAATGGCGGGGTTGATTGCGAACCCTTCTTGGTGTGCCTTCTTTGAGGACTTATCATGGGAAATGGGAACAGGGTGCCTCTTTTTGAGGTCTTTGGCAAATGTAAACATATAAGACAAATACAAGTATTAAATAATTGCATAATGCTTGCTACAGGTCATTAAACAATGATTTCAAGAACATGATCATTATTTCCTACTTCTCATGGTATCTAGAAAATCCGTAAAGAACGTGAGATAAAAAGGCATGATAGAATACCAAACAAATATCAATTTGTATATGCTAAGAAGTATCCAAAGAAACCTGAAATACTTTGCGAGAAGCTGGCATCAATAACAAAATAATCAGAGATCCGACATGCAGAATATGCCTCAAAACGGTGATGTGAAAATAAATCACAACACGGAATGTGTATCGAACACATCCAAGTACTAAAAAGTATACATGCACAAGATAACAATCCTTACAAGCGATATAAAATACAATTTAACACAAAACGTGTGTCGGACACATCCGTATAACAAAATAGAGTACCTGCACAAAAACAAACTTCATGCAAGTAATAAGAAAAACAAGAATACACAAAATGTGTATCGAACACATCCATATAATAATAGAGTACATGAAAAAAGTAAAATTCATGCAAGTAATATGAAATACAATCTCAAAGAGATGAGAATATGTCACGTGTATCAAATGCAAGTTTGCACCATAAATTAGTGGCACAAGCATGTTTTTCGATCACATAACCAAACGGTAATTACATGATCAAAAACTATCTCAAAGTACCTTGCACAAGTTAACAAATGCGTTAGAAATAACAAAGAAGCGCTATTGGAAGAAAACATTACTATCAAAATTCAAAATCAGGCTAAATCATGAGAAAATGGGAAACAAATGGACATTGGAAGCATAAGAGTGAAATTCGGGCAGCCACACAATTAAAACATGAATCGAGCCGAAAATTGTAACAGAAGCGAGTAAACTCGATCATAATTATTCCCAAAAGAATGTTAAAGCATAAACATGCATCAAATGAAAGTAAAAACTCAAAGTTCGAGTTATTTGTGGCTAAGACGCGTTATATTAAAAAATAAGGCACAAAAATCATCAGAGCAGAATCGCATTAAAATTACACGGTTGCCTCTGAACGTATCAACGGATTCAAAAAAGTAGTTCCATTGAATTAATTCCAAGTGGAGGTGTTACTTTCAAAACCGGGCAGCCGTATGTATTTTTGTGGGTTTCACCCGAAATTAAAATTAAACATGAGAGCAAGGTAATCAAATATGCTCAACGGATCAAGTATTAACACTTAAAAATCATGCACAAGTTGTAGACAAGAGAATGCAAAAGTTGCTTTGAAACCGGACAAAAAATCAACAATTATGTGTTGATGTGATTATCACCAAATTAAAGTTTTATGTGTGGAAAAGAATTGAATTATCCCACAATTGGTGTCAACTAACAGAAACTCATAATGTTGCGCTAAATTCTAATTAAACAAGAATGAGCACCTAAACAAATTCTAACAAAAATATGCACCAAAACTCAATTAAAATCAAGTTTTATTACCAAATTATGCTTAAAAAAACAATGGTGAACACCACCTCCATGTTCTAAATAATTGTGTATTTTTAATCGACTCAAGAATTAAAAAATTCAAACAATCAACAATTTCAACAATTCAACATCTCGTGAAACAAAACTCAACAATTCAAAAATTAACCAATTCAAGAAAGCAACAAATACAAATATCTCAAGAAATCAATCATATCACACAAACATGTCTCAAGCATTTAAATAAACACCTAAGCTTCAAGAAATATTCACTTCAAGATTAACTCAAATTCAATTTAAGCTTCAACCTATTCCACACCTCTTCATAATTACAACAACAAACAACTTTTCAAAATTCAAATTTAATAAAAAATTATCCCTCAAGCATTTAAACAAACACTTAAACTTCAAGCAAATATTCAATTAAACCTCAAGACTTCAATCTAATTCAAATCACATAAATTCATGAACATAATCAATGATATTCAACTCAAGAATTCTATAAAAAGTATGAAGAATTTATCGAATCGAAGAACGAATCGGAAGAGAAGTGGTGCTGGCCGTGGAGATCGACGCGAACGGAGAAGCAGAGGAGTCGGATTTCCGGTGGTTCCAGAGGGAGAAGTAGTGGACCACAGCAGTGGTGAGGCTCCAGTAGCGGGCCGACAGTATCAAGCAATGCACGAAGGCAAACCGCAGAGGGAGGGAGTAGAGATCGATGAAGTTTCTTGAGTTTGGATCTTGAAGAAATTGTTGATTATTGTTATGTGTTCTTGAGGTTTTGGATGAAGTTGATGAAGAAAAACTCTTTAATCTTGAGAGAAGAGAGAGAGAGATAGTTTTTGTTGTTTGTGGGAGTATGTGTATTCTTAGGAAAAATTCTGATTTTTAGAATATATAGTGTGGGAAATTCGGCTTTGAATGTGAAATTGGATTGGGCCTCATTTTGACTGTGTCAGCTTATTTAATGTCCAATATGAATGCAAAATGTCATGTCATCACCGGTGTGAAATCTCGACTTGAGCTCAACATCAAAAATAAATATTACGAAATTTGTTATGCAATGCCGAAAGAACAGACTCAATCATATAAACAAAGAGAAATTTTTTAATTTTTGAAGATGCACTAACGCTGTCTCAAACAAACTTATTTCGTTTTCAGATTTTTTTCATCGTTCAATTATGAAAGAATACCATGAACGACAATCCTCTGATTAAAATCCTAACTCGGGGTATGAAGAGAATTTGTAGCTAACAAAATTTGTGAAATTATTCCAAAAGAAACGTTGTGATACCATAAAAATATAAGAAGATACAAATTTTACAATATCGAGAAATGGTGCATCAGAAATCATGTTCACCACAATTATTTCTCTGGTAATCCATAATTCCGGGGGCTTTCCTCAATGAATTGATCCTCGACCCGAACGTAAAAAATGAGGATGGCATCAAGACAGATTTTTATCCAACAGAACGCCTCAAAAACAATGCACCAAGCAAAAGTTATGAATTTTTGAACGTCCGAAAAATGACAGTTCAGCACAGTGTTTTCACTATTTTCCCACTGTTTCTCTTTAAAGTACTTGCGCATTCGTAGATCTTCCTTAAAGAATTGGCTTTCAAGCCGAACATACGAAATGGAGAATACCTTAAGATGGTTTTAAAGCCTCAAGAACCGTTCTGAAACAGTATTCCAAACAGAAGTTATGAATTCTTAAGTGCTCGCGTAACAACGGACCATCAATTAAATTCAGTACACTGTCTTCAAAAAATTAAAATTCCCAGAGGTCTTCCTCACGAAATTAACCTTCAATCCGAAAACGAGAAATGATAATAAAATCATGACGCTCTCAATGCTCAAAGAATCAACTGAAAATACAGAATTGGATTAAAGTTACGAATTTCCAACCGCTTGGGAAACAGATAACCAGTCATTAAATTCAAGTACCACTTCAGGGAAATCAAATTATTTGGAGTCCTTCTGCACATAATTGGCTTCTAGCTTGAACATATGAAATGAAAAAAATACCGAGACAGATCTAATGCATGAGGAATCAACTTGAAACAGTATCCTGATTGCGGGTTTGCAAATTTCTGAGCTCGGACCAACAAAACACTGTCTTTGGTTCACATTGTCCCAAATTCATCGAAACACTTGATTTTCTATGCCGTTCAAGGCGTGCTAGAGAACACACGAACTTGGCATGAAGATAATTTGATACTCACTGATAAATAGCCCGGAGAGTGTTTGGAGCATGTCAACCGACAAAATAAATGTCTTTCATAACTTGGTGAAGCTTGAAAGAAATACCTTGATCCCATAAACGTAAAACCAATGATATGCATGCACATGATAATGAAATATAAGCCAAATAGTGTCTAAATGAAGAGGGTAAAATTTTGGGGTAAAACAACTTCCCCTATTCAATCTTCTTGAATTTGGAGCGAGATTAGCATCAACCTTTCAAGCGACAAGGTAAAAAGGGATTGAATACAAAAATGAACTAAAAAATTTGCGCTCTTAATTGAGACAAAGTGTATCAACACTGGGTACTTCTTTTGGTAGCTGCTTTTGACAAAAAAACGAAAGAAATAGATTTCCAAATGAAGAAGGATAGTAAACACTAAACTCAACCGAAGATAACTAGTAACCACTAGACATAGAAAACGAGGTCAATAACCATTGAACTCGATTTAAGAAGACTAGGAACCAGTAGAATCGAGAAGATACCAATGAACATTGGATCTAAAAAAGAATACCAATATCAACTGGTCTTGACCAACTGGAACAATGCCTTTATGAACCAAAACCATTAGAACATTTAACCAAACAATGGGGTTCGAGTGAAGGTAACGAGTAAGAACTCGACCTTAAGAGTACTATAGGAAATGTGCCAGGCAAGAATTAGATCATAAACTAAGAAAAGAGTAACCACACAACTTAACAAGAACTAGTAACCACTAGACCCAAGAGTACTCAATAGGATACCAATAACCATTGGATCCAAAACAAGGCGAACATCTGATAGCCTTAAATCCGGGAGAATCGGTAACCATTGAAACTGACCAAGGAATTAAAGATATAGAGAGACAAGTAACCACTTGAATCTAGAGCACCTAGTAACCACTAGATACTAACGAATACTAGAACGCTACATTCAAAATCAGGTGACAAGTATCGGACTTGACCTTGATAGGAACTGATAACCATAAAACCTAAAAAATGTTGCACCAGGGAAGAACTGGATGACCAATAAGGCAAACGGGTAAACACTCGATCTAAGAAGACTAGTAACCACTAGGCTCTAAGATATTGGGGAAGGACTAGTAACCACTAGACCAAAATACTAGTAACCACCAGATTTAAGAAACTTTGCGCCAGGGAAGAACTGGATCGCAACCAAGAAAGCGAGTAACCACTCGACCTAAGAGGAACTAGTAACCACTAGCCTCCGAGTAATATTAGTAAACTGCATGAATTCACTAGGCATGAAGGAAACACCATCGACTTATACTTCAATATGCGTTTGTATTTTTTTGAGATACCAATGACTATTAGGACCGAGATAGGTGATAGGTAACCACTTGAGTTTGAAGAGTACTGATGACCATCAGATCGAAAATGTTATGCCAGGAAGGAACTGAATCGCAACAACACAAAGAGTGAACACTTCACGGAGGAGACATAGTGACATGAGACAAGGAAAAAAGGAATAATAGTAAACACTCACCACACGAGGATTAGAGATGTCTAGACCTAGGAAAGAAGTGTCAGAAAAAACTGGACTCGAATGGCATGCGAATAACGATTGGACATGAACCACGAGGACCTGCACGGGGCAGGAACATTCGTTATGCGAGAAGCGCGAATGGGACCAACTTACATAGAGTATTTTCAAGAAAAAGGACTACATTGTCCCTCAGGACAAAAGCATGGTGTAACTCTTCAATAGTGGCAATTATATGAACTGTTGAACACCAAGTAAGGTTTTTCAAATAATTGAAAAGAAAGAAAGGTTGTACACCGACTCTTTCTCGCACTATAACTTCAATAAGCAAATGCGGGTAATAACTGAGAAGACATGACAGACATGAAAGCGGTAAACACCGTGGCGATCTGTGGGGACATTACGGTATATTTACTGGGTTTAAGAAATCACCGGGTATATCAGGAAAAATCACTGGGGAACAAGATGACGCGATTAGCTTATAATTCAATGCATGTTTAAATTTTTTTCTATGGAGTAATGTTCCAACATAAATGGAGACACTACATATTTGGGTGGATACAATGTAATGATGCATGTTTAAATGATCACTGGAGAGTAACAAATTGAATAACCAGTAACCACATACCGTATTCTTATAAAGCTTGCAAAAATAAATTGCCAACTTTTATTGTGGAGAAACGAAAACAATGCACACTCTGAACAAGGACTCCACTGGGGATTAAGAACTGTCGGGAGTACCAATAACCATTGGATTTGCAGAGAGTAAACTGTCAACTTCTTCGCTGGGGAACTGGAAAGTTTCATAACAAAGACATCCATACGCTTTTGCCCATCCGAATACAAAAACTCCACCGGGGAAGGAGAAGAAATCTCACAAAGAAGGACCCTACCAGGGAGAAAGAACTTCTAACACGACTTGACTATAGGACTGAAGAAACCTTCTTTGCTAGAAAAAACTTATGCTTTGTGAATGGTCACTCACCAATAAGCTCACCCTCATGAACATTCAGAGGGGCTTTATAAATCTCTATTAGGCTTTACCAAATCATTCACTGTATGAAGATCTGATGAGGAGAAGAAAACTTCATTGAGGAGTAAATCTTGATTCGGCGAGAAAAGACTTCTTGACCAAAAAGTACTCTCAAACTTTGACTTCCACCAGGGGATGAATGCAAAATCTTCAATCACTGGGGAATAAGAGAATTCTCATAAGAAGACTCATCTATGTAGATTGTGCTGGAGAAGCAAGCCTCATAAGGTATTAACCCACATCACTGGGGAAAATCAAGCTCCTGAAAGCCAGACAGGTATAGACTTCATGGGGAATAAGGAATTTATGCATAATTCATTATGGACACATAAGCTACTTCACGTGGATCTACTTCACGGGGGTGAATCGAGAGAACTTCCTGGGGATATGAGAATTCTTAAGAGAACTCTTAAAAATGCTAGTCACACTAGGGAGGTAAACCACTGTACCGAACCCACTAACACGCACTTCCCTTGGGAGTAGGAGAAATTGGATTAGAGAGACTTCCCTAGGGAGTAATTCCTATCAGGGACCGTTTCTTGAATGGCATCAAAGTGAAGACAGCTCAAACTTAGACTCCACTAAGGAGAAACGGGCTCTTATACACTTCACTAGGGAGAGCAATCTGCTTCAAACACCCTCGATAAGCAAGCTTCTACTAAAAAAAATGTTGACCATACTAGGGAACAATATTCTTTTTAGGAAACGATATCGTCCTATCACGAACTTCACGCTGGTAACATTCTCACTGGCTTTGTACTTTCTTGGTGGTATGTTGCTTTGCAATGAGTGAAATATTGTTCCTGCAAAAAAATAATCACAAAATGCCCCAGGTGTAGCATGACAACTTTGTCTACCAACCCGACCACGCAAGCTTTGAATAATTCTCGGACACATGTAGAGATTTGTCGAATCTCGACGTAACTGCTTCAAATTGATTAACCTTTGAAAAGATTAGTCTCGAGAGGGATTTTTGAGATCTATGCCATCATGGATAATTTTCCCCAGTGTTATGGACTTCGGAACACTGCCCCTGACTAACCAATGCTGGAAGTTTCCTTAACGAAATTTAGGTAACAGGCCCAGATTACTCGTCTCTTTTAAGGGATTCTTCGAATCTCGACATAACTGCCCCAGATTGACGAAACTTCGAGAGATTGAATCTCGACTTGATTTCCCCAGATTTGAGAAACTTTGAGAGATCGAATCTCGACTTGATTGCCCCAGATTGGTGGAATTCTTACTCGACAGAGTATTCACACGCTTCTTCCCCTTAGGGTAATCTAATTCTGATACTTTTCTTCTTCTCAACGGAGTACTACCATTGAAATACCTGCCCCTGATCAACAGAGTCTTGGCAAACCATTTCCTCGCCTCATGCTCACGGAGGAATGAGAAGCTTGCGAAGCTTTAAAGATAACACCTCTTCAAGGTAATTGACTTACGTCTTAAAAGTAAGCTGGTACACCATCATACTCCTGACTCGAAAGTAGGTTACTTCATAACCGTACTTCTTAATTTGAACTTCTTCGTGTTCAAACAAATACTTAAAGCAATCTATCCCTTAGGATCAACTGAAAGCGATACACAATTTCTCAATAGAGACTTCTCCATAATCAAAACTTCCATATAACTTGCTTCAGATCAATTCTCAAACCGGTCTTCTTTTACTCAACAGAGTTAATAGAAGGTATGCCTCAGATTAAGATCATTCTCAAAAATGATTTACCCTTCAACGATATCCTGAAGCAATTTGCCTCTCGGAATAATCAAACTTTCATCTGATGCTCATTATGCAAGCTCACTTGATGTTTAAGCACTTTTTCATATGCAAAGAATGTTTATTCTAAGAATGATAATTCTAATGCAAATCCTATGTTTGTCTTGAAGTTAAAAAAATTTATTGAAAAGATATCGAAACATAAAATTTTGGTACAAAAGAAAATAAAATATGGAGTGACACCAACTCAAAAGTTTTAGGAAGCCTTATAGGAGTCATATTATCGTATTCTTTTTACAGTTTTGCTCTTAAATTAACCCATGCTTCAGTTAGGACTTTTCAGGGTTGTAACGTGGTATGGTTCAAAAATTTTAGAAAAAAAATATTTAAGGCTCAAAGTTATTTGGTGACCACTCATTCTCCATGATGTTCTCCAGTCCTACATTCAATTAACTTGATACGAGCACTCATCTCTCCAGAGGAGTTTATAATGGTTGAGGAACCGTTGAGGTTTCTTGTACACGACAATCACTCACCTTTTCTTCTTTTGTGTTTTTGGTCACACGAATTTGTTTTTGCTGAGGATCTTCATTTTGTAATCCTTTCTCGCCTTTCAAGCTTTCCTTTTTTTCCGCTTTCGCTAACTTTTGCCTAGAAAATTCTTTTTGATCTTTGATTTTCAAGTCTAGCGGGATGCCCTAATTTTTTCCTAAGTCACTTGTTTTCAAGTTTTTCGACTTAGCAGGCTTTCTTTCTTTTATTTTTTTCATTCATTATATTTTCTTTCCTTTTGGACACATCGTGTGACTTCGAGTCGTTTTTAACTTGTTGGAAGAATTGTGACTAGTCCGTTCTCTGGTCGGTGAGGGATAACCATTTTTGTATCATCATATTTTTTTCCTCCTGGTGGGTTATGAATAAGGTGTGGTGATCCTCGGATGTTCACTCCCTTTTGAAATTTGAATGCTAGATCAGATTAACTGAAATCTACCTTGCCCCGGATTAAATGTGAGGGTTTTTTCTTACAAGAAAAGAAACTCGCACTTCAAGGCTCAAAGGAGTTGGCGAGGGTTTCACTCCTTTATATGTTTGGTGTTTGGGGATTTGAAACAATGCATGTACATCGTCAACAAGGTTTTTACTCGAAAGCATACTGTGATACGGTGGGAGAACTGACTAGAGTTTTGCGTTTGTTTTCGCAAATGTTTCGGTTGAGCAAGAGTCGCCACCGACTTTTTATTTTATCCTAAGGAAAGGCTTAAAAAGCACAACAAAAACCTTTGAGATTTTTCTTGGGTTCGGGGAGTAGATTATAGGAGGGGAAGGTATTAGCACCCCTTCTATCCATGGTTATCCATGGGCTCTTAGGTACTTGCTTAGATCAACTTGCCTTGGTTTTCAATTGTTTGAAATGGTGCTTTGTGTGTGGCTTTGAAAAGGTTTTGAAAAAAGATGCCCTGCATAGGCTACCCTTGTAACAATTCTTTACTCGAATGTTTTACAAAGGTGTTTGTCTTTTTGAAAAGATGTTTCAAGGGTTTGAAAAGTTGATTTTGAAAGTGTTTGTGAAGTGGGTTTTTTGAAATAAGGCAAGTGTTTTCTTGGAAAGTTGACAAGTACTTAAGAGTTCATCTACCCTAAAATTTTCTCAAAGATTTTTGTCATGTTTTAAACCTTTTGACAATTTTGTTCCACCATTGTATTTGGTGGACAATCTTATCTTAGGAGGTGAAAGGGACGGGTGCGGGTCATCGTTTGGACCATAATTGCAATAGTGTTAAATGTCTTTGGGCAATTTTCTTTAAGGGACTTGATCATTTGTTTTTGTTTGTTTTGCCCAAAGAAGTTCAACATGCAATATGGCCCATTTTTGAAAGGCAACAAGTGGAATACCCTAGGGGGTGCAAGTGTGAGATGTGTTGTTTATTTTCATGCTCATTTATCTTGTATTAGGTCTAACTATTTTGTTCGTTTTTATTCGCATACAAAACCCTAATTCTAGCATAGTATGTTAGAAAGCGATAAAAGTGAGAAATTTAAATTCCTACGCTATTACATCACAATAATATAGGGAGGGGGGTACAATGTTCAAATGGGGGGATATTTAGACAAGAATTTAAATCTAAGCTATTACATCATTTTGAATATTTGCAAGGTAATTTAATTGCATAATTAAATAGAAATGAGATAAATATGCAAAATGCAAAAAGAAAGCTTTTATATGTATGAAAAAAAGTATTGTTTATGTAAAATAAAATAAGAAAATAAAAAGGTATTATTTTTGGAGTATTTTCCTACTTAGGGCAAAAACCCTAATTTTAATCAAAATGTATATTAATTAATTAATTCATATAATATTTATTATTTACATACAAAAATAAAATAAAATATGGTATATTTGTAAAAAGGCATTTTTTAGTATTAAATATTAAAAAATAAAATATGTACATATTTTTTTTGGTGTTTTTACTCTAAATACATTAATATATATATATATATATATATATATATATATATATATATATATGTATATTTATATTATTTTAAATATGTATTATATGTAAATAATAATAATAGTTAAATTTTTTAGAAAATAGTGTTTTTTACATGAAGTATTTCAGAGAGTAATAAAAAAATAAAAATGAAAATGAAAATGAAAATATATTTACACTATTTTTTCTATTTATTCTAAATAATAATATGTATTTATTTATGTATAAACAAAAGAAATAACCAAATAAATATGCAATAAATTCAAAAAATGATGGAAAAAATATTTTTAAAATTTTAATATGCTGAGAAAAAATAAATGAGTCGAATAAAAAAAGAAAATGTCAAAAATCATTAAAAATAAAGCAAATGGGCTTGGGGGGTATGAAAATGGAAATAGGGTGTGAAAAGAAAATAATTCCAGGCCCAGCCCAGATCACTTCTTCTTCAACCTCTGTACAACAAAACGCGCGCCTGCAAGCTTCGTTTGAAATCCTGATTCTTTGATTTTTTGAACAAACTTCCAACACAAAAGATGTTAAGCATGAAACCACGATTCCAAATATGTAAAGAACATCTCCTAACTCTCAAAAATGAGAGAGAATTTTAACGATCCCAAATCTTAACCTAAGTTTTCTGCCATTTTCAAACTCCAAATTCTCTCTACTCAGGCAAAAGAAATGAAAAGTAAAGACATGGACATGTTCAGTGGCATGAGTAGAACCTTGTTTCTTCACAAACTTAAAGCTAATGATGCCTAATAAGAGAGATATGAATTCAAAATTTTACCTATTCAGTTGAACTTCTATCTGGAGATGTAGGAACTTTCAGTGCAAGGTGATGATTGGAAAAGCTTCCTTGAGGTCCAGAGATGCTGTTTCAATGCTTACTTTGTCTTGAAAGCTTCTGAATCAAGCTAGAGAACTTCACCTGCAAGTCAGAAATGTGAAAATGGTGGAAGTGGTTAGAGCAATTACAGGTCGTGTCTTAGCTTCTGGATAGCTTGCATAGGTTGTAAGGAAGGTAGAGGAACAGGTTTGGGCAAGAATGCTTGAAGGGATTGAGAGATAGCACTCAATCTGCAGGGGTTGCTCTGTTTGAGCAGTTTCAAGGTGATTATGGCAATGGGAGTGTTTGAGAGGCCAAGGGCTCGTGTGTTAGCTTAGTTGGGATGTGCTGAGTATGTTTAATAAGTTTGTTCTTGTGTTCTAATGCTGAGATGAGAGTTGTTATGAGTTATGCAACTTTACTTCACACTTAAGCAACAAAATGCAACTTGTGTTTCTAGGCATGTAGAGGGCCCCTAATGTGCTGCATAATCCCTCCTTGATCAGAGTAATTTGTCCATAATCTTGTGCCAATCAGATTTGCAATGTACTTGTGGGATTTCCAATTGGACATAAAGTTAACTTTTGCAAAAATGGAAAGAAAGCTTTATCTAATTTGGGATTAATCTTGCATACAATATTCAAACTCATAGAACAACACCTTAACACAATGAATATGCATTAAATTATTGAGTGTAACTTGGTTCAAGGACCTGTAATCTAGCCTAAAGCATGCTGAGTTCAAATTTGCAAAGTTATGGACAAGGAACTTGGTCATGAACAAAGTGAGTTTTTGCCAACTTGTGAAATTCGAATCTCTCAAGTTATGAGGTTGTTTGATGAGTTCTTGGACATTTTGGAAATCTTGGAATGTGTACTACAATCCATCTTTGAAATGCAAATTGAAATTCCAAGTGGAAGTGTATGGAAAATGGCCTTGAAGTGGGGTAGAAAACCTTGTCAAAATAGGTCAAAATTTCACTAAGTTAAAAATGGTTTAGTGCCCTTATTCAAAAAATTGTAACTTGAGATACAAGCTTCAAATGAGAAAACTTTGTGAATCAAAGTTGTAGATTATGCAACAAGCTACAACTTTCATGTTTTGACTTTTGTTTGAATCCAAATGGATCATGGTGAAAAAGTGGGGCAAAGTTGGGAAAAAATTAGGGTTTTTCATAACTTAGAAAAATTCTAAGTTATGAAAAATTCCATTTTAAACCCTAATTTGCATTTTGTGATTTCTTGGTGAACAAGTTTCATGATTTGGCATGTTTTGATGAAAAATGAATCTTGACTCTTGATTTTGACCAAAAAAGTCAAAGTTTGACTTTTCAGTATACAGTCAAAACTGATCAATTGACTGGGAAATTCAACTGTCAATCTTGTGTACTTTGGATCTTTTGAGTTTGTTGATCATGTCAAGATAATTCCATAGGGTCCTTGAGTCCATGTGTGAGCTTGGTTTGCCATTGGCTAGGTCAAACAGTCAAAAATTGCCTTTGTGCAATCAAAACCCTAAAAATGACCATTTTGCCCTTTTGGTGATCTGATCAAATTTCTTGGGGAATTGTGATCCAAACTTGATCCAATGGTCCATATGAGTTCATAATGTTGATGTGGGTCAAATTTCATGAGGTTTGACTGTCAATTGACCACAGTTGACTTTTTCCCCAATACAGTTGATTTCTAGGTCAACTGTCCAATTGACTGGGCAAAACTTGGAATCAAGACTTGAAACTTGATATGGGTAAACTTGGGAGTTCAATATGAAGCATGAAAGTCATCTTAGGCATTTTAGGTCAAAATATCTTTGTGCAAACACAAACCCTAATTTGAGTTATCAGTGCAAGGAGAGGTCTTGAGCAGATGAAACCCTAACTGGATCTTGAGCTTCAAGGGCTTTGTGATGAGAAATCAATGAGAAATGGGAGGGCAAATTTTGGGGTACAACAGTTGCCCCTGTTCAATCTTCTTGAATCCGAAGAGTTAGATTGGCAAGCTTGCCTTTCGTGACTCGAAGGTAAAAGGAGATTGGACACTAGAGTGCCCGGAAATTTGCACTCATCAAAGCACTGGACGCGGGAATGGGCTTAGAGATGCCATTTGGAGATGGGCTTAACGATGCCATCTGGGAGAGTGACAGGAATCTTGTCGGGGATGGGCTTAGAGATGCCATCTGGAAGGGAATATCAGGAAGGTGTCCAAGCTTTGGACCATTTCTGAACTGGGGGTCTGAATAAGCAATAGATTGACATCCGTTGTCGGGAGGAATCTGTAAACTGTTTTCAGTGGTTTTGGAAAAGAAACTGAATAAGAGATAGGTTAACATCCGTTTACTCGGAGAACCCGTGAACTGTTTTCAGAAATCTTGAAGTTTGAATAAGCAATAGAGCAGCATCCGTGGTTGGGAAGCGTCCGTAAACTGTTTTCAAAAAGTTGCATCTGAACAAGTCGATAGATTAACATCCGTTGTTGGGAAGAATCCATAAACTGTTTTCAGAAGTCTTGAAGAAGAATATGAACAAGTGATAGGTTAACATCCGTTACTTGGAGAACCCGTGAACTGTTTTCAGAAATCTTGAAGTTGAATAAGCAATAGAGCAGCATCCGTTGTTGGGAAGCGTCCGTAAACTGTTTTCGAAGGTTGCGTCTGAATAAGTTGATAGATTAACATCCGTTGTTGGGAGGAATCTGTAAACTGTTTTCAGCGGTTTGGAGAAGAAACTGAACAAGCGATAGGTTAACATCCGTTTACTTGGGGAACCCGTGAACTGTTTTCAGAAGTCTTGAGAAGAATCTGAACAAGTGATAGGTTAGCATCCGTTACTTGGAGAACTCGTGAACTGTTTTTAGAAACCTTGAAGTTGAATGATTTTAGTCTGTCGATTGATCTTTCCTGAAAAGGTAAAGAGTTAGTTGCATGCAATATCGTGATGCATGATGCAATGTATGTTATATGACATGAAGGTAAATGATGTGAATGTGATGAATGCGCATGTAAGCTGACGAGCTGTCTTGCTGAGGATAAATGAATCCTGACTGTTGCCGGGGAAAATAAATCCTTGGTTGCTGCTGGGGGAGAATCCCTGATGACCTCTACTGGGGAGTACCAATCCTAATAGATTCATGCTGGGGCGGCAAGACTGAGAATCTTCAACTTGATGGGAAGTAACTCTGGTGATCTCACTGGGGAATTCAAGATTTCTTTTTCTAAGACTCTGTGGGGAGAAGGCTCATGAGTCTGGCTCCGCTGGGGGTTGATAATTTGAAATTTTAGCTCGGTTGGGGATAACAAGGATAAGCTCCCCGGGGATCATATTGATAAGTTAGGCTGGGGAATTTTGATGAACTCCGCCGGGGATAGGAAGAATTCTGGAGAGTGCGATCTTCTGTGGCTGTTAGCTGAGGATAACCCAGTTATAAGCCTTTGTGAGGAATAACTTTGAATAAAACTCGGGGGAGACGTTTGTGCTCTGCGGGGAATACCTTCCAGAACCTTGCTGGGGATAAGCCTCGAGAGTCTGCTGGAGATAAACCTCAAGGTTCACTAGGGACGTGGATTCCAAATCTCTTGGTGGGGTTTCCTTTGAAAGGGTGTCAAGATATCCGTTTGTACTTTCATCCTATCAGTAATCCTTTTTCTTAGGTTCATTTAGGGAATGATTATGTTTCAAATGCATATGCCTATTCAACAAAACATTGGACGTTTCTCAAAATAAAACAAATAGTGCAAGAGAAAAAGAAGAGGGAAATGACACAAATTTTTGGGAAGAGTATTTGTATTGATTTTCTTTGAGTATATTTGTACAAAGGAGACAATCATCCTAGTAAGAGGATTTTGTCGTAAATATTGAAAAATTTATACAAAATAAAGATGGCTATGTGAAATAATTCCATGGGATTCCATTCCGCTATAGCTTTCACAACCCTGAATATCTGTCCATTTGATGCTTCGTTTGACGATGGCTGGATTGATCAGAAACCTGGAACCGGTTGATGAAGAGATTGTCTTTGAATTGATCCGACGAAACATAGTCATACGCTTTAATTCCCTAACTTTTTCCTGAATCGCCCTTTCGGGTTTTCGATCCACCGGGAAACCCCTTTTTGCCCAAGCCGTCCTTTCGGGTTTTCGACTTGTCGGGTGTACAGATTTTTTTATTTTTATCCCTAATTTTTGCCTGAACCGCCCTTTCGGGTTTTCGGTTCACCGGGATGCCCATTTTTGCCCAAGCCGCCCTTTCGGGTTTTCGACTTGTCGGGTTATCTTATGCGTAGTATCTTTTGACTATGTCTGCGTTCGCAGGGTGCGGTAAATCGTCGCCGTCCATGGTGGTCAGAATCATTGCACCACCAGAAAATATGCTCTTGATCACAAATGGTCCTTCATATGTAGGAGTCCATTTGCCCCTGGGATCACTTTGCGGCAAGATAATCCGCTTGATTACGAGATCCCTGACTCGATACACTTGACGTCTGACTTTCTTATTGAAGGCCTTGATCATCCGTTTTTGATACGTCTGACCATGACATATAGCCGCAAGTCGTTTTTCATCGATCAGATTGAGTTGATCAAGTCCGGTCTGCATCCAATCATCTTCATTCAAACCTGCATCCTTCATAATCCTTAGAGAAGGGATCTGGACTTCCATAGGCAAAACAACTTCCATGCCATAAACCAAAGAAAATGGGGTTGCCCCAGTTGAAGTACGTATCATCGTACGGTATCCATGCAGAGCAAACGGTAACATCTCATGCCAGTCTTTGTAAGTGACTGTCATTTTCTGAATGATTTTCTTAATGTTTTTGTTTGCAGCTTCAACAACACCGTTCATCTTCGGCCGATAGGGAGATGAATTGTGATGATAAATCTTGAACTGTTCGCACAAGGCGGTGATCATTGTATTATTCAGATTTGTACCGTTGTCCGTGATGATCCTGTCTGGAACACCATATCGACATATGAGATTTTGCTTGATAAAGCGGGCAACCACATTTTTGGTGACAGAGGCGAAGGAAGCTGCTTCGACCCATTTAGTGAAGTAGTCTATGGCAACTAGGATGAAGCGATGTCCATTGGAAGCCGTGGGCTTGATCTCTCCAATCATATCAATGCCCCACATTGCAAAGGGCCACGGAGCAGTCAGGACGTTGAGGGGAACCGAAGGAATATGAACTTTGTCAGCATAGACTTGACACTTGTGACAAGTACGGGAATGTTGATGGCAGTCAGCTTCCATGGTAGACCAGTAATAGCCTGCCCTTAGGATCTTCTTAGCCATTGTATGCCCGCTCAAGTGAGTACCAAATGTGTCGTTGTGTATATCAGTCATGATCAACTCTGCTTCAGCTTTATCCACACATCGGAGCAATACACAATCATGGCTTCATTTGTAAAGGATGCCGTTGCTCAGGAAGAACTTAGCAGCGAATTTCCTTAAGAACTTCTTGTCATTTACGGAAGCTCCTTCAGGATAATCCCTAGTCTCGAGATACCTTTTGATTTCATGGAACCAAGGTTGTTCCACTACTTCTTCAGTATTAATCTCGTGGCAATGTGCCAGTTCATCCATTCGCTTGATGGTGATTTGGGGAGCCTCATTATCCCAGTTGAGCTTAAACATGGAGGACATTGTGGCCAGAGCATCGGCTAGCTGATTCTCTTCTCGCGGGAAATGCTCGAAGGTAATTTGCTCGAAATGAGGCAACAATGTCAGGACATGTTCTTTGTATGGGATAAGATTAGGATGCTTGGTATCCCAGTCTCCTTTGATTTGGCTGATGACCAAAGCCGAATCCCCAAATACGATCAAAGATTTGATTCCCAAGTCTATAGCAGCCTCGAGACCAAAGATGCAAGCTTCATACTCAGCCATGTTGTTTGTGCAGCTGAAGCAAAGTCGGGCCGTGAAAGGCGTGTGACAACCTTCCGGAGAAATGAGTACTGCGCCAATACCGTTTCCTAGTGCATTTGAAGCACCATCAAAGTACAGGGTCCATCGGGATCCCTTCTCGGGTCCGTCATATGGTCCGTCACTTTCAATGCTGTCCAAATTCATGATGTCCTCGTCTGGGAAGTCAAATCTCATGGGTTGATAGTCTTCAATAGCCTGATGAGCCAGGTGGTCAGCTAGTACACTCCCTTTTATAGCTTTTTGGGTGGTGTACTGGATGTCATACTCAGTTAAGATCATTTGCCATCTAGCTATCCTTCCAGATAAAGCGGGCTTCTCGAAGATATACTTGATAGGATCCATTTTGGATATCAACAAGGTAGTATGAGTCAGCATATACTGTCTTAGTCGGAGAGCAGCCCATACCAAAGCGCAGCAAGTTTTCTCGAGCAGTGAGTAGCGAGTCTCACAATCGGTAAACTTTTTGCTAAGGTAATAAATAGCGTGCTCTTTTCGACCAGACTCGTCATGCTGGCCCAAAACACACCCCATTGAGTTATCCAAGACAGTTAAGTACATGATCAGTGGTCTTCCTTCGAAAGGTGGCATCAGAATAGGAGGTTCTAGCAAATACTCCTTGATTTTATCAAAAGCGGCTTGGCAGTCGTCGTTCCATTCAACTACCTGATCTTTTTTCAAGAGTTTGAAAATTGGCTCACAGGTAGAAGTCAGATGTGAGATGAATCTGGAAATATAGTTTATGCGCCCCAAGAATCCTCTAACCTCCTTTTCAGTACGGGGAGCAGGCATCTCTTGTATTGCTTTTACTTTTGCCGGATCGACTTCAATGCCTTTGTTACTTACAATGAATCCCAGGAGTTTACCAGACCTAACTCCAAAAGTGCATTTACTTGGATTCAGCCTGAGCCTGTATTCTTTTAATCTGACAAATAGCTTCTCCAAATGCTCAAGGTGCTCTTCCTCTGTTTGTGATCGAGCTATCATGTCGTCTACGTAAACTTCAATCTCATGATGTATCATGTCATGAAATAAAGCTACCATGGCGCGTTGATAAGTTGCCCCTGCGTTCTTCAGCCCGAACGGCATCACCTTATAACAGAAAGTGCCCCATTGTGTGACAAAAGTCGTTTTCTCCATATCCTCGGGGGCCATTTTGATTTGATTGTAGCCCGAGAATCCATCCATGAAGGAAAACACTTTATACTGAGCTGTATTGTCGATCAAGATGTCAATATGAGGTAGCGGGAAATCATCTTTAGGGCTGGCCCTATTCAAATCCCGGTAGTCCACACACATTCTGACTTTGCCATCTTTCTTCGGTACTGGCACAATGTTAGCGACCCATTGAGGATATGACGTAACAGCCAGAAAGCCAGCGTCGAACTGCTTCATTACTTCTGTTTTGATCTTTTCGGACATGTCAGGCCTCATTCGGCGAACTTTTTGCTTGATTGGTGGACAGTCTTCTCTTGTGGGGAGACGGTGAACCACGATGTCTGTATCCAAACCCGGCATATCTTCATAGGACCAAGCGAAGATTTCAACATACTCATTCAGCAACTGTACCAAGCGCTCCTTGACTTTTGGTTCCAGGTTGGCACCCACTTGCACTTCCTTCCGATTCTCCTCGGTTCCCAAGTTAACAGTTTCCAATGGTTCTTCATGCGGCAAGATGGCCCTTTCCTCTTGTTGCAGAAGTCTGGCTAGTTCCCCGGGTACTTCACAACCTTCGTCATATTCATACTCGGCTAGATTGACCAAATCTTCAGAGTTATTGAAAGATACAGCAGAATAGTCACCCATGGAATCCGGAGTGGATGGGTACCTGCATTGGTGAGTGTGGGTGTGTGTAAGGGATAGCCATCCTTAAAAAAAATGTAAAAGGAAAGAAAATGAACATAAGCAGTTTATCAAATGAAAAACGTCCAATGAATCATTAAACATGGCATATGAATATGAAAAATAGTCAAAACCCTTACAAGTGGACCTGCATGCCCCGGGCAAGGCAGGAGGTGAAAAGATAGTGTACGGATTGTTTAAAAGTAAAATATTACAGACCAAATAGGAAATGTTCAACAGATAAATTACTGAGGAATAAAAGTGATGGGGACAAAGTCTTTAGCCTCCCAATTGTTCAATCCTCCTTTGACAGTTGGATGAATCCACTCCTCAAAGTTGCTTTCTTTGTCTTCATCTTCTAGGGCGTTGATTTGGTAAGGAGAAATTTTGACTGGCGCTCTTTCAATCTTCGACTGGCGCATAGCTTTCTGGCCAGCAGCTGTGAACCCTAATCCAAACTTGTCAGTCTTATGCAGAAAATCGGGTAACTGTCCCCACGCTGAATTCTTCCCTTCTTTGACTGCGGCCCTTGCATCCTCCAGAGATGCCATCCTGGCCATCTGTCTTGGTGTCTCAGCTGCCACCTTTGCCACTGCTATTTCAGGAAGAACTTCTTCGAAATGTTGAAACGGCGTCTCAATGAACTCTCCTTCAACCTCCACATACCGGGAAGAATTTAAATGGCTAATCATGTACTCTTCTTCGCCGTGGACAATGATAATCTTTCCCTTTACAGGATACTTCAGCATCTGATGCAAGGAGGAGGTGACTGCCCCAGCATGGTGTATCCAAGGTCTACCCAGCAGGCAGGAATATGATGGACGGATGTCCATTACATAGAAAGTGGATTTAAACACCTCAGTACCTATCTTGACAGGAATTTCAACTTCTCCATGGACCATTCTTTTCGACCCATCGAAAGCTCTGACGACAATATCACTAGGCTTTAATTCCAAACCTTCGCAATCTAGTCGGTCCAAGGCCTTCTTAGGCAAAACATTCAGCGATGAACCGGTATCAACCAAAACATGTGCAAGGGTGGTTCCGCGACACTCAATTGAAATATGCAACGCATCATTGTGGTTTCGGCCCTTAGGGTTTAGGTCGGCATCAGAAAAACCTAAGCCGTTATCCGCAGTCAGGCTAGCCACGCAATGTTGAAATTGGTCCGCAGAGGTTTCCTGGGGCACATGAGCTGCCTTCAGAAACCTAATCAAAGCTTGAGCGTGCGCTTCTGAGCAAAGCAAAAGTGCCAGCATGGAGATCTTGGAGGGGGTTTGCCCCAACTGTTCCACCACATCGTAATCACTTCTCTTGATTATCCTCAAAATCTCGTCCATTTCTTTCTTGGAGGCTTCCGGAATCACCAAGGGTGGAGCCCTCGTCCTGACGGGCTCATCTTGTATTCCCTTTCCTTTATCAGCAATGGTAGGAGAGACAGCACTAGGAACAACAACCTCTTCAATCAAAGGAGTTCTGGCAGAGAGTTTTACCGGTGCAGGGATGACTTCTTTAGCTGATGAGGGTCCAAAGACTGCTCTTGGAGGGGCAATCTCTGGAGAAAATATTCTCCCGCTCCTGGTGATTTTTCTGGTGCCCGCAATGTTACTAATGCTGGCTTCTTCATCATCCGAATTTTCTTCAACTATTTCAACTTACTTGATACCATGGTAATAGATGTCACCACCATAGTTCCAAGGTATCGACTTCTCAGAAACATAGGGAACAAGCCCCGGCATTGTTATCTTCAAAGGTATAGATCTTGCAGCTGGTGTAATCTTAACAGGCTTTTTGACGGCCTTGGAAAGATTGGCGTGAATGGTTATAATTGAGACATTTTCAACTTGAACTGGAACAACAGAAACTTTTTCGAACAAAATTTGTCGGCTATCCATAAGGCCTTGGATGCCTTTCTTCAATAGCGGACAATCAAACGGCAGAGAGTGGCAACAGTAGCAATCCTCTTTACATCCTGGGAAGATCCCGACCCTTAACAAATTCAACTTAATGGTTAGCAGTGGAGTGGTCAGATCACTAACGTCAGCAACATACATATCCTCCTCAATGGCATTGACATTCCGACCGTGCTTCGGCATAGGTGCAGATATCACATTGGGTTTCTCTGGAGCGTCAAACTCCACCTCCTTAGCTTCTATCAGGTCCTGGATCTTATGCTTGAGTGCCCAAAAATCATTGGTGTCGTGTCCAACACTGTCTGAATGATAGGCGCACTTAGCATTGGCATGATAATGCGGGGAGGACGTATTTACATTCTTTGGCGCCTCCTTGATGGTGGCAAGATTCAACTTCAATAGATGGGGAAGCACCTGCGCTGGAGTCATATTAATACGGGTGAACTGCCGTTGTGTCCTTTCCACCCGTTGCTGGTTTGGTCTGGATTGGTTGTAGCGAGGCTGCTCACTTGGAGTGTTTTGAATCATTACGGCCCCCACAGTTGGCCGACGCTCCATCTTCCCTGCTCTTCTCTGAGAATATACCATAGCTGTCTTCTTCTTAAATGGCTTCTTCTCAACACTTGCAGCAACACCCTTCTGAATCTTTCCTGACTTGATGCCAGCTTCTATTCTTTCACCTGTTAAGATCAAATCGGTAAACCCTGCGGAAGAGTTACCAATTAAATGATTGAAGAACGGCCCAGATAGGGTCCCAAGAAACATATCAACGAGCTCACGATCAGTTAAAGGAGGCTGCACCCTGCCAGCCAAATCCCTCCATTTCTGTGCATATTCCTTGAATCCCTCACTTGTTCCTAGTGACATACCCTGAAGTTGGGTACGAGTAGGAGCAAGATCAGAATTATACTGGTATTGTTTATAGAAAGCGGTGGCCAAATCTTCCCAATTTCTGACACTGGTTCCTTCTAACTGATAAAACCATTCCAACTGAGCTCCCGACAGGCTGTCTTGAAAGAAATGAATCCAGAGATTTTTATCTGTCGTATAGGGTTGAATTTTTCTCACGTAGGACCTGAGATGCATTTTGGGACAAGACAGCCCATCATACCTCACAAACACTGGCACTTTGAATTTTGGGGGAATCACAATTCCGGCAACCAAGCCCATGTCTTCAAAATCCAAACCCGGTACCCTTTGCAATTCCATGGCAGCCAATCTGTCTTCTAAACCTTTATATTTGTCATCAGCTGGAGGATACTGCTGGTCAGAATAATCTTCATCCTCTTCAACCTCTTCCTCCTCTGCATCAGACTCGGAAGGCACCGCAACCCGATCTCTTTTACTAGTCCCCTCATCAGAAGTAGGAGGAAATTCAAGCACTCTCCGAGCTTCTCTATCAAATCTTCTCCCCAAAGTAGCCACTCCGACCCTCTTTTTCTTCTTCACTGGGTCCTTATTCTCCAAATGAGCCTTGATGTCCTCTTGACTCTTAACCAAAGTCATCAAGAGTTGCTGGAACTGTGCATTCTGAGCCTGTAGATCTTTGACTGTTTGCTCGAGATCCATCCTACTGAAATAAATAGCAGACAGATAAGGAAACCTGGAGTGAGACCTGCTTATGCACATGATGAATGGTATGCTGATGTATGCAATGCATTCAAGGATTTAGGACATTCAAAATTGTTTCAGACAAGGAAGAACGCACGTCATATTAATAAGAAGAAATTTGTTAGTACATAAATGCCCCATGGGCTAAATATTACAAAATAAACTTCTTAAGGCAGAAAGACGTTACGCATCCTCTTTGGTGCGATGTAGGTATTGAGGGCCTCTTGCTCGTGGAGTCGGCGGGTAAGCTCTAGAACCTTCTTTTCACTAGCGTAGTAGCTAGCTTCAAAAGTGTTCTGTTCCTCCTTGAGCTGAATCCAACTTTTCTGCATTTCCTCCCATGATGTAGGCATGTCTGGATGTAGGATAGTGTAGGGAACCTCTCCTTCATTGACGGGCTCTTTAATCACTGGGAGTACATGAGGATAAGGCATCATTAGACTTTGGGCTCGGGCTCGTACCCATTTGAGATAGGGCTCAAGAGGGATGGAGTTCTTGTGTCCCAGAGTCTTGTTATCAACCTTGTTGAGTTTTCCCCAAGCTCTGATGAATCTTTGGCGAAGTCCTTGCGCATCGTTGTCGAAGTCAAAAACTAGGCTAGGAATCAACATGTCATGAGGGCCATCCCTCCGTGCATATCCAAATTGCCTCAAAGCTAGGCAAGGGTTGTAGGTGATACCTCCCCTGATTCCAAGTAAAGGAACATTAGGAAATTCTCCGCAACGATCGACGATGATGACATTTTATCTGGACCGAGAACACCAATGCACATCAGAATGAGTAAGAGTCATCAATCGTTGGGACCACCTTGTACCTTGGTCATTCTTCAAGACAGATTGCGGAAGGTGCGAAATAAACCACCTTGCAAGGATAGGAGTACAGCACATGAGAACACCCCTCTTTCTCATTGCTCGTGTGTAAAATGAGTGAAGGATGTCCCCAAGCAATGTTGGTATTGGATTTCTGGACAAGAAGATTTTGACAGCGTTGACCTCTACCAATTGGTCAGGATTTGGGAACAAGACCAACCCATAGATAAGGAGTGCCACAATCTCTTCAAAGGCTTGTAGGTCCAATGAGTTCCAACATTCTTGTGCCTTTTCAAACAAGAATTTTGCTAAGAATCCTTTGACGCCGCTTCTGGTTTCCCAATGCCCCTTGATTTCAGATGGCTGTAGATGTAGTGCTCGAGCAACATCTTCAGGCTTTGGTTCCTTCTCCGTACCGTTGAAGGGTAGTTGATTAAGGATAGGGATTCTTAGGAGTTGAGAAAACTCCTCCAAAGTGGGCACCAACTGATAATCAAGGAAAGTGAAGCAGTGGTGAAGAGGGTCAAAGAACTGGAATAGCACTTTCATCATGTCTTCTTCAATGTTGGTGTTGACTAGGCTGAGCAGTCTACCATGTCTTTCACTGAAGGATGAACTTTCCGGAATTCTTGAAGTGATCTCCTTGAGTTGAGGAGAGATTCTCACAAGGTTGACTTGAATGGTGTTTCTGCGAGGAATTTCCATGTCCTACAAAACAAGAACAAAGCTGAAGATCCAAAACCCTTGAAATGGTTAGTGAATGCACATGATGCTTCATGATGTTTATGATGTATGCACAAGACATATGTACAAGCAAATCACACCAAACCCTAGTTTCAGGCTTGCATGGGGTTTCATAGGTAAGTACCCTCTTGAGGGTAGTTGGCTTAAAAACCTGTCCTATAAATAGTAACCGGGTTCTAAGGAGCTCAATATCACTGGATTGTTTTCATTGTTCATTGTTTTGGTTTAGCCACTTAACTAGCGACCAAAATATTCCAAGAAAACAACCCTCAATGAGTGTAGTATCGAGTATCTACCAACTTCGGACTGCACCAAAGCCGGTCATCTCACTACCCCTAATAAAAGGCCAAGATGGTCAAGTAAGGTTCTAGGTCATTAGTGCTTAGTGACATCACTCAGCGGCCCCGTACTCTCCTTGATTGAACTCAAGGGTTACCGGTACTCACAAATATGTCGCACTAATATAGCTATTGCTTAGACCGTGTCGGTATACCCTGCATAGTTTCCACAACGTATTGCTATCTATGAATGTTTCCCAAAAATCCGAGTGGAGGATTGCAAACCCAAACAATATAGCCAAAGTGTAAAGCAAGCAAGTCAAACAATTAGTCATGCAAGAGGGTGATCTAAGCCCTAAGGTTACTCCACTTTAAAAAGTCCCCAGCAGAGTCGCCAGTTCTGTGATACGGTGGGAGAACTGACTAGGGTTTTGCGTTTGTTTTCGCAAATGTTTCGGTTGAGCAAGAGTCGCCACCGACTTTTTATTTTATCCTAAGGAAAGGCTTAAAAAGCACAGCAAAAACCTTTGAGATTTTTCTTGGGTTCGGGGAGTAGATTATAGGAGGGGAAGGTATTAGCACCCCTTCTATCCATGGTTATCCATGGGCTCTTAGGTACTTGCTTAGATCAACTTGCCTTGGTTTTCAATTGTTTGAAATGGTGCTTTGTGTGTGGCTTTGAAAAGGTTTTGAAAAAAGATGCCCTGCATAGGCTACCCTTGTAACAATTCTTTACTCGAATGTTTTACAAAGGTGTTTGTCTTTTTGAAAAGATGTTTCAAGGGTTTGAAAAGTTGATTTTGAAAGTGTTTGTGAAGTGGGTTTTTTGAAATAAGGCAAGTGTTTTCTTGGAAAGTTGACAAGTACTTAAGAGTTCATCTACCCTAAAATTTTCTCAAAGATTTTTGTCATGTTTTAAACCTTTTGACAATTTTGTTCCACCATTGTATTTGGTGGACAATCTTATCTTAGGAGGTGAAAGGGACGGGCGCGGGTCATCGTTTGGACCATAATTGCAATAGTGTTAAATGTCTTTGGGCAATTTTCTTTAAGGGACTTGATCATTTGTTTTTGTTTGTTTTGCCCAAAGAAGTTCAACATGCAATATGGCCCATTTTTGAAAGGCAACAAGTGGAATACCCTAGGGGGTGCAAGTGTGAGATGTGTTGTTTATTTTCATGCTCATTTATCTTGTATTAGGTCTAACTATTTTGTTCGTTTTTATTCGCATACAAAACCCTAATTCTAGCATAGTATGTTAGAAAGCGATAAAAGTGTGAAATTTAAATTCCTACGCTATTACATCACAATAATATAGGGAGGGGGGTACAATGTTCAAATGGGGGGATATTTAGACAAGAATTTAAATCTAAGCTATTACATCATTTTGAATATTTGCAAGGTAATTTAATTGCATAATTAAATAGAAATGAGATAAATATGCAAAATGCAAAAAGAAAGCTTTTATATGTATGAAAAAAAGTATTGTTTATGTAAAATAAAATAAGAAAATAAAAAGGTATTATTTTTGGAGTATTTTCCTACTTAGGGCAAAAACCCTAATTTTAATCAAAATGTATATTAATTAATTAATTCATATAATATTTATTATTTACATACAAAAATAAAATAAAATATGGTATATTTGTAAAAAGGCATTTTTTAGTATTAAATATTAAAAAATAAAATATGTACACATTTTTTTTTTTGTGTTTTTACTCTAAATGCATTAATATATATATATATATATATATATATATATATATATATATATATATATATATATATATATATATATATATATATATATATATATATATATATATATATATATATATATATATATATATATATATATATATATATATATATATATATATATGTATATTTATATTATTTTAAATATGTATTATATGTAAATAATAATAATAGTTAAATTTTTTAGAAAATAGTGTTTTTTACATGAAGTATTTCAGAGAGTAATAAAAAAATAAAAATGAAAATGAAAATATATTTACACTATTTTTTCTATTTATTCTAAATAATAATATGTATTTATTTATGTATAAACAAAAGAAATAACCAAATAAATATGCAATAAATTCAAAAAATGATGGAAAAAATATTTTTAAAATTTTAATATGCTGAGAAAAAATAAATGAGTCAAATAAAAAAAGAAAATGTCAAAAATCATTAAAAATAAAGCAAATGGGCTTGGGGGGGTATGAAAATGGAAATAGGGTGTGAAAAGAAAATAATTCCAGGCCCAGCCCAGATCACTTCTTCTTTAACCTCTGTACAACAAAACGCGCGCCTGCAAGCTTCGTTTGAAATCCTGATTCTTTGATTTTTTGAACAAACTTCCAACACAAAAGATGTTAAGCATGAAACCACGATTCCAAATATGTAAAGAACATCTCCTAACTCTCAAAAATGAGAGAGAATTTTAACGATCCCAAATCTTAACCTAAGTTTTCTGCCATTTTCAAACTCCAAATTCTCTCTACTCAGGCAAAAGAAATGAAAAGTAAAGACATGGACATGTTCAGTGGCATGAGTAGAACCTTGTTTCTTCACAAACTTAAAGCTAATGATGCCTAATAAGAGAGATATGAATTCAAAATTTTACCTATTCAGTTGAACTTCTATCTGGAGATGTAGGAACTTTCAGTGCAAGGTGATGATTGGAAAAGCTTCCTTGAGGTCCAGGGATGCTGTTTCAATGCTTACTTTGTCTTGAAAGCTTCTGAATCAAGCTAGAGAACTTCACCTGCAAGTCAGAAATGTGAAAATGGTGGAAGTGGTTAGAGCAATTACAGGTCGTGTCTTAGCTTCTGGATAGCTTGCATAGGTTGTAAGGAAGGTAGAGGAACATGTTTGGGCAAGAATGCTTGAAGGGATTGAAAGATAGCACTCAATCTGCAGGGGTTGCTCTGTTTGAGCAGTTTCAAGGTGATTATGGCAATGGGAGTGTTTGAGAGGCCAAGGGCTCGTGTGTTAGCTTAGTTGGGATGTGCTGAGTATGTTTAATAAGTTTGTTCTTGTGTTCTAATGCTGAGATGAGAGTTGTTATGAGTTATGCAACTTTACTTCACACTTAAGCAACAAAATGCAACTTGTGTTTCTAGGCATGTAGAGGGCCCCTAATGTGCTGCATAATCCCTCCTTGATCAGAGTAATTTGTCCATAATCTTGTGCCAATCAAATTTGCAATGTACTTGTGGGATTTCCAATTGGACATAAAGTTAACTTTTGCAAAAATGGAAAGAAAGCTTTATCTAATTTGGGATTAATCTTGCATACAATGTCCAAACTCATAGAAAAACACCTTAACACAATGAATATGCATTAAATTATTGAGTGTAACTTGGTTCAAGGACCTGTAATCTAGCCTAAAGCATGCTGAGTTCAAATTTGCAAAGTTATGGACAAGGAACTTGGTCATGAACAAAGTGAGTTTTTGCCAACTTGTGAAATTCGAATCTCTCAAGTTATGAGGTTGTTTGATGAGTTCTTGGACATTTTGGAAAGCTTGGAATGTGTACTATAATCCATCTTTGAAATGCAAATTGAAATTCCAAGTGGAAGTGTATGGAAAATGGCCTTGAAGTGGGGTAGAAAACCTTGTCAAAATAGGTCAAAATTTCACTAAGTTAAAAATGGTTTAGTGCCCTTATTCAAAAAATTGTAACTTGAGATACAAGCTTCAAATGAGAAAACTTTGTGAATCAAAGTTGTAGATTATGCAACAAGCTACAACTTTCATGTTTTGACTTTTGTTTTAATCCAAATGGATCATGGTGAAAAAGTTGGGCAAAGTTGGGAAAAAATTAGGGTTTTTCATAACTTAGAAAAGTTCTAAGTTATGAAAAATTCCATTTTAAACCCTAATTTGCATTTTGTGATTTCTTGGTGAACAAGTTTCATGATTTGGCATGTTTTGATGAAAAATGAATCTTGACTCTTGATTTTGACCAAAAAGTCAAAGTTTGACTTTTCAGTATACAGTCAAAACTGATCAATTGACTGGGAAATTCAACTGTCAATCTTGTGTACTTTGGATCTTTTGAGTTTGTTGATCATGTAAAGATAATTCCATAGGGTCCTTGAGTCCATGTGTGAGCTTGGTTTTCCATTGGCTAGGTCAAACAGTCAAAAATTGCCTTTGTGCAGTCAAAACCCTAAAAATGACCATTTTGCCCTTTTGGTGATCTGATCAAATTTCTTGGGGAATTGTGATCCAAACTTGATCCAATGGTCCATATGAGTTCATAATGTTGATGTGGGTCAAATTTCATGAGGTTTGACTGTCAATTGGCCACAGTTGACTTTTTCCCCAATACAGTTGATTTCTAGGTCAACTGTCCAATTGACTGGGCAAAACTTGTAATCAAGACTTGAAACTTGATATGGGTAAACTTGGGAGTTCAATATGAAGCATGAAAGTCATCTTAGGCATTTTAGGTCAAAATATCTTTGTGCAAACACAAACCCTAATTTGAGTTATCAGTGCAAGGAGAGGTCTTGAGCAGATGAAACCCTAACTGGATCTTGAGCTTCAAGGGCTTTGTGATGAGAAATCAATGAGAAATTGGAGGGAAAATTTTGGGGTAAAACACATACCATTTGAGATTCTAGGTAAATAATTCGTCATCCTTCCTCCAAAGTTATTGCTTTATTAACAAGAGTTTAGTATCAAAAAGCATAGTAAAACAAATAAGAGTGATAACAAATGGATTAATTCAAGACAAACATATTTGATGCATTATGATTAACGTTCAAAAGATGAACAAGTTTGGCATACAAGAAAGTGCTTGAACAAAAAAAGAAAGATTGCAAATGAGAATGAAAGTGAAATTTGAAATTGGCATGTTGAGGAGACTAGTCTTCGTATAGACTGATTACTTCTAATGATTTTAAGCAGTCTTGAAGCTCACTTGGGTAATAGATTCCCCTTTTGATATGATGTGAACACAACAGTCTCTGAAATGATCCGAGCTTGGATCTGGTCTCTGGATAACACACCGTCTTTAACCTAATGGCCAGGTGCCCCCAAGATGAAATTCAGAGTAGGAGTTTCCCCAAAAGGTGCCATAAAATGCTTTACCAAGCGAACATGTCATGACTGAATCATCCGGTATCTTCTACTACATAGAAGAGATAAAATCTATCTCTACAAAAGAAATATTCAGTTGAAGAAAGGGTCTGAAACAATTTTCCAAATTGGAATTGGACTTTGGAAAAGACGCCAGACATGTGTTGGACTTCATAATTCAACCCGCTTGTAGTTTTCAAAATCATAACTACAATGCATGAAGCTCAGTCAAATGAACTTCCAATATACGAGGAAGTACCTGGATGTAATGCATTGAAATTTTATCATCATACTTATCAGGCTTTTCTGTCTCTGCTAACAAGCTTTTCCCCATGGATTCACTTGGGGAACAAGCATTGACTGCTAACGAGAAGATCCGGGAACGAAAAATTATGGAGATTTCCCATGATTGAATAGTCAGGTGCCCCAGAGTGGTAACCACATCTGACGTTGGTATCATGATCAAGAAGGGAATTTAAAGACGGTACTGAAGTACATAGCCTAACCAGCTGAAGCTTAAGAAAGTACGGAAACAAATGATAATAAAGATCTTGAATTCGATCAAGCTTCTCTCCAGGCCTCTTCTGTCCTTGCTGATAAAACATATTCCTTGAATTCGCTTGGTGAGTAGGAACTAGCTGCTGACAAGACGTCCCAGGAACTCAAGATTGTGGAGGGGATCCACGAAGCACTCCATGGTTTGAAGGAAATCCCACAAGATAAGGAAAGGAGATAACTTATGTCGCATAGGTAGGTGTAGGATTTCCTTTTGTTGACATTGTTTCCATAATCCGGCTCAAATGAGTCTTCCACTGGTTATCCTCCTTATCTAAGAGTTCCCGACCTCGGGTTATGGCTTGCATGTATACCAAAAGCAGCCCAATCTGATTCTTCATCCCGGTCAATCTCCCATGGGGTTGTTCCATAATTGATCTCTGAACATATGACAACAAGAATCAAAGTTTGTAACTCTGAAGAGATTACCAATCCTGAATAAGAATCCCTAACCCTGAGTACCTGTAATGAATGCATGAAGATGCATGGGGTGCATGAGTGGACGCAATGTCATGTTCCGTCATTTCCAAGGAATTTTCATGCTTCTATTTTGATTTTAAGCAAGTAAGGGGTGTAAAAGTTCAGCATAAGACTTAAAAATATGATTCCCTAAAAATAACAGAACTTGAATGTTAAGAAGATGGTTAACCATGTTATGTATGCAAAGACATGGGATCAAAGTTCCTTCACTTCTGAATATGATTGTGGCATTGTTTCTGAACCATCTGAATATCACATGATCAAAAGCAATGGGCCATCTGAATATAAGAACCAAGTACCAAGAAGATCAACAACAATATGGGATTAAGTCTCCCCAAACTGGTTATATGTTGCACCTTTTCTGAACATGTTGGGAGTACCAAGATCAAAGGTCTGGAACATAAACCCAAAGAAACCCAAGAAACTGATCAGAAACTCATAAAATAAATCTAAGAACCACATAGTCACCAACATAACATACGGTCACCGTCAAAACAAAGTCACCAACATAACATAGTCACCATTTGTACCTGTGGTAATAATCACTCCCCACTCACGGGTAAAAACTAGGTCAGGATAGGAAAATGTGACTTGGAATCATGGGTTCGCCTGAGAATACATCTTTGTTACAACAGACGTGCGTGACGATAGCAATTCATTTGAACCTCAACCAAGCGCAGACCACATGACCGTGCTAGTATGAAACTAAGTCCAGTAGTAGTCATGCTCCGCTCTATTCCTAGTGTTATTATCATGAACCGCTCCGGCCTGGGTACTGGTCCTTTTACCTCATGGTAACACCCACCCAACAAGAAGCACATATCTAGTTCAACAGATAATAGTATATGGAAAGCAATAAAACACGATGCATACATATGCTTAAATACTCACGTACAAATGATTAAATTTAAAGAATAAAGACAAAAACCCAAAGAAAAGAAAACAAGAGCTAAGAGTGACTCAAGAATGGACCAGCAATTGGTCAATTAGTCCCTAGTGAAGTCGCCAGCTGAAGCAACCATACAAATCATCAAAATAAACAATGATGTCTCCATCAAATGTTTTTTATCCCGTCGAAGGGAAATGTAAACATCGAGTAACCCTGAAGGGTGAAATCACGGTCTTGCAACCAAAGGATCGGGTATGGGAGTCTATTAATCGAGGGGAAGGTATTAGCACCCCTCACACCCGTAGTACTCTATGGTATCCACTCTTGTTGTATAATCTAAAGGGTGTGTCTGAAATCTATAGATATCTTGTATAGAGAATACATGAATGCAAAAGATTATTAACAAAAAAAAGGTTTTATTAGTCGTGCCTACTGCGGTTGCGAACCTTTGTGCCTATGTATCACCAACCGTGCAATGGGGATCAAGGCACTCCTAGTTCCCCTAAAAGGTTTTGGATGGTTGCATGTTTTTTATGAGTAATACTGTTTTGCATCCTTGCAATTAGGATTGCAATTCATGCTTAGCGTTGCAGCTTATCAAAGACTCATGCTTGGCCACTCGCACACTTAGCAACTCGCTTGAATTTGAAACAACATACCCTTACCGAAAAGGTTTTCAAAAGAAAAAGGTCCGAAGAAAAAATGTTTTGCATTGGCGGATTATTTTATCTTGAAAAAGGATTTAAGTTTTGTTTAAATGTTTTATGAATTTGATGAAAGAAAAGGGTTTTAGTCTTAATATGCAAAAGAAAACAACTAAGGGAAACTATCTAGTTCTACCCCTAAGGTTGTCATGCAAATATGGCCCTAAGGTCAGGATAAGGAGGGAAATAACCTACCTAATATTGGCATACATGGATAAAAATCATAGGGTCTATCTCAATCCACTTCCTAAGATCGGATCGAGAAATCCTACGGGAGCATGTGATCACACAAAGCAAACAAGTCACATAATAGCAAGAAAACAAACGCTCGAGGAGTATCCACTCACTCAAGTATCACACACCTAACTGAGGTATCATGTCACCAAGGTAGGAAAGGGAGAAGGATGCCTAACCACGATATCATGTCATTGGGTAGGACAAAAGGAAGCGGGACACCTAACCATGATATCAAGTCATCAAGGTAGGATGAGGGATGTTCCTGACCATAGATATTGATAGCGTGAAATTATATTGTATATTTGACTCGAATTGCATGCATTTTAGTACCATTTTAGTTTATTTATGTTTTTTATGCCAGTATTTCTATTTCATTTCAGGTACTTTCTAACACAAAGCTTCCATGTGTAAAAGAGCGGGAAATGGCTGAGATATTGAGAAGAATAGAATAAAATATCAAAAGCATAGAAAAACCAAATTTTAAACTTGTGGCCCTCGCCACAGAGGTGTTGGCCCTAGCCATAAAAGACCAACACGCGTGGCCCTCGCCACACATATTGTGGCCCTCGCCACAACTCAATTCTTGTGGCCACATCTTTAATTTTTATGGCCTTCGCCACGTCAGTGAATCACGAGCCTAGTCCCCCCTTATATTTTCCACGAGCTGAGTCTCCCGAATATTTCTCCACAAAACCATTCTCCTGATTTTTCTCCACACACGTCACGGACACTGAGGTCATGAACAGAATATAAAAGTAGGACAATTTTACATGAAAGGGGGTTCGGTCGTTTTCGAATCAGAGAATTGTTATTAGTATTTTAAGTAGAGAATTTACATGTAAAAGTGATATCTCTTTCAATGTGGAAGAGCTATCACAACCCTATGTTTTAGGAACTATTTTTAATTTCATTCCTGTACCTGGTTGTCAATTATGCATGCATATTCAAAATTCAAGTTTCTGCTATTGTACGCAAAGATAGTTTTAGCGGTAATTCCAGTTGAATTCATTTCAGTTTTTATAGGTTTCTTTGTATCACATTTCTCATTTCTATTGTTTCTTTTGTTTAATTTAATTGACATTCTGTTCTTAATTGTGATCTTTATGTTTAGTTTGTTTACACTTAATTCCATGTTTAGCTAATTTGTGTTGAGTCTGATATGTGATGACCATCGTTTCCGACGGGACTCAGTAATAAGTTGGCTTAATATCTATTTGAAAATCCAGTTTTGGTCTTTTGTTTTTAAACTTAATTTAAATAGCTTTGTCACGAGAGTGAGAGGTTACTTAACACGATTTTTCCACGAGAGTGGGAAATTAACTAAGGTTCGAGCCAGCACTGCGATAACATGGGGATCGAACCGGATAGTAGAAAATATGCATTAATACTAAACACAACGAGAGCACTTTAGGGTTAATTAGAACTTGTTCAGTTTTAAAAAGCGTTCCTCGATTAGAATGGGAGAGCGAGAGAAAAATCTTACAGTTAAGGAGCGTGACTTTATTCAAGACCACGTGAGTGTGAGGTATTATCTTTAAATTGACATTTTCTACAAAATACATCTTTAGTATAATTAAAAGCCAACGAGTTACGGAGTCCCCGAGGCACGCAAAATAAACATTCCAGCCTCTCTTTTATTATATATTTCTTTAATATTATTTTAGTCTTTATTTTAGTCTTAGTTTACCCTTAATTAATCATTCATTAGCCTTAGATTTAAAAAGCGACAATAGATTACAGTAGGTTGACATTGGTCTTTGTGGGTTCGACAATCTTTTATATTACTTCGATATTTCCGTGCACTTACGGATGTATCAGATATCATGTCATCTAGTCAATACGGGGTCATGAAAGCTACTTTGAACCAAAGTATCATGTCACCGAGGCAAGAAGTATAGAAGGGGAAAAGCGCGTGCTCAAAGTGACTAAACACCTAACCAAGATATCATGTCATCTAGGTAGGTGATTGAAGACATTATGAGCAAGAACGGAGCACTAACGTTGACCAATGTGAGCTCAAGACAAAGTGTGGGGTTTGTTTGCGAAACCATTTTCCGCTTGACTGACTCGATACAAGAGTAAGCACACTCCAAAAGTGTTTGTATATGACGCGAGCTAAGGATGACATGTGGACTAGAAAATGACGGGGTTGATTGCAAACCCTTCTCACCTTGCCTTTTTTAAGGACTTATCATGGGGTGACTCTTTTTAAGTTCTTTGGCACAAATGTAAACAAACAAGTCAATTACAAGTATTTGAAACAATCGGCCAAACTGTCATTGGATAATAAAATCAAAGAAGTCTCCATTGAACATCTTTTATCCCACCGAAAGGGAAAGGTGAACTTCGAGAAAACCTGAAGGGGTGAAATCACGGTTTTGCGACTGTAGAGATCGGGTAAGGGAGTCGGTTACGCGAGGGGAAGGTATTAGCACCCCTCACGTTCATAGTACTCTATGGTATCCACTCTTTTTGTTCTAATCTAAGTGTGTAACAAATATATGTCTAAAGCTTAAGAGTTAAAAAAGGAAGATGCAAAGGGAAATGCATGCAAAAAGAAAACAGAGGGGAAGAAGAAAATAATTTCAAAGGTCGCTCACTTGAGCCTCGTGACTATATTTCTTTGCTATTTTACCCCAAAATTTTCCCTCCCATTTCATTCAAGTCATTCTCCTAGGGTTCTTAAATGCTCAAGGTGGCTCAAGAATTGATCAGAAATATTCTCCTCCTAAGAAATGGATCCACAACTAGGGTTTTATATTTCTCAAAGGAATATTGGGTTTCAAATGTCTCAAGAGGTTTTCAAGGTTCTTCATATGTCTTCAAGAATGCTCATACCAAGTTTCAAGCTTTGCATCACAAGTTTGCTCAGTCAATTGATCAGATGAATGAAAATCAACTATATTGGGTAAAAGGTCAACAATGGTCAACATACAGTCAAACCTCAAGATTTCTGGTCAACATAAACATTTTTAAGTCATATTCATCATTTTATTAAGGGTTGATCATGATTCCTTAAGAAAATATCTCAAACCATCAAAAGTCGAAAGTTGTCAAATTAGGGTTTCCTTAGGAGAAGACAACTGAACTTTAACCAGGCATAACTTTCACATGCTTCATCAACTTTTCCCTAACCAAATCCCATATTGAAAGAAATTCCATTATCTACAACTTCGTAGCTCTATTCTCAAGTCCAAAAAGTGCTTCATTTGAGGGATATGAGACAATACATTTTAGGTCATTTAAAAAGTAAACCAAAAGACACCTTTTGTCAAGACAACTTACATCAAGATAATATCTTCAAATGCAAAAATGATAAAATAATAAATTGTAGAGGAGATCTTTATATTTCCAAAAAATCAAAGATCACATTCAAAAGATAAAAATTGAGGGAGTTATGACCTTTGAAAGTTGGGAAATTTTGAGTAAAGGCATGAGGTTCAAATTGAGTAAACTTGTTATTTTGGGCTATTGGGTCATGGTTTAGGAGTACAAATGTTATTATACTTCTTATACACCCCGAGACTTATTTATACACCTCCCTTTGATTTACTTTATTTACTTTTTATTTTTTATTCATTTAAAATTCAAAATAAATAAAATAATACAAAGCCTTTTCTACAAGGTCCAAGCCCACTTATCCTTGACCTAATTTTTCCCTTATATATTCTCATCAACTCTCATACAAACAATGACACAAAAAGACCTTTATTTCCTTTCAAAAAATAAACCAACACCCATTTTTCATTCTCACATAGGAACCTGTAACACATAACCTGTCTTCATCAAACTAAATATATCAAACCTTACAATTTCTAACTTTCTGATATTGCACACAGAACCTTTTTTCATGTTGCATGCCTAGACCTCATAGGCCATTCAATTTCTGATTTTTACAACATACAACAAAGAAACAATCTCATCTCTGTTTTTTTCATTAATTATCAAAAAATTAGTTGTCTTGTTGTCTATGTTTTTCTGCAGAAATCCAAAAAGAAGCCTTCAACCGCGACACCGCTGTCGTTCCCTCCGTTCAAAACTGATGACAACTGATCTACTATGACAACCGCAAAGCACACCGCAAGTTACTGCAACTTTCCTCTAATCTGAATTCGCGGCCAAGAACACTGTCGTGCCTCCATCAGCATCACTGCCAACACGAAGCCGACGTCAGATCTACTCCTTCCGCCCAGATCCTTACACGCCTCCTTCCACCCACGACCGAGACCTCCTTTCGACACCAACCTTAGATGCTCCTCTTCCGGCCGCGACTCATTCTCACGGAACCGGAGGTACAACCTCTTCCTCCGCCCTCACAACACCGCTGCTCCAGGTCAACAACCACCTGCAAACATCCACCGCGAACAACTATGTTTCCCCTGCATTAGCATGCATCCTGGTGGGGAATTTGTTAACACAGAAAAACAGTTCTGTTATGCGTTCTCGTATTAGAAACTGAAAATGCCAAGTTTATAGACTTAGCAATACAACTGACTTCCTAGAAATTAGGAAACTGACTCACACACTAACAGCACATCCTAAATGTGTGCAAGATGATATAAATTAAATAGGAAACTGACTCACACACTAACAGCACATCCTAAATGTGTGCAAGATAATAGGAATTAAATGTAACTAACAATTAATTAAAAAACAAATAATAGAAATAATTCTATACTTAAAACTGACTTATTCAACAATTCCTCCCTTAAACTACATGCTCCTTGCAACAGTTTATCTCAGACTCGTCAAGCATTCCTAGAGCACTTAACAAATGTTGGAATTCTTCAACTTTAAGTGGCTTCGTCATGATGTCTGCTAACTGATCTCTTGTACTGCAATAATTTAGCTCAATAACACCGTCATTACATAAATTTCTCAAAAAATGAAACCGAACATCAATATGTTTACTTTTTCCATGCAAAACTGGATTTTTGGATAATTTAATTGTTGAGATATTATCACAAAAAACCACAGTAGTTTCTTCTTGACAATGGCTTAGATGTTCAAAAATTCTTCTCAGCCAAACACATTGGCAAACACATAATGTGGCTGCTATAAACTCTGCTTCTGTTGTGGATAAGCTAACAACCTGTTGTTTCTTTGACACCCAAGAAATCATACCACCTCCTAGCAAGAAGGCATAACCCGAAGCGCTCTTCCTATCATCAAGGTCTCCTGCATAATCACTGTCAGTATAGGCAATTAACTCTTTATTTCCTCCAGCCTTATAAAAAATTCCTAGATTTTAGGTGCCTTGTAGATATCTCAAAATTCGCTTTGCTGCCATGAAATGACTCTCCTTTGGCTCTTCCATGAAACGACTTATCAAACTGACAGAATATGCAATATCTGGTCTTGTAGCTGTAAGGTACATAAGACTTCCCACAATTTGTTTAAATAGAGTCGTATCGACCTTCACTCCCTTGTCTTCTTTTAATAACTTGCAGCCTGGAACTATAGGACTCTTCACGGGATTACAATCAGACATGTTAAATTTGTTTAATATATCCTTAATATATTTCTTCTTCCCAACAAAGATACCATTGCAACCTTGCAAAACTTCAATGCCCAAAAAATATCTCATCTTGCCTAAGTCAGTCATTGCAAATTCTTTCATCATCATAGTTTTGAACTCTTGAAACATCGACGTGTCATTACCGGTATATATAAGATCATCTACATAAACACACACAATTAAAATTTCACCTTTCTCTTTCTTCTTCATAAATAAAGTGTGTTCATGTGGACATTTCAAAAAATCATTTGCTGCAAGATGAGATTCCAGCTTGCTGTACCAGGCTCTAGGAGCCTGCTTAAGGCCATACAATGCCTTCTTAAGCTTGTATACTTTATGCTCACCTTTTTGTATACATAACCTGGCGGCTGCTCTAGGTAGACGTTTTCGTTTATTGCTCCATGTAAGAAAGCTGATTTAATATCAAGTTGATGAATACCCCACCTTTTTGTAGCTGCCAATGCAACAACAGTCCTGATGGTTTCAAGACGAGCAATCGGCGCAAAGATCTAACTATAATCTATGCTTTCCTCTTGAGTGTAACCTTTTGCCACAAGTCTAGCCTTGAATTTGTCAATCTCCCCTGTCTCCTTCAGCTTAGTTTTGAAAATCCACTTGACTCCTACAACTTTTCAATTTGGTGGTGGATCAATTAGCTCCCATGTATCATTCCTTTGAATTGCTTGAATTTCAGCATCCATTGCATCCCTCCAATGCTGAATTTTTTATGCTTGTTTATATGTAACTGGATCTGAATCTGCAAACATGGAAAAATTCATTGCATCTTCCTCAGTTAAATCATCACCAGTGACATAATCTTTCATCCATATTGGTGGTCTTCTAGTCCTCCCTTCAGGTGAATTTTCTGAAGCTCTTGAAATGGTGGAATCTAACATATTTGAGGTTGAGTTTGGAGCTGCATCACTTGTAGTTGTTGCTGTATCATTAGATTTTTTTTGGATTATCTCATCATCTTCTTGACTAGATTTTTCCAAAGGATTCAACTCATTTGTATCAATTGTTATGCCTGTTTTTGCGTCACCCCAATCCCAGGAAGCACCCTCCTGAAATTTAACATCTCTGTTGATCCAAATTTTCTTCTTGATTGGATAATAAAGTTTGTAGGCCTTAGACTCCTCACTTACACCCAACAACACACATTTGATACTTTTATCATCAAGTTTGCTTCTTTTCTGATCAGGTACATGAACATATCCAATGCTACCAAAGATTCTAAAATATGACACAGATGGCTTAATTCCGCTCCATGCTTCCTCTGGTGTGACGTTCTTTACAGCAAGAGTTGGGTTTCTGTTTAAAATATGAATCACCCATTTTACAGCTTCTGGCCAAAATGATCTGGGGACTCCTTTTTCCACCAAAACGTTGCGAACCATATTTATAATAGTTTGATTTTTTCTCTCAGCTACGCCATTTTGTTGTGGCGTGTATGAAGCAGTGAGTTGCCTTTCAATACCATGTTTACTGCAAAATTCAGCCAACTCCTTAGAAAGATACTCTCCCCCTCTATCGGTATGCAAAATTTGAATGGGAGCACCAACTTGTTTTTCAACTAGTGCTTTAAACTCTTTAAATACACCAAAAGTTTCACCTTTCTCCATAAGAAAATATACCCATACTTTCCTACTTAAGTCATCAATGAAAGTGAGTATGTACCTTTTATTTCCATTGGATGTTGGATTGATAGGACCACAAATATCAGAGTGAATTAACTGCAGCAACTGAGATGCTCGCCAATTACTTTGTCGTGGAAAAGGATCTCGTTGATGTTTCCCTTTGAGGCAATGTTCACAAAGTTGAGATGTTGGTTTGAAGGAAGGCAACCCTTTCACCATATCGTGCTCCATTAAGGTTTTTAGTCCACTGTAGCTCAAGTGACCATAACGAGAGTGCCATACTCGAGCTGGTGGCGTAGAACTAGCCTGAAAACAGGATTGGGAGACTCTGGATTTTACACTAATAGCAAACATACGATTAGTAGTCATGAAGGTTTCAAAAATAAGGCCATTTTCTTTAAACACTCTACACTTGTTTTGCTTCATTTCAACCGTTAACCCTCTTTCCAGAAGTTGCCCCACGCTAAATAAATTATTTTTTAGCTCAGGCACATAAAATACATCATTTAAAAAATGCACGACTCCGTTTATCAAAAGTTTAACCATATCTTTTCCACCGACCTTTAGAGCATAGTTATTCCCTAATTTCACTTCATCTGAAAAACTTTCATCAATGGAGGAGAACCAATCCTTTCTTCCTGTCATGTGGTTGCTACATCCTGAATCGATGAACCACATGTCTTGTGTATTTGATTTTCCATCTGATGAAAGTTGTGCCATGAGTAACACTGCTTCCTCATTGGTCTCAGCATAATTTGCAATGTTGTCCTGTGGTTTCTTTGGGCATTCATACTGAAAATGTCCAAACTCATGACAGTAATAACATTCCACTGCTTCCTTATCTACTCGTTATCTACCTCCTCTGCCTCTTCCTCGAGCAAATCCACGCTGAAAGCCACCTCTTCCACGACCACAACCACTATTTGTCTCATCTTGAGTTGCTTTCAACACTTGCTCTTCATGTGAATTATGCCCATTCATTCGTTGTTCGTGTACCAACATACTGCTTTGGAGTTCATCTACAGTCATGGAATCCAAAACATGAGATTCTTCGATAGAACACACTATATAATCATACCTCGAGGTCATTGAGCGAAGAATCTTTTTGATAACGGTAAGATCTAACATTTGTTCACCGTACATTCGCATCTTATTTGCAATAGTGAGAGTTCGAGCAAAATAATCATTAACTGATTCTCCACTCTTCATCTGTAAAATCTCCCATTCGCGTCGTAGGGCTTGAAGTTGTGCTCACTTCACTCTAGCAGTGCCTTGGTATTTCTGTTTTAAGGAATCCCATATCTCTTTCGATGTCTCCTTCTTTAAAATTGTTTCAAGCACAGATCGATCAATTGCTTGAAAGAGGTAATTATTTACCTTCAAATCTTTTAGTTTAAGCTCGTTCACTGTTTTCTTCTCGTTCTCCGTTAATACAGCACCATCAGCATGTTGAGGAATCCCTGGATCAATAAGATTCCAATAATCCTTTGACCATAAAAAGTTCTCCATCAGCATTACCCAATGATCATAATGCTCGCTCAATTTTGGAATCGCAGGTTGCACGAAGTTGACATCCGTGGTTGCTGCCATGATTGAAGTCTGTTGCTTCTCTTTTCTTGCTACAAACCTAGCTCTGATGCCAGATGTTAACACAGAAAAACAGTTTTGTTCCGCGTTCTCGTATTAGAAACTGAAAATGCCAAGTTTATAGACTTAGCAATACAACTGACTGCCTACAAATTAGGAAACTGACTCACACACTAACATCACATCCTAAATGTGTGCAAGATAATAGGAATTAAATAGGAAACTGACTCACACACTAACAGCACATCCTAAATGTGTGCAAGATAATAGGAATTAAATGTAACTAACAATTAATTAAAAAACAAATAATAGAAATAATTCTATACTTAAAACTGACTTATTTAACAGAATCTATGTTTTTTACGAATTTGATAAGAGGGCTTATATGAGAGGTTGAGGAAGGAGATGAAAGGAACAAAAAGAGAGGAAAGTTTTGGTTATAGCAACGTAAACAGAGAAGAAAGAGGATAACATGGAAAGAGGAAAACTTGTTTTTTTAATTATCTGGTTTTGGGTCTCTAAGAAGATAATAAAATGTGCTTGGCTCCACATTATTAACGTAAACAAATAATTGACCAATTGGTGAAGATTTTGATTGGAGGTTTCAAGAGTGTGGGTTCGACACCCACCCCTAGTACTTTGAGTTTTTTTTTTTATATTTTTCCTGTTTTTCAGGTACAAAAAAAAAGATGTTGGCTCACATTCTACCAACACAAACCACACAATGACCCAGTGGAGGATGGCACGCCTATGAGACAAAGGGGGTGCGTTCAAGTCCCACCCCATGCAAGTTCTTTTTACTAACTTTTTTTTTATTTCCATTAATTCTTTTTTTAATTAAAACCTATAACTAGTAATTATGTTTTCTTTGGCGTTTTTTTTTGTTAACTAATTAATTAATTCAGAATTAGGTTTTAATTATCTTTTAACACTTAGTTTATTTTCTACAAATAAATTACCAAAAACATTAACTTAGAACTTTAAATCTTTAACATTTTTCCTAACATAATTTTTCCTATCTTTTGTTATTTAAATTCCTATAAATAAATGTATAGGTCGCACTGTTTGATTTTGTAATAGTTGTAGTTTACATTTCCTCGCATTTTTTCCTATCATGTAACTACCAATGGGATGTAATAGCCTAGGTTTATCTTCCCGCACCTATGTATGTATGTATGTCTGTATATATAACTGTATAGAAACTAGACATGTATGACGAGATCTAAAATCAACCGCTAGATAACCCTAAATACAAGACAAATTAATTGAAACCAAAACACTATTCACATACGCATCTCTAGGGTGACTCCACTTATTTCCTCGAAAAAAATAAAGTCATATCCCTCGAATGTGAGGATGCTTTAGCAAAGTCCCTCTAATACAAAAAGATCGTAGTCCCTCAATGACCCTTCGATTTTGCCTTCGGTAAACGATGACCCTCGACTGCCCCTTCACATCTAACGATAGGGATCCCTACTAATTAATGGTAGGATAGCACTATCTAAGGAGGAGGAAAATAACTTGAAAGACTTTTGAGTAGGTATATAGCTCGTAATCGCTTGCTCACACAAAAAACATATTTTTACACACAAACACTTTTCTCTGAAATATTTTAAAAAAAAAACACTTTGTATGCATTATCAACTGATACGAGAATCATTACAATGTTTTCCAAACTTAGGCATTTTCAAAATATTTTCAAATACACAAACACACAAAGCATTTCAAACAAAGTAAGCTAGCAATTAAGATCCCGTAGATAACTACGGATTAAAAGGGTGCTAACACCTTCCATTTTTCATAACCTACCTCCCGAACTCAAAAAAATTCTCGAAGGTCTTTCCTGTTCTTTTCACCCTTTCCTTTTTGGATAAAAGAAAATTCAGTGGAGACTCTTGCTATCCGTAACATTTGCAATAAAACGTAAAACCAAAAGTCAGTTCTCCCTTTGTATTACAGAGCTGGGGACTCTGTTGAGGATATACTAAAAAAAGTGGGGTCACCTTAGAGTTAGATCATATTTTATTGCTTTCATTGTCTGATTTTCCTGCTTTACATTTCAGGGTTTTGCTCAGGTTTATTTTTGTAAAGATCCTATACCCGGATCTAGGGGCATTTTAGGTATGTAGCGATAGATCATGGATATTGTATGGAGTAGACCGATATGGTTGAAATGATGGCTACGTTAGTGCGACACATTGGTTTGTGACGGTGTCCCTTGAGTCAGTCAAGGAGAATGCTGGGTTGTCGCATGGTGTCATAAGCACTAACTGACCGTAGAGCCTTAGTTGACACAACTTAGCCATTAGAAAGTAGTGATATGGCCGGATTTAGTGCAGGATGAAGTTGGTTGATACTCGATGCTACACTCATTGAGATCAAAATCTCGGGATATTTCAGTCGCAAATCAGGTGCTTGTGCTGAAACAACTCCTGGGAGAAAGATGGGTCATATGAGACTCCTACAACCCGATTACTTTTTCTTAGGACAGGTTGAGCCAACTAAAACTCAAGATGGTACTTACATATGGACTTCATGTAAGCCTTTAAACCCTAGGCTACTTGTGTGACTTGTTTGCATTCACTATCTAATAACTTGAAATCCTTGCAGGGTTTGTTTGTATTCATTATCTAATGACGTGAATTCCTTGCAGGACTTGTTTGTAGTCATTATCCAATAACCTGGACTTCTTGCAAGACTTACTTTTTTTCATCACCTTACACTTTTTCTTGGTGCTAGCTTACACATCATGACATCATGCCATAGAATTTCCATTAACCATTTCAAGGATCTCAAGGGCTTGTGATGCAGGTTATGAGGAACCGATGTCTAGCAAGGGGCAAGGGGATTTATTTTCCTCTAACCAATACCGTCAAAGACCGAAGCACATTATCTTGAGTTAAAGGCTATGACCAACTCGACATGGTGAGCTTGATTCTCATGGAAGGACGTTCAATGATACGAAGTTCTTCAATCAAAGTTGTAGTCAGATTCAACTTCTAACATTATCTTATGTTTACCCCACAAGATCCTTGAAAAAATTACATAAACATATCATGCATGTCATTACATAAAAGGTAGTTCTCAAGACAGGTTTCTCATTTTATCGTTGTTTATTTCAATAGAAGAATGGCTCTCGAACATACCGCCAAAGATCTCCAAGCTCAAAATGCATAATTCCAAGAGATGTTCTTAAGCCTATCCAAGGGGCAGGAAGAATTGAAAGCACTCCTCCCCAAGAATCCTAAAGACAACAAGGATGATCAGTTGGAACAATTGTTAGCTGAGACGACAAATATGAGAATCCAGATGATGGGTCATATGGCTCTTATCCAAAACTTAGCTCGAGGACAAGAAGAGTTGAGAATTCTCATATGCAAACTTCATCAGGACAAATACAATTGTATGGGACGAACGACTAGAATTGGGGATCAAATCATCAATCAACCTCTAATAAGACAGGAAGTTGGCTTAGTTGAAAGTAGGCCTTTCCAGATTGCTACTACATTGCAAGCCCAACAACAACCTCGCCGACAACAATAGGGTAGTCAGCGTAAGCAGGATACGTCCAAAAGGCAATATACCAAATTCAACATGCCGATGTGACAAGCCTTGCAACACATGTTGAAGATGAATTTGGTCACGTTGAAGGATCCTCCTCGGAATACCAATACTTCTGCTCCTAGCTACAATCCTGATGCAAGGGGTGCATATCACTTCAACAGTTTGGGGCATGTTACTGATAGATGTTGGATGTTGAAAAATAAGATTTAAGACTGGATCGGTGACGGTGTTGGAATTCACACAAGATGGTCAGATTGAGTTTTTTCTGTCATCCCTCAAAGTCACACCATCTTAAGTGACAAATTCAGGCGGAGAAGCTTTTTATTCATTCGAATTTTCATTTGTAATTTCTTTAGTTGATTCAAACAATTATATTTATGTCAGTCTTTGGTTGTTCCCATTAATGCATTGCATATGTTTGTCTTGAATTAATCCATTTGTTTTAACTATACTTAAACTATGATTTTACTTCCTTTTTGTAATATTCAACTCTCGATTAAAAGCTATAAGCCTTTAGAGGGAGGATGATGAAAAAAGATACCATAATCTCTACAAGTATGCTTTTGAACAGACCTTGCTGACGATGTACATGCGTTGTTTCAAATCCTAAACAATGGAGTTATAAGGAAGATAATCCCTAGTCAACCCCTTTGAGCCTAAGAAGTTGGAGTTTTCTTTTTCACACGAGTTGAAACCTTTAATCATAACCCGGGGCAGGGTAGTTTCACAGTTAATCCAAATGCACATTTAGTCGCGAAGTTTCACTTTGTACACATCGAATAGTATCAGAGACGACCTTCCAAATCCAAAGACGGTGATGGTTCCCCATAAAACAGGCAGTCATTATCTCTCAAAAGAAAACCCAGCTAAGTCAAAACCTATGAAGGAGACTTAAGAAAAAAATTGGGGCATCCCGCTGACTGCAATCACAGAAGAAATAGTTCAGGAAAAAGTTAGGGATAATAAAATCAAAAAGAGGTCGCTACAAAGTCTCGAAAACAGAAAAATGTTACAAATATGACTGTCTTCTCAAATAAACTTCCAGTACTGAACCATCACCCAAATATCATTCCAAACTCAATTGGAATCTAAATGTACAATTAATTGAGTATAGGGCTGAAGAACATCACGGAGAACAGGTTGGGTACAAATAAAGTTTGAGCCTTTATCCTCTGTTTCTTAAACCCTGAACCAAGCCACGTTACAACCCTTAAAAGTTCTAACTAAAGCATAAGTTAGTTCAAAAGAATACTGTTACAAAAAAGGTATCCTAACTCCTGTAAGGCTTACTATAAATCCTGAGTTGAATTCATATTCTTACAAAATTCTGTTTTTTTACTAAAAATGAATTTTCAAAACTTCAAGACATACATAAACTTTGCATTTTTAATACCACTGTTTGCATATAACTAATTGTTCGACAGTAGAGAAATTCGCATGACGAATAATCAATGAACGGAAATCCTCTCAATGAACATAATCACTTCAAATGGAAAGACACTTCAAATAGCAAACCTTCCATAATCAAGGGGCGTAACATGGTGTCTAACTGATATGGGGAAGTCAAGTCAAGATTCAAGGAATATCTCAAAAGTGTCGAATAGCCAGAGGCATATCTCCATTTGAATCACTTGGGGCATTGAACACGACTTCCAACAAAGGGTCACGTACGATCAAGCAAACATTTTCTGGCAGTGCTACAACACTTACTACTATGGACAATGATAATTCTCCGCACCCTGTGAACGCAGACATAGTTGGAAAAATACTACACATGAAAAAGTGACCCGCTAGGTTGACAGGCCTAGGAAAAAATAAGGGGATCCCGACGAACTAAAAGAGTTCGGGAAAAATTAGGGATATATAAATAAAATTGTACACTCGGCTAGTCGAAAACCTGAAAAGGCAACTTGGGAAAAATACGGTATCCCGGTGGACTAAATATGAAAAGACAATCCAGGAAAAAATTAGGGATTAAAGCGTACGACTATGTTCCATTATCTCATCACTTGTATGTCAGTATAAGAATTATCATTCTGATCAACATTTACTAAATACTCTAGGAGTGGATATAATGTTCAAATTATCCACAAATCCCCACAAATCAATATCCATGGAACTATCTCTATAGAGCTATCTTCATAAGCTCACCCTCAACAGAGATATATTCCCCAGCAAGTCTAATATGCACGTCAGGCAGAAACTGGGGCAACTTCTAGCAATTCATCTTCATACCTCTGATGGATAGCTTAATAGGAGAATATACCCCAAGAGGTCCCCTGACAAATGAGGAAGTCTGGCTATTTCCCCAGCAAACAGCAGAAACTTCCTTAGCACGGCCTATGAATTTCTAATTAGAGTTTATTTCCTCAACACAATCTACAAAATCAAATTCCCCAACGGAGTTCATTTCTCTAATATTGCAAATTTCCTGATGGAATTCTCTATCTCCAACAGGTTTCATTCAAAATTATCATCCCTAGAGAACTACTACCCATATCTAAAACCTAGTCAGATAGTACATCGTAGGAATTATACATCTCTTCATCCCCAGTCAGGGTATACAAAAATTAATTCCTTCAACAAAAAGAATGACAAGAAACCGACTCTCTTTGAATGCTTCTATCCACAAGAAGAAGTCGAAGATCCCCAACAGAGTATCCTCAAATAGAAAGCAGGAATCCCTAGTAAAATTATTCCCAGCAGAAATTTAAGAATTATTTTCTTCATCTCCAGCAATAGTCTGGGATTTATTTTCCCCAGCTAGATATTGCTGCAAGAATCTACCAATATGCTCTAACGACATATTGCATCCATAACACCATTTACAAAATATCATAACATATGCATATAAACGCATATAACGTTCTCATTTATTTTGAGAGCATCATCATGCAATGCATTACATACATCATGACATTGCATAAAGCTAATTTTGTCTCTTCGTGTAAAGTTTGCATATAGACAAATATCCTCAACACCTTTCAAACAGGTCACAAATTAATTCCCAAAATAGGACGGGCAACTATCTATATCACCAGACAGCGTGAATTCCCAAAAAAGGACGAAGTAGCTTTACACAAGTTACTTCTAAAAACTTCTAGTTACAACTTTACATAGGCTTATCCTAAAGCAGCCATACCCAGGCTCCTTCTCATATATTTCCAGATGAAGGTTCACACGAGCTCATTCTGTAGCAATCTTACACGGGTTCCTTCTAATATATTTCCAGATGCAGCTTCACACGGGCTCATCCTGAAGCAATCTTACACGGGTTCCTTCTAATATATTTCCAGGTGAAGCTTAATATGGGCTCATCCTGAAGCATCTTTACAAGGGTTACTTCTAAAAACTTCCATATGTAGCTTCACACGGGCTCATCCTGAAGCAGCCCTACCTAGGCTCCTTCTAATATATTTCCAGATGCAGCTTCACACGGGCTCATCCTGAAGCAGCCCTACCCAGGCTCCTTCTAAATATATTTCTAGATGCATTTTAACACGGGCTCATCCTGAAGCAATCTTACACAAGTTCTTGTTAAGACTTTTCCAGGTGTAGTCTAACACAAGCTCATCCTGAAGTATCCTTACACGATTGTATTCTAATACATTTCCGGACGCGGCTTGACACAGGCTTATTCCAGCATATCATTCAGATGAAGTTAGGCGTAGATTTCCTTATGATACTCTTTTGGAAAAAAGTCAGGCATAAACTTATTCCAATACCTCTTCTAGTTGAAGTCGGGCGTAGACATATTCTAGTGCATCATTAAGATGAAATCAAGCGTAGATTCCTTCTAAAACTCCTTTAGAAAAGTCGGGCGTAGACTCTTTCCAATACCTCTTCTAGTTGAATTCGAGCGTAGACATCTTTTAGTTCATATGAAATCAAGTATAGATTCCTTCTAAAACTCCTTTGGAAAAGTCGGGCGTAGACTCTTTCCAATACCTCTTCTAGTTGAAGTCGGCCATAGACATCTTCTAGTGCATCATTCAGATGAAATCAAGCGTAGATTCCTTCAGAAAATCCTTTGGAAAATTCAGGCGTAGACTCTTTCCAATACCTCTTCTAGTTGAAGTCGAGTGTAGACATCTTCTAGTGCATCATTCCAATGAAATCAAGCGTAGATTCCTTCTGAAACTCCTTTGAAAAAGTCGGGTGTAGACTCTTTCCAATACCTATTCTAGTTGAAGTCGGACATGGACATCTTCTAGTCCAGATGAAATCAAGCGTAGATTCACTCTGATGTTCTTTCGGATATAGTCAGGCGTAGACTTATTCTGGTATTCCTATCAATAGTTGCTCTGGATGACATATATAAGCCCATCTACGACGACTCTTCACCACCTCTGGATTGCATATATAAGCCCATCTCTGACGATATTCTGTCACTCTCCAAATGGCATCTTTAAGCCCACTCTCGGTACAATCAACCAACAACGTTACTTCTTGCACAAGCGAGTGCAAATTTCTGGGCACTTAAGTGTTCAATCATCTTCTACCTCAAGTCACGAATGGCGGACGCGCCAATCTAACCCTCCAGGTTTAAGAATATTAAATAGGGGCAGCTTTTGTACCCAAAAAATTTCCCTCCCATTTTCATTCAAGACATTCTCCTAGGGTTCTCAAATGCTCAAGGTGGCTCAAGAATTGATCAGACAAATTCTCCTCCTAAGCAATGGGTCCACAAATAGGGTTTTATATTTCTCAAAGGAAGATTGGGTTTCAAAGGTATCAATAGGTTTTCAAGTTTATTCATATGTCTTCAATAATGTTCATACCAAGTTTCAAGCTTTGCATCACAAGTTTGCTCAATCAATTGATCAGATGACTGATAATCAACTGTATTGGGTAAAAAGTCAACTATGGTCAACATATAGTCAAACCTCAATATTTTTGGTCAACATCAACACTTTTTAGTCATATTCAGCATTTGATCAAGGGTTGATCATGATTCCTCAAGAAAAGTCCTCAAATCATCAAAAGTCAAAAGTTGCCAAATTAGGGTTTCCTTAGGAGAAGTCAACTAAACTTTGACCAAGCATAAATTTCACATGCTTCATTAACTTATCCCCAACATAAGACCATCTCGAAGGAAATTCAATTCTCTACAATTTTGAATCTCTATTCTCAAGTCCAAAAAGTGCTTCATTTGAGAGATAAGAGTCAATACATTTTAGGTCATTTAAAAAGTCAACAAAAAGACACCATTTTTCAAGGCAACTAACATCAAGATAAATCTCCAAATGCAAAAATGATCAAAAGAGATATTGTAGAGGACATATTGATATTTCCAAAAAGTCAAAGATCACCTTCAAAAGATATAAATTTAGGGAGTTATGACCATTGCAAGGTTGGAAATTTTGAGCAAAAGCATGAGGTTCAAATTGAGTAAACTTGTTATTTTGGGCTATTGAGTCATGGTTTAAGACTCCAAACGTTATTATACTTCTTATACACCCCAAGACTTATTTGTACACCTCCCTTTGATTTATTTTATTTATTTTTGATTTTTGATTCATTTAAAAGTCAAAATAAATAAAATAATACAAATCCTTTTCTACAAGGTCCAAGCCCACTTATCCTTGACCTAATTTCCCTTATATATTCTCATCAATTCTCATACAAACGATGACATAAAAAAACCCTTATTTTCTTTCCAAAGAAAAACCAACACCCATTTTTCATTCTCAGATAGGAACATGTAACACATAACCTCACGTACAAACCCTTTTTTAACCTGTCTTCATCAAACTAAATATATCAAACCATACAATTTCTAACTTTCCGATATTGCACAAAAACTTTTTTCATGTTACATGCCTAGACCTCATAGGCCCTTAAGTTTTCGATTTTTACAACACACAACAACAAAAAAATCTCATATCTATTTTTTTTCATTAATCATCAAAAAATTTGTTGTGTTGTTGTCTATGTTTTTCTATTGAAATCCAAAAAGAAGCCTTCAACCGCGACACCGATGTCGTTCCCTCCATTGAAAACTAATGACAACCGATCTTCCATGACAATCACAAAGCATACCGCAAGTCGCTGCGACTTGCCTCTGATATGAATTTGCGACCAAGAACACTGTCGTGCCTCCATCAGCATCAATGCCAACACGAAGTCGACGTCGGATCTACTCCCTCCGCCCAGATCCTTACACGTCTCCTTCCACCCACGATCGAGACCTCCATTCGACACCAGCCTTAGATGCTCCTCTTTTGACCGCGACTCATTCTAACGACACCGGAGCTATAACCTCTTCCTCCGCCCTCACAACACCACTGCTCCAGGTCAACAACCACCTGAAAACATCCACCGCGAACAACTATGTTTCCCATGCATTAGTGTGCATCCTGGTGGGGGATCTATGTTTTATACGATTTTGATAAAAGGTATTATATGAGAGGTTGAGGAAGGAAATGGAAGGAAAAAAAAGAGGGGAATGTTTTCTATTATAGCAGTGTAAACAGAGAAAAAAGAGGATAACGTGGAAAGAGGAAAAGTTGTTTTTTTAATTGGAGGTTCCACATTATTAATGTAAACAAGCAACTGGCCCAATGGTGAAAATGTTGATTGGAGGTTTCAAGGGTGTGGGTTTGTCACCCACCCCTGGTACTTTGAGTTTTTTTTATTTTATATTTTTCCTTATTTTCAGGTACAAAACAAAAGATGTTGTCTCACATTCTACCAACACAAACCACACAATGGCCTAGTGGACGATGGCACACCTGTGAGACAAATGGGGTGGATTGAAGTCCCACCCCATGCAATTTCTTTTTACTAACCTTTTTATTTTTTTATTTCTATTAATTCTTTTATTAATTAAAATCAATAACTAGTAATTAGGTTTTCTTTGGCGTTTTTTTTGTTAACTAATTAATTAATTTAGAATTAGGTTTTAATTATCTTTTAACACTTGGTTTATTTTCTTTAAAAAAAACCAAAAACATTAACTTAGAACTTTAAGTCTTTAACATTTTACCTAACATAATTTTTCCTATCTTTTGTTATTTAAGTTCCTAGAAATAAATGTATAGGTTAAACCCTTTGATTTTGTAATAGTCGTAGTTTACATTTCCTTGCATTTTTTCCTATCATGTAACTGCCCATGGGATGTAATAGCTTAGGTTTATTTTCCCGCACTTTACTTTCCGCACATATGTATGATTGTATGTATGTATATATAATTATTAAGAAACTAGACATGTATGACAAGATCTAAAATCAACCGCTAAATAACCCTCAATACAAGACAAACTAATTGAAAACAAAACACTATTCACACACGCACCTCTAGGGTGACTCCACTTGTTTCCTAAAAAAAAATACAGTCATGTCCCTCGAACATGGGGACGCTTTAGCAAAGTCCCTCGATGACCCTTCGATGCTGCCTTCAGTAAACGATCTTAGTCTCTAACAAAAATTGCTAAAGTTTCCTTGCCAATTGCCTTCGATGACTGTATGATGACCCTCGTTTTCCCCTTCATATCCAATGATAGGGCTCCCTACTAAGTAATGTTAGGATAACACTATCTCAGGAGGAGGAAAATAACACTAAAGACTTTTGAGTAGGTAGATAGCTCATAATCTCTTGATCACACAAAAAACATGTTTTTCCTCACAAACACTTTTCTCTGAATTATTTTCAAAACAAAAACTTTGTATGCATTCTCAACTGATACGAGAATCATTATAAAGTATACCGGACTTAGGAATTTTCAAAATACTTTCAAATACACTAACACACAAAGAATTTCAAACAAAGTGAGCTAGCGATTAAGAGCCAGTATATAACTACGGATGAAAATGGTGCTAACACCTTACCTTTTTCATAACCTACCCCCCGAACTTAGAAAAATTCTCGAAGGTCTTTCCTGTTCTTTTCACCTTTTCCTTTTTGGATAAAATAAAAGTCGGTGGCGACTCTTGCTATCTGTAAAATTTGCGATAAAATGCAAAACCAAAGGTCAGTTCTCCCAATGTATTACACCTATGTATCCCTTTTAAGGAATTATACATGTTTTGGTTTGTTTATGTTTTTTAGTTAAAAAGACAAAAGCAACAAGTAAGATGGAAAAAAAATCATAATATGATGACAAAACATCAACAACAAAGGCAAAGCATCAATAATGATAGCAAAACATCACAACTTAGATGATAAAACATCACACCTAACAATGACATTGAAAATCAAAGTAGGATAACAAACATAAGCAATGGAAAAACATCGATGCAAAGATAGTATAAAATCATGGCAAGAATGGAAAAACATTACAGTTTAGATAATAAAACATCACACTGAACAATGATATTGAAAATCAAAGTAGAATAAAAAACATAAGCGATGGAAAAACATCGACACAAAGATAGAAAAATATCATGGAAAGAATGGTAAAACATTACAATTTAGATGATAAAACATCACACCTAACAATGATGTTGAAAATCAAAGTAGGATAACAAACATAAGAGATGGCAAAACATCAACAGAAAGATAGCAAAATGTCATGGTAAGGATGGCAAAACATTACAATTTAGATGATAAAACATCACACCTAACAATGATATTGAAAATCAAAGTAGGATAACAAACATAAGCGATGGAAAAACATCGACACAAAGATAGCAAGATATTATGGCAAGGATGGCAAAACATCAATTTAACAAGACTTAAAATAGAGCCAAAAGGCGCGAAAACAATTAAGATTGGTTTGTATTTTTTTTCCTTGAAGAAGGATTTAAATTCATTATACATGTTTCATGATTTGCCAAAGAAAGAAAGTTTTCGTTTAAAGATGCAATATGAAAAAACAAAAAACAAAGGGAGACTATCCTAATCTCTAGCCCTAGTGTAATCATATAATGATGGCCCTACGTCAAGGATGAAAGGGAAATATCTACCTAAGTGAACACACATGAATAAATATCCTAATGTCTAGCTCAAGGAATGACCCTATACGAGCAATCCTAAGGGAGCATAGCATATCAAACAAGTGTTTTGGAAAAAGCACACAATCGGGATATACTGACTCAGGGGATGGGGGTATGAAGAGAAAATGCTTTAACTAAGGGGAGCAGATCACCCGAAGAAAACAAGCGGGTAGAGAAGTGTCAGTAATGGCCATTGCGAACTCCTGACAAAGTATGTGGGTTGGTAGCAAACTATTCTCCATATGACCGACTCGATACACAAGATCTGCACGACTCTGAAGCATCGACATACAATGTGAGCTAAGGATGACACAAACTAGAATTTACGGGGGTCGATTACAGACCCTACTCGCTCGCCTCCTTTTGAGGACTTATTGGGGTGGGGAATACGTGAGTATAAATGTAAACACAGTTGCAGAATACCTACTCCAAAGGTAGGATTTTAAACAAACACAAGTAGAAAACAATGCACATATGCAGAATTACCTTAAACAGGTCTTTAGATAAACCAGAGGGATTCCTGACAGATATCAGCAACAGGGGTCCCTTTCATGCATCTCTATTCCTACATGATATGGAAAGTAAAGCGGTAAGATCCTACTTGACATGATCTCTTGAAAGCATTAAAATGCGGAAATGAAGTCACGATGATACCTAGCAAAGTAGGTACGTTGCCTCCTCAAAGCGCATGAGATAAGAAAACTCTACAGAACGCCTCCTTGAACCTCCTCAATCAACCATCATTTAGGCATACCCAATTTGTGTTAATGATCGATCGCAGGATCATAGCATAAGTGTCCACAAGATAAATGGAATGCTTGGTGTATGGGAGTTTAATCGGATTATGATTAACAAAGGGGTGTACTTGATTAATCTCGTGAGAGTAGGTGCTCGTACACTCAACCATGAGACCCTTTTTGCATGGAGCACTTGGTATATGGACCAAAGTGATTGATTCAGGTTATGATTAATCAAGGGTAAAACTTGATTAATTTCGTGATAATGGCCATGCCCAAACTCAACTATGAGACCCGTTTTAATGCATGGAAACACTTGGTATATGGACCAAAGTGATTGATTCGAGTTATGATTAATCAAGAGTAACACTTGATTAATCTCGTGAGAATGGCCATGCCTAAACTCAACTATGAGACCATTTTAAGAAAAGCTTGGTATGTGGACCAAGAAGAGAGAAAAGAGTTTCTTCAATGCATAAGATAGAAAAATTAAAAGCCCATACAAGGTGGCTATATGAATATGATCCTAAAAAGTGGGACTAGTGTGGCGCTAGTATTCTAAATGACCAATTGGAACGATCGAATAATTGTCGTTGTAGAAAAGCCCGGGACCAAAGTATGAATGTATGTAAGTGTGCATTTGTAGGTGGATATGTTTTCGTTGATGATGAACCCAAGAGGAGGTCATGTGTTTTAATTAACCAAAATATACATAATAGAAATAATTAAAACATATAAAGAAATAACAAAGAAAATGAAATTCTAAGCTATTACAACCCATATGGGAATGGGGGTACAAGTTTATGAATGGGGGTGCATCAAATCGACAATACGATTAAAAGTCTAAATAAACAAATAATACAACTCAATCGAATTTAATTAAACAACTAATTAAATTGAACTATCTTATTTATTAGAATTAATTAACAAAATAATTAATTATATTAAATATTATTTTCCAACCTATTTAATTATTTAAATAAAATGTTTTTGTATTTTTAATTGATAGAAATCAAAATAATAAAACAAAATAATATAATACAAACAAATATAAAGGAAAATAGAGAATAGGCCAGAAATGTAGTAAATCCAGGGGGTATGGAAAGAAGAAATGCCTAGGCCCATCGACAAAGGCCCAAACGCTGGCTGAGGGTCCGCGTGGTCCTATGTGGCTGCTCCAGAAAGGTGTATCGTGGGCACGCGGATACGGAGCGCCTGATGTTGATGATGAAGATTTGATGATGATCAAACGATAAAGAGGCAGGGTGCATGGTAAGATCTAGAAAGATGCTTGCATTGAATCTGAAAAATTAATTAAACAGGTGGTGACAAATGTCACCACCGCATTAGTCCCTTAATCCATGATTATTCAACAAAATACCAAAATAATTAAGAGACTAAACATAAAGATATAACCCTCTCCCTCTCAGTATTAGTTTTCTTGCCTCTCTATATGTTTATTCAACGACAAACATCTTTCCTGAATAAAACCAGTCAACATAGATCAACCCCAACGGCCTTTATGAACAACACACTGGTTGCTATGAAGATCGACGACAGTGCAGAAGAACAGCACGGCAGAGATGATAAAGATGGTGGTGGCGGCGCAAAAGAACAGCACGGAAGAGATGATGAAGATGGCGGCGGTGGCGCCAAGGATTTTCCGATTCTCACCTTTTTTACATCATTATCTTTGTCTCTCTTCTTTGAGTACTAATCTGGGACTCGATTTTGCAGGAACTTGACAGTTGTGCATATATCTTGAAGGAGAAAATCAAAACCATAATTGTTCAAAAACAAACAAATGTCGACGATTATGCATCAATGATGACAGAAAGCAAATAAACAATAAGAAAATGAAGGAAATGAGGAGATATTCGGTCTCGGAGGCTTCAAATTCATGAGTTTGTTAATCTTCTGAGATTTCTATGGTAATATCTTTCTGATTTCACCTTTCTTGTTTTTTATGAACTTGTTGTGGCTTGTACCTTCTTCTTCTTTATGACTTTGATAAATTTATGAAGGGTTTTGTGAATCTAGAAAGTGATGATTCTCATATTTAGGGTTTTCTCGTTGTTGCTGTTGTGCAGCTTCTATATTGTGAACAATATCCTCCCTTGGAAACTATGCCAATGAATGCTTTTATAGTGATTCCATTTAGGGTTTTTGTGTTGATTTCTGGATTGAGATAGTAGGTGTTGTACCCCAAAATTTTCCCTATATTTCCCAGGGATTCTCTCACAAGATCTTCTACGAAGTCAAGTTTGCAGCACTGATACATCAATTTAGGCTTGGATTTGGCACAAGAGCAAAATGGTCATTTGCACACTGAAAAGTCAAACTTTGACTTTTGATCAAAATCAAGTTTCAAGGATCATATTTAATCAAGACATGTTAAAATATGAAGTTTGTTTCATCAAGAAATTCAAAAGTCAAAATTCTAAAATACTTAGAATTTTTCTAAATGTTTAAGAAATATGAGAAGCTCAGAACTTCTGATTAATTATCACCATGATGCAAGCTGATTCTGGAAGAACTTCTAACACAAGAGTTTTAGATCTCAATAAGACCTAAAATATTGCAGAATATAACTTCTCATGTGAAACAACCGGCTGAAAATCATCAAAACAATGAAGTAGCCATCAAACGTCTTTTATCCCACATGTAAGGAAAGGTAAACATCGAGAAAACCTGAGGAAGGAGAAGTCACGGTCTTGCGACTGAGAGATCGGGTAAGGGAGTCTGTTACGCGAAGGGAAGGTATTAGCACCCCACACGCCCGTAGTACTCTACGGTATCCACTCTTGTTATCTATCTTATAGGTGTGTTTAATCTATGCTTACTGTCTATTATACTACTGAAGGGAATGTAGGGAAAATAAAATTGTGCTCGCCTGGGCCCTACCCTAATGCCTACGTATCCTTTTTGTGGAATCAGAGCTACCGTAGTTCGGCTCATATGTTTTTGTTTGTTTGTGTTGTTTTGTGGACGAAGTTAATTCCGCCTTCTGCCGCAGCTCGACCCTTGGAGGCTTATGCGTTGGCACAGAAGTAAATTAATCGTGTCCTTACCTGAAAAGGGTTTTTTAAGAAAGAAGTGCTCGAGCGCAGAAAAGATTTGAATTTGTTTTGTATTTTTGTTGCAGATAATGACTAGTCGACCTCAAGAGAGAGATATTAGTCATTTTTCTACTTAGTCATGAAAGGAGTCTTTGAGAATTGAACCACACCTATGCTTGAGATGAAGAACAATAAGATCGAGAAGAGACCCGCTTATCATTTCCCGTACCAAGCAAAAGCGTGATTCGAATCAATAGTTTTAAAGTGTTTTGAATTCTTTTGACAGAAAAGAAGTTTTAGTTTTAGGTGCGTATGTGAAAGGAGAAGAAAGTGGATGGGGACTAGCCTACTTCTAAACCTAATGCTATTATGCGTCGTTAGACCTAAAGTTAGAATTTTGAAGGAATTCTACCTAATGTTAGCACGTGCATGGATTGCAATAAAGTAAGAATAAAATAGAGTTGTGACGATACCGAACGGAGAAGGTCTGTTGCCTCTTCAAAATTGTGCAAGCGGTAAGAAAATTTTACCAAAGTTCCTCGAACGAGTGATTGAAGAATTAACCCCGAGCATTCCACATTGCAAGAGTTATGTCGATGCTATCACAAAAATCTTGATTTGTTTCAGTTTTTCTTGCAGCACCGCTACTTCCACCATCTTCGTCCGTTTTTGTTCTGATCTCCTTCACGATGCTCGAACGGCACCGCCCCTTTTCGCCGTCTTCCTCTTCCGTCGTCTCAACCTCTTCTGATCTTCCACCGTAAATCCCCTCCCATTCGGCAATTCCTCCTCACGCCTCCGTTTCTAATCAATCACGGACCTCACCACCTTTGACATTCCGTTCACGATTTGCCTCCGTCCTCAACCTCATTCATCATCTCCAAATCGAAATGAACTACCAAACACGACGCGTCTACACCAATGGAGATTGTAGTAAAACTGAATCAAGAAAGAGAGAGTTCAAGCCTTACCTGCCGGAGTCGCTCCGGCGGCTTTCCGACCGTGTCGGTGTTGCAAGAAATCCAGATAGGAAAAGGTATGCGTCTTCGTTCTTTCTTTTCATGTGATTGCGTTTTTCCGATTCAATTTCCTCCTATGTAGAAACCGTTACACGCTTTGTGCGGATCAACTTTGTGCGGATCAGCTTTGTGCGGATCAGTGAGGTGGTGCGAAGGTGAAGATTTTGATGTTGCGGTTACGCTGATGCGGAGAAGAAGATAAATTTGTAGATGATTGGATGCTGCGGTTTATTGCAGGGTTTATTGCAGATTGAATTGCAGGTTGCTGAAGAAGTGTTGATGTTGATGATTGTTGATGTTCTGTTGTTTGCAGTTTTGATGAAGTATTGATGATGGAGGATCAAAGGAAGGTGAAGGCTGAAGATGAAGATCGATATGATTCTGCAGAGAGAGAGGGCATAAATAATTGAGAGGAGTTTTTTGGTGGTTCTTCCGCAGATATTGAAGAAGTGTGAATAGAGGAAGTGAGAATGAAAGGTAATAATTTCTTTTTTGTGTTGAAATCGTATCCCTCTATTTTGTCCATCTCCTTTGTATATGCTGTGAATTCTATCATATATTTTCTGTAGAGTTTGTTGGGAAAATTGGTTAGGGGTTTGTTTGGACTGTTTAGTTGGTTAGGGATGAGTTAGTTGTTATAGCAGTTTTGGTTATTGAATGTTAGTTATGTTGTAACTGTTTTGGGTTGGTTAAGTTAGTTACAGGGCTGTTTCTATTTTCTGGTTATGGAATTGGTTTTGGTTTTTTGACAGTTGGGAATGAGTTAGAAAAGTTTGTTAGGTAGTTAGGAAATGGTAGTTATTCTGTTTTGCAGTGTTACTAATTCTGTTAGAAGTTAGGGAATTGGTTATGATTGGTTAGAGGTTTGAGGAATGGGGAAAAATGGTTAGGAGGTGAATTGGTTAGGTTTATTTAGGTTATTTTTGTTATGACAATTTGAGATGGATAGTACTGCACTAAACTTATATTATGCATACCTTCTCTTTTTTAATTTATTCTCCAACTTCAATTCTTTTCTCTCTATCTTGAACTGATATCCTGATGAATGAAACTTGATAACTTCTTTGCGTCTCTAACATGTTCGTGAATGTTATTGATTGGTTTTTGTTCTGTTTTGAAGCATAGCATACTCATAGCTGTCTTGATTTGGGTTTATGCTATGGTACAGGTTTGGCCTTGGAACGACATGAAGAAGGTGACGAGTTTGACGTAAACAGGGTTGTGCAAACTGTTTTGGATGATAGGATAGTTTATGAATCCTGATTTTCTGTATATGCTTTAAACATGTCTGCAATTTATGTAACAGTGGTTAACAACTTTCTGCCATGAATTTTTTGGCCTTAAACGGAACCAATTTTATTCTCTTGATTTCCCACCATTTTTGCTATCTCCTCTACATTCTGGTTTATTCTGAACTGATATGGTGATCTGGTTTCTTGAGAAAAAAATGCAGGGCTGCCCATTTGTTTGAATAAAAGTCGGGTCTGATTTTATGGTATGGGCGAAGGGAATGAGGAGAGAATGTCCAGGGCATGTACATTGCTAGAAGTTTGAGAAGTGAGCAAGGATTGAGGATGAAATAACATGAAGATTGAAGATGAACGACATAGGTTTAGAATTGTATTTGTATTATGAAATTTGTAATCCTTCCCATATAAAAGATTCTCTTAAATTGTGTACTTCTTCTTGAATAACTCTTGTATGGAACTTGGACTCTAATGGAGAAACTTTTCCTATTTCTTTCTTTTCTTTCAAATTGAACTTTTGCTGACAGTTCGGTAGTGTGATGAAATTAGGAGCACAGAATCTCTTGAATTCAAATATCAATTTTCTCAAGCGCTCAAAGTATTATCTTTTATAGTTTCCATGGAATCGTAATGATACGGTTACTCAAATGTAAATTGTAATGGTCATGAATATGAAGTCAAGTATGGTCAAGGTGTGGTTTTTTGAGCTCGTCTTGTAAAACAAAGTTGAATGATAGCTCCCCTTTTTTATGGCTTGTTGCTTGAACTCCAAGGAGACCCGCTAAATACATTCCCCAATTTTGTATGCCTAACAAGTAAAACATGTAGCTTTGACGCCGTTTCGACAAACTTGAACAAATTTGAATTTTGTATCAAAACTTGAATGAACACTTCACATTCCTAATTCAGCCCAATGAAACCCTTTTTTTTGTTCAATTCAACCCAAACTTGTATGCTAAGCACAAATATCGCGAAGAATGATGATACTTTACAAATCACAACGTCTCTTTGACAAACCCCTTCTCAATAGATGATAATGACTATGCCCTGAGGGATTCTTTGCAGATGAATACGAAAGATGAGACACACGAATACCTTGATATGGAATGAACCTCAGGTAGAATGCTGACAAGCTCAAGTATGGAAATGTATAAACCCTGATTTTTGGCTTCGTCTCATAAAACCTTGCAACTTGATATTGAGAAGAAAAGAATAGCCTCGTAGCTTGATGATGAAATGAAAACCTAGCTTCAAACAAATTATTAATGGGGGGAATAAACCGAAACAAGCTTGTGCGAAGATGGGAGCCTTAAAGCCATACACCAACCCTTATTCCTCGAAATCCATGATCTTATGCCAATTTATTGATTAATGATGCCTGATGTGTTAGATGACCTAATGGAAATTATATATGTGAGAAAAATGCAAAAATGCGTAAGCCAGATAGGAAGTAAAAGGGTAGGACAAATTTGGGGTATTACAGCTGCCCCTATTTAATCGTCTTAAACCTGAAAGTACGATTGGCACATGCCTTTCGGAAGTTCAAGGTTGAAGATGATTAAATATCAATGCCAAAAAATTTGTCCTGAGGGAGAAAGAGTAAGTGTTTTCTTTATTTATTTTTGTGTTATCTGCTGGGGAAAAGAAATTTGTTTTTTCAATGAAGAGACAGAGACTGGACTTGTAACGTGGCTTGATGCCAATACAAGACAAATGGTTGGTACGAAAAGACAGCGGACGGGGTCTACGGGCGACCTACAATCCTAAGGTGACACATGAGAGTGATTTGACGGAGAACCTAGCCAAAGGGCGATCTCAGGTTCTAAGACAAAGTGTATGGAAAGAACCTACCCAAGAGGCGATCTCAGGTTCGACGATGATTTGAAGGAAGAACCTAGCCAAGAGGCGATCTCAGGTTCGACGATGATTTGAAGGAAGAACCTAGCCAAGAGGTGATCTCAGGTTTGACGATGATTTGAAGGAAGAACCTAGCCAAGAGGCGATCTCAGGTTCGACGATGATTTAAGGGAAGAACCTAGCCAAGAGGCGATCTCAGGTTCGACGATGATTTGATGGAAGAACCTAGCCAAGAGGCGATCTCAGGTTCGACGATGATTTGAAGGAAGAACCTAGCCAAAGGGCGATCTCAGGTTCGACGATGATTTGAAGGAAGAACCTAGCCAAGAGGCGATCTCAGGTTCGACGATGATTTGAAGGAAGAACCTAGCCAAGAGGCGATCTCAGGTTCGACGATGATTTGAAGGAAGAACCTAGCCAAGAGGCAATCTCAGGTTCGACGATGATTTGAAGGAAGAACCTAGCCAAGAGGCGATCTCAGGTTCGACGATGATTTGAAGGAAGAACCTAGCCAAGAGGCGATCTCAGGTTCGACGATGATTTGAAGGAAGAACCCAGCCAAGAGGCGATCTCAGGTTCGACGATGATTTGAAGGAAGAACCTAGCCAAGAGGCGATCTCAGGTTCGACGATGATTTGTTTAGATAAATGACATGGACGAGTGTTTAGGGAACTGTTTACCAGACATGAACTGGGTTTAGAACGACAAGTCGTATTGATTTTTGTAGAGACGTATTGTTGTCCTTGAATAATTCAAGTCTTTGTGTAAGGTACCTTATCTGGCTTATGCTTCGTATGCATGTTTGAATTTCTTTTGACGCAAAGATCCACTCTGATGGATCAGCTACATGCTTTTGAGGATGAAATGTTATGCAGTGATAACTATATGTAATACAAAGAAATAAACTTCATGGGGATAAAAAGAGGCCTATTGGAGACCGTTGCTCATCACTGGGGATGTCAGTATATATCGACGCTGGAAGTCTACAGTACCAAAGATTGCTGGGGATACTGATAAAGATTTGCACTGGAGAGCCCATGACACCGAAGATTGTTGATGACTCTGCTGGAGATTGGGTTGCCGATGAAACGAGTCTTCAGGTACGATGCTGGATTCTGAATCATACCGTTGGGAAGAGATAACCTGGCTAGACTTCCAAACATCCTAAACCATTGAGAGGGTGATATAAGTGAATATGCCGAAGAATGGATACTGAACACCATGTGGATCCCTCTGAATACATGTCCCAAGTTTACGCACACTGGGGAATTATTTCTTGAATCACTTGAGGAATAAGAGATGGGCGTGGACACTTACGAGTGCCCCGGCTGAGCTCTGTGAATGCCCCAGTTTAGCTCTGAGAATGCCCCAGTTTAGCTTTGAGAATGCCCCGGTTTAGTTCTGCGAATGCCCCGGTTTAGCTTTACTGGGGATGCTCTTGATTAACTCCATTGAGGATGCACTTGCGCGTGCTGAGTTAAAAGACGATGCTAGATTTCTAAATTCATTTGGGGAATCAGACCCGAAGTTGCCTGTAGTAGATGGAGGCAGTTTCATGCTGGCTGGGTTAGGGTGACTGTCACAAATTGCTACCTGCAAGGAAAAACAACATTCGGAGTGCATATGACATCCCCACATGGTTATACATTGACGTGAAGTCAAGTTTTATCTTGGCTTGAGAATTTTTATTCCCCATGTTTCTAATGCCATGTTTAATTATCAAATAAAACATATTATGCATACAAAACATTTCATGATAATAAGAGGCAACTTTGATGGAAACAAATTTTATTGATTGGCCTGTGAATAGACATTCGTACAAGGAAGCAACTCCTATATGAGGTAGTTGCAAAATAGAAACGAAAAAAGTACAACAGGCATAAATGGCAATGAGAGACGCTCGAATTTCCATTAAAACCGGTATTGCTACAGTTCCCATATCCTAAGTTGTCTCAATGCCTTGCCTCTGAAGAGTAGTAGTTGGATCGGTCAATTCACTGCCAAGGTGCTATAGATGTGCGCGTGTCATTTGTGAAGAGCATTCAGACTGCAGCCTCTCGCTTAAAATCCCTAATTTTTGCTTGGATCGCCCTTTCAGGTTTTCGAACCAACGGGATACCCATTTTTTGCCTAAGTCGCCCTTTCGGGTTTTCGACCTAGCGGGTTGTTATTTTTTCATTTTATCCCTAACTTTTGCCTGGAATTTTGTGCCCACCGGGATGCCCATTTTTTTTCTTAAGCCGCCCTTTCGGGTTTTCGACCTAGCGGGTCTTTTTATACGTAGAATTTTTTGACTGAGTCTGAATTGACTGGGAGTGGAACGTCTTCCCCATCCATATCTATCAGGATTAAGGCACCTCCCGAAAAAGCTCTCTTCACGATGTATGGTCCCTCGTAATTGGGAGTCCATTTTCCCCTTGGATCGGAATGGCTTTGTATGATGACCCTTCTTAGGACCAGATCACCAGGATAAAACTTCCGAGGACGAATCTTTTTGTCAAATGCTCTTTTCATTCTCTGTTGGTACAACTGGCCATGACAGATGGCCGCCAGCCGCTTTTCATCAATTAGATTGAGTTGGTCGTACCTCGTCTGAACCCATTCTGCCTCATCAAGCTTGGTCTCCATCAGAACCCTCAACGAAGGAATTTCTACTTCGACAGGGAGCACGGCATCGGTGCCGTAGACAAGCGAAAATGGGGTTGCCCCTGTCTAAGTGCACACAGATGTCCTGTAGCCATGTAGAGCAAAAGGCAACATTTCATGCCAATCTTTATACGTTCTGACCATCTTCTGGACGATCTTCTTTATATTCTTATTAGCAGCTTCAACTGCACCATTCATTTTTGGTCGATAAGGTGATGAATTGTGATGTTCAATCTTGAATTCTTCACACAATTCTTTCATCATGTTGTTGTTAAGATTAGAACCATTATCAGTGATGATTCTATGAGGGACTCTGTAACGGCATATAATTTCCTTCCTGATGAAATTGGTGACAACCTGTTTGGTTACATTCTTGTAAGAAGATGCTTCTACCCATTTGGTGAAATAGTCGATAGCCACTAGGATGAATCTATGACCGTTCGAAGCACTTGGTTCAATTCTTCCAATCATATCAATTCCCCACATTGCGAACGGCCACGGGGAAGTCATAACATTCAGCGGGGTTGGAGGAACATGAATTCTGTCTGCATATACTTGGCATTTGTGGCACGATTTCGCGTATACACAACAGTCGCTCTCCATCGTCGTCCAGAAGTATCCTGCTCGTAATATTTTCTTTGCCATAGAATGCCCGCTTGAATGAGTCCCGAAAGAACCCTCATGGATTTCCTTTATGATCGACTCTGCTTCGTGTCTATCCACGCATCTGAGCAGAACCGAGTCATAATTTCTCTTATACAGGACGTCTCTTGATAAGAAGAACTTGGATGCTAACCTTCTAAGCGTACGCTTATCACAAATCGTAGCATTTTCGGGATACTCTTGCTTCTCGAGGTACCTTTTAACGTCGTAATACCACGGTTTCTCATCAGTCATATCCTCGGTTGAGAGACAATGGGCAGGAAAGACATGTGCCGACTCTTTGTACCTGAGGATGCGTATATTAGGCGCCTGATTTGGAAAGCTCACTGAAAACATGGATGCTAGTGTGGCTAAAGCATCAGCCAACTGGTTTTCATCTCTGGGAATATGCTCAAAGGTGATTTCCTCAAAAGCGGGTATTAGCTGCAAGATGTAATCTTTGTATGGAATCAAACTAGGGTGCTTCGTTTCCCAATCACCTCGTACCTGATGTATGACCAGAGCAGAGTCTCCAAAGACCTCCAGGATCTTGATTTTAAGGTCGATAGCTGCCTCAAGACCCATTACACATGCCTCATACTCTGCCACATTATTTGTACAATCAAAACATAACCGGGCCGTAAATGGTGTATGAATATTACATGGAGAAGTCAGTACTGCCCCAATGCCATGTCCTGCAGCGTTCGAAGCACCATCAAACGTAAGAGTCCATCGTTCTTCCGGATCGACCCCATCATAATCATCAAGCTTCATAACATCTTCATCAGGGAAGTCAAATTTCATTGATTGGTACTCCTCTAACGGCTGATGAGCAAGATGATCCGCAAGAATGCTACCTTTGATAGCCTTTTGTGTAACATATTGAATGTCATATTCAGATAGAAGCATCTGCCATCGAGCAAGTCTGCCTGTGAGTGCTGGTTTCTCAAAGATATACTTTATCGGGTCCATTTTCGATATTAGAAGGGTCGTGTATGTCAGCATATACTGCCTCAAACGTCGAGCAGCCCAAGCAAGCGCACAACAAGTTTTTTCAAGTAAAGAATATCTAGATTCGCAATCAGTAAACTTTTTACTTAGATAATAGATGGCGTGCTCTTTACGTCCTGTCTCATCCTGCTGCCCGAGCACACAACCCATGGATCCTTCCAGCACCGTCAAGTACATAATGAGTGGCCTCCCAGGCACTGGGGGGATAAGAATTGGTGGCTCTTGGAGGTACTGTCTAATCTTTTCAAAGGCTTCTTGGAAATTAGCATCCCATCGGACATCTTGATTCTTGCGCAGCAATTTAAAGATGGGTTCACAAATAGCTGTGAGATGAGAAATGAACCTGGCTATATAGTTCAATCTCCCGAGGAACCCCCTTACTTCTTTTTCATTTTTTGGTGCTGGCATATTCTGTATAGCTTTTACTTTGTCGGGATCTACCTTGATGCCTCGTTGACTTACGATAAAACAGAGTAGTTTGCCGGATCGCACTCCAAAGGTGCATTTATTCGGGTTAAGCCTTAGTCTAAACTTTTGCAGACGCGCAAATAACTTTTGTAGATGGACTAAGTGTTCTTCCTCGTTTTGTGATTTTGCAATCATATCGTCAACATACACTTCGACCTCTTTATGAATCATATCATGGAAAAGCGTTACCATGGCACGTTGATATGTTGCACCAGCATTTTTGAGGCCGAAAGGAATGACCTTATAACAGTAAGTACCCCATGGAGTAGTGAATGTCGTCTTTGTCATGTCTTCTGGGGCCATCTTTATCTGATTGTATCCTGAAAAACCATCCATAAAGGAGAAAACCGAGGACTGAGCCGTGTTATCAACCAACACGTCAATGTGTGGCAACGGGAAGTCGTCTTTTGGGCTTGCTTTGTTCAGATCTCGATAATCTACATACATGCGCACCTTCCCATCTTTCTTAGGGGCAGGTACGATGTTGGCAATCCAATCTGAGTATTCACATACCAACAAAAAGCCTGCATTCAACTGCTTTTCAACTTCTTCTTTGATTTTGAGAGACATATCTGGACGAGTTCTCCTTGGCTTCTGCTTTATTGGAGGACATTCTGGCTTGAGTGGCGAGTGGTGCATGACTATATCCGTATCTAGACCAGACATATCTTCATACGACCAAGCAAAGATGTCAGAGTATTCTCTGAGAAGCTCAATCAACCCCTTCTTTACGTTATCTTGCAAAGCGGCCCCTATATTGACCTCCTTTTTTATTGTGTCAGTGCTGAGATTGACGACTTCAATGGCTTCTTGATGAGGCAATATCACTTTTTCTTCTTGTTTCAACAGTCTTGCCAATTCCTCCAGAATTTCACAATCTTCCCCACTACCCTCATCGGCTTGGTCATTCGTATTTCCAAGGATATTGGTGCAAGGAACTGTAACATCACCGTTTTTTATGGAATTTGAGGCAGACCTGCATGATTTGATGAATCATGCCTTATTTTAGAATATGGATGCGAATTGGGAAATGGTTAAAGAGTTAGAAAAACATTTCCATTTTATTTTACGAAAATAAGAAAAGACAGAGAGAAAAATTGTATGCAAAAATGACATTTTATTCAATTTTTAAACAAACATAGAAACATGAGGGGCCTTTTTCACAAGCCGTCAACATGCTTCGGGCAAAAGCATATGACTTATTTAAAATAAGAACATTACATGTCAAAGAAAACCACTTCGGGAATATCAGTGGCAGTCCAATTGCCGAGCTCTTGATCAGGCGCAATCTGGTAGATGTACTGAGCCATATCTGCATCGTCTTCACCATCAATTGCATGGATTTGTCCTTGAGCCTCCGGACCGGCCTTAACAAATACCCTTGAAAGTGGAGGAACTTGTTTTCCCTTGAGCATAATTGGACTCGTACAAACATGGTCTGAATACGGCAACCTGAACCCAAGTCCAGACTTGTCCTGCTTTTCGCGCACCTCTATCACTTTGCCCCAGTCTCCATTAGAGACTCCAGATTCTACAATAGCCTTGGCATCTCTCAAGGAAACCAACGGAACTCCAGACTTCTGTGTATTTTCCATCATGGTGGGGACTCTATCAACATAAACGATTTCCAAGGCCTGGAAAGGGATTTCATGAACTTCTCCGTCTACTTCGACATAACGGAAGGAAGTAACATTGTTAATCACGACATCTTCTTCTCCGCCAATAATGACGACCTTGTCTTGGATAATGAACTTCAAACGTTGGTGCAGGGTTGAAGTAACGGCCCCTGCCACATGGATCCACGGGCGTCCCAGTAAGCAAGTGTAAGATGGACGAATGTCCATGACATAGAATGACAGGTAAAACACGTGGGGGACGATTTTGATGGGTAGGTCAACTTCTCCTTCTACAGATCTCCTTGACCCATCAAAGGCTTTGACTGTTAGCATACTGGGTTTCATCATCACCCCGTCCATGTTTAGCTTGAGCAGAGTATGCTTAGGCATCACGTTTAAAGAAGATCCAGTGTCTACTAAGACCCGAGACATTACAGTATCTAAGCACCTGATGGAAATATGCAGCGCCTTATTATGAGCTCGGCCCTCAGGAGGGAGCTCGTCATCACTGAAGCCTAGACAGTTTCCTGCGGAGATATTTGTAACAACCCATTCAAATTGGGCCACAGAGATCTCAGGATTTACATGGGAACCATGTAGAATTTTCATCAAGGCGGTTCGATGAGCTTCAGAATACAAGAGGAGGGATAAGATTGAGATCTTTGCAGGTGTCTGATTCAGCTGGTCAACCACCTTGAAATTGCTCTTCTTGATTACCCTGATTAACTGCTGCACTTGTTGTTCAAAAGACGTCCCAGGAGAATCATTAACTTCCTGTTTCCCTTTATCTCTTACAGGAATCTCTTCGATAACTTCCTCAGGAGGTGGTGGAGTAGGAGCGAAGACTCTCCCGCTTCGAGTTATTCTACTAGTCCTGGCAATGTTGGTTACATCCTTATTTTCAATCGGCGGACAAACAACTTTCTTTCCCCGAATGTAAACGGCGTTGTATTCCCATGGCACTGCCCTGTTATCAGTTAACGAATTAGGAACAGAACCTGGAAGTGTCGATGCTTGGGTTGGCAGGGGAGCAACCGGATTCAGGTTTGGTGCAGGGAGCGTTGGAACCTGTATAACCAATGGAACTCTTGAAGCATTTCTCTGAACATCGGCCGGATAATATGGAATTTCCAAAATAGCGACATCACCTTCGGGAACGACTTTCCCAACTCTGACAATCCCTTCGTCCATCAGTTTTTGAATGGAATTTTTCAAATTGTCACACTCGTCTGGATTGGATGAGCATTTCAAACAAAAACTATGAAGCTCTTGTAGAACTTTCTGCTGTAAAAGATGCTCTCTTAGGACTGCCATTGACATCTGAACCTCTTCAACTTGAGTCACTAAGTCATGGTCATTGTCAAACCCAATAGCGTTGGCAGCAGCCCCATGGTGGGGAGGCATAGGATTATTCTGAACATTAGGGTCTATAGGAGCAAAGCTTAACTCCTTGGCATCTAAAAGAGATTGCACCTTGTATTTTAAAGCTTTGCAATTTTCGATCGAGTGGCCTGGAGCACCTGAATGGAATTCACAACGTGCGTTAACATCATAACCCCTTGGGAGTTCTGCTGGCGGAGGAGCTAACTCTCGAAGTTGTACTAACTGACCGGCTAGCAATTGTGGAAGCAATTGAGCATACGGCATCGGGATTAGATCGATCCTCCTTTCGGGGTACCTTTGTTGCCTTTGTTGACCCCTCTGCCCCTGGGGCCTTTAGTTCTGTTGATAGTTTCGCGGCGGTGCATACTGTTGCTGAGGAGTAACAACAAGGGTTTGGTAATACGGAACCTGTACAATAGCTTTCCCTTTATCATCAGAGGTATTGCTTACCTCTCCTTCTTTTTTCTTGACGAAACCGCTAGAGTATGGTTTCTTCCCACCACCTGAGTTGTTGTTACCGCTTGTGCTAGATGCGCCTAGGATAGTCCCTACCTTAACATACATTTCAACTCGTTCCCCGATGATGACCATATCTGAAAACGAGTCAGAAGTACTACTGAGCATATGTTGCTAATATGGGCCTCGAAGGGTACTCATGAACAAATCCACTAGTTCCCGATCTAGGAGAGGAGGTTGAACTCTTGCGGCCAAACTGCGCCATCTCTGGGCGTACTCTTTGAAAGACTCACTAGTCTTTTGAGACATAATCTGCAGCTGCGCACGGCTAGGTGCCATGGCGGTGTTGTAGTGATAATTTTTTAAGAAAGCATCAACAAGCTCACTCCAATTACTAACATGAGTTTGTTCCAACTACATGTACCACTCTAATGGAGCTTCAGCAAGACTGTCCTGAAAGAAATGCATAAGCAATGGCTCATTGCTAGCATAAGCAGCCATCTTTCTGCAGTAAGATCGGAGATGAGTCTCTGGGCATGTAACCCCCTTATACTTGTCGAAATCAGGTACCTTAAACTTCGGCGGAATCACAACCCCCGGAACTAAACACATAGCAGCGGCACTGAGTCCTGGTTTCTTAGAAGTCTCCATAGCCTTTAAGCGTTCTTCCAGAGCCTTGTACATCTTAGCAGTTTCAGACAGATCAGTCGTAGAATCCTTTGGAGGGTCATTGAGATCAATGACATCATGGTGGTCATCTATAATCATCTGTGGGTTCTCCTTAGGAATCCACCCATGGTCATTCTTGGGTCCGCCGTTCTCGGATGTGGAGGCAACGTCTACCAGTTTTGTGACGCTTATTCTGAGCTCTTCCTGCCCTTGGATGACGGCATGAAGAGTTTCCATGAGTTGATTCATCCGGTCACCCATGGTGTCCATGTCTTTGCAGAGAGAGGCCTGGTTCTGCTCAATCTGTTCCATGATCCTCAACTTGTTGGCTCGAGTGCGATAAGGATGTATGGAAGTCGTCTTGTAGATTCTATAATAAAAGGCAAAATCATCAGATAAGAACTCCTGCCAGCAAACCTGCAATTCATGAAATGCATGATATGTATGATGTATGAAATGATTGTCCACTCCGGTTCTCCATGGTTCAATTACCGTCAATAGTAATCGAGCAACATGATGACAAGAACGACCACATGAAGAAGACATCCAAAAATAAGAGAAATTCTCACAGAACTGAATATAAGAAGGTTATGGGAGTGTGAGCAATTGGTAACAATAATGATTAGTTCGGGGGTAGGTTATTTTTTTTATATCGCTTAGGCTCAAATAAAGTGCCTTAGCAATAATTTCAAAATCGCGCTTGTCCGGACTTGGCAACAGGTAGGTGTTCTACAAAGAGGATCGTCCTTTCGGAATTGGAACAATTTGGTAGTCCTGGAATGTGTAACTCGTAGCTGTAAGACTGAAATAGGGTTGAAATGACAAAAATGGTCCTCTAGATTCTTCAAAGAAGGCCAAGAACTTGAGCGGAAAACTTGAATAGTACAAATAAGTATGATTGTCTCCTTTGGTTTTCTTGAGAACATCACCGTTGCCAAATGTTATTGGCGAAAATTATGCTAGAGAGGTATCCAAAGTGGACATGCATATGCAAGGTTGATAATTTCATCTTTCTGACATTTTTTTGAGAAATAAACATGTTAGATGTAAATGCAAAATGATCATGGTGTTACTACTTCCATGATACCAATATCTGTTGTATTGTCTCTGCGTAGCTTGTAAGTACCAGGATCATAGGTCCGGAACATAAACCATACAATCTTATGAACAGACTCGGGACTCAGAAAATAAATCCGAGAACCTCCTAATCATTGACAGAGTTTCAGAGCATATCCAATAGAACCGATAGTCACTGTTTGAGCATAATCATCATTTGAATATGAGTAACCATCTGAATATGAGTCACCATCTGTACTTGTGATAAAAATTCCCTCCCCACTCACGGGTGAAAACTAGGTCATGGTAAGATAATGGTAACTCAAAAATCACGGGACCGCCTAAAAGTGCTATGGGCTTACCCACAGACGTGGGTGCCGATAGTAATTCATTTAAACCTCATCCGAGCATGGTATGTGACATGACTGCACTAATCGGACCACGTCCTATAGCCGTCATGCCCCCACTCTATTCCTAGGTGTCCTAGTGCACTCTGGCCTGGGTACTGGGCCTTTTACCTCAAAAGTAACATCCCAACCCAATAAGAAGTAGATCCTGTACAGCAGTAGTATATGGAAGACAGTAAAATACAATGCATATGTATGCTCAAGTATATACAAAATGAATGAATAAACCGAAAGCGTAAAGATAAACACCCAAAGAAAAGAAAAGAAGAGCTAGGAGTGACTCCGGGATGGACCAGCATTTGGTCGACCTATTCCCCAGTGAAGTCGCCAGCTGAAACAACCGGCTGAAAATCATCAAAACAATGAAGTAGCCATTGAACGTCTTTTATCCCACATGTAGGGAAAGGTAAACATTGAGAAAACCTGAGGAAGGAGAAGTCATGATCTTGCAACCGAGAGATCGGGTAAGGGAGTCTGTTACGCGAGGGGAAGGTATTAGCACCCCACACGCCCGTAGTACTCTACGGTATCCACTTTTGTTATCTATCTTATGGGTGTGTTTAATCTATGCTTACTGTCTATTATACTACTGAAGGGAATGCATGCAAAATAAAGGGGAAAAGAATGTAGGGAAAATAAAATTGTGCTCGCCTGGGCCCTACCCCAATGCCTACGTATCCTTTTTGAGGAATCAGAGCTACCGTAGTTCGGCTCATATGTTTTTGTTTGTTTGTGTTGTTTTGTGGACGAAGTTAATTCCGCCTTCTGCCGCAGCTCGACCCTTGGAGGCTTATGCGTTGGCACATAAGTAAATTAATCGTGTCCTTACCTGAAAAGGGTTTTTTAAGAAAGAAGTGCTCGAGCGCACAAAATATTTGAATTTGTTTTGTATTTTTGTTGCAGATAATGACTAGTCGACCTCAAGAGAGAGATATTAGTCATTTTTCTACTTAGTCATGAAATGAGTCTTTGAGAATTGAACCACACCTATTCTTGAGATGAAGAACAATAAGATCGAGAAGAGACCCGCTTATCATTTCCCGTACTAAGCAAAAGCGTGATTCGAATCAATAGTTTTAAAGTGTTTTGAATTCTTTTGACAGAAAAGAAGTTTTAGTTTTAGGTGCGTATTGGAAAGGAGAAGAAAGTGGATGGGGACTAGCCTACTTCTAAACCTAATGCTATTATGCGTCGTTAGACCTAAAGTTAGAATTTTGAAGGAATTCTACCTAATGTTAGCACGTGCATGGATTGCAATAAAGTAAGAATAAAATAGAGTTGTGACGATACCGAACGGAGAAGGTCCGTTGCCTCTTCAAAATTGTGCAAGCGGTAAGAAAATTCTACCAAAGTTCCTCGAACAAGTGATTGAAGAATTAACCCCGAGCATTCCATATTGCAAGAGTTATGTCGATGCTATCACAAAAATCTTGAGTTGTTTCAGTTTCTCTTGAAGCGCCGCTACTTCCACCGTCTTCGTCCGTTTTTGTTCTGATCTCCTTCACGATGCTCGAACGGCGCCACCCCTTTTCGCCGTCTTCCTCTTCCGTCGTCTCAACCTCTTCCGATCCGCCACCGTAAATCCCCTCCCATCCGGCAATTCCTCCTTACGCCTCCGTTTCGAATCAATCACGGACCTCACCACCTTTGACATTCCGTTCACGATTCGCCTCCGTCCTCAACCTCATTCATCATCTCCAAATCGAAATGAACTACCAAACACGACGCGTCTACACCAACAGAGATTGTAGTAAAACTGAATCAAGAAAGAGAGAGTTCAAGCCTTACCTGCCGGAGTCGCTCCGGCGGCTTTCCGACCGTGTCGGTGTTGCAAGAAATCCAGATAGGCAAAGGTATGCGTCTTCGTTCTTTCTTTTCATGTGATTGCGTTTTTCCGATTCAATTTCCTCCTATGTAGAAACCGTTACACGCTTTGTGTGGATCAACTTTGTGCGGATCAGCTTTGTGCGGATCAGTGAGGTGGTGCGAAGGTGAAGATTTTGATGTTGCGGTTACGCTGATGCGGAGAAGAAGATAAATTTGTAGATGATTGGATGCTGTGGTTTATTGCAGGGTTTATTGCAGATTGAATTGCAGGTTGCTGAAGAAGTGTTGATTTTGATGATTGTTGATGTTCTGTTGTTTGCAGTTTTGATGAAGTATTGATGATGGAGGATCAAAGGAAGGTGAAGGCTGAAGATGAAGATCGATATGATTCTGCAGAGAGAGAGGGCATAAATAATTGAGAGGAGTTTTTTGGTGGTTCTTCCGCAGATATTGAAGAAGTGTGAATAGAGGAAGTGAGAATGAAAGGTAATAATTTCTTTATTCTGTGTTGAAATCGTATCCCTCTATTCTGTCCATCTCCTTTTGTATATGCTGTGAATTCTATCATATATTTTCTGTAGAGTTTGTTGGGAAAATTGGTTAGGGGTTTGTTTGTACTGTTTAGTTGGTTAGGGATGAGTTAGTTGTTATAACAGTTTTGGTTATTGAATGTTAGTTATGATGTAACTGTTTTGGGTTGGTTAAGTTGGTTACAGGGTTGTTTCTATTTTCTAGTTATGGAATTGGTTTTGGTTTTTTGATAGTTGGGAATGAGTTAGAAAAGTTTGTTAGGTAGTTAGGAAATGGTAGTTATTCTGTTTTGCAGTGTTACTAATTCTGTTAGAAGTTAGGGAATTGGTTATGATTGGTTAGAGGTTTGAGGAATGGGGGAAATGGTTAGGAGGTGAATTGGTTAGGTTTATTTAGGTTATTTTTGTTATGACAATTTGAGATGGACAGTACTTCACTAAACTTATATTATGCATACCTTCTCTTTTTTAATTTATTCTCCAACTTAAATTATTTTCTCTCTATCTTGAACTGATATCCTGATGAATGAAACTTGACAACTTCTTTGCGTCTCTAACATGTTCGTGAATGTTATTGATTGGTTTTTGTTCTGTTTTGAAGCATAGCATACTCATAGCTGTCTTGATTTGGGTTTATGCTATGGTACAGGTTTGGCCTTGGAACGACATGAAGAAGGTGACGAGTTTGACGTAAACAGGGTTGTGCAAACTGTTTTGGATGATCGGATAGTTTATGAATCCTGATTTTCTGTATATGCTTTAAACATGTCTGCAATTTATGTAATAGTGGTTAACAACTTTCTGCCATGAATTTTTTGGCCTTAAACGGAACCAATTTTATTCTCTTGATTTCCCACCATTTTTGCTATCTCCTCTACATTCTGGTTTATTCTGAACTGATATGGTGATCTGGTTTCTTGAGAAAAAAATGCAGGGCTGCCCATTTGTTTGAATAAAAGTTGGGTCTGATTTTATGGTATGGGCGAAGGGAATGAGGAGAGAATGTCCAGGGCATGTACATTGCTAGAAGTTTGAGAAGTGAGCAAGGATTGAGGATGAAATAACATGAAGATTGAAGATGAACGAAATAGGTTTAGAATTGTATTTGTATTATGAAATTTGTAATCCTTCCCATATAAAAGATTCTCTTAAATTGTGTACTTCTTCTTGAATAACTCTTGTATGGAACTTGGACTCTAATGGAGAAACTTTTCCTATTTCTTTCTTTTCTTTCAAATTGAACTTTTGCTGACAGTTCGGTAGTGTGATGAAATTAGGAGCACGAAATCTCTTGAATTCAAATATCAATTTTCTCAAGCGCTCAAAGTATTATCTTTTATAGTTTCCATGGAATCGTAATGATACGATTACTCAAATGTAAATTGTAATGGTCATGAATATGAAGTCAAGTATGGTCAAGGTGTGGTTTTTTGAGCTCGTCTTGTAAAACAAAGTTGAATGATAGCTCCCCTTTTTTATGGCTTGTTGCTTGAACTCCAAGGAGACCCGCTAAATACATTCCCCAATTTTGTATGCCTAACAAGTAAAACATGTAGCTTTGACGCCGTTTCGACAAACTTGAACAAATTTGAATTTTGTATCAAAACTTGAATGAACACTTCACATTCCTAATTCAGCCCAATGAAACCCTTTTTTTTTGTTCAATTCAACCCAAACTTGTATGCTAAGCACAAATATCCCAAAGAGTGATGATACTTTACAAATCACAACGTCTCTTTGACAAACCCCTTCTCAATAGATGATAATGACTATGCCCTGAGGGATTCTTTGCAGATGAATACGAAAGATGAGACACGCGAATACCTTGATATGGAATGAACCTTAGGTAGAATGCTGACAAGCTCAAGTATGGAAATGTATACACCCTGATTTTTAGCTTCGTCTCATAAAACCATGCAACTTGATATTGAGAAGAAAAGAATAGCCTCGTAGCTTGATGATGAAATGAAAACCTAGCTTCAAACAAATTATTAATGGGGGGAATCAACCGAAACAAGCTTGTGCGAAGATGGGAGCCTTAAAGCCATACACCAACCCTTATTCCTCGAAATCCATGATCTTATGCCAATTTATTGATTAATGATGCCTGATGTGTTAGATGACCTAATGGAAATTATATATGTGAGAAAAATGCAAAAATGCGTAAGCCAGATAGGAAGTAAAAGGGTAGGACAAATTTGGGGTATTACATCCTGGAAATGCTGGAATTTCAAGTTATAAATGTTCAAAGATACACCCATGAAACTGAAGCACTCAGCAAATTCTATACACTTTCAAGACAGATTTTGGTTAGAACTTCTGGGCCAGTTTTCACAAACGTTCAGCCAGAATTTGCAAAAGTAATTCAAAGGAAGTCTACAAAGCGGTTACAAAATTTCAGAAAAGTCTGAGAACTCCTTCAGAACATGCTGGAGAAAAAAGATTAAAGGATCAGAAATTGGATATTGGTTCTAAGTTGCGCTGATGCTAAACTTCTGACCCAGACTTAGGCTATGATGCACAATCTCGTAGCGCAAGATTTCTGGTTTGATAAATCTCATCATCATTTAATGCTCACAACCACTTTTGAGTTTTTATCCAAAGGATTTCCCCACGTGTGAGATAGAAGTACCATTGCTGTCCTTGAAAGACAAACTTTTGTATAAGATTATGCTAGGACCGTGCTTTGCTTTTGCCTCTGAGGGTACTTTTCCTTAATTCATGCTTACAAATCCAACTTAGACATGGCTAAAAGCTGCTAACCACCATACTTGCTTCAAGAACAAGGAAGCGCCCTAGCATATGAAGGTTATGTTCAACGCTTCGGTCAGAACATCACCAAATTCCAAAACCTCGTTTATACAACCTGTTGCACTGCTACAACACCGTCCTATAACCAACAGCTAATTTAGTCCATGCCTACATCCCATAATTGCACCAAACTAGCATACGAAAACTGAGATAAAAAAGCAATGGAACAGGATGCCAAAAAGTGTTCAAATCCCATTTGTTTTTCCCTCTAAAACCATAACAAACTCACCTATAAATAAGTTTCTCCATCACACTTGCAAGGGGCTGGCTTTTGGAGAAAGAAAGAATTATCAAAGTGAGAAAAGGAAACATCAAAAAACCTTCACAAATCCTAAACAAAACCTTCGCTCTTCTCTTTGAATCAAAGAACATAACCACTATTCTGTTGCTCTCACTGACTCTGGAACATCTGAAGGAAACAACTCAAGTTCCAAGCACACGCTTCAGATTCAAGGTAAGTCTCTCTGACTTTGCATATTTTCATTTAGAGCATCCTTAAATATGTAAATATCATAGTATTGATGATGGACATATCATTGCATAAGTAGAAAAAACTATGGAGCAGAACTTTTGAATAAAGCTAGGCTCAGAATTAGAATTAGAGCTTCTATAAACTGTTGTGCTTTTATCCTCCTGATTTGCTGTTAAGGACCGAATAAATTGTTGATGTGCTGATTAATATGAGGAAAGAGTTGAAATGTAACATAGAACTTCTGTTTTTCACTCACCATTTTAACACAGAATTTCTAGGACTTTCTCACTATTTAAGCACAGAACTTCTGAGTTCTCTTTACTGTTTTGACACACAGAACTTCTATGATTTTTTCACTGTTAACACACACTGAACTTCTGATGTTCACTCATTGTCTTAGCACATACTGAACTTCTGAGTTCTCTTCACTGTTAACACATACTGAACTTCTGATGTTCACTCACTGTCTTAGCACATACCAAACTTCTGAGTTCTCTTCACTGTTTCAATACACAAAATTTCTAAGACTCTCTCACTGTTCTAACACTCTGAAGTTCAGCACATAGAAACCTATAACTTCTTTATCTTTCCTCTAACGTTTCTTGCAGAACCTCAGAGTGTATCAATCCAGAATTTCTGATGCCTCTTTCTGGACCACAACGCATCCGGCCTCAGAGCTTCTGATCCCCTTTGTGTTGCTTTCAGCAGCATGTTAATTCTATCTCTCATTATTTCCCTTTTTATCATTTTCAATATTAATACCCTTTTTATTAATATAGAAAAAGACATAAAAATATTTTCTTTTATAAATTTATTTATTTATTTTCCTTAATTCATTAAGACACAAAAACCATTTTCTAAACAAGTCATTTTTCTTTCTCGTATTGTACATTTCAATATGGTTGTAATAGTTAATTAGGATTTATTTTCTTGCAACCCCCCATATGTAAATTTGTACCCCCATCCCTAAATGATGTAATAGATAGGACTTTATATTCCCACAATTTATCGCTTTTCAAATATAAATGCTAGTAATTAGGGTGTGTATGGCAAGATAAAAACAACAAATAGACAATCCAGAAAATCAAGACTAAATGCATGCAATCAATAACACTTTCTACACAAGCACCCTTAGGGTAATCTCACTTGTTGCCTATCGGAAAATAGTCATGTCCCTCGAATATGGGCGTTTTAGAAAAGACCCTCGATAAAGGATCGTAGTCCCTCGATGACCCTCTATGTTGCTTTCGATAAACGATCTAGTCCCTAAAAGACATTGCTAAAACATCCCATAAGTTGCCTTCTATGACTATACAAAAAAAAACATCCCACTCCCGTCCCTTTTACATCCAAAGATAGGGTTACTTACCAAATCAATGGTAAGATAACAATGTCAAAGGAAAGAGGAAATAAACACGAAAGACTTTAGATTAGGTAGATTGTTCCTAGTTTCTTGCTCAATTTCAAAACCAAAAACATCCTTTCTATTTTCAAAACAAACACCAACACTTTCAAAACACCTTTCAAACTTGAAAACATTTTCAAAAGATCAACACTTTGTATACATTCTTACGAACGAGAATCATCACAAAGTTTTCCTAAACAATGGCGCCTTTTCAAAATACTTTCAAAAAACACATAAAGCATATTTTCAAACAAAAGCAAGTGATCTAGCAAGTAACTAAGAGCCCATGGAAAACCATGGATGAAAAGGGTGCTAATACCTTCCCTTTTCATAATCTACCCCCCGAACTCAAGAATCAATCTCAAAGGTCTTTCCTGTGCTTTTTCACCTTTCCTTTTGGATAAAAGAAAATTCGGTGGCAACTCTTGCTAACCGCAACATTTGCGATAAAATGCAAAACACCAAAGTCAGTTCTCCCACCGTATAACAGAACTGGCGACTCTGCAGGGGACACAGAAGTCAAGTGGGGTTACCTTAGGGCTAGATCACCTTTACTTGCTTTCTTTGTTTGACTTGTATTCTTTACATTTTGGTTCTTTGTTTGAGCTTGAATCCTCTACCCGGATTTGGGATACCTTATAGGTAAGTAGCAATACGTTGTGGAAACTATACGGGGTATACCGACATGGTCTAAATAATAGCTACGTTAGTGTGACATATTTGTGGGTACCGGTAGCCCTTGATTAGTCAAGGAGAATACGGGGCCGCTGAGTGATGTCATGAAGCACTAACTGACTTTTAGAACCTTTACTTGACCAACTTGGCCTGTTAAGACGTAGTGAGATGACCGACTTTAGTGCAGTCTGAAGTTGGTTGATACTCGATACTACACTCATTGAGATTTGACTCCTGAGATTTGTTTGGTGGAAATTCAGTTGTCAATCAGAACGAAGTTTGTGGGAAAGGTCAGTGATTTTGAGGTCCCTTAGAACCCGGTTATTAACTAGGACAGGTTGAGCCAACTAAACTTCAAGAGGGTACTTACCTACAAACCCCATGGAGGCCTAAACCTAAGGACTTGTCTGCTTTGTGTGAATATGATTATTTGTACATAACAACTTGCTTACTTCGCATACTTGTACATAACATCATACCATAGCATTTTCAGTAACCGTTTCAAGGATCTCAAGGGCCTTTGATGCAGGGTTACTTTGAACCCGACGTTTATCAAGGGGAAAGAGGATTTATGTTCCTCTAGCCAAACGACGTCAAAGATCAAAGCACAACAATTTGAGTCAAGGGTTACAACCCACTTGGCATGGTGGGATTAATTCTCGTGGAAAGACATCCACCGATACAAAGTTCTCCAATCAAAGTTGTAAGTGACTACTAACATTTACCCCGCGAGATCCTTGAAAACATGCATCCACATATCATGCATCATATCATGACAGGTTTCTCCCATACAGGTCTCTTTATCTTCCTACTATTTATTTCAGTAAGATGGATATGGAACAAACGGTGAAGGGCATCCAGGCTCAAAACGCTCAACTTCAAGAGATGTTCTTGAACCTATCTAAGGGACAAGAAGAGGTCAAGGTGCTCCTCACCAGGGGCATGATCATGGGAAATCCTTGGGACGATAGAGATGACCAATTGGGGCGACTACAAACCTAGATAGCCATAATGAAAGTCCAGATGATGGGACAACTTGTGGGCCAGATGGCTCTTATCCAAAATCTGGCCCAAGGACATGAAGAGCTGAGAGTCCTCATCAACAAGCTTCATTAAGATGGATGTAACCAAATGGGGAAAACATATAGAATTGGGGATCAAGTCATCATTCAGCCTCCCATGAGACAAGAAGCCGATTTAAGGGAGAGAAGACCTCCCCAATTTGCTTCCACGTCACGAGCCCAGTAACCATCTCGTCGACAAGGACAGGGTGACCAAAGTAAACAGGTCCCATCCGTTAGGAAGTTTACCATACTTGACATGCCTATATCGCAGGTCTTACAGCACCTGCTGAAGTTAAATTTGGTCACATTAACGGATCCTCCTCGGAATCCCAATACCTCTGCTCCTAACTATCATCCCAATGCATTATGTGCATACCATTCCAATAAGCCTGGGCATGATACGAATGACTGTTGGGCTTTGAAAAATAAGATTCAAGACTTGATTGACAGAGGAATGCCGGAGTTCACAATAGATGGCCAGACTGAGTTCTTCTGCCGTCCCTCAAAGGCTCGCCACCTGAAGTGACAAATTCAGACAAAGAGGCTTTTGTTTCCTTTGAATTTTCAAGTTGTAATTCCTTTCATTATTCAAAAAATTATCTATTAATGTCAAATTGTGTTTCATTAATGAATTGCACATGTTTGTCTTGAATTGATTCATTCATTTTCATTTCATTTAAACTACACTTTTTACTCTCTTTATGACATTCAACTCTTGTTAAAAGTTATAAGCCTTTAGAGGGAGGATGACGAAAACAATGCCATAATCTCATACAATATGCTTTTGAACTGACCTTGCTGACGATGTACAAGCATTCTTTAAAATCCTAAACACTGGAGTTATAAGGAACCCTGGTTAACCCATTTGAGCCAAAGAAGTAGAAGTTTTCTTTTTTTACATAAATTGAAACCTTTAATCAAAACCAGGGGCAGGGTAATCTCTCAGTTAATTCAAATGCACGTTTAGTCACAAACTTTCACTTCGTATGCAACAAGTGATATCAAATATTCCTCTGGGATCAAAAGACAGTGATGGTTCCCTATCACATAGGCAGTCATCATCTATCAAGAAAAAATCCCACTAAGTCAAAACCTACAAAGGAGACTTAAGAAAAACTGGGGCATCCCGCTGACGTAATATCAAAACAAGAACAGTCGGGTAAAAATTAGGGTTAACAAATCAAAAAGAAAGAGGTCACTACAAATCCTCAACAACATGAAAAAAAATGTTGCAAAAATGACTGCCTTCCGACAAACTTAACTTGTCTGAACCATCACAAAAATGTCATTCCAGACTCAATTGGAGTTCAAACGTACAATTAACTGAGTTTAGGACTGAGAACGTCACGAAGAGTGGGTGGGTACAAATACATTTTGAGCCTTTATCCTTTGTTTCTTAAAACCGTGAACCAAGCCACGTTACAACCCTTCAAAACTCCTAATTGAAGCATGGGTTAGTTCGAAAGCATACTGTTACAAAAGGTATCCTGACTCCTGTAGGGCTTTACTCTAAATCCTGAGTTGAATTTTTCTTACAAAATTTCTTTACTTACTAAAACGCATTTTCAAAAATTTCAAGACAAGCATAAAATTTGCATTCATTTGAATATCGCTGTTTGCATATGGCTATTTGTTTGACAACAGATAAATTCACACAACAAATATCCAGTGAATGAAAGATCTCTCAGTGAACAAAATCTTCAAGTGGGATGACACTTCCAATGACAAATCTCCTATCAACAAGGGGGCATGAGATGTCACTATCCAGCACACCTGGGGAAGTCCAGTCAAGATTCCAAGAAATATCTCAAGAAGTACAGAATAACCAGGGGCAGGTCTCCATCTCCATTACTTGGGGTATTGAACGCCAATCTCACCAAAGGGTTACATACAGCCAAACATTTTCTGGCAGTGCCACAATCACCTGCTACCAGGGGCAGTGATAAATCTTCCCAAGATCCTTCTCGTGGGATGACTCCCAGCAAGAGTTTTGATCTCTAAAAAAACTTTTCCCCAGCTAAGTCGACCTCAAGAATCCTCAAGGATTTCTTCCAGTGAAGTCGCCGCCTCTACAACAGATTAAGCAACAGGGTTTATTTCCCCAACAAACGGCAGGATTCCCCAACTTGAGGTGGCCTCTCCGACTACTACAAATTAAAGGACCACAACTCCTCTTCCCTAGTATACTACTCTATAATCCCCAGCAAATTGCTGTGAAACCTGGACCCGACCAGATGACAGTTAATCTCAATTTTAAGTTACTAAAGCCTGAACTCGACCAGATAATAGTTTGAATTTATCAGTTGCTGAAACCTGGACCCGACCAGATAACGGTTTTAGTTTCTGAAACCTGAACCCGACTAGATAACAGTTAATCTCAATTTTAAGTTACTAAAGCCTGGACCCGACCAGATAATAGTTTGACTTTATCAATTACTGAAACCTAGACCCGACCAGATAACGACTAACTTTTAAGAGATAATTCCCCACTGGAGTAACAGACGACTAGAAATCCTGAACTTTTTCCCCAAGCAGAAATCAACGCTCTCCAACAGAGTATTCTCAAAAAAGGTCAATATTCCCCAACAGTGTTCTCCTCAAACAATAAAACATGAATCCCCGGTGGAAACATTCTAAGCAAAGTTTGAAGACACACCTACTCTTCAACAGCAGTCTGGGATTTAATGACTCCCCAGCATTCGTCAAGGATTTATTTTCCCAGACAAAAAAAAATACATTCATTAACATTTCACATTTCATACATCCTGGTTAAATACATGACAAGTGCATACGACACAATCTCATTTATTTTTTAGAACATCATTGCATCATGCATTTCATACATCATGACATTGCATGCAGCTAACGTTTTACCTTTTCAAGAAAATGTCAATCAATAGATGGCTACCATCAACCATTTTCAAGTTCCAGATTAATACCTATAACAAGCCAGGAAAAATATTTGTTGATGAGTGATTGAAGAATAATGTCTATAACAAGCCAGGAAAACTATCTTTCTCTCTCAGGTCAGAGATTATACCTGAAACCAGCCAGTACAACTATCTCAACGACCAACATTTTTTTTCAATTTCCAGATTAATACTTGTAACAAGCCAGGAAAACTATTTGTGGACAAGTGATTGAAGATTAATGCTTGTAACAAACCAGGAAAACTATATTTCTCTCTCAGGTCATAGATTAATACCTGAAACCAGTCAGGACAACTATCTCAACAACCAATAATTTTTTTCAAGTTCCAGATTAATACCTGTAACAAGCCAGGAAAACTATCTGTGGACGAGTGATTGTAGATTAATACCTGTAACAAGTCAGGGAAATTATCTACACGACCAGCTAGAGTAACCCTACCCAGGTTCCTTCTCATTTCCAGATGAAGTTTTACACGGACTCATTCTGAAACAGCCCTACACAGACCCATAACAAATAAATGACCAAAGACCTCCTCTGGTTAGATTTATTTCTTCCAGTTAATGACAGGCGACCAAAGACCTCCTCTAGTTAGATTTATTTCTTCCAGTTAATAACAGGCGACCAAAGACCTCCTCTGGTTTAATTTATTTCTTCCAGTTAATGACAGGCGACCAAAGACCTCCTCTAGTTAGATTTATTTCTTCCAGTTAATAACAGGCGACCAAAGACCTCCTCTAGTTAGATTTATTTCTTCCAGTTAATTACAGGCGACCAAAGACCTCCTCTAGTTAGATTTATTTCTTCCAGTTAATGACAGGCAACCAAAGACCTCTTATGGAAACAGTGCAGATGTGATCCAGATATGGCTGACATTCTGATACTTACTCCAATTCTCTTCTGGAAACAGTGCAGATGCGATCCAAATATGGAAGACATTATGATACTTACTCCATATTATCTTCTAGAAATAGTTCATATGCGATCCAGATATGGCTGACATTTTGATACTTACTCTAGATTCTTTTCAGATACAGTTCAGATAATAGTTTGAGTGTCTGAAACCGGGACCCAGCCATATAGCAGTTGATCTCAATTTCAAGTTACTAAAAGCCTGAATCCGGCCAGATAATAGTTTAACTCTTCAAAATATAGAAGAACCTGGACTCAATTGGACCAAGGTTTAACTTCGTCTCCCCAGTAGAGTTTTCATCTACCCTAACAAATTATTGTGAAGCCTAGATCCAACCAGATAACAATTACCCTCAGAGATTCATTGTGAAACCTGGAAACTGACCAGATAATAACTAAATCCTCAAACAGTTTATTGTGAAACCTGGACCCGACCAGATAGAAATTGACCTCATCAACCTCAGAAATCCGCAAAGCCTGCACCCAACCAGATGACATTTTTTCAAACAGTTTATTGTGAAACCTGGAGCCCGACCAGATAACAATTAACTATGATCCCTAGAGAGACACTATGAAGCCTGGACTCGACCAGATAATAGTATAACTTTCCAAAAACCATGAAACTTGGACCCGACCAGATAGTAGTTATTGTGATACAGTGGGAGAATTGACTTGAGGTTTTGCGTTTTGATCACATTTGTACGGATAGCAAGAGTCGCCACCGACTTTTCTTTTATCCAATAGGAAAGGTAAAAAAGCACAGGAAAGACCTTTCGAGATTATTTCTCGGGTTCGGGGGGTAGATTATGAAAAGGGAAGGTATTAGCACCCTTTTCATCCGTAGTTATCTACGGGATCTTAGTTACTCGCTAGATCACATACTTTTGCTTTGACAATGTGCTTGTGATGTGGGTTTTGAAAATATTTTCAAAATGTCTTTGTAATGGCTCTCGTTTCTATAAGAACGCGTACAAAGTTTTATTTCGGAAAATAATTCAAAGATGTGTTTGTTGAAAGTGATTTTGAAAAGATGTTTTTGCAATGGTTCTCGTCTCTATAAGAACGTATACAAAATGTTTTGTCTTTTGGAAATGTTTTTGAGATGAAAGCATTGGTGTGATAATGTTTTTGTTGTGAGCAAGCGAGTAACTAGGAGCGGATCTACCTACTCGAAAAGGTCTTAAATGTTCTTTTCTTCTTCCTTTAGATGTTGCTATATTACCATTGATTTGGTAAGAAGCCCCATCGTTGGATGTGAAGGGACAGGCGCGGGTCAATCGTACAGTCATCGAAAGCAACTTGTGAGACGCTTTAGCAATTTTCATGAGGGACTAGATCGTTTTGTAGAAGGCAACATCGAGGGACATCGAAGGACTACGATCTTTTTAATCGATAGGTCTTTGCTAAAGCGTCCCACATTCGAGGGACATGACTGTGTTTCCGAGGCAACAAGCGAGGTTACTATAGAGGTGCGCATGTGAAAAAGTGTTTTTGATTCAAGTTAATTTTGTCTTTGAAATTAGGTTATCTAGCGATTGATTTTGAATCTTGCCATACACGCCTAATTACTATACAGTATAAAGAAAACAATAAGTTACGGAAATTGAAATTCTACGCTATTACAGAGTTTTCAGGAATGGGGGTACAAATTGATGAATGAGGATGAGTCGAACGCGATCACCAAGTTCAAATAGCAAACAATACAACAAGATCAAACTTTAACAATTTAACTAGAATTATAACAGTCTGTAAAAAATTAATTGACAAAGTATAAAAAATTTGGGTATTTTTGTTTATGAGAAAATAAAATGATTTTTAAACCCTTTTTTTTTGTTTTGAATTGAAATTTAACAAAAATTAAATTTAAATTAAAAAAGTCATTTAAAGTAACCTAAAATGAAAACTAATTTAAAATTCTAAATAGAATTATCCTAAAACAAACTAATTAAATAAAACTAATTTTAAAATTTATTGACTAGATCTAAATTAAGTTAAATACAACTAAACAAAAATTATCCTAAAACAAGCTAACTAAAAAAAGTTAAACCTAAAATGTATTAAGCCTAAATTAATATTAAGTATAAACTAAAGAAAATAATTAACCTAAAACAAAGCTAATTAAGGTAAACTAAATATAAGATGTATTAAACCTAAACTAATGTTTAGTAACTAAATAAAATGACACTAAAATAAATTAATTAAAAAAAACAAAATACTAAACCTAAGTTTTATTAGTTAAATCTAGGTTAGGTTAAGTTAATGTGTAAACTAAAAAAAACAAAATCCCTCAGTCTTCTCTCTTCTTCCTCTCGCCCCCAGAAACAACGCCTTCTTCCTCGCCACCCTGTTTCACAGTCGTCGGATTCTAACCATGAAACCAAACGTCATAACATCTATTGATTCAAACCTCTATCAACTTCTCTATGAACCCTTCAATCAGTAGTCAAAACTAGAAAACCCTAACCTGTTTCAAGTTTAAATTAAACTCTCCATTTTCGTCAATCTTAACAGTGAATACATGGGTTTTGTTCCTGGAACTATGAGCTATCACATGGTATAAAGGAAACGATGAAGAGAAATGAGGTTTTCAGATTTACCTGTGAAACTAGGGTTTGCTTCGATTTGCGAAAATGGAGGAAAGGAGATCGAAGCTGAGGCTTTGATCTTCTAGGTATGGTGTCTGAATCTCCTTCTTTATACTTCTTTTTTATTTTCGTATATGTTGATTCTGTTTATCTTGAGTCTAAAGATCTGTAGATTTTGCTGGCCCAGTGTTGTTGCTCGAGATTGCTGGTTTTCTTGTGTTTGATGAGAGGTTGCAGTTTTGTACAATTGACTGTTATGTTGTGATATTTTTGTGGTTTCTTTTTGATTGGTTTCCTCTCACTATGCTTCTTTTTCTATGTTGTTTCGTATCTTGTTGTGAAAGAGATGTGGCTTTTTGTGATGGTATTTGGTGATGGTGTTTTTGGGGATTTTTTTGATGTTGTATACTTGCTACTATCTTGTGTCTTGCTGTGAAAGAGATATGGCTTTTTGGTGATTGTATTTTCAGTGATTTTTTGTGTTGTAAAAGAATGGAATGGGTTTAATGGAAGTAACTCTCTCTTAGAGATTTTCCCCCTTTTCCTTTTGATCTCTCTCCCTCTATATTGACAATAAAAAATTGAAAAGAGAATGGGAGGGAAAAATGACAGTCCTTTGAAACTTGTGGCATACTGTGCTGATTCTTTTTGTTGCAGTTTCTGTTTTTTTTACCATTTTTGTACAAGTTTTGGGCAAGATTTGGGCAGTTTTGCAGAGCTGTAGCAGAAGCAACAGGGCTATTTGTTTTCTGATAGCAGCTAGCTTGGCAATTTTAGGATTGCTAGTTTCCTAGGTGATATCTTTCCAAAACTTGTCTCTTTCTCTTTCCCTCTTCATATTTCTATGACACAAAGAAAATTTGCTTTTACTCAAAAATTCTGAAGGGTTTGCTAGTTTAGGAAAATGATGAGGCCATGTTTTGATAGTTTGCTATGTTTTGAATTGTTGTTTCAAGTTGCTGCATTATTATGTTGGGGATGCTATTTATTGTTGCAGGTTTTTGCTTTTGCTTTAGCATCCTGCTGCTAATCTTGCAGTTGTTGTTTGATTTTTGCAGTAATGTTGGGCTTGTTTGGCAAATCTGTGTGGAAGTTTGGTTGTTTCTGTTTGGCAGCTTGTTTGGCAAATCTGTGTTGCAGTTTGGTTGTTTCTGCTGTAGCTTTAGGCAGATCTGTGTTGCAGTTTGGTTGTTTCTGCTGTAGCTTTAGGCAGCTTGGTTGCTGCTGGCCTGCTGTTAGCTGCTTTGGGCAGTTTGCTGTTTGCAATTTGCCCTTGTTGACTTGCTTTGTTGTATGTAACCTTGGGCTGTTGTGCTTGTTGCTTGCTTGTGCTTTTTTCTCTTTTTGTGAACTAAGAAAGGCAACTTTCTTTGTGATTTGCAATTGGGGAGAGAGATTATGATAGACCAAAATTATGATTCCTAATTGCAAACCCTAGTGATGAATTAGGAGAAAATTTGCCTGAAAATTCCTTGTTTAAACTTCATTATCATGTGCTAATTATATCTTCTTTTTCTGTGATTTGTTTCATGAACGAAAAACAAGACTTGGATGCCAACGAAGATTGGATTGATCACTTGAAGATGAAGATGAAGACCCGAAGAAGCAAACAAGAAATTCTCTTTGTAAACTTGAGATTCTTTGTAAACAAGATAGACAAATTATAAATTCATTTGTAATGTAAAAATATCAAACATTTGAATAAAATTTGGCGTAGTAGAATTTATTGTACATAACTTGCAATCTTTGATTGAATACTTTGGATAAAAATCTTGCTTGATAACTTGCATTTTAAGCAAACACAATATGATCAGATAAATCGTGTATTTTGTATTCTTAAACAAAATAAATGTTTTTGAGCTCAAACCCAATTGATTAATTAAATCCGCAATCATGGTTGTCTAAAATGATAGTCTTAATCTTCATATCTTATCCAAACAAAACATGCTCCTAAGAACAACATCAATCCTCAGTAAACTATGGTTAAGAAAAATTTAAAATCAAACAAATGCCTAGCAACGATTCAATAACTTTAAAATCTTCCAAGCCCAATTTTCCTTCAACTCTTTGAAGATAAACCCATGAACGACATCACATATGACCATGACCAGAAATAAACGCCTCAAGGTCTTGTAATTTGGAAAAATCACAATTCTTAGAGATCAGACGAATGTTGTTTGAAATCAGGTCAAAATTCATGATGCGACTTCTAACACATTCGAATTTTGGTGATCTTCTGCACGTAATCAGCTCTTGACATGTGAAGAGAAATTTGATATGGCATCAAGAAGAATCAGACGCAAGGAAAACCGCTCAAAAATATTGAATAATAAAGAAGTTACGATCGTTTGAATTTGTTCTTGCAAAAGGGCGATTTTTAAGTCAATGTTGTCGTTTTCAGTTATCTGGGCCATTGATTGGGAAAAATTGCAATGCGAGGTTTGAAAACTGACTTAAATAACCTTGAGGAGACATGATGATTTATTTGAAACCCTGAGGACTCAATTTCCTTTGAGAAGTGCAAAACCCTAATTGCTAACTTGTTGCCTAGGAAGAGAATCTGTTTGATCAATCTTCTGAGCCAAATTAGGTATCCCCAGCAAGTTGTTGTGAAGCCTGGATCTGACCAGATAACTATTCAATCTCAAGAAATTTTCTGCAAATCCTGGAATTCGACCAGATAACAGTTAATTCGTCTATTCCTTCAGTAAGTTACCATGAATCCTGGATCTGACCAGATAGCAATTAACTACTTCATCCTCAACAAATTGTGAAGCCTGGATCCGACCAGATAACAGCTGACATTCAAAAGATATTCCCCAGCGAAAGCATCCTTTCAACAAAATTTGAAGATATGCATATTCTTCATCCCCAACGGCAATCAGGGATTCAACCCCCCAGAATTTCCTCAGCGGCAGTCAAGGATTTATTTTCCCGGACAAAAACATACATCTCACACTCATACATCATAACATGTACATACAAAATGCATTTAGCATAATACGACATCTAGAAAACATCATGCATACATCTGAATTTTACTAACTCTTTTTCTCACAGTTAAAGCACCAAGTTTTAGTATAAATCAACAAGAGATTTGTGCTGATAATTCTTCCACTATTTATCAACTTTCCTCCAAATGGAATCTATAACACCATTCATAATTCATCTTCGAGTGCAAAATTCTGGGCACTCTAGTGTTCAATCATCTTTCACCTTCAAGTCACGAATGGCGGACTCGTCAATCTAACTCTTCAGGTTTAAGAAGATTGAACATGGGAAGATGTTGTACCCCAAAATTTGCCCTCTCATTTCTCAAATATTCTCTCACAAGATCTTCTACGACGTCAAGTTTGCAGCACTGATACATCAATTTAGGATTGGATTTGGCACAAGGGCAAAATGGTCATTTGCACACTGAAAAGTCAAACTTTGACTTTTATTCAAAATCAAGTTTCAAGAATCATATTTAATCAAGACATGTTGAAATATGAAGTTGTTTCATCAAGAAATTCAAAAGTCAAAATTCTAAAATACTTAGAATTTTTCTAAATGTTTAAGAAATATGACAAGCTCAGAACTTCTGATCAGATTATCACCATGATGCAAGCTGATTTTGGAAGAACTTCTAACACAAGAGTTTTAGATCTCAATAAGACCTAAAATATTGAAGAACAGAACTTCTCCTGGAAATGCGGGAATTTCAAGTTATAAATGTTCAAAGATACGTCCATGAAACTGAAGCACTCAGCAAATTCTAGACACTTTCAAGACAGAGTTTGGTTAGAACTTTTGGGCTAGTTTTCACGAACGTTCAGCCAGAGTTTGCAAAAGTAATTTAAAGGAAGTCTACAAAGTGTGTTACAAACTTTCAGAAAAGTCCGAGAACTCCTTCAGAACATGTTGGAGCGAAAAGATTAAAGGATCAGAAGTTGGATATTGGTTCTAAGTTGCGCTGATGCTAAACTTCTGACCCAGACTTAGGCTATGATGCACAATCTCATAGCGCATGATTTTTGGTTTGATAAATCTCATCATCATTTAATGCTCACAACCACTTTTGAGTTTTTATCTAAAGGATTTCCCCACGTGTGAGATAGAAGTACCATTGTTGTCCTTGAAAGACAAACTTTTGTACAAGGTAATGGTAGGCCTCTGCTTTGCTTTTTCCTCTGAGGGTACATTTCCTTAATTCATGCTTACAAATCCAACTTAGACACGGCTAAAAGCTGCTAACCACCATAATTGCTTCAAGAACAAGGCAGCGCCCTAGTATATGAAGGCTATGTTCAACGCTTTGGTCAGAACATCATCAAATCCCAAAACCTCGTTTATACAACCTGTTGCACTGCTACAGCATATTCCTATAACCAACAGCTAATTCAATCCATGTCTGCATCCCATAATTGCACCAAACTAGCATACGGAAATTGTGATAAAAAAGCAATGGAACAGGATGCCAAAAAGTGTTCAAATCCCATTTGTTTTTCCCTCCAAAACCACAACAAACTCACATATAAATAAGTTGCTCCATCAGACTTGCAAGGGGATGGATTTTGGAGAGAGAAAGAATTATCAAAGAGAGAGAAGGAAACCGCTCAAAACCTTCGCAAATCCTAAACAAAACCTTTGTTCTTCTCTTTGAATCAAAGAACATAACCATTGTTCCGGTGCTCTCACTGACTCCGGAACATCTGAAGGCAGCAACTCAAGTTCCAAGCACACGCTTCAGATTCAAGGTAAGTCTCTCTGACTTTGCATATTTTCATTTAGAGCATCCTTAAATATATAAATATCATAGTACTGATGCTGGCCATATCATTGCATAAGTAGAAAAAACTATGGATCAGAACTTTTGAATAAAGCTAGGCTCAAAATTAGAATTAGAGCTTCTATAAACTGTTGTGCTTTTATCCCCTTGATTTGCTGTTAAGGACTGAATAAATTGCTGATGTGCTGATTAATATGAGGAAAGAGTTGAAATATAACATATAACTTTTGTTTTTCACTCACCATTTTAACACACAGAATTTCTAGGATTTTCTCACTGTTTAAGCACACAGAACTTCTGAGTTCTCTTCACTGTTTTGACACCCAGAACTTCTACGATTTTTTCACTGTTAACACATACTGAAATTCTGATGTTCACTCACTGTCTTAGCACATACTGAACTTCTGAGTTCTCTTCACTGTTTTAATACACAGAATTTCTAAGACTTTCTCACTGTTCTAACACTCCGAAGTTCAACACATAGCAACCCAAAACTTATGCATCTTTCCTCTAACGTTTCATACAGGACCTCAGAGTGTATCAATCCAGAACTTCTGATGCCTCTTTCTGGACCACAGCACGCCCGACCTCAGAGCTTCTGATCCTTTTGTGTTGCTTTTAGCAGCATGTTAATTCTATCTCTCATTATTTCCCTTTTTTATCATTTTCAATATTAATACCCTTTTTATTAATATAAAAAAAGACATAAAAATATTTTCTTTTATTAATTAATTTATTTATTTTACTTAATTCATTAAGACACAAAAACCATTTTCTAAACAAGTCCTTTTTCTTTCTCGTGTTGTACATTTCTATAATGTTGTAATAGTTAATTGGAATTTATTTTCTTGCAACCCCCCATTTGTAAATTTGTACCCCCATCCCTAAATGATGTAATAGCGTAAGACTTTATATTCCCGCAATTTATCGCTTTTCAAATATAAATGCTAGTAATTAGGGTGTGTATGGAAAGATAAAAATAACAAATAGACAATCCAGAAAATCAAGACTAAATACAGGCAATCAAACACACTTTGCACACACGCACCCTTAGGGTAATCTCACTTGTTGCCTAACGGAAAATAGTCATGTCCCTCAAATATGGGCGTTTTAGAAAAGACCCTCGATAAAGGATCGTAGTCCCTAGATAACCCTCGATGTTGCTTTCGATAAACGATCTAGTCCCTAAACGACATTGCTAAAACATCCCATAAGTTGCCTTTTATGACTATACAAAAAAAAAACGTCCCACGCCCGTCCCTTTTACATCCAAAGACAGGGTTACTTACCAAATCAATGGCAAGATAACAATGTCAAAGTAAAGAGGAAATAAACATGAAATACTTTTAAGTAGGTAGATTGTTCCTAGTTGCTTGCTCAATTTCAAAACCAAATACATCCTTGCTATTTTCAAAACAAACACCAACACTTTCAAAACACCTTTCAAACTTGAAAACATTTTCAAAAGATCAACACTTTGTATACATTCTTACGAACGAGAATCATCACAAAGTTTGCCTAAACGATGGAGCCTTTTCAAAAATACTTATAAAAACCACACAAAGCATATTTTCAAAAAAAAGCAAGTGATCTAGCAAGTAACTAAGAGCCCATGGAAATCCATGGATGAAAAGGGTGCTAATACCTTCCCTTTTCATAATCTACCCCCCGAACTCAAGAAACAATTTCAAAGGTCTTTCCTGTGCTTTTTCAGCTTTCCTTTTGGATAAAAGAAAAGTCGGTGGCGAATCTTGCTAACCGCAACATTTTCGATAAAACGAAAAACACCCAAGTCAGTTCTTCCAACGTATAAAAGTAGGCATTTGAGAATTCTGTTTTGGGTTTCTTAAAATCTTTTTATATTATTTTTCTGATATTTGTTTTTGTTTGTGGCCTATGACGAAATTTGTTACTGCATTCTTGTTTTTTTGCTGTGATGTGAATTTTTGTTGTTTGAGCTTAACGAATTGTTATGTTTATAACTTACTGATTTCTGTGATGTTTTTGCGATGGCCATTTTGCTGAAATGTGAACTTCTTGTTGTTAGGCTATTTTTTAATACTGTGTAATTGTGATGTTTGATGGGCTGGAAATGCGATTTCTGACTTGAGCTGGAATGTGATTCCAATTTGATTTACTGAATGCTAGAAACTTTGAATTTATTTTTGTAGTAACTTTGCCTCTCTTCGTACCTCCCTTTGTGAACCAAAAAAAGATTTTTGTGATTTGCAAGAGGAGAAAAGTGGCCCATGATAAGACATTGTAATTCTGATTTGTTTGTGAAACCATTGTATGAGGCCTTTGTTATTTGCCTATGAACCAAATGATTGAACCCAACACCCTCTATTTTGATTCCTATCACAAAACCCTAATGATGAATTTATGAAAATCTCTTTGAAATCTTTCTTTGCTTTATGCCCAAGTTTTGATTGTGTTCTAACATTTTATTTCTCTCTTGTTTCAAGTGAGCCAATGATGGTAATGATGGAGCAATCGGAAGAGGTGAACTTTGGCAAGGGACAAAACTCTAACTCGTAGTCTACTAAAATTAGTAACTTACTTAGGATCCTAGTAGAGATTGAATTTAAAAATTCTCCAATACCTTGTAACATTTGTGAGAACTTTAGAAGTTTAAAGGATAGATGAATGTCTTGTAGTTTTCAACATATTTTTGTCTTGAGTCTTGTAATTAAACAAACATAAAAAAAAATGAAATGCTCTTTGTAAGCCTTGTGAGACATATGTAGAAATGAATGAATTTGTACTTGAATGTTTTGTAGAAAACATCATGAAACTTTGTAGAGTTTGCACTTGAAATTGATAGTGATATAGATCTTGAATAATGAATGCAATAATCTGCAAATTTCTTCTCATTTCTAAACAAAAAAATACACAACATTTCCATTAAGAAACAAATGTACAAACCTTCCCTTTGATAGCTTCTTTTGAAATTGCAATCTAATAAGCTTAGAAATTGTGCTCTAAAAAGCCCCAAAATATCTCTCCACTTGAATTTGTTTCACAACTTCATCGCTTAAACTCAAAAGTGGAACCATTAAAAAAAACCAAAATCCAATTGATTTCTAGAAATCAAATACAATCCCTTCCAATGAAAAATCCACAAAGAATTTCTCCTTTGGTCGTGTGCCGAGGTGAAACTCAGGATGCTAATGCTTCAAGATTTTTATCAAGAACGATGTCACAACTTCAGTAATCAAAACCCTAGCATAAAAGCCAATAGCTGGGAGAAATTGTGATTCATTTCCAAACCCTTGCCATTTTCAATTCTCTGATAAAACAATGAATCAAATTGAAATGTCACAAAGCCTGAGAAACCTTAGTAGCTTGAATCAATAAAAGAATGAGGATATGAGATCCATCTTGGAATGATTGTCAATACAACCAAATTCACAGCTTTGAGAAACAAAAAAATCCTTGATCCCATCACAATGCATGAATGCAATGCAATATGATGATTATGATGAAACGTAAGCCTAAATCAAGAGGCTAAATTTTGGGGTGCAACATATGCCCCTATTCAATAATCTTAAGCTTGATAAGTGAGAAAAGCGACAACTTTCGAACGTTCAGAGTTGAAGATGATTGAATACGAAAGAACCCAAAAATTTACACTCTTGAAAAAAAAAAGCAAAACCTCCCAGAGACAATGAATGCCAGCTGACGCGGGACTTAGAAGGTACCAAACGAAATTGGATTTAGAAAATAGAGGGTCTAATAAAAATTGGCCCTTCAAAGACATTCGCCAGAATGAAGCTGTAACACAGACTTTAACAAAGTTGAGACAAAACTCAAACTTAGAAGAGTAGATGAAACTAAACTTCAGAATAATGTGTCAGGATAAAACGGGACGACAAAATAGGAGAGATAAGACTCAAACCATAGAGAATAGGCAAAGCTAAACTCTGGAAAAGTCTGCGAGGCAAAGTGGCTAGAGCGCGTGATTCTAGGAACACCTGCTAGTCTCAACCACAGGTGAACAGTAAATAAAATTGATACAAACCCGAAGAGGTATAAAAGAGACTGATCAACCAATGATATAGCAAACGAAAGATGAAGTACAGTAATCAAACACTATTAAAGGCTCAGTAAACAAAAACTGATAAATATCCAAGGAATGACATCAAACGAGACAAAACTTGACTCGACAATACTAGAAGATCAAAACTATATAGAAACGAGTACCGGGACAAAACAAACTGGATTTCACGCACGGGTAACGAGGCAAAACTCAACCCATAGCAAAGTGATGAGAGTGCATGTTTCTCAGAGCACCTGATGGTCTCTAACCACGGGTAAACAATAAACGAAAACTGACTAAAACCCGAATAGGTATAAAAGATACATCTCAAGTCAATGGACAATGCAAACGAAAGTCGTAATACAATAAACAAACACTGTCAAAGGTTCAGTAATCAAAAACTGATAGACGTCTAAAGAGTGAGATATGGGTTTCGACCAAGGAAACGGTAAACGAACACCGGTAGAAGAGTCTAGGGAAAGAAACAAAATGAGACAACACTCGACTCATAATAACTAGTTAGGAAAGACATACTAGATGAGTACCAGAGTAAAACAAATTGGATTTCATGCACAGGAGAAAAGATCAATACTCGACCCAAAGCAAAGTGATGAGAGCGCACGTTTCTCATAGCACTTGCTAGTCTCGGACCATGGATAAACAGTAAATGAAAACTGATAAAAGAATCCAAGGAGCAAAGGAGACTGATTTCAACCAAGGATGCAGTTAAACAAACACTGCAAAAAGACTTGGTAAATGAAAACTGCTAAAGGATTCAGTAATCAAACACTGATGGAAGTCTAAGGTATGAAAACAAAACGAGATGACACACGACTCATTATATCTAGTTAGACAAAACTAAACTAGACGAGTACCATAACGAAAACTGGGTTTCATGCACGGGTGAGGAGACAAAACTCAAAACTCGGCCTAAAGCAAGGTGATTAAGGCGTACTACTAAAAACCTTTTGAAAATGAATATCAGGATGAAACTGGTATTCAAAAGATACATCAATAGGCATTGGAATGAACCAACGAGGGTATAGAAGACTAAACCCGAGAAAACTGCGCCAGGGTAAAAATGAACTACAATCAAGAGTAGACACTTAACCATTCAAATAATTAACGTCAACATGATAGTTGTATAGGTGAAACTGGGATACTGAGGATGAAGCCCTCGCTGGGGATATAATCTGAAGGTTTAGAAAGTTCACTGGGGAAAACAGAAACAATAATGGCTTATGTTTCGATGCATGTTTGAATTATTTTTTATATAGAATAGTATTTCAAAAGAGAATGGAAAGACTATACTTTGAGGAATGGGAGGGCAAGTTTTGGGGTACAACAGCTGCCCCTGTTCAATCTTCTTAAACTTGAAAAGTAAGATCGACAGGTTCGTCGTTCGTAGCTTGAAAGTGGAAGATGATTGAACACTAGAGTGCCCAGAAATTTTCACTTGACGATATGCTGGTTGATTGCATAGGGAATGAGCTTAAAGATGTCATTTGGAGAGATGATTGGAGAGTTGTTGGAGATGGGCTTATAGATGCCATCCAAAGGTGATTGTTGACATAAGTGGACAAAGTATGAACTTGACTTCAACATAAAAGAAACCAGAATAAACCTTGGGGCGATTTAAACTGAACTAATAGAGGTCTTGGATTAACTTTGACGGGGAAGCATCAGAATAAATCTTGGTGCAATTTATCTGAACCAAAGAAAATTGTCGATGGGGAAGAATGAAAATAAACCGTTGAGAGGTTTAAACTAAAACAGCAGAAGTCCAGAGAAAAATCAGAACAAGTCATTGAGAGATTTATCTGAACCAGCAAAAATCTGGATAAGAATCAGAATAAATCGTTGAGAGATTTATCTGAACCAGTAAAAATCTGGAGAAGAATCAGAATAAATTGTTGAGAGATTTATCTGAACCAGCAAAAATCTGGATAAGAATCAGAAAAAATCGTTGAGGGATTTATCTGAACCAATAAAAATCTGGAGAGGAATCAGAATAAATCGTTGAGAGATTTATCCAAACCAGCAAAAATCTGGAGAAGAATTAGAATAAATCATTGAGAGATTTAACTGAACCAGTAAGAATCTGGAAACGAATCAGAACAAATCGTTCAGAGATTTATCTGAACCAGTAAGCATCTGGAGAAGAATCAGAATAAATCATTTAGAGATTTATCTGAACCAGTAAGAATCTGGAAACGAATCAGAATAAATCATTGAGAGATTTATCTGAACCAGTAAAAATCTGGAGAATAATAAGAATAAATCGTTGAGAGATTTATCCGAACCAGCAAAAATCTGGAGAAGAATCAGAATAAATCATTGAGAGATTTAACTGAACCAGTAAGAATTTGGAAACGAATCAGAATAAATCGTTGAGAGATTTATCTGAACCAGTAAGCATCTGGAGAAGAATTAGAATAAATCATTGAGAGATTTATCTGAACCAGTAAGAATCTGGAAACGAATCAGAATAAATCATTGAGAGATTTATCTGAACCAGTAAAAATCTGGATAAGAATCATAATAAATCGTTGAGAGATTTATCTGAACCAAAAAAATCTGGAGAAGAATCAGAATAAATCGTTGAGAGATTTAACTGAACCAGTAAGAATCTGGAAACGAATTAGAACAAATTGTTGAGAGATTTATCTGAACCAGTAAGCATCTGGAGAAGAATTAGAATAAATCATTGAGATATTTATCTAAACTAGTAAGAATCTGGAAACGAATCAGAATAAATCGTTGAGAGATTTATCTGAACCAGTAAGCATCTGGAGAAGAATCAGAATAAATCATTGAGATATTTATCTGTACCAGTAAGAATATGGAAATGAATCAGAATAAATCGTTGAGAGATTTATTTGAACCAGTAAAAATCTGGATAAGAATCAGAATAAATCGTTGAGATATTTATCTGAACCAGTAAAAATCTGTAGAAGAAACAGAATAAATTGTTGAGAGATTTAACTGAACCAGTAAGAATCTGGAAACGAATCAGGACAAATCATTGAGGGATTTATCTGAACCAGAAAGCATCTGGAGAAGAATCAGAATAAATCGTTGAGAGATTTATCTGAACCGATAAGAATCTAGAAACTAATCAGGACAAATCATTGAGAGATTTATCTGAACCAGTAAGCATCTGGAGAAGAATCAGAATAAATCATTGAGAGATTTATCTGAACCAATAAGAATCTGGAAACAAATCAGAATAAATCGTTGAGAGATTTATCTGAACCAGCAAAAATCAACCCTTTCTCGGGAACTGATCTGTATTTGACTTGTTGAAAATATTGGTCTATCGGAAATTTGTTGATGATAATTTCCTGTCGATTGATTCTTTCCTGAAAACATGAAGAGTTAATTGTATGTAATGCTTCGATGTATGTAATGCATGATATGATGTTGTTTTATCAAAATATATGAGATTGCACTGTATGTACTTGTATTGTCAATGCTATGATGTATGAATGTAATGTATGGACATATTAATTGTTCGTGTTGTAGTCTTGCTGGAGTTGGGGAAAATGAATCGCTGAGTTTTGCTGGGAATATGGAGTGTAAGTCTCCATATTTGAAGTTGATGTGTTGGTGGATGTATTTCCATATCTTTTAGAGAAATAAACTCTGCTGTGGAAGGAGAATGACGTGCATTGCTTATGGGCTTCGTGAAATCCTGCTGGCGGAATCCTGGGAAGCTAGACAACTTTCACTAGGGAACCTTAAGAGAGGTAACTGGAAGTTTTAACTCCGTCGGGGATGCGAGAGCACCGGATACCATTAGGCTGCATGCTGGGAGTACGTTAGTGGTCTTGTAGTAGGACGTCTTTGTTTCCGTTCTTGCTGGGGAAAAATACCTGCGGGGATTTTATGGAATAGCCTAAAGATATTATCCTGTTCCTTAAAGCCATTGGTGATTGTCTTTCTATTTTCTGCTTATTTGTAAATAGTAATCACATTCAAATGCATATGTTCAAAATAAATCATTGGATGTTTTTGTAAACAAAACAATAGAAATAAAGAAAAACAAATAGTTTTTCATTTACAAAAGGGATATCTTTGTATTAATTTGAATGGTTTTTTTTTTGTACAACGGGACGAGCATTCTAGCAAGAGAATGTCTTCGTTTAAAAAAAAGAAAAGACAAATATGTGAAGTAATCCCATGAGGTATCCATTCTGCGATAGCATTTGCATCTCTGAGTGTCTTGTCTACTAGTCGCTTTGGCGAAGATGATTGGATTGATTAGAACCGTTTGAGCTGATTGGTTGAAGCTAAAGATTGTCAGTAAAATGATCCAACGGGACATAGTCATACACCTTAAATCCCTAACTTTTTCCTGGACCGCCCTTTCAGGTTTTCGATCCACCGAGATAACCTTTTTTTGCGCAAGCCACCCTTTCAGGTTTTCAGCTTTCCAGGTGTACATATTTTTTTGTATTTTATCCCTAATTTTTGCCCGAACCTCTTGGTTCGCCGGGATGCCCTGATTTTTGCCTAGGTCGGTCGACCTAGCGGGTCTTTTCTTATGCGTAGTATCTTTTAACTATGTCCGTATTTACAGGGTGTGGGAGGTAGTCGCCATCCATAGAGGTCAAGATCATTGCTCCGCCAGAGAATATGATTTTGATTACAAACGGTCCTTCATATGTAGGAGTCCATTTTCCCCTGGGATCACCTTGTGGCAAAATGATACACTTGATTACCAAGTCACTGACCCGATATACCTGACGTTTGACCTTTTTGTTAAAAGCTTTGATCATGCATTTTTGGTACATCTAACCATGACAGATAACTGCAAGTCTTTTCTCATCAATTAATTTCAACTGGTCAAGTCGAGTCTGGACCCAATCTTCTTCGTTCAACCCAGCATCCTTCATGATTCTCAGAGATGGAATCTAGACTTCAATAGGTAAGATAACCTTCATGTTGTATACCAGAGAATAAGGTGTTTCCCCAGTTGATGTGCGAGTTGTGGTACGATACCCGTGGAGAGCGAATGGTAGCATCTCATGCCAATCTTTGTATGTGACTGTCATTTTCTGTATGATCTTCTTAATGTTTTTGTTAGCAGCTTCTACAGCGCTATTCATCTTTGGCCGGTAAGGGGAAGAATTGTGATGCTGGATCTTGAATTGCTCGCACAAGGCGGTGATTATAGTGTTGTTTAGATTCGTACCATTATCGGTGAGGATTCTCTCTGGGATACCGTACCGACAGATGAGATTCTATTTGATGAACCGGGCGACAACATTCTTAGTAACGGAAGCGAAGGAAGCTGCCTCAACCCACTTTGTAAAATAGTCGATGGCCACTAAGATAAAACAGTGTCCATTGGAGGTCGTTGGCTTGATTTCCCCAATCATATCGATTCCCCACATAGCAAAGGGCCAAGGAGCCGTCAAGACATTCAGAGGAACCGGAGGGACGTGCACTTTATCAGCATTAATCTGACACTTATGGCAAGTCCGAGAGTGTTGATAGCAATCTGCCTCCATGGTAGACCAATAATAGCCTGCCCTCAGGATTTTCTTTGCAATTGTATGCCCGCTGGAATGGGTGCCAAAAGTGCCTTCATGTAATTCAACCATGATCCTTTCAGCTTCAACCTTGTCTGCGCACCGAAGTAATACAGAGTAATGACTGCGTTTGTATAAAATGTCGTTACTAAGGAAGAACTTAGCCGAGAATATTCTTAGAAATTTCTTGTCATTCACTGAAGCTCCTTCTGGATATTCTTGAGACTCGAGATACCTCTTAACTTCATGGTACCAAGGTTGGTCCACTACTTCTTTAGTACAGATCTCGTGACAGTAGGCTGGTTCATCCATCTGCTCAATGGTGATCTGAGGAGCCTCGTTATCTCAATTAAGTTTAAACATAAACGACATTGTAGCTAGTGCGTCTGCTAGCTGATTTTCTTCTCGAGGAAAATGTTCGAAGGTAATCTCCTCAAAATATGGCAGCAATGTCAAAACATGTTCTTTGTAAGGAATAAGGTTAGGGTGTTTGGTGTCCCATACCCCTTTGATCTGACTGATGACCAAAGCGGAATCTCCGAACACCACCAAAGATTTGATCCCCAAACTTATGGAAGCTTTGAGACCAAAGATGCATGCTTCATATTCTGCCATGTTGTTTGTATAGTCGAAGCAGAGTCTTGCGGTAAAGGGAGTATGACAACCTTCAGGAGATACGAGTACAACACCAATGCCATTGCCAAGTGCGTTGGATACCCCGTCGAAAAACAGAATCCATCGGGATCCTTGTTCAGGTTTGTCATATGGTCTGATCTCTTCACAATTGTCTACTGTCATGATGTCCTCAGCCGGGAATTTGAACTTCATGGATTGGTAGTCTTCTACAGCTTGATGGGAAAGGTGATCTGCCAGTGCAATACCTTTTATTGCTTTCTGGGTAGTATATTGTATGTCATATTCTGTCAGGATCATCTGCCATCTTGCTATTCTCCCAGAGAGAGCAAGCTTCTCAAAGATGTATTTTTATTTGATCCATTTTAGATATCAACAAGGTAGTATGGGTCAGCATATACTGTCTTAACCTGCGAGCAGCCCATACTAGAGCGCAGCAAGTTTTCTCGAGTAGTGAATATCTTGTTTCACAATCGGTAAACTTTTTGCTCAGGTAATAAATAACATGCTCTTTTCGGCCAGACTTGTCATGCTGTCCCAATACACACCCCATTGAGTTTTCTAAAACAATCAAATACATGATCAAAGGCCTTCTTTCGATGGGTGGCAACAACAAAGGAGGCTCTTGTAAGTATTCTTTGATTTTGTCAAAAGCAACTTAGCACTCGTCATTCCATTTGACTACCTGATCTTTCTTCAATAATTTGAAGATTGGTTCACAAGTAGCTGTCAGGTGAGAAATGAATCTAGAAATGTAATTCAAACGTCCCAAAAATCCTCTGAATTCCTTCTCAGTACGAGGAGAAGGCATATCTTGTATTTCTCTAACCTTGGTAGGATCAACCTCGATACCTTTTTTGCTAACGACAAAGCCTAGGAGCTTACCAGATCGTACCCCGAACGTGCATTTATTTTGGTTCAACCTCAGCTTGTATTTCTTCAGCCTCTCAAACAGCTTATGTAAATGATCGAGATACTCTTCTTCCATTTGAGATCTGGCTATCATATCATCCATGTAGACCTCTATTTCATGATGTATCATGTCATGAAATAAAGCTACCATGGCACGCTGATAGGTTGCCCCAACATTCTTCAGTCCGAATGGCATGACCTTATAGCAGAATGTGCCCCACTGTGTAACAAAGGTTTTTTTCCATATCCTCAGGCGCCATTTTAATTTGGTTGTAGCCTGAGAAACCGTCCATGAAGGAAAACACTTTGTGTTGTGCCGTATTATCCACTAGAATGTCGATGTGGGGGAGCGGGATGTCATCCTTGGGGCTTGCCCTATTCAAATCTCTGTAGTTCACACACATTCGCACTTTACCGTCTTTCTTGGGCACGGGAACAACATTGGCAACCCATTGGGGATAAGAGGTGACAACCAAGAATCCAACATTGATTTGCTTCATGACTTCTGCTTTAATCTTTTCTGACATATCAGGCCTCATGCGGTGAACCTTTTAATTTACTGGAGGACAATCTTCTCTTGTAGGCAGACGATGTACCACAATGTCTATATCAAGTCCCGACATGTCTTCATATGACCAGGAAAAGACTTCAACAAAATCGTGTAACAACTAAATCAGACGCTCCTTGACACTGGGTTCCAAATTGGCACCCACCTTGACCTCCTTTTTGTCCTCCTCAGTACCTAAGTTAAATGTTTCAACCGTCTCTTCGTGAGGCTGAATGGTCCTTTCTTCATGTTGCAACAAACTAGCCAATTCCCCTGGCACCTCACAATCTTCCTCACTTTCGTCGTCGGCTTGGTAGATCGGATTTTCAAAGTTACAATAGTTCGTAGGAGAACCGTTACCCATGGGATCCTGAGCGGATGTAGATCTGCATTTTACTATGTGAGTGTGTGTAAGAGCATAGCTACTTTTGAAAGAAATAAAATGTAACAAAGAAAAACAGAGAGCACAAAATTTGTATGCAAAAACGTCCATGATTCATTGATGACATATGAGAATGAAGTGACAACCCTCACAAATGGAACGTTGTGCCTCGGGTAAGACACAAGGTTTTAAAAAGTCTGAATTGTTTAATTATTACAAGCCTGAAAACATTAAAAGACAATTACTCTTGAATAAAAGTAATAGGAATGAAATCTTTGGCCTCCCAATTGTTGAGCCCTCCGCCGATGGTTGGAAAAATCCATTCGTCCTTATCATAGCTGCCATCATTGTCTTCTACTACATTGACTCCCTGATTGCTGATACGCAAAGGTGGTCCCCCGGCGCGAGAACGTCGAGCAGCTCTTTGGGCCTATGTAGTGAATCCCAAACCAAATTTGTCGGACTTGTAGGGAATATCTGGAAGCTGACCCCAGATGGTACACCTGCCTTCTTCAATTACTGCTCGAGTATCTTTCAAAGAGGCCATCTTCAATGGAGGTCTGGTAATCTTCATAACTTTGGGAGTAGACTTGGTTTCCGCAACTGTTTCTGGAACCTCCTCAAAGTTCTAACATGGAGTCTCAATAAATTCACCATCCATTTCAACATACCTGAAAGAGTTCAGGTGGCTAACCATGTACTCCTCCTCCCCGTGAACTGTGACAATTTTCCCTTTGATCGGGTATTTTAGCATCTGATGTAGGGTAGAAGTGATGGCACCAACACCATGGATCCAGGGTCGACCCAATAAACAGGAGTAAGACGGGTGGATGTCCATTACGTAGAAAGTTGAATCAAAAGTCTGAGTTCCAACTTTTACGGGGATATTAACTTCTCCGCGCACTGTCCTCTTAGAACCATCAAAGGCCCTCACTATGATGTTTCTAGGCTTTAAGGTGAGTCCCTCGCAGTCCAGTCGGTTGAGATCTTTTTTGGGAAAGACATTCATTGACGAGCCTGTATCCACCAGAACATGGGCAAGTGTGGTGCCCTGCATTCAATGGAAACATGCAAGGCATCATTGTGCTTCCTTCCCTTAGAAGTTAAATCAGCGTCGGAAAAGCCCAATCCGTTATCAGCAGTTAGACTGGCCACACAATTCTCAAATTGGTCGATGGAGGTCTCTTGGGGTACACGGGAGGTCTTGAGAAACTTTACCAAGGCATTGGCGTGGGCCTCAGAACACAAAAGTAAGGACAATAATGATATCTTCGAGGGGGTCTGCCCCAACTGTTCTACAATGTTGTAGTCACTTTTCTTGATTATCTTCAGTATTTCTTCTATCTCCTTTCTAGAAGCTTCAAGGATGATCTCGAGACGCTCTTTTGCTTGGACAGGCTCATTCAAGACCTTTTTGCCCCTTATCTCGATGGCAGGGATAACAATAGGAGTATCACTGGGAGTGTCGATAGGAGTGGCAGTGGGAATGATCACAGGAGTAGAAACGGTCTTTGGATAAATCTCGGGTAAGAAGACTCTTCCACTTCTTGTTATCTTACTGGTCCCTGTGATATTACCGATGTCAGGATCAATATCTCTCGCAACTTCGTCCTCGACAACCAACTGATCTTACTTGACTCCATAGTAATAAACGTCAGCCCCATAGCTCCATGGAATAGCTTTATCCGAAGAGTATGATATTGGTCTTCGCATAGTGATGATTAGAGGTGCAGACCCTGGAGCAGATGTAATCCTGACGGGTCTTTTGGTTGAGACCCCGGGAGGATTGTTGGAAATGGTGATTATCGAGACATCTTGATAAGAAGTTCTGGTAAGAGGAATCTTTTCAAATAAGATTTATTTTCTAGTCATCAGGCGCTGAACGCCTATTTTTAGTAACAAACAGCTGTTTGGTAGAGAGTTGCATAAGTGACAATCTTTATCGCAGCCCGGGAACAGACCGGCTTGCAGCAGATTCTTTTTAATGGTCAACAGAGGAGTAATTAAGTCATTCATGGAGGAGACAAAATGATCATCATCAATGGCGTTGATACCTTGGCCATGTCTGGGCATTGGCGCCGTTATTACATTAGGCATTTCTAGGGGATCAAACTCAATCTCTTTCGCATCGATAAGGTCTTGCACCTTATTCTTCAAGGCTCAACAGTCGTTTGTATCGTGCCCCGGGCTTTCAGAATGATAGGCACATCGAGCATTCGGGTTGTAGAGAGGAGAAGAAGTATTGGGGTTCTTGGGAGCTTATTTTAAAGTTGCCAGATTGGTCTTTAAAAGGTGTGGTAAAACTTGAGACATGGTCATGTTGATCTGGGTAAATCGTCTCATGGGAGCTTCTAGCTTGCGCTGATAATTTCGCTGTTGATTTGGCACAGGATTAGAAATCATAACAGCCCCTACCACCGGGCGACGTTCAGTTTTGTTTTGATTCCTATGGTCATATGCAGCACTGACCCTCTTCTTTCCAACAAAGGGTTTCTTCATCATGCTCGAGGATGTATCTCTTTGAATTTTTCCATTTTTTATACCGGCTTCGACCCGCTCACCAGTCATGATTAGTTCAATAAATCCAGCTGAGGAACTTCCGATCACGTGGTTGAAGAATGGACCTGACAAGGTGCCTAGGAACATATCCACTAATTCTCTGTCAGATAGAGGGGCAGGACTCTGCCTACAAGATCCCTCCATTTTTAAGCATAGATTTTGAAACCTTCACTTGCACCCATAGATATGCCTTGCAATTGCATCTGAGTTGGAGCTAAGTCAACATTATACTGGTATTGTTTGTAAAAGGCGGAAGCCAAATCTTCCCAAATACGAATGTTGGTCCCTTCTAACTGATAGAACCAATCCAACTGCGTCCCTGACAAGCTCTCTTAGAAAAAATGCACCCACAGATCCTTATCAGCCGTATGGGGTTGAATCTTTCCGGCGTATGACCTTAAATGCAGCTTAGGGCAAGAGACACTGTCATATTTAGCGAAAGTGGGGACCTTGAATTTCTGCGGGATGACAACCCCTAAGATAAGTCCTAACTCTTCAAAATCCAATCCAGGTAACCTCTGGACCTCCATGGCATTCAAACGATCCTCTAGCTCTTTGTATTTATTATCAGTAGGAAGATATTGTTCCTCAGAGTAGTCAGGTTCTTCTTCTTCTTCGGATGCTGGGTTGTTGTTCACTTCCTTGGTCCTGTCTTCTTGATTATATCCTTCACCCGATGATGTAGCGAAGTCTAAAGTCCGTATGGCTTTCCCTTTGAACCTTCTTCCCATGATCACAATACCGAGTAGTTTCTTCGCTTTCTTCTTATTTTCTTTGGCCAGTAGAGTGTTCAACTCCTCTTGTCCTTTTGTCAGAGTCAAGAGCATTTGTTAAAACTGGACGTTCTGCGCCTGAAGATCTTTCACTGTCTGTTCAATATCCATCTCACTGAAATAAATAGTAGAAGGATAAGGAGACCTATTGTAAGAAACTTGTTATGATGTTATGATGTTATGATGAATGAAGATGCAATATGGAAATGATTTCAAGGAAATTATAGATTTAAATTTGTTCAAACCAAAAATAACACACGTTATATTAATAAATCCATGTTTGAGAACATCCCGCCTCTTTGGGCTTACAATGAAAGAAACAAAATACAGCAAAAACTCCTAAGACAAAAAGGTTGAACGCATCCTCTTTGGAGCGATGTAGGCGTTCAGATTCCGCTCTTCATGAAGCAACTTGGTGAGTTCCAAAACCTTCTTCTCACTGGCGTAAAATTGGGCTTCAAAGGTGTCTCACTCTTCCTTCAACTGAACCCAAGATTTCTGCAAGTCTTCGAGAGAGGTAGCCATGTCAAGATGAAGGACATTGTATGGAACATCTCCTTCAACAGCAAGCTTTATGATAACAGGGAGGATGGAGGGATAAGGCATCACGAGTCTCTGAGCATAAGCCCGTACCCACTTAAGGTAAGGCTCGAGAGGGATAGAGTTTTTGTGTCCCAAGGTCCTACTGTCCACTTTGTTCACTATTCTCCAAGCTCGTGTAAACCTCTGGCGGTAACCTTGGTCTTCTTTGTCATAGTCGAACACCATAACTTGAATGAGCATCTCATGAGGGTCGTCTCTTCGGGCATACCCAAACTATCGAAAAGCTAAGTAGGGATTATAGGTGATACCTTCCCTAATACCAAGTAGAGGGACGTTAGGGAATTCCCTACAGTGGTCAATGATAGAGACATCTTCCAAGGATCTCGAACACCAACGAATGTCAGAATGGGTGAGGGACATCATCCTTTAGGACCATGTCAGTCTTTGCTCATTCTTTAATGCTGACTGAGGTAGGTGTGAAGTGAACCACTTAGCGAGTAGGGGGATACAACACAAGAGTGTACCTATTTTCTTCATGGTGCGGGTATGAAGGCAATGCAAGATGTCTCCCAGTAAAGTAGGTACGGGATTGCGAGAGAGAAAGACTTTGATGGCATTGATATCTATGAATTGGTACGAGTTGGGGAACAGAACCAAACCATAGATGAGAAGAGCCAGGATGTCTTCAAAAGCTTGGAAATCCATGTTGTCCCAGAATGAACGAGCCTTCTCCAATAGAAACTTGGCTAGGAAGCCTTTAACCCCGCTTATTGTCTCCCAATTGGCTATGATGTCGGCCCTCTACATATGCAAAGCTTCGGCGATGACTTCAGGATTTGGAATCCCTTCTAAACCGGTGAATGGTACCTGATCAAGCATAAGCACCCCTAAGAGTAGAGATAACTCTTCCAGTGTAGGTACCAACTGATAGTCTGGGAAAGTGAAACAATGACGTACGGGATCAAAGAATTGGAACAGCATACACATAATCTCTTCTTGGAAACTGGATGTAGCCAAACTGAGGAGTAGACCATATTTCTTGGTAAAAGGAGAATCCCCGGGCACTCTTGAGGCTAACTCTTGAAGTTGAGGGTGTGCTTTTACAAAGCTGATTCGGATGGTGTTTCTTCAGACGAAATTCATGACCTACAAAATAAAAACAAAGATAAATTTCTAAATCCTTGAAATGGTTAGTGAGCATGCTTATGTTGCTTATGATGTTTATGTGTTATGTACAAGTAAATATATACACACACAGCAAATTAGTCCATATGTTTTAGGTTTGCATGGGTTTTATAGGTAAGTACCCTCTTGAAGTTCAGTTGGCTCAACCTGTCCTAGTAATAGTGATCGGGTTCTAAAGGATCTCAATATCACCGACCTTTCTCTTAGGCATTGTCTCAGCACAATCAATCTTTTCTTGCGGTTGAGACATCCAAAAATTCTAGCCTCAATGAGTGTAGTATCGAGTATCAACCAATTTTCAGCTCTACACCGAAACCGATTATCTCACTACGTCCTAATGGCCAAGTTTGTTCAATTAGGGTTCTAAAGTCATTTAGTGCTTCATGACGCCACTCAGCAGCCCCGTATTTTCCTCGATTCACCGCGAGGGATACTGGTACCCATAAATGCATCACACTAACATAGCCATTGTTTCAACCATATCGGTCTACGCCATACAGTTTCCACAGTCTATTGCTATTTACCTAACAAGGTGTCCCAGATCCGGGTGAAGGATAAAAGCAAGCCCAATATAAAGAACAAAATATAAAGCACACAGAGAAACAAGTCAAAAGTGATCTAACCCTAAGGTAACCCCGCTTTTAGAATTTTCACCAACAGAGTCGCCAGTTCTGTGATACGGTGGGAGAACTGACTCGAGGTTTTGTGTTTTGATCGCATTTGTGCCGATAGCAAGAGTCGCCACCGACTTTTCTTTTATCCAATAGGAAAGGTAAAAAATCATAGGAAAGACCTTTCAAGATTATTTCTCGGGTTTGGGGGTAGATTATGAAAAGGGAAGGTATTATCACCCTTTTCATCCGTAGTTATCTACGGGCTCTTAGTTACTCGCTAGATCACATACTTTTTCTTTGACAATGTACTTGTGATGTGGGTTTTGAAAATATTTTGCAAATGTCTTTGTAATGGCTCTCGTTTCTATAAGAACGCATACAAAGTTTTATTTCAGAAAATAAGTCAAAGATCTGTTTGTTGAAAGTGATATTGAAAAGATGTTTTTGCAATGGTTCTCGTCTCTATAAGAACTACAAAATGTTTTGTCTTTTGGAAATGTTTTTGAGATGAAAGCATTGGTGTGAAAAGGTTTTTGTTGTGAGCAAGCGAGTAACTAGGAGCGAATCTACCTACTCGAAAAGGTCTTAAATAGTTTTTCCTTATTCCTTTAGATGTTGCTATCTTAACATTGATTTGGTAAGAAGCCCCATCATTGGATGTGAAGGGACAGGTGCGGGTCAATCGTACAGTCATCAAAAGCAACTTGTGAGACGCTTTAGCAATTTTTGTGAGGGACTAGATCGTTTTAACGAAGGCAACATCGAGGGACATCGAAGGACTACGATCTTCTTCATCGATGGGTCTTTGCTAAAGCGTACCACATTCGAGGGACATGACTGTGTTTCTGAGGCAACAAGCGAGGTTACTCTAGTGGTGCGCGTGTGAAAAAGTGTTTTTGATTCAAGTTAATTTTGTCTTTGAAATTAGATTATCTAGTGATTGATTTTGAATCTTACCATACACGCCTAATTACTATACAGTATAAAGAAAACAGTAAGTTACGGAAATTGAAATTCTACGCTATTACAGAATTTTCGTGAATGGGGGTACAAATTGATGAATGAGGATGAGTCGAACGTGATCACCAAGTTCAAATAGTAAACAATACAACCAGATCGAACTTTAACAATTTAACTAGAATTATAACAGTCTATAAAAAATTAATTGACAAAGTATAAAAAATTTGGGTATTTTTGTTTATGAGAAAATAAATTGATTTTTAAACCCTTTTTTTTGTTTTGAATTGAAATTTAACAAAAATTAAATTTAAATTAAAAAATTCATTTAAAGTAATCTAAAAAGAAAACTAATTTAAAATTCTAAATAGAATTATCCTAAAACAAACTAATTAAATAAAACTAATTCTAAAATTTATTGACTAGATCTAAATTAAGTTAAATACAACTAAATAAAAATTATCCTAAAACAAGTTAATTAAAAAAAGTTAAACCTAAAATGTATTAAGCCTAAATTAAGATTAAGTATAAACTAAAGAAAATAATTAACCTAAAACAAAGCTAATTAAGGTAAACTAAACCTAAGATGTATTAAACCTAAACTAATGTTTAGTAACTAAATAAAATGACACTAAAATAAATTAATTAAAAAAAACAAAATACTAAGCCTAAGTTTTATTAGTTAAATCTAGGTTAGGTTAAGTTAATGTGTAAACTAAAAAAAACAAAATCCCTCAGTCTTCTCTCTTCTTCCTCTCGCCCCTAGAAACAACGCCTTCTTCCTATCCACCCTTTTTCACAGTCGTAGGATTCTAACCATGAAACCAAACGTCCTAACTTCTATTGATTCAAACCTCTATCAACTTCTCTATGAACCCTTCAATCAGTAGTCAAAACTAGAAAACCCTAACTTGTTTCAAGTTCAAATTAAACTCTCCATTTTCGTTAATCTTAACAGTGAATACAGGGGTTTTGTTTCTGGAACTATGAATTATCGCATGGTATAAAGGAAACAATGAAGAGAAATGAGGTTTTCGGATTTACCTGTGAGGCTAGGGTTTGCTGCGATTTGCGAAAATGGAGGAAAGGAGGTCGAAGTTGAGGCTTTGATCTTCTAGGTATGGTGTTCGAATCTCCTTCTTTATACTTCTTTTTTATTTTCGTATATGTTGATTCTGTTTGGCTTGAGTCTAAATATTTGTAGATTTTGCTGGCCCAGTGTTGTTGCTCGAGATTGCTGGTTTTCTTGTGTTTGATGAGAGGTTGCAGTTTTGTACAATTGACTGTTATCTTGTGATATTTTTGTGGTTTCTTTTTGATTGGTTTCCTCTCACTATGCTTCTTTTTCTGTGTTGTTTCGTATCTTGCTGTGAAAGAGATGTGGCTTTTTATGATGGTATTTGGTGATGGTGTTTTTGGTGATTTTTTTGATGTTGTATACTTGCTACTATCTTGTGTCTTGCTGTGAAAGAGATATGGTTTTTTGGTGATTGTATTTTCAGTGATTTTCTGTGTTGTAAAAGAATGGAATGGGTTTGATAGAAGTAACTCTCTCTTAGTGATTTTCTCCCCCTTTTCCTTTTGATCTCTCTCCCTCTATATTGACAGTAAAAAATTGAAAAGAGAATGGGAAGGAAAAATGACAGTCCTTTGAAACTTGTGGCATACTATGCTGATTTTTTTGTTGCAATTTCTGGTTTTTTACCATTTTTGTACAAGTTTTGGGCAGGATTTGGACAGTTTTGCAGAGCTGTAGCAGAAGCAGCAGGGCTATTTGTTTTGTGATAGCATCTAGCTTGGCAATTTTAGGATTGCTAGTGGCCTAGGTGATATCTTTCCAAAACTTGTCTCTTTCTCTTTCCCTCTTCATATTTCTATGACACAAAGCAAATTTGCTTTTACTCAAAAATTCTGAAGGGTTTTCTAGTTTAGGAAAATGATGAGGCCATGTTTTGATAGTTTGCTATGTTTTGAATTGCTTTTTCAAGTTGTTTCATTGTTGTGTTGGGGCTGCTATTTATTGTTGTAGGTTTTTGCTTTTGCTTTAGCATCCTGCTGCTAATCTTGCAGCTGCTATTTGATTGTTGCAGTAATGTTGGGCTTGTTTGGCAAATCTGTGTGGCAGTTTGGTTGTTTCTGTTTGGCAGCTTGTTTGGCAAATCTGTGTTGCAGTTTGGTTGTTTCTGCTGTAGCTTTAGGCAGATATGTGTTGCAGTTTGGTTGTTTCTGTTGTAGCTTTAGGCAGCTTGGCTGCTGCTAGCTGCTTTGGGCAGTTTGCTGTTTGCAGTTTGCCCTTGTTGACTTGCTTTGTTGTGTGCAACCTTGGGCTGCTGTGCTTGTTGCTTGCTTGTGCTTTTTTCTCTTTTTGTGAACCAAGAAGGGCAACTTTCTTTGTGATTTGCAATTGGGGAGAGAGATTATGATAGACCAAAATTATGATTCCTAATTGCAAACCCTAGTGATGAATTAGGAGAAAATTTGCCTGAAAATTCCTTGTTTAAACTTCATTATCATGTGCTAATTATATCTTCTTTTTCTTTGATTTGTTTCATGAACGACAAGCAAGACTTGGATGCCAACGAAGATTAGATTGATCACTTGAAGATGAAGATGAAGACCCGAAGAAGCAAACAAGAAATTCTCTTTGTAAACTTGAGATTCTTTGTAAACAAGACAAACAAATTGTAAATTCATTTGTAATGTAAAAATATCAAACACTTAAATAAAATTTGGTGTAGTAGAATTTATTGTACATAACTTGCAATCTTTGATTGAATACTTTGGATAAAAATCTTGCTTGATAACTTGCATTTTAAGCAAACACAATATGATCAGATAAATCGTGTATTTTGCATTCTTAAACAAAATAAATGTTTAAGAGCTCAAACCCAATTGATTAATTGAATCCACAGTCATGGTTGTCTAAAATGATAGTCTTAATCTTCATATCTTATCCAAACAAAACATGCTCCTAAGAACAACACCAATCCTCAGTAAACTGTGGTTAAGAAAAATTTAAAATCAAAGAAATGCCTTGCAACGATTCAATAGCTTTAAAATCTTCCAAACCCAATTTTCCTTCAACTCTTTGAAGATAAACCCATGAACGGTATCACATATGACCATGACCAAAAATAAATGCCTCAAGGTCTTGTAATTTGTAAAAATCACAATTCTTAGAGATTAGACGACCGTTGTTTGAAATTAGATCAAAATTCATGATGCGACATCTAACGCATTCGAATTTTGGTGATCTTCGACGCGTAATCAGCTCTTGACATGTGAAGAGAAATTTGATATGGCATCAAGAAGAATCATACGCAAGTAAAACCGCTCAAAAATATTGAATAATAAAGAAGTTACGATCGTTTGAATTTGTTCTCACAAAAGGGCGATTTTCAAGTCAATGTAGTCATTTTCAGTTATCTGGGCCATTGATTGGGCAAAATTGCAATGCGAGGTTTGAAAACTGACTTAAACAACCTTGAGGAGACATGATGATTTATTTGAAACCCTGACGACTCAATTTCCTTTGAGAAGTGCAAAACCCTAATTGCTGACTTGTTGCCTAGGAAGAGAATCTATTTGATCAATCTTCTGAGCCAAATTAGGTATTTGAGAAACCCTAGGATAGCATCCTGAATGAGAAATAGGAGGGGAAATTTTGGGGTACAACAGTTACCACTTCAAGTTACTACGAAGACTGGATCCGATCAGATAACACTTAACTTCCGTATCCCCAGGAAGTTGTTGTGAAGCCTGGATCCGACCAGATAACTATTCAATCTCAAGAAATTTTCTGCAAAGCCTGAAATCCAACCAGATAACAGTTAATTCGTCTATTCCTCCAATAAGTTGCCATGAATCCTGTATCCGACCAGATAGCAGTTGACTACTTCATCCTCAGCAAATTGTGAAGCCTGGATCCGACTAGGTAATAGCTGATATTTAAAAGATATTCCCCAGCGAAAGCATCCTTTCAACAAAATTTGAAGATATGCATATTCTTCATCCCCAACGGCAATCAGGGATTCAACCCCCCAGAATTTCCTCACCGACAGTCAGAGATTTATTTTCTCGGACAAAAACATACATCTCACACTCATACATCATAACATGTACATACAAAGTGCATTTATCATAATACCACATCTAGAAAACATCATGCATACATCTGCATTTTACTAACTCTTTTTCTCACAGGTAAAGCACCAATTTGTATTATAAATCAACAAGAGATTTGTGTTGATACTTCTTCCACTATTTATTAACTTTCCTCTAAATGGCATCTATAAGCCCATTCACAATTCATCTTCGAGTGCAAATTTCTGGGCACTCTAGTGTTCAATCATCTTTCACCTTCAAGTCACGAATGGCGGACTCGCCAATCTAACTCTTCAGGTTTAAGAAGATTGAACATGGGCAGCTGTTGTACCCCAAAATTTGCCCTCTCATTTCTCAAGGATTCTCTCACAAGATCTTATACGACGTCAAGTTTGCAGCACTGATACATCAATTTAGGATTGGATTTGGCACAAGGGCAAAATGGTCATTTGCACACTGAAAAGTCAAACTTTGACTTTTGATCAAAATCAAGTTTCAAGAATCATATTTGATCAAGACATGTTGAAATATGAAGTTGTTTCATCAAGAAATTCAAAAGTCACAATTCTAAAATACTTAGAATTTTTCTAAATGTTTAAGAAATTTGACAAGTTCAGAACTTCTGATCAGATTATCACCATGATGCAAGCTGATTCTGGAAGAACTTTTAACACGAGAGTTTTAGATCTCAATAAGACCTAAAATATTGCAGAGCAGAACTTCTCCTGGAAATGCTTCGGTCAGAACATCACCAAATCCCAAAACCTCGTTTATACAACCTGTTGCACTGCTACAACATAATCCTATAACCAACAGCTAATTCAGTCCATGCCTGCATCCCATAATTGCACCAAACTAGCATACAGAAACTATGATAAAAAAGAAATGGAACAGGATGCCAAAAAGTGTTCAAATCCCATTTGTTTTTCCCTCCAAAACCACAACAAACTCACATATAAATAAGTTGCTCCATCACACTTGCAAGGGACTGGCTTTTGGAGAGAGAAAGAATTATCAAAGAGAGAAAATGAAACAGCAAAAAACATTCACAAATCCTAAACAAAACCTTTGTTCTTCTCTTTGAATCAAAGAACATAACCATTGTTCCATTGCTCTCACTGACTCCGGAACATCTGAAGGCAGCAACTCAAGTTCCAAGCACATGCTTCAGATTCAAGGTAAGTCTCTCTGACTTTGCATATTTTCATTTAGAGCATCCTTAAATATGTAAATATCATAGTATTGATGCTGGCCATATCATTGCATAAGTAGAAAAAACTATGGATCAGAACTTTTGAATAAAGCTAGGCTCAGAATTAGAATTAGAGCTTCTATAAACTGCTGTGCTTTTATCCTCCTAATTTGCTGTTAAGAACTGAATAAATTGCTGATGTGCTGATTAATATGAGGAAAGAGTTGAAATGTAACACAAAACTTCTATTTTTCACTCACCATTTTAACACACAGAATTTCTAGGATTTTCTCACTGTTTAAGCACACAGAACTTCTGAGTTCTCTTCATTGTTTTGACACACAGAACTTCTATGATTTTTTCACTGTTAACACACACTGAACTTCTGATGTTTACTCACTGTCTTAGCACATACTGAACTTCTGAGTTCTCTTCACTATTTTAATACACATAATTTATAAGACTTTCTCACTGTTCTAACACTCAGAAGTTCAACACATAGCAACCCAGAACTTCTGTATCTTTCCTCTAACGTTTCTTGCAGGACCTCAGAGTTTATCAATCCAGAATTTCTGATGCCTCTTTCTGGACCTCAGCGCGCCCGGCCTCAGAGCTTCTGATCCCTTTTGTGTTGCTTTCAGCAACATGTTAATTTTATCTCTCATTATTTCCCTTTTTTTTATCATTTTCAATATTAATACCCTTTTTATTAATATAAAAAAAGACATAAAAATATTTTCTTTTATTAATTAATTTATTTCTTTTCCTTAATTCATTAAGACACAAAAACCATTTTCTAAACAAGTCTTTTTTCTTTCTCGTGTTGTACATTTCAATATAGTTGTAATAGTTAATTGGGATTTATTTTCTTGCAACCCCCTATTTGGAAATTTGTACCCCCATCCCTAAATGATGTAATAGCGTAGGACTTTATATTCCCGCAATTTATCGCTTTTCAAATATAAATGCTAGTAATTAGGGTGTGTATGGCAAGATAAAAACAACAAATAGACAATCCAGAAAATCAAGACTAAATGCAGGCAATCAAACACACTTTGCACACACGCACCCTTAGGGTAATCTCACTTGTTGCCTAACGGAAAATAGTCATGTCCCTCAAATATGGGCGTTTTAGCAAATACCCTCAATAAAGGATCGTAGTCCCTCGATGACCCTTGATGTTTCTTTCGATAAACGATCTAGTCCCTAAACGACATTGCTGAAACATCCCATAAGTTGCCTACTATGACTATACCAAAAAAAAATGTCCCACGTCCGTCCCTTTTACATCCAAAGATAGGGTTACTTACCAAATCAATGGTAAGATAACAATGTAAAAGGAAAGAGGAAATAAACATGAAATACTTTTGAGTAGGTAGATTGTTCATAGTTGCTTGCTCAATTTCAAAACCAAAAACATCCTTGCTATTTTCAAAACAAACACCAACACTTTCAAAACACCTTTCAAACTTGAAAACATTTTCAAAAGATCAACACTTTGTATACATTCTTACGAACGAGAATCATCACAAAGTTTGCCTAAACGATGGCGCCTTTTCAAAAATACTTTCAAAAACCACACAAAGCATATTTTCAAACAAAAGCAAGTGATCTAGTAAGTAACTAAGAGCCCATGGAAAACCATGGATGAGAAGGGTGCTAATACCTTCCCTTTTCATAATCTACCCCCCGAACTCAAGAAACAATCTCAAAGGTCTTTCCTGTGCTTTTTCACCTTTCCTTTTGGATAAAAGAAAAGACGATGGTGACTCTTGCTAACAGAAACATTTTCGATAAAACGCAAAACACCCAAGTCAGTTCTTCCACCGTATAACAGTAGGCCTTTGAGAATTTTGTTTTGGGTTTCTTGAAATCTTTTTATATTATTTTTCTGATATTTGTTTTTGTTTGTGGCTTATGTCGAAATTTGTTACTGCATTCTTGTTTTTTTACTGAGATGTGAACTTTTTTTGTTTGAGCTTAACGATTTGTTATGTTTATAACTTACTGATTTCTGTGATGTTTTTGCGATGGCCAGTTTGCTGAAATGGGAACTTCTTGTTGTTGGGTTGTTTTTTACTACTGTGTAATTGTGATGTTTGATGGGCTGGAAATGCGATTTCTGACTTGAGCTGGAATGTGATTCTAATTTGTTTTACTGAATGCTAGAAACTTTGAATTTATTTGTGCAGTAACTTTTCCTCTCTTCGTACCTCCCTTTGTGAACCAAAAAAATGATTTTTGTGATTTGCAAGAGGAGAAAAGAGGCCCATGATAAGACATTGTAATTCTGATTTGTTTATGAAACCATTGTATGAGGCCTTTGTTAATTGCCTATGAACCAAATGATTGAACCCAACACCCTCTATTTTGATTCCTACCACAAAACCCTAATGATGAATTTTTGAAAATCTCTTTGAAATATTTCTTTGCTTTATGCCCAAGTTTTGATTGTGTTCTAACATTTTATTTCTCTCTTGTTTCAAGTGATCTAATGATGGTAATGATGGAGCGATCGGAAGAGGTGAACTTTGGCAAGGGACAAAACTCTAACTTTTAGTCTACTAAAATTAGTAACTTACTTAGGATCCTAGTAGAGATTGAATTTAAAAATTATCCAATACCTTGTAACATTTGTGAGAACTTTAGAAGTTTAAAGGATAGATGAATGTCTTGTAGTTTTCAACATATTTTTTTCTTGAGTCTTGTAATTAAACAAACATAAAAAACAATGAAATGCTCTTTGTAAGCCTTGTGAGACATATGTAGAAATGAATGAATTTGTACTTGAATGTTTTATAGAAAACGTCATGAAACTTTGTAGAGTTTGCACTTGAAATTGATAGTGATATAGATCTTGAATAATGAATGCAATAATCTGCAAATTTCTTCTCATTTCTAAACAAAAAAATGCACAACATTTACATTAAGAAACAAATGTACAAACCTTCCCTTTGATAGCTTCTTTTGAAATTGCAATCTAATAAGCTTAGAAATTGTGCTCTAAAAAGCCCCAAAATATCTCTCCACTTGAATTTGTTTCACAACTTCATCGCTTGAACTCAAAAGTGGAACCATTAAAAAAACCAAAATCCAATTGATTTCTAGAAATCAAATACAATCCCTTCCTATGAAAAATCCAGAGAGTTTCTCCTTTGGTCGTGTGCTGAGGTGAAACTCAGGATGCTAATGCTTCAAGATTTTTATCAAGAACGATGTCATAACTTCAGTAATCAAAACCCTAGCATAAAAGCCAATAGCTGGGAGAAAATGTGATTCATTGCTAAACCCTTGCCATTTTCAAATCTATGATAAAACAATGAATCAAATTGAAATGTCACAAAGCCTGAGAAACCATAGTAGCCTGAATCAATAAAAGAATGAGGATATGATATCCATCTTGGACTGATTGTCAATACAACCAAATTCACAGCTTTGAGAACCAAAAAAATCCTTGATCCCATCACAATGCATGAATGCAATGCAATATGATGATTATGATGAAACGTAAGCCTAAATCAAGAGGCTAAATTTTGGGGTGCAACAGATGCCCCTATTCAATAATCTTAAGCTTGATAAGTGAGAAAAGCGACAACTTTCGAACGTTCAGAGTTGAAGATGATTGAATACAAAAGAACCCAAAAATTTACACTCTTAAAAAAAACAAAACCTCCCAAAGACAATGAATTCCAGCTGATACGGGACTTAGAAGGTACCAAAAGAAATTGGATTTAGAAAATATAGGGTCTAATAAAAATTGGCCCTTCAAAGACATGCGTTAGAATGAAGTTGTAACGCAGACTTTAACAAAGTTGAGACAAAAATCAAACTTAGAAGAGTAGATGAAACTAAACTTCAGAATAATGTGTCAGGATAAAACCGAATGATAAAATGGGAGAGATAAGACTCAAACCATAGAGAATAGGCAAAGCTAAACTTTGGAAAAGTCTGCGAGGAAAAGTGGCTAGAGTGCGTGATTCTAGGAGCACCTGCTAGTCTCAACCACAGGTGAACAGTAAATAAAATTGATACAAACCCGAAGAGGTATAAAAGAGACTGAACAACCAATGATATAGCAAACGAAAGCTAAAGTACAGTAATCAAACACTGTTAAAGGCTCAGTAAACAAAAACTGATAAATATCCAAGGAATGACATCAAACGAGACAAAACTTGACTCGACAATACTATAAGATCAAAACTATATAGAAACGAGTACCAAGACAAAATAAACTGGATTTCACGCACGGGTAACGAGGCAAAACTCAACCCATAGCAAAATTATGAGAGTGCATGTTTCTCAGAGCACCCGATGGTCTCTAACCACGGGTAAACAGTAAACGAAAACTGAATAAAACCCGAATAGGTATAAAAGAGACATCTCAAGTCAATGGACACAACAAATGAAAGTCGTAATACAATAAACAAACATTGTCAAAGGTTCAGTAATCAAAAACTGATAGACGTCTAAAGAGTGAGATATGGGTTTCGACCAAGGAAACGGTAAACGAACACCGGTAGAAGAGTCCAGGGAAAGAAACAAAATGAGACAACACTCGACTCATAATAACTAGTTAGGAAAGACATACTAGATGAGAACCAGAGTAAAACAAATTGGATTTCATGCACAGGCGACGAGATCAAGACTCGACCCAAAGTAAAGTGATGAGAGCGCACGTTTCTCATAGCACTTGCTAGTCTTGGACCATGGATAAGAAGTAAATGAAAACTGATAAAAGAATCCAAGGAACAAAGGAGATTGATTTCAACCAAGGATGCAGTTAAACGAACACTGCAAAAAGACTTGGTAAACGAAAACTGCTAAAGGATTCAGTAATCAAACACTGATGGAAGTCCAAGGTATGAAAACAAAACAAGATGACACTCGACTCATTATATCTAGTTAGACAAAACTAAACTAGATGAGTACCATAACGAAAACTGGGTTTCATGCACGGGTGAGGAGACAAAACTCAAAACTCGGCCCAAAGCAAGGTGATTAAGGCGTACTACTAAAAACCTGTTGAAAATGAATATCAGGATGAAACTTGTATTCAAAAGATACATCAATAGGCATTAGAATGAACCAACGAGGGTATAGAAGACTAAACCCGAGAAAACTACGCCAGGGTAAAAATGAACTACAATCAAGAGTAGACACTCAACCATTCAAATGATTAACGTTAACATGATATTTGTATAGGTGAAACTGGGATATTGAGGATGAAGACCTCGCTGGGGATATAATCTGAAGGTTTAGAAATTTCACTGGGGAAAACAGAAACAATAATGGCTTATGTTCTGATGCATGTTTGAATTAATTTTCTATAGAATAGTATTTCAAAAGATAATTGAAACACTATACTTTGAGGATGTAATGTAATGGTGCATGTTTATATGTTTCAATGGGTAATAGCCAATTGAGAAGCCAACAACCAATAGGTCAAAACCTGACAGGACTTGCAAAAATAAATTGCAAAATCCAATTGAGAAGAGAAGATATAAGGAACCGCTGGTGAGAAGCTCTTGAAGAGATAAAACTCTATGGGGAGTAACAAACCGAGTAACCGGTAGAAATGAGTGTGATACGGTGGGAGAACTGACTTGAGGTTTTACGTTTTGTTTTCGCAAATGTTTCGGTTGAGCAAGAGTCGCCATCGACTTTTTATTTTACCCTAAGGACAGGTTAAAAAGCACAGTAAAAAAACTTTGAGATGTTTTCTTGGGTTCGGGGAGTAGATTATAGAAAGGGAAGGTATTAGCACCCTTTCTATCCATGGTTATCCATGGGCTCTTAGTTACTTGCTTAGATCAGATTGCCTTGATTTTCAATTGTTTGAAATGGTGCTTTATGTGTGGATTTTTTGAAAATGTTTTGAAAAGAGGCCAATGTGGTGGCAACCTTTGTAATGATCAATGTTGGGATGTATACAGAGGTGTATGTCTTTTGAAAAGTTTTCAATGTTTTTTTGAAAGTTATTTTGAAAGTGTGTTGTGATGTGTGTTTTGAAAAATGGCAAGTGTTTTTGCAAGTTTGATCAAGTAACTAAGAGTTGTCTACCCCTAAATTTACTCAAAGATTTTTTCTATGTTTTTAACCCTTTTAACAATTTTGTTCCACCATTGTATTTGGTGGACAATCTTGTGTTAGGATGTGAACGGGACGGGCGCGGGTCATCGTATAGACCATGATAGAAATGTTGCAAAGTATCTTAGTATTTCTTTTAATGGACTAAGATCATTTTTTGTAAGGCAACTTTCGAAAGCGTCATCGAGGGACTATGATCTTTTGATTTTGTTTGTTTTACTAAGATACTTTGCATGCGTAACATGGCCCGATTTTGAAAGGCAACAAGTGGATGTAACCCTAGGGGTGTTAGTGTGCAAGTGTGTTTTATTGCATACAAGAGTTTTTCTTTGAATTAGGATTTTCTATTTCATTGATTTTATCTTGCCATACATATCCTAATTACTAGCAATAAAAAGCGGAAATATAAAATCCTACGCTATTACAACAATTAGGGAGTGGGGATACACATTTGTACATGGGGGATTCAACGAGAAAAATAGACAAAAAGAAAATAGCAAAAAAACAAGATAGAGAGAAAGAGAGAGGGAGCCAGCGCGCTGCTGAGAGGTCATCAGAAGTTCTGACTCAGATCCGCTGCCAGATGATCAACCTCTTGGTTAAACTGTATAAGTCAGAACTTCTGACCCTGGCACCTGCAAAACAGAAACCTGTTAGTGGGGAAATCAGAAGTTCTGACCCCCCTGCGCTGCAAAATAGAAGTTTGTTAGTGGAGAACTCAGAAGTTCTGATTCTGCTGGAAAGACAATAACTCTCATAGGCTCTGATATTATTGACAGCAAAACAGGCTTCAGATGTGCTAACGTCAAAGTCAGCACTTGGCTTTTCCCTGTACTAATCAGAACATCTGCAATTTCGTTATTATTCCACAAAACAGGAAACATATTTGGGACAGCTCCAGCAAATGTCAAAGTGTTTCAGAGGGCATGACCAACAAGGTCACAGGCAGGTTCTATACTGGCTCAGAACGTTCTGAGGTATGAAAATCCTCAGAGTACAAACAGCAACAACATGATATTTACATTATGTTTATTTGAGCATGCACAGCTGATGATGCTTAGCAGCGTGATGAAGGTCAGCAGGTGCTTACCTGGCTGTTGGAAAAAATTGTGGATGAAAGCTAGCTTTTGGCTCTGATGGTATTCTGGACAGATTCTTTTTGAAAAGGGTAGGTGAAGGTGTATGCGTATATAGGGTCAGAAGTTTGAAAAGGGGTTTTTAGTTCACACAGAAAACTGGGTATTGGATAAAGTTTGAAGGTGAGAAATTCAAAGTTATGAAACAATGGAGATTTTGGCAGAGTTTCACAACATTATCTTGCTAAAGGTTTCTGTTTTTCTCTTAGCAATTTTTCTGTTTCTTGAACGCCCCTTTTCAGTGGACAATGACTCTCTATTTATAGGCAAAGTTCTTGTGGGTGTCTTGAACATTAAAGCGCCAACAGAGTTTGAATTGTTCTTTGACAGAAAATTCCTGGGAAGTTGTGATAACAGATAGCCTTCAGTCTAGGCTGCAGCAGCAGGCGTGGATTGGAGAGAAGTGACCTCTTAAGTGGGCGGTGGCGTGTAGACCCATGCCAGAATATGCATAAAGGCGTTTTCCAAGCCACACGTGAAGGGATTACTTGGATGAATGTTCAGGAGTGGTTGGAAGCATTAATGAGCATTAAATGGTGATAAGACTTATCAACATCAATATTCTGGTAATGGAAACCAAACTTTGAACTAGCAGTTCTGTTTCAACAAGAACAGCGTAAACCATGCTCTGGCCTTGGCTTCCTGTTGTCTTAGTAAGTTCTGGGGATTCTCCTGATTTTCTGATACGTTCCTTGGATTTGCTTCTGGACCTCCTGGGCTTAGAGATTCTGTATCAGTGTAACACCCACTCTTCTGACCTTTTCATCTTCTGATTTCAGCATGTTCTGAAAGAGCCTTCAGACTTCCTTGCTTCTTTTGCATTCCTTTAGCAAATTCTGGATGAGCTTGCGTACTGCTGAAAGAGTCATGTTCTGTCTGAGGCTTACGTATTGAACCACGTTTACAACTTCTGATTGAGCTGATGTAGCTGCTGAAGATCCAACTTCTGACTGCGCTGAGCCAAGCTTGCAACTTCTGACCATTTCTATCTGGAATTGGTCTAGAAGTTCTGAAGCGCTGATTTTTTCTTAAACACTCATTTTTTAGAGAAAAATTCCAAGTACTTAGAATTTAATTTTTCTCAAGCTAAAAGCGTTGTCTTTAGAGCTTGTGTGATCATCTTGCTCTTGTAAGTGGTTTGCTTGGGTAAAAATGACAATTCAGGATTTGGATTTGTCTCAGAGGGACTCTGAAAATCCAAGATGATTTCCTGAAGAAAGAGAGGGCAAATTTTGGGGTACAACAGTTTCCCCTGTTCAATCTTCTTGAACCTGAAGAGTTAGATTGGCAAGTTTGCCTTTCGCAACTCGAAGGTAAAAGGAGATTGGACACTAGAGTGCCCAGAAATTTGCACTCTCATAGTAGAGTATCAGCAATGCGATGGCGGGAATGGGCTTATAGATGCCATTTGAAGAGATGGTGGATAGGGAGATGGGCTTATGGATGCCATCTGGAGACGTGACAGAACCTTGTCGGGAATGGGCTTATAGATGCCATTTGGAAGTGTTGATCGCGTAAGAGATTCCTTAGCGAGAACTTGTGTATTTTGAAAAAGGAAGATGGTTTCCTGGCCTGTTACAGGTGTTGATCTTCAGTCTCTTCATGCAGATATGCCCTAGCTAGATACAGGTATCGAATCTACAATTGGTTGCTCACAGATGTGCCCTGGCTAGATACAGGTATCGAATCTGGAAATGTTGTCTACAGATATGCCCTGGCTGGATAGAGGAATCGAATCTGGAAAATGTTGTCTACAGATATGCCCTGGCTGGATACAGGTATCGAATCTGGAAAATGTCGTCTACAGATATGCCCTGGCTGGATACAGGAATCGAATCTGGAAAATGTTGTCTACAGATATGCCCTGGCTGGATACAGGAATCGAATCTGGAAAATATTGTCTACAGATATGCCCTGGCTGGATACAGGAATCGAATCTGGAAAATGTTGTCTACAGATATGCCCTGGATGGATACAGGAATCGAATCTTGAAAATGTCGTCTACAGATATGCCCTGGCTGGATATAGGAATCGAATCTGGAAAATGTTGTCTACAGATATGCCCTGGCTGGATACAGGAATCGAATCTGGAAAATGTTGAAGGTTGGTAGAGATAGCTTTCCTGGTTAGATACAGGCGTAGACCTCTGACCTGAGAATGAAAGATAATTTCCTGGCCTGTTACAAGTGTTTGATCTTCAAACTCTTCATGTAGATATGCCCTGGCTAGATACAGGTATTGAATCTACAATCAATCACTCACAGATGTGCCCTGGCTAGATACAGGTATCGAATCTGGAATTGGGATAGTTGATAGTAATCATCCTTGGATTGACTTTTCCTGAAAGGGCAAAACATTAGTTGTATGAAATGTCATGATGTCATGATGCTCAAAATGAGACAGTGTTGTGTGCACTTTATCATGTATGCAAGCAGGATGTATAAAATGCGAAATGTTTATGAATGTATTTTCGTCTAGGAAAATAAATCCTTGACGACTGGTCGGGGAATCAAATCCTGGGCTGATGTTGAAGAGTAGAGTTCTTCGCTTCCACTGGGGATGATGGTTGCGAGAATAAACCGGCAGGAGAAGATGACTCTGTTGGGGAACAACTTTGTTGGAGAGATTACTCTGAGGGGAATTACTCTGTGGGAAGAGATACTTCGCTGAAGTTTTGATGAGAGCTCCACTGGGGATTTTCAATGATAGACTCCGCCGGGGATTTTCAACGATAGACTCCACCGGGGATTTTCAATGATAGACTCCGCCGGAGATTTTCAACGATAGACTCCGCCGGGGATTTAAACGATAAACTCCGCTGGGGATTCCGCTGATAAGTTATATTGGGGAACTTTTGATGAACTCCGCTGGGGATAGGAAGAATTTCACCGAGGACGGACTTTCCGTGGTAATTAGCTGAGGATAACCCAGTTATACCCTGGTGAGGAAAATAATCTTTTACCCAAGTCGGGGAGAGACGTTCGTACTCTGCAGGGGATAAGCTTCAAGACCTGCTGGGGATATAGATTCCATTTTCCTGGGGAAAGTTTCAGACTGTACTGGGGTGTTGATATTCCGCCGGGGAACAATCTTAGATTAAGACTGTCGGGGATGCTTGTTGAGGAATGTCTGTACTCCGCTGGGGAATGTTGAGATCTTCTGGGGGATACCCAACTTCCTTAAGGATGACAGTAGACTAACTTTGCTTGAGGAGAGTATTGCTGACTTGCTAGGGGAATATTGTGCCTTTTCAGGGTTGATAGGAAACCAACTCTACTTGGGGAAAGCATTGCTGAATCTTGTCTTACTCTGTGGGGAGTTGAAGTGACTTGGTTACATTTTTCAACCAAACCTACCTTGGTACCTCGGCGGACAGAGCAACTAGATCGCTTAGACAATTCTAAATTGCCCCTGTTTCTGATGTCATCTGTAATTAGTCTTTTGTTTCGCATGCAACTATTCGTGATTAGCAATTAATGTCAAATGCATATATCAAAAATGAACATTGGACGTTCTTCACAAAACAAAACAGAAAAAGGAAAAACAATGGATAATTTGTCTGAAAAAAATTGAACTTGTATTGCTTTTGAAATTTGCCTGTAAATAGGCGTTTTTTTTTGTACAAGAGGCTGACGTCCCAGTAAGAGAACGCCGCCAATCAAAATAGAGTTTATACCAATTTGTGAAAAGGAAACAAAACAGCTATGTGAAAAATAAATCCACTGGGTTCCAACTCTGCTATCGCCTTTATGTCTTCAAGCGTCTCATCACTTTGCTGCTTAGTTGAAGATGAAGCTGATTGATTGAAGTCATCTGAGTCCGACAGTTGATGCTGAATTCTGGATGCAAGGTGATCCAATGAGACATAGTATTACGCTTTATCCCTAACTTTTGCCTGGACCGCCCTTTCGGGTTTTCGGTCCACCGGGATACCCATTTTTGCCCAAGCCGCCTTTTCAGGTTTTCGACTTGCCGGGTGTACAGATTTTTTTCATTTCATACCTTATTTTTGCCCGAACCCTTTTGGTTCGCCGGGAAGCCCTTATTTTGCCTAGGTGTGTCAACCTAGCGGGTTTTTAATTCATGCGTAGTATCTTTTTACTATGTCTGCATTGGCGGGGTGAGGAAGGTCGTCACCATCCATAGTGGTTAGAATCATAGCTCCTCCTGAGAAGATATGTTTAACCACAAATGGCCCTTCGTACGTAGGGGTCCATTTGCCCCTGGGATCACTTTGAAGAAGAATGATGCGCTTGATTACCAGGTCTCCGACTTGATACTCTTGTCGTCTGACCTTCTTGTTAAATGCCCTGATCATCCGTTTTTGGTACGTTTGACCATGACAAATAGCAGTGAGTCTCTTTTCGTCAATTAGGTTTAACTGATCAAGCCGAGTCTGGATCCAGTCATCTTCGCTTAAGTCTTCATCCTTCATTATCCGGAGAGAGGGTATCTGGACTTCGATAGGAAAGACTGCCTCCATGCCATAGACAAAGGAAAACGGTGTTGCCCCGGTTGACGTCCTTGCTGAGGTGCGGTAACCATGAAGAGCAAACGGTAACATTTCGTGCCAATCTTTGTAGGTCACTGTCATCTTCTGCACAATTTTCTTGATGTTCTTATTTGCTGCTTCTACAGCCCCGTTCATCTTCGGTCGGTAAGGAGAAGAGTTGTGGTGCTGTATCTTGAATTGCTCGCAGAGCTCAGTGATCATTTTGTTGTTAAGATTGGTACCATTATCCGTAATGATCCTCTCAGGTACACCGTATCAACAGATCAGGTTATGCCGAATGAACCGTGCCACGACGCTCTTGGTTACAGTAGCGTAGGAAGCTGCTTCAACCCACTTTGTGAAGTAATCAATCGCTACCAAGATGAAGCGATGCCCGTTGGATGCCGTCGGTCGGATCTCGCCGATCATATCAATGCCCCACATTGCAAAAGGCCAAGGTGCTGTCAAGACGTTCAGAGGCACCAGAGGGATATGCACCTTATCAGCATAAATCTGGCATTTATGACAAGTTCGAGAATATTGGTAACAGTCAGCTTCCATTGTGGACCAGAAATATCCTGCCCGAAGGATTTTCTTTGCCATGGTATGTCCACTGGAATGAGTTTCGAAGGTACCTTCATGCAGCTCTGCCATGATCCTTTCTGCTTCATTCTTATCTACACAACGCAGTAAGGTTGAATCAAAGTTTCGTTTGTACAGAATGTCATTGCTGAGGAAGAACTTCACTGCGAACCTTCTCAGAAACTTCTTGTCATTAACAGAAGCTCCCTCGGGGTATTCTTGAGCTTCAAGATACCTCTTCACCTCATGATACCAAGGCTTTTCTGTTACTTCTTCGGTCTCAAGATCACAGCAATGTGCAGGTTCATCCAATTTCCAGATAATGATTCGGGGAGCCTCGTTGTCCCATTTGACTTTGAACATTGAAGACATCGTAGCTAACGCGTCCGCCAACTGATTCTCTTCCCTCGGGAAGTGTTCAAAAGTTATCTCTTCAAAGTGGGGAAGCAGTGTCAGCACATACTCCTTGTAAGGAATAAGATTCGGGTGTTTCGTATCCCACTCGCCTTTGATCTGATTAATCACGAGAGCGGAATCTCCAAAGACACTCAGAAACTTGATCCTTAAGTCAATTGCAGCTCGAAGACCCGGGATACATGCCTCATACTCTGCCATGTTGTTGGTGCAGTTGAAACATAGCCGAGCGGTGAGTGGAGTATGAGTGCCTTTGGGGGATATGATCATTGCGCCGATGCCATTACCCAAAGCGTTTGAGGCTCCATCAAAATGCATTGACCATCGGGATCCTTCCTCAGGTCCTTCATCCGGTCCAGGTATTTCACAATCAGTTACTACCATGATATCTTCGTCTGGAAATTCAAAGTTCAACGACTGGTAATCATCCACAGGTTGGTGTGCCAAATGGTCTGCCAATACACTTCCCTTGATTGCTTTTTGAGTCGTGTACTGAATGTCATATTCTGTCAAAATCATTTGCCATCTTGTTATTCTTCCGGACAGAGCAGGATTTTCGAATATGTACTTGATTGGATCCATTTTTGAAATCAACAGAGTAGTGTGAGTCAACATATACTGTCTCAGCCGGCGAGCAGCCCATACCAGAGCGCAGCAAGTTTTCTCGAGCAGTGAGTACCGAGTCTCACAGTCGGTAAACTTTTTGCTCAGGTAATAAATGGCGTGTTCTTTTCGGCCAGACTCGTCATGCTACCCCAGCACACACCCCATTGAATGGTCAAGTACCGTCAAGTATAAGATTAGAGGTCTCCCTTCAACCGGCGGCATAAGAATGGGTGGTTCTTGGAGATACCCTTTGATCTTTTCGAAAGCAGCCTGACATTCATCATTCCAACGTACTACTTGATCTTTCTTCAGTAGCTTGAAGATTGGTTCACAGGTAGCAGTTAGATGTGAGATAAATCGGGCAATGTAGTTCAAACGTCCTAGAAAGCCTCTGACTTCCTTCTCTGTCTTAGGAGTTGGCATTTCTTGTATCGTTTTCACCTTGGCAGGATCCACTTGGATACCTTTGTCGCTCACGATGAAACCTAGTAGTTTTCCGGATCTCACCCCAAAGGTGCATTTGTTTGGGTTCAACCTTAGCTTGTACAACTTCAGACGGTCAAACAGCTTCCGTAGATGGTCAAGGTGTTCCTCCTCAGTTTGGGACCTTGCAATCATATCATCGACGTACACTTCGATCTCATGATGGATCATGTCATGAAACAAAGCAACCATGGCGCGTTGGTAGGTTGCCCCAGCATTTTTCAACCCAAAAGGCATGACCTTGTAGCAAAAGGTGCCCCACTGAGTAACAAAAGTGGTCTTCTCCATGTCTTCAGGAGCCATTTTAATCTGATTATAACCGGAGAAGCCGTCCATGAAGGAGAAAACTTTATACTGAGCAGTATTATCAACCAGAACGTCGATATGAGGCAGAGGGAAATCATCCTTGGGGCTGGCCCTGTTCAAATCCCTGTAATCAACACACATTCGGACCTTACCGTCTTTCTTTGGTACTGGAACCACGTTGGCAACCCACTGAGGGTAAGAAGTCACTGCTAAAAACCCGGCATCAAATTGTTTCATAACCTCAGCTTTGATTTTCTCGGACATATCTGGACGCATGCGGCGGACCTTCTGTTTAACCGGAGGGCAGTCTTCCTTGGTAGGCAGGTGATGAACCACAATGTCGGCATCCAAACCAGGCATGTCTTCGTAAGACCAAGCAAAGATTTCCATGTAGTCACGCAGCATCTGAATCAACCTTTGCTTCACACTGAGCTCTAGATTGGCCCCAATCTTGACTTCTTTTCTGTCTGTCTCAGTACCCAGATTTACCGTTTCCACTGACTCTTCATGTGGCTGAATGACCCCCTCTTCCTGGAGAAGCAGTCTTGCAAGTTCACCAGGCACTTCGCAATCATCTTCACCTTCGCCTTCGGCCAAGTTGATCGGATTTTTGAAGTCATAACTGGCAGTAGCAGAGTCGTTACCAGTGAGATCCAGAGTGGATTGGAACCTGTATAAGTGAGTGTGTGTAAATATAGCTGTTTTGCAATATATGATAAAGAAAGAAAAGGAGCACAAGATTTGAAATGCAACAAACGTCCAATGTTTTGATTAATGATATATGAAAATGTCACACAAAAGCCCTCACAAATGAAGCCACGGTGCCCCGGGTAGGACACCGAGCCATAAAAGTTTCAACATATTGTTTGTTACAAATTGACAACAAAAGAGTTTATTACTGAGTGACAAAAGTAATAGGGGTGAAGTCTTTGGCAGTCCAGTTGCTTGGTCCACCGTTGGTTGTTGGGTAAATCCAGCTGTCAAATTCTGATTCTTCCATGCCGTCTTCAATAGCATTCACTCTCGGGTTGGTGATGAACACAGGAGGTCTTCCAATCCTTGCTTTGCGAACAGCCCTCTGAGCCTCTGCAGTGAAGCCCAAACCAAACTTGTCGGTCTTTGGAGTAAAGTCAGGAAGTCGGCCCCAATTTGCACATTCACCCTTCTCAATCACAGCCCGGGCATCCTTTAAGGAAGCCATCTTCAAAGGAGGGTCTTCAATTACCGTTTCTGCTGACGCCAGCGTCTGAGGCACCTCTTCAAAGTGTTGAAAGGGGGTCTCAATGAATTCCCCGTCCATTTCTATGTATCAGAATGAGTTTAAGTGGCTGACCATATACTCCTCTTCCCCTTGAACTGTAACAATCTTTCCTCTAACCGGGTACTTAAGCCTTTGATGTAGTGTGGAGGTCACAGCTCCAGCCTTTTGGATCCAAGAACGACCCAGCAAACAAGAGTAGGATGGTCGGATATCCATCACATAGAAGGTTGAATCAAAGACTTGAGAACCAACCCTGATTGGAATGTCAACCTCACCATGTACCATCCTCTTGGACCCGTCAAAGGCCCGGACAACAATGTTACTAGGCTTAAGCTCCAAACCCTCACAATCTAGCCTGTCTAAGGCTTTCTTGGGCAATACATTCAATGAAGAACCGGTGTCTACCAACACATAGGCAAGAGTAGTGCCCCTGCATTCAATAGAGACATGCAGGGTGTCATTGTGGTTCTTTCCTTTTACAGTTAGATCGGCGTCAGAAAAGCCCAGTCCGTTATCAGCAGTCAAGTTGGCCACACAATCAGTAAATTGATCAGCAGACGTTTCTTGTGGCACATGGGCCGTTTTCAGGAAGGAGATCAGGGCCTTTGCATGGGCCTCCGAACATAACAGCAGTGATAGCATAGAAATTTTTTATGGGGTGTGCCCCAACTGCTCAACAACATTAAAATCACTTTTCTTGATAATCTTGAGAATCTCCTCCATCTCTTGTTGCGAGGCTTCAACAGCGGTTATCTTCGGCGCCTCCGTCAGGGAAGGCAAATCAGCAGCAACCCCTTTGCCCCGAGCATTAGAGGACTCGGCGGCAGGGGTAGAAACAAGAACTTGATTTGGAAGGGAAACATGCACACTTGCGGGTGTGATGATAAGAGGTTTCTGAATAACTAGTGGCGAAATATCTGGTGAAAACAGCCTACCACTGCGAGTAATCTTGGCAGGCCCGACGATGTTGCTAACACCGGTACTTGTATCAAACTTTTGCTTCACTCCAAGCACATAAACATCTGCCCCATAGTGCCATGGGACAGCTTTGTCGAATGTATAAGGGAGAGGCCCCGGAACAGTAATGATGATGGGAGCCATCTTCTGAGTAGACATGATTTTGACAGGCTTTTTTGAAGGAGCCTTAGGAGGGTTGTTGAAAATAGTGACGATAGAAACTTCTTCGGCAGGGACAGCAGGAACGGCGATTTTCTCGAATAAGATTTCTTTGCTATCCATCAGGTCTTGGATACCTGATTTTAGCAAAGGACAACTAAAAGGGGAAACAGTACATAGAAGGCAATCTTCACCACATCCCGGAAATAAACCGGCTAGCAACAGATTCCTTTTAACAGTTGATAACGGAGTAACAATCTCTTCCACGGAGGCTACGTGTCGGTCTTCTTCCACGGCACTCACTCCATGCTGGGGCATGGGAGCAGTCACAACATTGGGTCTTTCAGGCGCCTCAAACTGTATTTCCTTAGCATCAATAAGGTCTTGAACCTTATTCCTCAGAGCCCAACAATCGTCCGTAGTGTGCCCGGGGCTATCAGAGTGATAAGCGCAACGAGAATTGGGGTTGTACTTCGGAGAAGCTGTGTTCACTACCTTCGGAGCTTCCTTGACAGTTACCAGGTTGGTTGACAGCAGTTGCAACAATATCTGAGACAGGGTCATACTGAGCCGAGTGTACTGTCTTTTGGGTCTCTCGCCCCTTTGTTGATTATACTGCTGAGGAGCAGCAGTAGGCTTTGAAATTACCAATGCATTAACAGTTTGGCGGCGTTCCGGCTTAACTTGTCTCCTAGGACCATAAACAGCACTAGCTTCCTTTTTGAAAGGCTTCTTCTCAGTACTCGCACCGGCACCTTTCTGTATCTTCCCTGACTTGATACCAGCTTCTATCCTCTCACCAGTCAAAATCAAATCTGTAAACCCAGCAGAAGAATTACCAATCAGATGGTTAAAGAATGGACCAGACAAGGTCCCTAAGAACATGTCAACAAGTTCACGGTTAGTCAAAGGTGGCTGCACCCTGCCAGCCAGATCTCTCCACTTTTGCTCATATTCTTTGAATCCTTCGCCCGTTCCTAGTGACATACCCTGAAGTTGGGTACGCGTAGGAGCGAGGTCAGAATTGTACTGATATTGTTTATAAAATGCGGTGGCCAAGTCTTCCCAGTTTCGGATACTGGCTCCATCCAGCTGATAGAACCACTCGAGTTGAGCCCCAGAAAGGCTATCCTGAAAGAAATGAATCCAAAGGTTCTTGTCTGCAGTGTAAGGTTGGATCTTCCTTACATATGATCTGAGATGCATTTTCGAACAGGATAGCCCGTCATATCTCGCAAAAGCTGGCACTTTGAACTTCGGGGGGATCACAATTCCAGCAACTAATCCCAAGTCTTCGAAATCTAAGCCGGGAACTCTCTGCAGCTCCATAGCTGCCAACCTGTCTTCCAAGCCTTTGTACTTATCATCAGCGGGCGGGTATTGTTGATCAGAGTAGTCTTCGTCTTCTTCAGCCTCCTCTTCTTCAACCTCGGATTCGGAAGGTACCGCAGCCGCATTCCCTTTACTGGTTCCTTCTTCAGATGTAGGGGGAAATTCAAGCACTCTTCTGGCTTCACCCTCAAACCTTCTTCCTAAGGTAGCCACGCCGATTCTCTTCTTCTTCTTTTTCACTTGGTCTTTGTTCCCCAGCAGGGCTTTCAGATCTTCCTAACCCTTTGCCAAGGTCATCAGGAGTTGTTGAAACTGTGCATTCTGAGAATGCAAGTCCCTGACCTTCTGTTCGAGATCCATCTTACTGAAATAAACAGCAGAAAGATAAGGAAACCTGGTGTGGAGACCTGCTTATGCACATGATAAATGGTATGCTTATGTATGCAATGCATTCAATGATTTAGAACATTCAAAATTGTTTCAAACAAAAAAAAGAACGCCCGTCATATTAAGAAGAGATTTGTCAGCACATAAATGCCCCATGGGCCAAATATTACAAAACTTCTCAAGGTAAAAAGACATTGCGCATCCTCTTTGGTGAAATGTAGGTGTTGAGGGTCTCTTCCTTATGGAGTCGGTGGGTAAGCTCTAGAACCTTCTTCTCACTGGCGTAGAAGCTGGCTTCAAAAGTGTTCCGTTCCTCCTTGAGTTGGATCCAACTCTTCTGCATCTCCTCCCACGATGTAGGCATGTCAGGATATAGGATGGTATAGGGAACCTCTCCTTCCGTAACGGGCTCTTTAATCATAGGGAGAACATGAGGATAAGGCATCATTAGACTCTGGGCTCGGGCTCGTACCCACTTGAGGTAAGGCTCAAGAGGGATGGATTTCTTGTGCCCCAGTGTCTTGCTGTCAACCCTGTTAGGCATCCTCCAAGCTCTGATGAATCTTTGGCGAAGTCCATGCGCATCATTGTCGAAGTCAAAAACTAGGTCCGAAATCAACATGTCGTGAGGGCCATCTCTTCGTGCATATCCAAATTGTCTCAAGGCTAGACAAGGGTTGTAGGTAATGCCTCCCCTAATGCCAAGTAACGGAACATTAGGGAACTCTCCACAATGATCGACGATGATGACATTTTCTCTGGTCCGAGAACACCAATGTACATCAGAGTGAGTGAGGGTCATCAATCGTTGTGACCACCTTAAGCCTTGGTCATTCTTCAAGACATATTATGGGAGGTGCGAAATAAACCACCGTGCAAGGAGAGGAGTACATCACATGAGAACACCCCTCTTTCTCATTTTTCGAGTGTAAAATGAGTGAAGAATGTCTCCAAGCAATGTTGGTATTGGATTTCCGGATAAGAAGATCTTGACGGCGTTGACATCTACAAGCTGGTCGGGATTTGGGAACAAAACCAAACCATAGATAAGGAGTGCCACAATTTCTTCAAAGGCTTGTAGGTCCAATGAATTCCAACACTCTTGTGCCTTCTCAAACAAGAATTTTGCTAAGAAGCCTTTGACACCGCTTCTAGTTTCCCAGTGCCCCTTGATGTCGGATGGCTGTAGATGTAATGCTCGAGCAACATCTTCAGGCTTTGGTTCCTTTTCCGTACCGTTGTGGGGTAGTTGATTAAGGATAGGAATTCTAAGGAGTTGAGAAAATTCCTCCAAAGTGGGTACCAACTGGTAGTCAGGGAAAGTGAAACAGTGGTGAAGAGGGTCAAAGAACTGGAACAGCACCTTCATCATGTCCTCTTCAATGTTGGTCTTGACTAAGCTGAGTAGTCTACCATGTCTTTTACTGAAGGGAGAGCTTTCCGGAATTCTTGATGTGAGCTCTTTGAGTTGAGGAGAGATTCTCACAAGGTTGACTTGGATGGTTTTCCTGCGAGGAATTTCCATGACCTACAAAACAAGAACAAATATGAAGATCTAAACCCTTGAAATGGTTAGTGAATGCATATGATGCTTTATGATGTTCATGATGCATGCACAAACATATGTACAAGCAATTCACACAAAACCTCTAGTTTCAGGCTTGCATGGGGTTTCATAGGTAAGTACCCTCTTGAGTGTAGCTGGCTTAAAAACCTGTCCTATAAATAGTAACCGGGTTCTAAGGAGCTCAATATCATTGGATTGTTTTCATTGTTCATTGTTTTGGTTTAGCCACTTAACTAGCGACCAAAATATTCCAAGAAAACAACCCTCAATGAGTGTAGTATCGAGTATCTACCAACTTCGGACTGCACCAAAGCCGGTCATCTCACTACCCCTAATGAAAGGCCAAGATGGTCAAGTAAGGTTCTAGGTCATTAGTGCTTAGTGACATCACTCAGCGGCCTCGTACTCTCCTTGATTGAACTCAAGGGTTACCGGTACTCACAAATATGTCGCACTAATATAGCTATTGCTTCAACCGTGTCGGTATACCCCGCACAGTTTCCACAATGTATTGCTATCTATGAATGTTTCCCCAAATCCGGGTGTAGGATTGTGACCCCAAACAAAAGAGCCAAGATGTAAAGCAATCAAAGCAAACAATTATTCATGCAAAAGGGTGATCTACGCCCTAAGGTTACTCCACTTAAAAAAAAATCCCCAGCAGAGTCGCCAGTTCTGTGATATGGTGGGAGAACTGACTTGAGGTTTTGCGTTTTGTTTTCGCAAATGTTTCGGTTGAGCAAGAGTCGCCACCGACTTTTTATTTTATCCTAAGGAAAGGTTAAAAAGCATAGCAAAAAACCTTTGAGATGTTTTCTTGGGTTCGGGGAGTATATTATAGAAAGGGAAGGTATTAGCACCCTTTCTATCCATGGTTATCCATGGGCTCTTAGTTACTTGCTTAGATCAGCTTGCCTTGATTTTCAATTGTTTGAAATGGTGCTTTATGTGTGGATTTTTTGAAAATGTTTTGAAAAGAGGCCAATGTGGTGGCAACCTTTGTAATGATCCATGTTGGGATGTATACAGAGGTGTATGTCTTTTGAAAAGTTTTCAATGTTTTTTTGAAAGTTGTTTTGAAAGTGTGTTGTGATGTGTGTTTTGAAAAATGGCAAGTGTTTTTGCAAGTTTGATCAAGTAACTAGGAGTTGTCTACCCCTAAATTTACTCAAAGATTTTTTCTATGTTTTTAACCCTTTTAACAATTTTGTTCCACCATTGTATTTGGTGGACAATCTTGTGTTAGGATGTGAACGGGACGGGCGCGGGTCATCGTATAGACCATGATAGCAATGTTGCAAAGTATCTTAGTATTTCTTTTAATGGACTAAGATCATTTTTTGTAAGGCAACTTTCGAAAGCGTCATCGAGGGACTATGATCTTTTGATTTTGTTTATTTTACTAAGATACTTTGCATGGGTAACATGGCCCAATTTTGAAAGGCAACAAGTGGATGTAACCCTAGGGGTGTTAGTGTGCAAGTGTGTTTTATTGCATACAAGAGTTTTTCTTTGAATTAGGATTTTCTATTTCATTGATTTTATCTTGCCATACATATCCTAATTACTAGCAATAAAAAGCGGAAATATAAAATCCTACGCTATTACAACAATTAGGGAGTGGGGATACACATTTGTACATGGGGGGTTCAACGAGAAAAATAGACAAAAAGAAAATACCAAAAAAACAAGATAGAGAGAAAGAGAGAGGGAGCCAGCGCGCTGCTGAAAGGTCATCAGAAGTTCTGACTCAGATCCGCTGCCAGATGATCAACCTCTTGGTTAAACTGTATGAGTCAGAACTTCTGACCCTGGCACCTGCAAAACAGAAACCTGTTAGTGGGGAAATCAGAAGTTCTGACCCCCCTGCGCTACAAAACAGAAGTTTGTTAGTGGAGAACTCAGAAGTTCTGATTCTGCTGGAAAGACAATAACTCTCAGAGGCTCTGATATTATTGACAGCAAAACAGGCTTCAGACGTGCTAACGTCAAAGTCATCACTTGGCTTTTCCCTGTACTAATCAGAACATCTGCAATTTCGTTATTATTCCACAAAACAGGAAACATATTTGGAACAGCTCCAGCAAATGTCAAAGTGTTTCAGAGGGCAGGACCAACAAGGTCACAGGCAGGTTCTACACTGGCTCAGAACGTTCTGAGGTATGAAAATCCTCAGAGTACAAACAGCAACAACATGATATTTACATTATGTTTATTTGAGCATGCACAGTTGATGATGCTTAGCAGCGTGATGAAGGTCAGCAGGTGCTTACCTGGCTGTTGGAAAAAATTATGGATGAAAGCTAGCTTTTGGCTCTGATGGTATTCTGGACAGATTCTTTTTGAAAAGGGTAGGTGAAGGTGTATGCGTATATAGGGTCAGAAGTTTGAAAAGGGGTTTTTAGTTCACACAGAAAACTGGGTATTGGATAAAGTTTGAAGGTGAGAAATTCAAAGTTATGAAACACTGGAGATTTTGGCAGAGTTTCACAACACTATCTTGCTAAAGATTTCTGTTTTTCTCTTAGCAATTTTTCTGTTTCTTGAACGCCCTTTTTCAGTGGACAATGACTCTCTATTTATAGGCAAAGTTCTTGTGGGTGTCTTGAACATTAAAGCGCCAACAAAGTTTGAATTGTTCTTTGACAGAAATTCCTGGGAAGTTGTGATAACAGATAGCCTTCAGCCTAGGCTGCAGCAGCAGGCGTGGATTGGAGAGAAGTGACCTCTTAAGTGGGCGGTGGCGTGTAGACCCATGCCAGAATATGCATAAAGGCGTTTTCCAAGCCACACGTGAAGGGATTACTTGGATGAATGTTCAGGAGTGGTTGGAAGCATTAATGAGCATTAAATGGTGATAAGACTTATCAACATCAATATTCTGGTAATGGAAACCAAACTTTGAACCAGCAGTTCTGTTTCAACAAGAACAGCATAAACCATGCTCTGGCCTTGGCTTCCTGTTGTCTTAGTAAGTTCTGGGGATTCTCCTGATTTTCTGATACGTTCCTTGGATTTGCTTCTGGACCTCCTGGGCTTAGAGATTCTGTATCAGTGTAACACCCACTCTTCTGACCTTTTCATCTTCTGATTTCAGCATGTTCTGAAAGAGCCTTCAGACTTCCTTGCTTCTTTTGCATTCCTTTAGCAAATTCTGGCTGAGCTTGCGTAACTGCTGAAAGAGTCATGTTCTGTCTGAGGCTTACGTATTGAACCACGTTTACAACTTCTGATTGAGCTGATGTAGCTGCTGAAGAGCCAACTTGTGACTGCGCTGAGCCAAGCTTGCAACTTCTGACCGTTTCTATCTGGAATTGGTCCAGAAGTTCTGAAGTGCTGATTTTTTCTTAAACACTCATTTTTTAGAGAAAAATTCCAAGTACTTAGAATTTAATTTTTCTCAAGCTAAAAGCGTTGTCTTTAGAGCTTGTGTGATCTTCTTGCTCTTGTAAGTGGTTTGCTTGGGCAAAAATGACAATTCAGGATTTGGATTTGTCTCAGAGGGACTCTGAAAATCCAAGATGATTTCTTGAAGAAAGAGAGGGCAAATTTTGGGGTACAACAACGGGCTACAAACACTGAGAGGATTTGCAAAAATAAATTGCAAGCTCTATTGGAGAAGATCAAGTCAAAACTTTAAATTTAATAAGGAATGTCAAATGAAGATTGGGCGTTGCTGGAGAAAGCACCGATAAAATGGAGGCCTGCGGGAAATTAAAAAAAAACACTTGACTCTTTTTGTTTGATAAGTTGTCATTTCTCACTGGGGATAACATAACCTTATACTTCCAAGGATATGAAGATCCATGTTGGGGGTAAGGGACCTTACAAACAAATCCCTTGTCGGGAATGAGATATTTTTTGTATGAGAAACTCAATAAAATATGATATTACTGGGAATACGATAATCTTCAGGTCCACTAGGGAATAAGGATGTGATTCAATCAGAACAAAATCCTGCTATGATGCTTTATCCTAGGGCTAGGAACCACAATAGCATACTCTTTTGGGGAAGTAACACATATCAACATCCATGATGGAGATCTACTGGGAAAAGAGAGAATTTGTGAATAAGTATTTTCGATGAAATGACTCCAATGGAGAAATGAGAATTCCTGAATAGGAGATTTCTTGATAAGGCAACTTCACAAGGGATATGAGGGTTTCTGAATAAGAAATTTCTGAAGGCAGCTTTGCTGGGGAAAGGATAAATTCTGAATATGAGATCTCAGACAATGGTCTTTACTAGAGAGATGAAATAAACCCCTAACATAAATCAGCTAGGGGAATTAAAATTCCTGATAATGAGATCTCAAATAAGGCAGCTCCATTGAGGAACAGGAAATCATGGACAAGATATCCTCATAAACAACCTCCTCTGAGGAAGTGAGATGATGTTCCAATGACTTTTCTAAGAAACGGAACAGACTTGAATAGTCTTTATAGGGGATAATAAAAGATTCTCAACATAACAAACATCAAACCATGCTTCTGCTATAGAGACAAATAGAGAATTCTTGAATAAGGAATCTTCATGAAGTGACTCCATTGGGGAATATGAGAAATTTACAAAAGGAAATCTCGACTTCAACTGGGGATGAGAGAACTCCACTTCAGGGAATGGACATTCTCTGATGAGCACGACATAACACATGTCATTTACTTGGAAATGGAGATTCTATACCAAAAGATCAAAACATTTGGACAAAATACCTTTTACTAGGTGATGCTGGGGAGACAATACTTCAAGCATTTGGAAAATAAGACTCTCTTAATCCGAAATTCCAATTAGTTAATCCTTAAAATTTCTCACTATGAGAGACTTGCAGAGGAGATGTAGAAACTTCAGGGTTGCCTCGGAGGAAACGAACCAAGTTAGGGATACTTTAATCATCTTGGAAGATGTTGCTCTGGTAATGGTGAATTACACATATAAGCAAAGTAAATGATAGCTTCTACAAAACAAATCGATGAACGTCCCCCAGGCATAGTGTGATGACTTCCCTGGAGAGGGTCCTTGTAGAAACATCGTATCGTTTTGACTTGAGATAATCTTCCCCAGATTATTCGAGCTCTGGATAATTCTCTAACATAACAGGTCTATGGAGAGATTCGTTGAATTTTGACGTAATTGCTTCTAGTTGACTAACCTTTGAAGAGATTCTCCTAGAGAGGACTTCCCGAGATATGTGCTGAGAATAACACTCCTGACTTTAGTTAGAGATAAAGATCTCGACTACTGATGAAGGAACAACAATACCAGGACTTAAAATTCGGATGAGCTGAGGATAACAATCCCGACTTCTTTCCATTCTCTTCACCTTCACAAATTGTTCAGCCTCCGATCAGATTTAAACTGATCTACTATGAAATAGGGGAAATGCTTATGCGTAATGCCTTGCCCTAGTTTGTAGGGCTGTTAAAGAACTTGCCTTGAAAGGACTTCCTCAGATTTGTACCATCCAGATAAACTGCTCCAGTGTTGCAAACTTTGAAACACGGCCTCGAACTAATCAAAATTAGAAGTGGCTTCAATAAATCTTGGGTAACGGACCCTAATCACTTGGAACTTTGAGAGATTTGTCGAATCTCGACATAACTTCCTTAGATTGATGAAACTTTGAGAGTCAATGGATCTTGACTTGATTTCCCCAAATTAGCGAAATCTTGGCAAACCATTTCCTTACCTCATGCTCACAGAGAAATGAGATGTTTACGAAGTTTGGAAGATAACACCTCCTTAGGATAATTGACTTACGTCTTCAAAACAAGCTAGTACACAATCACACTTCTCAACTTGAACTCCTTTACACGCGAGAAAATTCTTGTAGAAAATTGTCCTTCGGGACCAACTGGAAACGATACGCCATTGCTCAACATAGACTTCTGGGCAGACAAAACTTCCGCGTAATAATCAAACAAGTAGTTCTTGATCAATCTCTGAAACTATTCTTCTTTAATTCAAAGGAGTAGCTAGAAAGCGTGCCCCAGATAAGATCATTCTTTTCAACAGATTCCTAAAGAAATTCGTCCCTCAGTATAATCAAAATCTTCATCTGATGCTTATTATGCAAGCTCGCTAGATGTTTAAGCACTTTTTCACATGCAATAAATGTATTATCCTAAGAATGATAAATCTAATGCAAATCATATGCTTTCCTTGAAGCTAGAAAACTTTTATTGAAAAGATTCAGAAACATCGAAATTTTTATGTACAAAGAAAATAAAAGAGGGAGTGATACCAACTCAAAAGTTTTTAGCAAGCCTCCTAGGAGTTAGTTTACCGTACTCTTGTAACAGTTTTGCTTTCGAATTAACCCATGCTTTAATTAGGACTTTTAAGGGTTGTAACGTGGCCTGGTTCATGGTTTTTTTAGAAAAATAGTTTTTAAGGCTCAAGATTATTTGGTTCCCACCCATTATCCATGATGTTCTCTATTATTACATTCAGTTAACTCGATACGAGCACTCATCTCTCAAAAGAGTTTATGATTGTTGAGGAACCACGTCGATTTCTTGGACACGACATTCACTTAAACTTAGGTTTTTGGGTGTTCGATCACACGACTTTTCTTTTGATGAGGATTTTTATTGGATAATTCTTTTCTTCCTTTTGGGCTTTTCAAATTCCTTTTTTCTTTCCCTAACTTTTTCCTGGACAAATTCTTTTAAATTTCAATTTGGAAGTCCAGCGGGATGCCCTAAATTTTGTCTAAGCGACTTGTTTTCAAGTTTCAACTTAGCGAGGCTTTTTTTGTTTCTTTTTTATTCATATTTTCCCTTTTGAACAAGTCGTGTAACCCTAATTCTTTGAAATTTTTTTGGAAGAAAGTGACTGCCTCATTCCTTGGTCGGCGAGGGATAACTGTTGTTGCACCCGAATGTCCACTCTTAACAGGAGTACCAGCTAATCAAGTGAATTATGCTAAAGGAAACCCCTATGGCAATAACTATAACCATGCTTGGAAGAACAATCCAAACTTCTCATACAAAAGCAATAACGCTTTGTACGCACTAGGGCAAGCTCCTACTACACCCCCAGGATTTCAGAAAGCCACCCAAAATATCTCAACTATTCTGAACATCCCTAGGAAGTCCAACATTGAAATAATGATAGAAAACTTTGTAGCCACCCAAGATAAAACTAATAAAGATTTCATGAATCAAAAAATTCACACCAGCGAGCAAATTAAACTGCTGGCGAATAAGATTGATGCTCTTGCCACACACAACAAAATGTTAGAAACACAAATATCCCAAGTGGCTCAATAGCAAGCAGCTACAGTTGCTCCAGCTGGAACTTTTCCTGGACAACCCCAACCAAATCCAAAGCGACATGCTAATTTCATAACACTTCGGAGTGGGACATAATTAGGCGGACCAACTGAACCTAGAGTCGAGAACCCAGCCATGTACCAGAAACATGGAATAGGAACTGTGAAAGAAGCTGAATCAAAGGAAGTAGAAAAAAAAGGTGATGAAGAGGCCGTGGAAAAACAAGAACCATATGTGTCTCTGCCACCCTATAAACCACCTATTCCATATTCTCAAAGATTTGCTAAGTCTAAAATATAGGAAAATTCAAGAAATTTGTTGAACTTATGAAAGAACTTAATATTACCATACCTTTTACAGAAGTTATCACACAAATGCCCTCCTATGCTGAATGTAGTGCTATAATCCAAAACAACATGCCTCATAAACTTAAAGACCCAGGTAGTTTTCCATACCTTGTGTAATCGGAAAGTTTGTCATAGGCAAAGCACTATGCGATTTAGGAGCCAATATTAGTCTAATGCCCTTATAAATTTTCAAGAAACTCAACATGGGAGAACTAAGGCCAACAAGAATGTTCGTACAATTAGAAGACCGATCAGTGAAATTTCCCTTAGGTATGTTAGAAAATGTTCTTGTACGTGTAGGACAATTCTATATCCCCACTAATTTCATAATCATGGACATAAAATAAGACTCCAATATTCCTATTATATTAGGTAGAACATTCCTAGCCATTGCAGGAGCAATTATAGACGTTAAAAATGGAAAAATGAATTTCAAAGTCAGAGAAGAAAAATTTGAGTTCATCTTGTCTAAATTCTTTAAGGCACCAACCATCGACGATTCATGTTGTTTCTTAGACAAAATCGATAAATGCATAAAAGAATTGGAGAAACAACAAACCACCTATTCGGAGGTATTGAAGATTCCTATACCTCCAATTCTCGAAGATGATAGTTGGCGCCCTGAATATCGAGATGAAAATTTGAGTGAATGCCTAGATCGAACTCCTGATCGTATACCTTGTCAAAAGAAGCCAGCCATAGAACTCAAAACATTACCCAAAGACCTAAGGCATGAATTCCTAGATACAGAACTTGAACGACCAGTTATAGTCAATGCATACCTAGGACAAATAGAAACAAAAAAATTATTAAATGTCCTAAGGAAATACCCAACTGCTTTAGGATATAACATCTCAGATCTAAAAGGAATAAGCCCTTCTATCAGCATGCATTGTATTATGCTGGAGGAAGACTGTAAAACCTCTAGGGAACATCAAAGGAGAACCAATCCTATTTTAAGCGATGTAGTCAAAAAGGAATTAGAAAAGCTATTAGAAGCAGGAACATATACCCAATATCCGACAGTAAATGGGTTAGTCCAGTACATGTCGTACCTAAGAAAGGAGGTGTTACAATTGTTAGCAACGCTAAAGGAGAATTTGTAGCGCAACGAACCCACACCGGGTGGAGAATATGCATCGACTACAAAAAGTTAAACAAATCCACTCATAAAGATCACGTTCCTTTACCTTTCATTTATCAAATGCTTGAACAACTAGCTAAAAACTCTCACTTCTTCTATTTAGACGGTTATTCCGGATTTTTCCAAATTCCTATCCATCCTGACGACCAAGAAAAGATAACTTCCACTTGTCCTTATGGTACGTTCTCCTATCGACGAATGCCATTCAGATTATGTAATGCCCCTGCAACAATCCAGAGATGTATGATTTCCATCTTCTCTGATTTTCTAGATGGTATGATGGAAGTTTTTATGGATGACTTCTCCGTCTGTGAAGGAAGTTTTTAAGGATGTCTATCGAACCTCGAAATGGTACTAAAAAGATGCGTAAGTGTCAACCTCGTGTTAAACTGGGAAAAATGCCACTTCATGGTCCGACAAGGAATTGTATTAGGGAACATCGTATTCGATAGGGGAATTGAAGTAGATAAAGAAAAGATCAAAGTAATAGAAAATATTCTACCACCCAAAAATGTTAGAGAAATAAGAAGTTTTCTAGGACACACTGGTTTTTATCGATGTTTCATTAAAGACTTCGCTAAAATAACCAAACCTCTAACCAAAGTGCTAATGAAAGATGTTGAGTTCGTCTTCACCGAAAAATTATTGGACTCATTTACAACACTAAAAAAGGCATTAGTTTCAGCACCTATTATGCAACCTCCAGATTGGAACGCACCATTTGAGATAATGTGTGATGTCAGTGACTATGTCGTAGGCGCAGTTCTAGGACAAAGAAAGGATAAGAAGCTTCATGCAATCTACTACGCAAGTAGAACCCTAGATCCTGCGCAGACAAATTACGCAACCACTGGAAAATAATTGTTATTTGTTGTGTTTGCTTTAGATAAATTTTGTTCTTACTTAGTAGGAGCGTGAATAATTATCTATACTTACCACGCTGCAATCCGATACCTCTTAAGTAAGAAAGATTCCAAAACAAGATTACTAAGGTGGATCTTACTTCTGCAAGAATTAGATTTAGAAATCAAAGACAAGAGAGGCACCAAGAATGTAGTAGCTGACCACCTATCTAGAATAGAAGGTATCAAACCAGATCATGTATCCATCAATGATGATTTTCCTTATGAACGCCTTGTAGCCCAATTAGAATTAGAAAGTATTACAACCGAGTAACCTGTGACTTATGAAGACAAGAACACAAATGAAATTATGGGAGTTGTTTGCACTACAACCATATTGCCATGGTATGCTGATTTTGTCAACTACTTGGCTGCTGGAGTGCTTCCACCTGATATGTCTTATCAACAAAAGAAGAATATTTTCCATGACCTTAAACATTATTATTGGGATGAGCTGTTGCTTTTCAAGAGAGGCGCCGATGGTATTTTCCGTCGATGTATTCCCGAAAATGAAATTGAAAACATAATTTTCCACTGTCATGCTGCCCCTTATGGAGGACATGCGAGTACTTCAAAGACCTGCACTAAAATATTACAAGTTGGCCTCTATTGGCCTAATCTATGGAAAGATATCCATATCTAGGTTAAAAATTGCGACCAATGTCAACACACTGAAAACATCTATAGACGCGATGAGATGCCTCAAAAAGGCATTCTAGAAGTGGAAGTCTTTGACGTATGGGGAATTGATTTCATGGGACCCTTCTCGTACTCCTTTGGAAATCACTATATACTAGTTGTTGTCAACTATGTTTCAAAATGGATTGAGGCTATAGACTCTCCAACAAATGATGCACGAGTAGTAGTCAGGCTTTTCAAAAACATAATCTTCCAAGATTCAGTGTTCCGAGACTCGTCATCAGTGACGGTGGCTCCCATTTCATTTCCAAAATCTTAGAAAAATTATTAGTGAAGTATGGAGTATGACATCGTGTCACAACACCTTATCATCCACAAAAAAGTGGGCAAGTAGAGGTCTCCAACAGAGAGATCAAGCAAATCTTAGAAAAAATGGTAGCAACCTCTAGGAAAGATTGGTCATCTAAGTTACATGAAGCTCTATGGGCTTATAGGACGACATACAAAACTCTGATCGGAATCACACCATTTAAACTAGTCTATGGGAAATCATGTCATCCGCCGGTAGAAATAGAACATAAAGCTTATTGGGCCATCAAGACCCTTAATTTAAATGACACCGATGCGAGTGAGAAATGAATTTTAGATATCCACGAACTAGAAGAACTTAGACTAGACGCTTACAAAAATGCTCGGATTTATAAGGAGAGAACTAAAAAAATGGCATGATAAACGAATATCTAGAAAATAATTCAATGAAGGCGATATAGTTCTCCTATTTAATTCTAGACTTAAACTATTTCTGGGAAAATTTCGCTCTAGATGGTCTGGTCACTTCGAAGTCACTAAGGTTTTTCAAAATGGTGCAATAGAAATTAATGGAATGTGTAGTAAACCTTTCATTATAAACAAACAACATTTAAAACATTATCATAGAATCGATAATAAGTACTATTACACAACATTTAGGCTAGATGCGCTTCTACCCCATTCATTAGACTAATCACCATGTTATGTCGAGCTTACGACTTTAAACAAAGCGCTTATTGGGAGATAACCCACTTTTTAATCTTTTCTTTTGCTTTGATTATTTGGTTTTTTTTGTTTTTGTTTTCTTACTTTTGTTATTGCTTATGTCTATTATGCAATATTTTTTTATCTAATGTTACTCACTACTAACTTAATGCTAATTGTCAACCTACTTCAGGCTAACCTTACTATTAGCTAATTGCACTAACCATGATGAATCCAGTTGATGCTATGGGCATTGTTTTTAGAGGAAGAAATCAGCAGAGGAGGTTTGAGTCTTTATCTGACAGGGAGTTAGGATTGAGAGTTTACCCTGACGGACCTGTTATGATTACATTAGGAATCCGAGACAATGTCTTATTCCTATTAAGCCAAATTAGTTAGGACACATCTGCCCTAAGAAGAAGGTTTAGTTCCTACCGTATATTGACCCTAGAGTTTTTAAGCTCTCTTGCCTACAAACCTAACCAGGGTCTAGGGTTTAATAGAGGACTGATTAGGTTTAGGCTATTTAATATTTAATACACCTATACCCACAGGGAGATGGCAAAACTATTGGTATTTCCACACGGTCTAGATGCATTCACACTGATCCAAGAAGAAATTTTCAATGTGGGTGAGCTAGACTATTTTTGGGGGGATATTACAGGTATAGGTAACCCTGAACCTGATGACATGAACTCAGAAAACATTCATAACCCAACTTTAAGATATTTTCATAAAATCCTAGCCCACACCCTCTTTGGTAAGCCAGAAAATATAACCACGGTATCTAGAGCCGAGCTTTTCATTATGTTATGTGCTTCGAGAAACCTTCCCATAAACGAAGCTACCTTTATGATAGCCAACTTTCACCGTCTTGCGAGAGCCTCCCATGAACCAATCTTGATAGGTGGCTTAGTAACCATGATAGCAGATGCTATCGGCTTAAGACAAACACTAGTAAACCTTGTCCCTCTAGTAAGATTTCAACCAATGAATATCAATTTTTGTTTCAAAAGGGGAATAATTGGAAACCTAGGCCCGGGTAACTTTGACGTGCTCATTAAGAATCAGTTAATGCCCCTTTTTTACCCTGCGTAACCCTAAGACTAGTGTGCATGACAAGAACAACTGGTTGTAGGATTGGGCTGCACCACACATTTCAGCGCCACCTACTCCTGATACACCTACGATTTATGACCACCTTGATTATTTCCTGTCTGATGAGGAGACTAACCCTGAAACCCCTCCTTTTTACCATCATTCTCCTTCTCATGATCAGATTGGCTCAAACTCCTCCCCCGCTCCAGTTTCTACTCTACCTCCTGTATTTGATCAAGCGCCTGCTTTAAATGCTCTACAATCTGAGCTAGATATGTTGAGGGATAAGCTTATTATTTTGAGGATCTAATTCCATTCTTTCATGGATACGGTAGTCTCACAACTAGACTATATTTCTCAGCATATCTACTCCGCCTCCCTTCCTCTCGATCGACGGGGATGACTTTTCAGACTTACTGTATTTTTCCTTTTCATATTTAAACATTGCGGACAATGTTTTGTTTAAGTATGGAGAGACGACTTATTAGAATAGATTTTTCATTATTTTCTATTTTACTCTTAAGTACAATTTTTTCTATTTTATTCTTAAGTACAATTTTTATTTATTTTCAGTTCAAGTACATTTTGTTCAGTTTTTCATTCGTTTATTTGTGGAATTTACATTATATTAATTTTTCATTTAATGCATTATTATCATGTTCATATATATATATATATATATATATATATATATATATATATATATATATATATATATATATATATATATATATATATATATATATATATATATATATATATATATATATATATATATATATATATATATATATATATATATATATATATATATATATATATATATATATATATATATATATATATATATATATATATATATATATATATATATATATATATATATATATATATATATATATATATATATATATATATATATATATATATATATATATATATATATATATATATATATATATATATATATATATATATATATATATATATATATATATATATATATATATATATATATATATATATATATATATATATATATATATATATATGCTATACTTTAATGTTTCCATTTTTTATATTCATATATATTTATGTACGAACTGCAAATATTAAAAATGTATATGCGTACAAAACTGCAATAATTTTAAATTCTATTTTGTTTCTAAGATGTGTGTCATTCACTGCACATGCGTGACGCCTGTCACGCTTCACAAACACTAGTCCCGCTCGGCACAAAAGCGTGCCCCTCTGCACAAAGTTAGACACAAAAGCGATTTTGTTCTTGTAGGTGTTTAGGTATTGGCTTGCATTTTTGGTAAATCCCAAGTGTATGTGTGAATGTCATGACTGATGTCATAACATTCTAGTTCAGTTTGTACTGACTCATTAGGTACCTTTGCAGAAAAATATTGTAATTCAAATACTGATGTTTATAAGTGTGTATCTGAGCATTTTGAAAAATGATCACATTTTGCTAAATCAGTAGACAGGTTTTCTCAGATGTCATAACAGATGTTATGACATCCTGTTCTAAACTAACAGGATTGCAGGATTGGATAAGTCTGAGTTTTTTCAGGAAATAACTCAGTCCTTCCTGAACAGAATCCTGCGTTTTCTGAGGGGTAACCTAGCTCAACCCTAACCTGGTTAATAAAGTCCTGTGACCTGGTCTTTAGGTCAAACGGAATTAACCCTAGGTTTTTGGAAACCCTAACTGAAGTTGCAGCTGCTATATATTCAACAGAGCTGCTGTTTTTCAAGGATCCCTGCTGATTGATTAGAAGATCATTTTGTAATCTGTATAGATTTGATTATTGTACTCCAAGCAATTATCATTGTGATAAGTGCCTTGGAATAGGTTTCAAATTGTAAGGGGTTGTGTAGCACTCTAAGCTTTGAAGCAAGAGTGTTTGAATGTTCCTTGACTAAAGCTGTGAAGCAGAGTCAAGTTAGTTGTGTGCATCACTCAAAGCTGTGAAGCACGAGTGATTGTGTTGCTTGATTAAAAAGCTGTGAAGCTTAATCAAGTGTGTGTTTTTGAAGAGTGTCTTCATCAATTCTTAAGTCAAATTGGTTTATGTATCACAGCTGTGATTGAGGGGGAGTGAGTAGGAACTCAGGTTTAAGTTGTACTTAGATTAGAATTGCATTGGGTAGGTCTTAAGTGAAGGAGATAAACTAGTTGGTTTATTCCTGAATTAACATCTCTTATAGTGGATTCTCTCCCTGGCTTGGTAGCCCCCAGAGTAGGTGTTGTTGCACACTGAACTGGGTAAACAATTGACTGTGTTCTTTACTGCTTTTGTATTTACTGTCATATAGTAAGTCAGATACGGTGTCATAACATTGGACGTGACATTGAGTATCTGCAGCCAGAATTTCAATTGGCATCAGAGCAGGCACCCTGCCTGTATTACTGGGTGAGATCTAGGGATATCACTTTCTGGCACTATGGACAAAGAAGGAGTTTTTGGAAATAGACCACCCATTCTGGATGGAACTAATTATGACTACTGGAAACCTCGTATGATTGCCTTCCTAAAATCTCTGGACAAAAAGGCTTGGAGAGCTGCTGACAAAGGATGGATTCATCCCACCATAACTGAGATAGATGGGACAATCATTCCGAAGCCTGAGGAAGATTGGAGTAAAGAAGAAGATGAGTTAGCTCTGGGAAATTCAAAAGCTTTAAATGCCTTGTTCAATGGAATTGATAGAAACATCTTCAGACTAGTACATCAATATGAACTGGCCAAGGAAGTTTGGGACACTCTCAAAACTACTCATGAAGGAACTTCCAAAGTAAAAATGTCAAGGCTTCAGATGTTGACCACCAAATTTGAGAATCTAAAAATGATGGAAGATGAAACCATTCATGAGTTTCACATGAACATCTTGGAGATTGCCAACACCTCAGGAGCACTGGGAGAAAAGATGTCAGAAGAAAAACTGGTGAGGAAGATTCTCAGATCCTTGCCTAAAAGATTTGCAATGAAGGTAACTGCCATAGAGGAAGCCCAGGACATTAGCAAGTTGAAAGTGGATGAACTTATTGGGTCTCTTCAGACTTTTGAGATGGGAATCACTGATAATGATGTCAAAAAGAACAAGAGCATAGCACTCATGTCCAACACTGATGTTGAAGAAAACATTTCAGAAGCTGTAGCCATGCTTGGAAGACAGTTCAACAAACTCATCAAAAGAATTGATCCAAAGTCAAGGTCTAATGTTCATAACATTCCCTCTAACATTGACAGTTCCAGCAGAAGACCAAGGTCAGAAGAGAAGGGAATTCAAGGCAGAGGAATTCAATGCCATGGCTGTGAAGGATATGGGCATATTCGAGCTGAATGTCCTACCTTTCTTAAGAAACAAAAAGGAATGACTGTTACTTGGTCTGACTGTGATTCAGAAAGTAATTCTGAAGAAGAGACTGCCAAACGAGTTACTGCTTTAACTGGTGTTTGTACCTCTGAAAGTGACATCAGTGATGAAGAGGTGACTTTTGAAGAACTAGCTGATACTTACAAGGAATTGTGTATCAGAAGTACTGAAGTCTGTATGCAGAATGAGAAACAATCAAAACTCATCATAAAGATGGAGGCTGAAAAAAAGGCACACCTTGAAACTATAAGTCATCTAGAAGGAGAAGTTCAATTGCTAAACTCACAACTGAAAAAAATGACCAAATCTGTCAAGATGTTGACCAATGGAACAGACAAATTGGAAGAGATCCTTCAGGCTGGACAAAATATGGGAAATAAATCTGGACTAGGATTTATGGAAGCAAAGAAATCTGGTACTGGTAAGCAAATGTCAAAACGGATGTCTCAACACAACTCTCAACATCAGGGACAGAGACATGTGAAGAAGAGGTACCAAAGATGGAAATGTCATCATTGTGGGAGATATGGTCACATAAAGCCCTTCTGCTTCAGACTACATGGATATCCTAATCAGAACTCAGGTGTCAAACCTAAGTCTAAAAAGGTACCACATGCTCCTCAATGGAAGAAAAAGGCTACTGCACTGATAGCTCACACTTCCCTGAGGGTCTCTGCAAAGGAAGACTGGTACTTTGACAGTGGATGTTCCAGACATATGACTGGAATCAAGAACCTCCTCAATAATGTTAAGCCTCACACCACCAGTTTTGTGACCTTTGGAGATGGGGCTAAAGGTGAAATCAAAGGAGTTGGTGATTTGGACTGCCCTGGAGTTCCAAGTCTGAATGAAGTACTGCTGGTGAAAGGACTGACCGCTAATCTCATTAGTATCAGTCAACTGTGTGATCTAGGATTCAAGGTCAATTTCTCAAAATCTGAATGCCTTGTAATCAATGACAAACAAGAAATAGTAATGAAAGGAGTCAGATCCAAAGACAACTGTTACTTGTGGGAGGCTGAGAACACTAATTTCTCATCTGTGTGTTCCATTGCAAAAGAAGAAAAAGAGGTGAAACTGTGGCACCAAAAACTTGGCCATCTTCATCTAAGGGGTATGCAGAGGATTATCTCCTTGGAGGCAGTCAGAGGGATTCCAAAACTGCAAATTGATGAAGGAAGAGTTTGTGGTGAATGTCAGGTTGGTAAGAAGACTAGGATGTCACATCCAAAGTCAAGACATCTGACCACCTCTAAGGTTCTAGAACTCCTCCATATGGATCTGATGGGACCAATGCAAGTAGAGAGTCTTGGTGGTAAAAGATATGTATATGTGGTTGTGGATGATTTCTCCAGATTCACCTGGATTAATTTCATTAGGGAAAAATCAGATGCATTTGAAGTTTTTAGAGAACTGTGCAAGAGAATTCAAAGAGAGAAGGAAGAATGTATTGTCAGAATCATAAGTGATCATGGCAAGGAATTTGAAAACATCAAGTTTGATGACTTCTGTGCTTCAGAAGGAATCAGTCATGAGTTTTCTTCTCCCATAACACCTCAGCAAAATGGAGTTGTGGAAAGAAAAAACAGGACCATACAAGAATCTGCCAGAGCAATGTTACATGCCAAAAGACTTCCTCTGTATTTTTGGGCTGAAGCTATGAATACAGCTTGCTATGTTCATAACAGGGTCACCTTGAGAAAGGGAACCTCATCCACCATATATGAACTCTGGAAAGGAAGAAAACCAACTGTGAAGTACTTCCATGTGTTTGGCAGCAAATGCTATATCCTATCTGATCGTGAACAAAGAAGAAAACTGGACTCCAAAAGTGATGAAGGCATATTTCTAGGATACTCCTCAAACAGCAGAGCTTATAGAGTATTCAACTCCAGAACCAAAACCATGATGGAATCAATAAATGTTATAATTGATGACTATCATGAAGAAATAGATGTTCCTTGTACTGTTGAGACATTCTTTGAGACTTCAACCCAACAGGATGATCTACCCAACTCCACCACAACAGAACCTGATTCAAAGGAAGCTAGCAAGACTCCTTCCATCAGAATTCAGAAGGACCATCCAAAAGAGCTCATCATAGGAGATCCCAATAGTGGAGTCATCACAAGATCTAGAGAAATCATCTCAAACTCTTGTTTTGTGTCCAAAATGGAACCAAGAAATGTCAAGGAAGCCTTAACTGATGAATATTGGATTGGTGCAATGCAAGATGAACTGAACCAATTCAAGCAACATGAAGTTTGGGAACTGGTTCCTAGACCTGAAGGAACTAACATCATTGGGACAAAATGGATATTCAAGAACAAGTCAGATGCTGAAGGAGTTGTCACCAGAAATAAGGCAAGACTTGTTGCTCAAGGATACACCCAGGTTGAAGGGGTTGATTTTGATGAAACCTTTGCACCTGTAGCCAGGTTGGAATCAATCAGACTCTTGTTGTCAATTGCTTGTCTTCTGAAGTTCAAGTTATTTCAGATGGATGTGAAAAGTGCCTTTCTAAATGGGTACTTAAATGAGGAAGCGTATGTGGAACAACCTAAAGGTTTTGTGGATCCAACGCATCCTGATCATGTCTACAAATTGAGAAAAGCTCTATATGGGCTGAAACAAGCTCCTAGAGCATGGTATGACAGGTTAACAAAGTTTCTCTCAGACAAAGGCTACATAAAAGGAGGCTTGGACAAAACTCTATTTGTCAAAACTGAAGGAGGGAAGTTGATGGTTTCCCAAATATATGTTGATGACATAGTGTTTGGAGGAATGTCAGAACATATGGTTAAACACTTTGCTGACCAGATGCAGGCTGAATTTGAAATGAGTCTCATGGGAGAACTAACTTATTTTCTTGGACTACAAGTCTCACAGATGGAGGACTCAATCTTCTTATCTCAAAGCAAGTATGCTAAGAATATTGTAAAGAAGTTTGGTATGGAGAATGCAAGTCACAAAAGGACTCATGCTCCTACTCATCTAAAGCTTTCCAAAGATTCAAGTGGGGTTAAGGTGGATCAAAGTCTGTACAGAAGCATGATAGGAAGCTTGTTGTACTTAACTGCCAGCAGACCTGATATTGCCTTTGCAGTTGGAGTTTGTGCTAGATACCAAGCTGATCCCAAAGTCAGTCATATCAATCAAGTGAAGAGAATTTTGAAGTATGTAAGTGGTACTTACAACTATGGATTGTTGTATACTCATGGATGTGAACCAGCTCTGACTGGCTACTGTGATGCTGATTGGGCTGGAAGTGCTGATGATAGAAAAAGCACCTCTGGAGGATGTTTCTTTTTGGGAAGTAATCTGGTTTCCTGGTTCAGCAAGAAACAGAATTGTGTGTCTCTTTCCACTGCTGAAGCTGAATACATTGCAGCTGGTAGTAGCTGCTCTCAAATGATATGGATGAAACAGATACTCACCGAGTATAATGTCACACAAGATGTTATGACATTGTACTGTGACAATCTGAGCACAATCAACATATCCAAGAATCCCATTCAGCATAGCAGGACCAAACATATTGACATACGACATCACTTTATCAGAGACCTTGTAGAAGAGAAGACAATCAAATTGGAACATGTTGCCACTGAGCTACAGCTGGCTGACATCTTTACCAAGGCTCTGGATGCAAGTCAATTTGAAAACCTAAGGGGTAAGCTGGGTATTTGCCAACATGAGGAATTGTAGCAATTAACTTTGCTTAAAACAAGGACCAAAGGACTTATGCCTGTTCTGATTGGTTTAAAATTGTATTTTCTCATTTCCTACAAGAAGTTGAATAGACACTCCTTTGCTTCCTTCCTCTCTCGTCTTCTCATCAAAACCCAGTCTCTCAATCAGAAATTTCTCCTCATTTGCTGTTGGTCCTTCAAAAATGACAAAATGTCTCAAACACCATCATCATCCAATACGACCATCTCAACCTCTTCCTCTGATCAAGATTTTGGGACAATCTCTTCCTGTCTGGACTCTGACGTTCTGGAGATCTCTTCTCATAGAAAAGTGGGAACTAACCCCACCAAGGTCAAAGAGTTGAGAACAAGACATGCAGGTAATCCATCTCATCCTTCCTCTTCAGTTCCCCCTGAAATTGCAAATAGGGAAGGGACAGCCTATGTTAATCAAGCAATAGCAAAAATTGTTTCAAGAATTCTGAACGAGAACCACTCAGTTCCTGGCATTTCTGTTCCTCTGAACCAAGAAAGCTCAAATGCTGAAACAAATTCAGATGTCTCTAAGAATGTTGAGACATCAAACAAAGAGAAGAATGCTGACATTGCTCACAAGAAAAGAAAGAAGCCTGAATCCTCTGGATCTGATGACAGTGCTTGAAGGATGGTTGCTGATTTCTGGTGGAGTTTGGAAGTGTGTTCTGTTGTTGTCTGCTGCTGATCTTATTATTTTGTCTTGGATAACTGTAAAATTTTCTGAACATGTATCTTTGGCCCATTTGTGGCTAAAGAGGGGGAGAATATTTTGGTACTTACTTAATTAGTACTTGACATTCTATTTTTCTGCTGTCACTTATTTCTGCTGCTATCTATCTCTGATTGTTTTAGGGTCTTTAGCCAAAAATCTGCCAAAGGGGGAGTTTGTAGGTGTTTAGGTATTGGCTTGCATTTTTGGTAAATCCCAAGTGTATGTGTGAATGTCATGACTGATGTCATAACATTCTAGTTCAGTTTGTACTGACTCATTAGGTACCTTTGCAGAAAAATATTGTAATTCAAATACTGATGTTTATAAGTGTGTATCTGAGCATTTTGCAAAATGATCACATTTTGCTAAATCAGTAGACATGTTTTCTCAGATGTCATAACAGATGTTATGACATCCTGTTCTGAACTAACAGGATTGCAGGATTGGATAAGTCTGAGTTTTTTCAGGAAATAACTCAGTCCTTCCTGAACAGAATCCTGCGTTTTTTGAGGGGTAACCTAGCTCAACCCTAACCTGGTTAATAAAGTCTTGTGACCTGGTCTTTAGGTCAAACGGAATTAACCCTAGGTTTTTGGAAACCCTAACTGAAGTTGCAGCTGCTATATATTCAACAGAGCTGCTGTTTTTCAAGGATCCCTGCTGATTGATTAGAAGATCATTTTGTAATCTGTATAGATTTGATTATTATACTCCAAGCAATTATCATTGTGATAAGTGCCTTGGAATAGGTTTCAAATTGTAAGGGGTTGTGTAGCACTCTAAGCTTTGAAGCAAGAGTGTTTGAATGTTCCTTGACTAAAGTTGTGAAGCAGAGTCAAGTTAGTTGTGTGCATCACTCAAAGCTGTGAAGCACGAGTGATTGTGTTGCTTGATTAAAAAGCTGTGAAGCTTAATCAAGTGTGTGTTTTTGAAGAGTGTCTTCATCAATTCTTAAGTCAAATTGGTTTATGTATCACTGCTGTGATTGAGGGGGAGTGAGTAGGAACTCAGGTTTAAGTTGTACTTAGATTAGAATTGCATTGGGTAGGTCTTAAGTGAAGGAGATAAACTGGTTGGTTTATTCCTGAATTAACATCTCTTATAGTGGATTCTCTCCCTGGCTTGGTAGCCCCCAGAGTAGGTGTTGTTGCACACTGAACTGGGTAAACAATTGACTGTGTTCTTTACTGCTTTTGTATTTACTGTCATATAGTAAGTCAGATACGGTGTCATAACATTGGACGTGACATTAAGTATCTGCAGCCAGAATTTCAGTTCTAATCGCAGAAACCCTCCACCGACCCTTCTTCTTCACATTTTCTTCAAACCTCCACCTTAACTCCATTAAATCTCCGCCTATTTCACTACCCCCATTATCATTCCCATCAAAATTCATTAATCCCCACTTATCACCCTCACTATATTTCTCTACATAAATCATCTCCAAACCCACTTCCATTCCAAAACCCCCAACTTCTCACACAAACTCCTGCCCATCTTCCATCCTTGCTCCAACAATGGCATGCAGAAGTTCAAGACCAGAGCTAAATCTTTCCAGAATTATTTTTCAAAATGGCAAAGCTGGTGAGCACCAAAGGGTGCAGTACCTCAAATTTTATCAATGATCTGTAGTCCCTACACGGTATGTTGGTACTGAGTGCTTGCGAAAATTAGGATTGCTCGATAGTGTGTGGTGGTTACTCTGAAACTCTGATTTGGCAGTCATCTGCGCTCAAAATCTTCCAACGTATGAGTCGCTGACTTTGGAGTTCTTAAGCTCGTTATCATACAACCTGCCATGTGACGAAAGCGAGCACCTATCCAACTCAGCTAATTTTAGAATGTTCAACGATGAATATTCTATAAGTCAATCTACTCTGAGTAATTTCTTCCGCTTCCCTCATGAGGGAGTGGTACACCACCATATTCCTACATACCAATATTGGGCATCTACAACTTTCAAGGTTTGGAAAGCTCTTACTGATGAGGAACCGAATAGTTTGGAGGGACTTTATGCTTCATCCATTCATAATCCCGCAATCAGGTATTTTCATCATGTCATCTCCAACACCATTTTTGGGAGGATTAACAACAACAAGGTTAATTCTAAAGAATTGATCCTCCTGCATTGCTCCTTCACTCCCCACCAAAAGATCAATGCGAGCACGTTCCTCCTATCACATATCCAGTATTTTTGTGCAATAGGGTATATGCCTTTCTGCATCGGCGAGCTAGTCACCTCTATAGCACTTGGCCTTCGCCTCAAAGACAAGCTTGCAAATCTGCCACCACTACAGCCACTTTCATTAACATCAACAACTTTCGGGCTGGCCACTTAATTAAGGCCAGAGGAGATGGTAGGTACAACCTTATGGTGCATAACAAGGTAGTTCCTAGTGTCATTTTCCAAACATTTCACTTACTGATATTACAAACTTAGATAAGTGGATTTATGACCTTAATGCTCCTGCACCTGGAGATAATGCGCAAAGCAACCAAGGGGATGTCCAAGCTGATGAAATGGAGCAAGAAATGGAACAAGGAGATATTGAACAACAAGCTCCTACTGAAAATGTTGCAAGCACGTCTACAAGGCCCAGAAGAAGACGCGAAAGAGTATCGACTTCAAACGATGACATTATGGTTGCCATCATGCAACAAGATGAAAGAGTGCAGGCTATGCAGAACAACCAAAATGCAATAATGCAACTTATGCTGGCCATGCAAACTCAGCAGCAGGAATACGACAAAAGAAATGAGCATCAGGCTGCAAGATTAACCGAGGAAATGGAAGCCTTAATTGTACGCATGGATGGTTTTCAAGATTATATATACCATGTGGCTATGCCTCATCCTCCGGGTACACGTGGCCAAGCACAAGGACAAGGAAGAAGACGCGATAATGAGAAATAGTAGATGGATTTTGCTTCTCTTCCCATTTCCTTTTTGTTTTTAAGAATTAGGACATTGCTTATTTCAAGCTTAGGGGAGCTAGTTAGTTAGGGAACTCTTTATTGCTTTCTAAGTAGATCTTTCATTCCCATTTATATTTCTTGTAATAAAAAACATCTTTGTATTTTCAAGTTCGTTTATGCAATTTTTTCGCTGTTATCTAATTTCCCCACTTTATTTAGCCATAACAAAAAATTTAATCATTACTTGCATAATCTGACGCATTCGAAGAGTATATAGGCTGCTCACTTTTTAAAGATATACGAGAAACCTTGAGTGAAACAGAAGTACGATAGATACCATTGTAACACTCTAAATCCCCAAATTGCGCTAGATCGATTTAGTACCCTTTATACCGAAACCTTAAACTTTAGTTTTAAAGTAGCCCCGAGTAGTTTATTTAGCAGTCAATACCGTCTTAAACACAAACTACATAGGGAGTCGATGAATATAAGTGAATGATCTAAAGTATTTAAAAGATACATGCTTTACTATAAGAAAATAGGGAATGCACCAATTAAGTTAGGCGACCCTCAACCGGTCACTTAATCCAACGAATGTAATACTAAGATGATATAACATAGAAACCCGTTGTCAGTTGGTTCAGAGGTGTCTGGTACTGAACTTGGTAGGGCGGACTATAGTCTGATCCCCCGTAACTTTTAATTGGGTAAATTATAGGAGGTTACCGCATTTATATTCCAGAACCTCATGCTTAAAAGGATCATAGTCACTAATTGGCTACTCTACTATGTGAGTGTAAAGATAAAGGGCTTAATGTGATTGCGCTAGAATGAAAACAGGTGAAATTTAGCGAAAATAATTAGGTTAAGTTATAATGGCATGACTGGAATTAGTTTACACAATGGGGGTGTTTAGTGTTATTACCATATCTTTTGTGTTATGTTGAGCTTATATTTCTACAAAAACATGTAAGTACGAAGTGCGCCTAAGAGGGGGGTGAATTAGGTACTTTAAAAAATTCTGGTTTTAGTGATGATGGTTCTTATTTTTCTGTTTAAAGGTGAGTTTAGGAAAGCTTAAAATGTAGAAAAATAAAGAGACATGGGCGATATGTCCTGGTTCCCCTCATAGTCCGAGAGTACTCCAGTCCCCTTTCAACATGAAAGAGATTTCCTTATTGTGGCAAACTTAAACAAGAACTACCAAACAACCAAGAACAATCCTCTTGCACCAAGAACAATCCTCTTGGATTTTCACTATGTCAACTATAAGAACATTCCTCTTAAAGTGACTACACTTGTATCCAACAATTTTGGAAAAACAAGATTTCAAAAACACTTAAACTTATTTCCCACAATCCTGGAAAAATAAGTAAGTAATTATCAATATTTGAGTTTGAGTGAGTTGAGTAGTATTGATCACTTAGAGTGATTTAACAATGTATGATCTTCTCTTCCAATAATATTATTGTACAATGACTCAAGATATAATTGCTCAAAGTTTTCTGTTAAAGATGTATGAAAATGTGCAGAAAACTTATGCATAAAAGTGAAGGAATGCTTGAGTTTGTATTTTGAAAATTCAGAAAATATTTATGGAAGAGGTGTTGAAACAGATTTTGAAAATGAATATTTATATGTTCATAAAACCCTTTTGAAACATCATGAAGTTCTGAAAATGTATCATGAACAAATGCCAAGTTTGATTGAAAGGTTTTAATGAAAAGGTATGATGAACACTCATATTAAAAACTACTGTTTTTCAAAATCGTGCAGCATACAATCGATTGCACCCTTTATGTAAATCGATTGCACAAGGTTTCAACAACTATATTTTCAAAAGGTTTGAGTGTGCAATCGATTGCACTAGCAATGTAAATCGATTGCATGTAAAGTCAATAGCAAAAAGTAAGTGAGTGCAATCGATTGCACAAGTAATGTAAATCGATTGCACTGAGAAACAGAAGCAAACATTTTGAAAATTTTAAGTATGCAATCGATTGCACAAGTAATGTAAATAGATTGCACTGAGAAACAGAAGAAAAAGATCTGAAAAATTGAAGCATGCAATCGATTGCACTAAAATGCAAATCAATTGCACTCGAGTGAAAAATGAAATTTTAACTTGAAAAACTTGAGTAATGATTTTTTAAACATTTCTTTTTCATCAATGAGCATCTATATCTTAAGATCAAAGTAAGTAATATTATTATACCTTGAAATTTGTTGAGAGCTTTGAACTGAAGATATTGTCCTTAGATACTTTGAGCTTTGATCATAAATCTTTGTCTTCTTTGTCAATCATGGTTTGTCTTCATCAAAACAAAAGCTCATTTGAGAAGCTTGATTTTACATTCTCCCCCTTTTTGATGATGACAAACAATCTTGCTTTATGCAATGTACTTTCTGGAAGAGCTTCTCCCCCTAAGATGCAAAACTCCCCCTATGTAGGAGAGGGTTGAAATCCTTTGTATTTCTTCATCTTGGTTGGAGAGTACCTTAAAAAATAAGACATGGAAAATACAGGCATAAAGTACCACATCTTTCTCCCCCTTTGACATTATCAAAAAGAAGGGAAAGATGCACAAAACAAAATAATAATAGAGCAGTATATCGAGAAAACTTAATTTTAAACAAGTAACACAAATTTTTTAAGGATTACACAGAAAATTGAACAAACCAAACATTGAATAACAAGACAATGACATAAAAAATTAGCCAAAACTTCAAGGGTGATGCATGTCCGGGTAGTTATAGGACCAAGAGGCTTGATTCGGGAATTGTTGTTGAAGTGGGGGTTATGTGTAGTGTTGAGGAGGTGCAGCTGGATTATTTGGATCATATGGTGGAATATGAAGATGAGAGTAAAGGTATGAAAATTGTTGATTCACATCCGTGCGGAAGTTATTTATCCGGGTTGTAGTGGAATCATTGATCGCACTCCATTGATTATTGATGTTAGTGTTCATGGAAGCAAATTGTTGAGACATGTAATCCATAAGCTCTTGATTTCTTGGACCAGAGGGAGTAGTAGGAGGAGGAGGCACAACTTCACCGCCTTCGACTTCTTGGTCATTTCCTTCATCGCCAACAACATCTTCACCTATGTAAGTGATGGTTTTTGTTTCCGGATTGTAATGCACGCCCATCCTAGAGTCAACATCCTTGATGGAAATCTTGTTTAGATTCGGATCCATATTCACCTTTTCAAACCCAGAAAAATCCACACCAAATTCTTCCATAATTAAAGTAACAAATTAAGCATATGGAAGAAATTTAGATTTTGCATCGACTCTAAGCATATGCACCATGATAAGCCTTGCCCAGTTTACACTTATCCATTTCTTTCTTGCATAATTAGATGCATTTCCAAGTCGATAACAGTGCAGTGGTTTCCAGCTCTTGGAAACATAATATAGACTAAAAAATAATGATATATGCGGTTGTCTATATAGAGGTTACCTGCACTCCAGGAGTCTTTGGATGGAATTACTCCGCCAAGACCACGAATTTGTTTGGAGAAAAATTCAACTTCACTTAACCGCCCGATGCTGTAAAAGAAATCCTTTTTTCGGTAGTCATCCCATTTCTCATTTTCAGGATCATATATGGAACTTCCAGTGTAAGGAATATGAAGGATCTCACCCACAACCTGGGGAGTTAGAGAGATCTGAGTACCCATCACATATGTGACTATTTTGCCTTTTTGGGGTGTTAGATTGCTGAAAAACATTCTTACCAAATCCGGGTAATATGGACCGAATGAAGAAATTAATGGTTCGAGACCATAAGCAGCTAGATCATTTTGAAAGGAGAAACATTCTTGTGGAAAGGAGGATAGCATACCATATTTGGGGTTGGATACTATTTTCCTTTGAAAGTCTTTGGTGAATCTGGCTTCTTTCTCTTCGGTGAGAGATGAAAGCAATGGATTAGATGTTGAATTAACCTTTTTCTTCCCTTTTTATGAAGCTGGAACCTTTCTCTTTTGTCTTGAAGCCATGGGTATGGAGTTTTAGGGTTTTGGGGATTTTAAGTTTTGTGAGAGAGAAAGGTGTTTGTGATTTGAGATTTGGAAATGATTTGGGTAGTTAGGAAATGAGTGGATGTATTAAAGTGTATTTGGATTGGGAATATGAGAGAGAGGAATTCTGACCAACACAATTTTTCTGTCATAAAAGCAAGTTGCAGTAGGTGCAATCGATTTGCATTTCATGTGCAATCAATTTGCACATAAAACATAACTAAAATAAAACAGAAACGTACAGAGTGCAATCGATTTGCATTGAAGGTGAAATCGATTTGCACTTGAAACAGAATGGACAGAATTGAAAATACTCAGTGAGCAATCGATTGACACTCTTTGTGCAATCGATTTGCATCAACAAAAAAAGTCCAAAACCAAATTTTTCTTAAAAATTTAAATACCACATAACATATATTCACATATAGCATGTATAAAAATATAATAAGGGTAGAATGCACCTTGTAAGTCGTGTTCGTCAAGTATGCCAAGCTCTCGTCAAATTTTATAGAACGGTTCTCTTGCCAAAGGTTTGGTGAAGATATCGGCAAGCTGATTATGAGTATCTACAAAGGGTACCTCGACATCTCCTTGAAGAACATGATCACGGAGGAAATGATGTCGAATGTATATGTGTTTAGTTTCTGAATGCATGACGGGATTCTTTGTAATGTTAATTTCACGTGTGTTGTCGCACCTTAGAGGAATGCACCCTAGATCGAGTCCGTAGTCACGAAGTTGTTGTTTTATCCACAAAATTTGAGCGCAACTACTACCCGCTGCAATATATTCAGCTTCGGTCGTGCTAAGAGCAACGCATGCTTGTTTCTTGCAGGCCCATGATACTAATGCATTACCATGAATGTGACAAGTACCACTTGTGCTTTTTCTATCCGTTTTGCAACTTGCATAATCCGCGTCAGAATAACCAATTAAGTTGTAAATACTACCTTTAGGATACCACAATTCGACATTCGTTGTTCCTTTGAGATACTTCATGATCCTCTTTACCTCCGTGAGATGAGATTCCTTTGGGTTAGCTTGAAAGTGAGCACAGACACAAACACTAAACATTATGTCAGGACGGCTGGCCGTCAAATACAATAAGGAGCCAATCATACCTCGATACTTAGTGATGTCGATTGAAACACCTAATTCATCTTGATCAACATATGAACCAGAACCCATTGGTGTAGACATTGCCTTACAGTTATCCATGTCAAACCTTTTCAAGAGTTCCTTGCAATATTTGGATTGGTTGATGAAGATGCCATATTTTAGTTGTTTGATTTGAAGTCCAAGAAAATAGTTCATTTTACCCGTCATGGACATTTCAAATTCTCCTTGCATCATTGATGAGAATTCTTCACACATTTCTTGATTTGAAGAACCGAAAATGATGTCATCAACATAGACTTGTGCTAGAAAAGTGTCGTCTTTGATTTTATTGATAAATAGAGTCTTGTCAACTTTGCCCTTTTCGAAACCTTTTTCGCATAAGAAGTTGCTTAAACGATCATACCATGCCCTTGGTGTTTGTTTTAATCCATAGAGAGCTTTTCTCAATTTAAATACATGAGATGGATTCTTGAAATCTTCGAATCCCGGGGGTTGCTTAATGTAGACTTCTTCAGTGATATATCCATTCAAGAATGCGCTTTTGACATCCATTTGGAAAAGCTGAAAATTTAATGAACAAGCATAGGAAAGTAAGAGACGAATAGCTTCTAACCTTGCAACTGGAGCGAAAGTTTCTTCAAAGTCTATTCCTTCTTCCTGATTGTAGCCTTGTGCTACCAATCTTACTTTGTTGCGAACAATTATTCCATTCTCGTCAAGTTTGTTTTTGAACACCCATCTTGTTCCAATAATGTGTTTGTTGCTTCGCCTAGGGATAAGTTCCCAAACTTGATTCCTTTCAAAATGATTCAATTCTTCTTGCATAGCGATAATCCATTGGCCATCGCCTAAGGCTCCATCAATTTTGGAAGGTTCAATTTGAGAGACAAACGCCATGTTTAGGTAAGCATCCTTGAGATTTAATCTTGTTGACACACCTTGACTGATATCACCAATTACTTTATCAATAGGATGATCTCTATGAGTTCTCCATTCTTTTGGTAGATCATTAAGAGTTTATTCTTGTTGAGGTGATTCTTCGTGTTGAATGGGTTGATCTTTGGAAGAATTTTCTTGAGGATCTTCTAGTATTTCATCATCATTATCACAAACAATATTATCCTCCTTGGAGGGGTTAGTTTCATCAAAAGAAACATGCATAGATTCTTCAATTGTCAAAGTTCTTTTGTTGTATATTCTATATGCTTTACTAGAGAGAGAGTAACCAAGTTAAATACCTTCATCGTATTTCTCATCAAACTTACCAAGGTTATCTTTGTCATTGTTTGAGACAAAGCATTTGCATCCGAAGATGTGAAAGAAAGTAATGTTTGGTTTCCTCCCTTTGAAGAGTTCATATGGAGTTTTCTTTAAGATCGATCTAATGTTAACTCTATTTCTAACAAAACATATCGTGCTTACCGCATCCGCCCAAAAGTATTTTGGAAGGTTTGAATCGCTAACCATTGTTCTAGCAAGTTCCACAAGAGACCTATTCTTTCTTTCTACCGCTCTATTTTGTTGAGGAGTCCTTGGTGCCGAGAAGTTGTGAGATATTCCATGTTCTCCATAAAATTCTTCAAATAGAGCATTTTGGAATTCTCCGCCATGGTCGCTCCTTATTGAGGCAATTGTTAGAGACTTCTCATTCTGAATTTGTTTAGCATACTTCTTGAATGCCTTGAATGCATCACTTTTCTGCACTAAAAAGAATGTCCAAGTTTATCTAGAGAAATCGTCAACAATAACCAAAGCATATACATTACCTCTAAAACTCCTTATTCTCGATGGACCAAATAAGTCCATATGTAAAAATTGTAGTGGCCTTTAGTGGACACCACATTCTTAGATTTGAAAGTTGATCTAGTTTGTTTACCTTTTTGACAAGCATCACATAGTCTATCTTTGACGAAATTTATCTTAGGCAATCCAATGACAAGATCATGCTTGATTAATTTATTCAAGTGTTCCATGTGAATATGAGCAATTCTTTTGTGCCACAGCCATGAATCACCGTTGTTCGCCATGAGACATTTAACCTTCAAAGATAGATCATCAAGGGAAATCATGAATATATTATTGATTCTTTTACCTTTAAGTATAACCTCATGAGTGACTTCATCTTCTATCAAGCATTTATCCTTGGTGAACTTGATTTTGAAGCCTTTGTCACAAAGTTGGCTAATACTAAGAAGATTGTGCTTTAGTCCTTCAACATAAAGAACATCTTCAATGGATGTGAAAGGTGGAGCACCAACTTTGCCTTTGCCTAGGATTATTCCCTTATTATTGTCTCCATAAGTGACAAAACCCTTGGCCTTTAACGCTAGATTTGAAAATTGGTTTATGTCTCCTGTCATATGCTTTGAACAACCACTATCAAGATACCAAAGATTGCATGTGGTCTTCAAGCATACCTGCAAAAAAAAATTAGGTTTTGTTAGGTACCCAAGTTGCTTTGGGTCCTTCATAGTTAGTGCCTTTCTTTACCCATACATAATGCCCACTTGCCACACTGAAGTTTCTAACATAGCAAGCATTAAGTGTATGGCCTTTGATGCCACCATAAAAACAAGTAGGTTCCAAGTTACTTCTATATCTAGAAGGATAGGATTTCTTCTTAGGGAATTTTTTCTTTTTAGGATAGTGACGAACTATTTTAGGTTTGCTCACTTTCTCTTTGGATGATTGATCACTAGCCTTACCAAAGATAGTTTTGTTAGAACTTGGTTTTGAAAACTTTGAATATCCAAGTCCACTTTTATCATTGGAGTATATTTATTGGATAAGAACACCTTCCAATCCAATTTGGCCTTTTTCATATCTTTCAATGACTCTTTTTAATTGGACAATTTGGAAAGAGAGTGAATCACAATTTTTGCATACAAAATTATGTTTTTGTTCATCACTTGATTTTTGTTTTTCTTCTTTGAAATCTTTTTCCATAGAATCATATTTTTCTTCTAAGGATGAAATTTGTTTCTTTTGTGATGAAATAGTTTTATACAGAATTTTGCATTCATTCAATAGTTCATTTATAGCACCTTGTGCATCACTATCAAAAAGAGAAAATTCATTACTAACCTCATTGTCTTCATCATCGGAATGGTGTGAGGCCATCAATGCTAGATTTTCACTTTCATCACTATCGGAATCGGATGAGGAACTTATTTCATTATCCTCCCATGTGACATAAGCCTTTTTGTTCTTGAATCCCTTTTTTCTTTTGAAGCCACCTTTCTTGGAGAGTTTTGGACAATCCGGCTTGATATGACCTTGCTTACCACATTCATAACATGTGATTTATTGTGTTGATGTGGAAGCTTCCTTTTTCTTAAATTGTTTCTTTCCTTTAGAATGAGAAAAGGGTTTGTCATTTCTACCAAAGAACTTACCAAGCCTTTTAACAAGAAGCATGAAATTTTCATCTTCTTCCGGATTGTCTTCCTTTTCAACTTCCTTGGAATCTATCTTTAAAGCAATATTCTTGGATTTTCTCTCTTGATTTTCATGCTTTTCAAGTCTTCCGAGTTCCGTTTCATATTCTTGAATTTTTCCAAACAATGTTGCGGATGTCATGTTGGAGAGACTTTTCTTTTCTGAAATTGCGGTTACCTTTGGTTTCCATTCCCTAGTTAAGGACCTATGTACTTTCAGATTTAGTTCATCATTCGTCAAAGTTTTACCAAGAGCACTTAGATGATTTGTCAAGTGCACAAATCTCTTTTGTAAGTCAAGAATGGTTTCTCCAGGCTGCATTCGAAATAATTCGTATCTTGACTTAGGGTATTTAGTCTTGATCTTTTTACTTCAACTGTTCCTTCATGAGTTTGTACCAAGGTATCCCATATTTCTTTTGATGTCTTGCATGCCGAGACACGAAAGAATTCATCCATGCTAAGTGCACCTTGAAGAAGGTTTATTACCTTTTTATCATAGAGAACTTTCTTCTTATCATCATCGTCCCATGCATTTTTAGGCTTTGATGAGCCAACACCACTGATTACCGTTATAGGGATAAATGGACCCTTTTTGACGGCATCCCATATTTCTTATCCTTGTGCTTCAAGATGTGCCTTCATGCATATTTTCCAAAAGTCAAAATATTCACCACAAAATAGAGGAGGCTTGTTGTTACTACTACCATCTCTGAAAACGGGATTTTGATTTGCGGAAGCCATTCTGGATCTTTTAGGAGCAGGTTACCTATAACCTGCTCTGATACCAATTGTAAGTACGAAGTGCGCCTAAGAGGGGGGTGAATTAGGTACTTTAAAAAATTCTGGTTTTAGTGATGATGGTTCTTATTTTTCTGGTTAAAGGTTAGTTTAGGAAAGCTTAAAATGCAGAAAAATAAAGAGACACGGGCGATATATCCTGGTTCCCCTCACAGTCCGAGAGTACTCCAGTCCCCTTTCAACATGAAAGAGATTTCCTTATTGTGGCCAATTTAAACAAGAACTACCAAACAACCAAGAACAATACTTTTGGACCAAGAACAATCCTCTTGGATTTTCACTATGTCAACTATAAGATCAATCCTCTTGAAGTGACTACACTTGTATCCAATAATTTTGGAAAAACAAGATTTCAAAAACACTTAAACTTATTTCCAACAATCCTGGAAAAATAAGTAAGTAACTATCAATATTTGAGTTTGAGTGAGTTGAGTAGTATTGATCACTTAGAGTGATTTAACAATGTATGATCTTCTCTTCCAATAATATTATTGTACAATGAATCAAGATATAACTGCTCAAAGTTTTCTGTTAAAGATGTATGAAAATGTGCAGAAAACTTATGCATAAAAGTGAAGGAATGCTTGAGTTTGTATTTTGAAAATTCAGAAAATATTTATGGAAGAGGTGTTGAAACAGATTTTGAAAATGAATATTTATATTTTCATAACACCCTTTTAAAACATCATGAAGTTCTGAAAATGTATCATGAACAAATGCCAAGTTTGATTGAAAGGTTTCAATGAAAAGGTATGATGAACAGTCATGTGAAAAGTTGTTGTTTTTCAAAATCGTGCAGCATGCAATCGATTGCACCCTTTGTGTAAATCGATTGCACAAGGTTTCAACAGCTATATTTTCAAAAGTTTTGAGTGTGCAATCGATTGCACTAGCAATATAAATTGATTGCATGTAAAGTCAGTAGCAAAAAGTAAGTGAGTGCAATCGATTGCACAAGCAATGTAAATCGATTTCACTGAGAAACAGAAGCAATCATTTTGAAAATTTTAAGTATGCAATCGATTTCACAAGTAATGTAAATCGATTGCACTGAGAAACAGAAGCAAAAGATCTGAAAAATTGAAGCATGCAATCGATTGCACTAAAATGCAAATCGATTGCACTCAAGTGAAAAATGAAATTTTAACTTGAAAAACTTGAGTAATGATTTTTTAAACATTTCTTTTTTATCAATGAGCATCTATATCGTAAGATCAAAGTAAGTAATATTATTATACCTTGAAAGTTGTTGAGAGCTTTGAACTGAAGATATTGTCCTTAGATACTTTGAGATTTGATCATAAATCTTTGTCTTCTTTGTCAATCATGGTTTGTCTTCATCAAAACAAAAGCTCATTTGAGAAACTTGATTTTACAAAACATTGGCAACCTCTTACGATTCGAATTACATCATGAAATTGCATTTAACTTGCACCTTATTGGTTTTCACTACAAGAAAAATGATAGATTGAGACGGTTATTTTGGCTGATTACGACGGTTAAAACCGTCGCAATTTACAATCTACGACGGTAGAAGTACCGTCGCAGAATCGTGCGTCCCCAGCCTATTTCGCGACGGTTGCAAAAACTGTCACGCACAACAGATGGCGACGGTTATATACCGTCGTGAATTTGACTTTATTTTTTGTTTTTGTTGTTGTTTGCGACGGTTATATACCGTCGTGAACTTGACTTTATTTTTTGTTGTTGTTGTTTGCGACGGTTATATACCGTCGTGAATTTGACTTTAACCGTCGTAATCTAATTTATAAATTTCAAATAATATTTTTATTTAAATTATTATTTAGTAAAATAATTTTAAATATAATATTATTTTACTATAATATTTTACTATTATATTTAAATTATTATTTACTTTAATATTTTTTTATTTATAGTATTTTTATTTTATTTTCTATCACTTTTCAACATTGTTTTGAAATGAGCAATCCAATTGTTTTGAAATATTTACTAACTCAGTATTATTAATTCAGTTGGGAAACCATTTGTAAAATAATGCAAGGAGACATTGCTTTTGCTATTGAAGCGTGAGATTTCCGTGAGATACCAGTACTTATTATTGGGAGAAAAGATTTATGAATTATTGCACATTGTAATATGCTTATACCACCTTATAACTTTGCTACAAGTTACCTATAACAAGTGAGATTTTCCGATTTTCAGGAACTATAACAAAAAGAGGTTAGCTTCGAAATCTCTTGATCATTTTGCAATCTTTGCAGCCATTTCTCTGACCAACTTAGCAGCTACCATAGCAGTCATTCCATCAACAGTATCGCGTTGTGGGTTGAGTTCAATGACGTCTCCAGCAACAACATCACCTTGAAGATTGTGTAGGATGTTAAGAACATCGCGGAAAGAAAGACCTCCCGGTTCAATATGAGACACTCCCGGAGCAAATGCAGGATCAAGACAATCCACGTCTATCGAGATATACACCCCTTTCACACCTTCCCCTAGTTTCTGCACAAGGAAATCACCAAGGTTTAAAAAGAACATACAAATGCACAAGTTAGTATCAATACATGCACACTCGGCATCAAGGGCACTTGTAGCTTCATCAAGAAGTAATATTTTTGGATCTTTCAAAATTGCTCTTCCAATTGCAACTCTTTGCTTTTGACCTCCCTAGAGTTGAGTTCCATGTTCACCAACCATTGCGTCTAGTCCCTAAGATCATTAACCATGTTTAAACAAAATGATTAAATAAAAAAGAACACGCTCAATATGAAGGGGCAGAATATTTCAAACTGTAAAATAGAATTTACTATGACGTTACATGTACATTCAGGAGGAACATGAATACCTTGTACTAATACAGTGAATTGATCGATGAAGCTCCAGCTTGGAGGAATAGAAGCAAGCAATTAGTTGTTATGCAATGTACTCATACTCCTTCATGTAATATTAACATCAACCATGAAACTCAATCACTGTCATACAGGTTAACATAAACAATAATAATTGAAAGCATGTATTTAAAAAAAATGTGAGCAATAATCACTTACAAAATAAAGAAGAATGCAAACAACCCCGATGAAAATGTAAGCAGCGCAAAATTGAATCTGTAACCTTGATAAAGGCCAAATCTAGCGATTAGAGTTCCTATGTTATAACTGATACAAATTAAACGAAAAGACTCGAATTTCAATAACACTTATTACAAATATTTCACTCACATGTGTAGTAGTGTAAATAAAACAACAAACATTAAAATTGTCATTTGTTAGGTGCCATCATCACAATACCCTATAAGACCAGTCAAGTATTTATGATGAACTATAGCAAAACATTTGGCCTTGAGGTGTCTGATAACCTTGTCCATAACCTTGTTGAGGATGTCCTGCCTGCTGATAAGGTGTCTGATGTCCATAATCCTGGCCCTGAGGCTGTCCATAATTGTAATTCATCTGTGCTGGGGATGGGCCCATGGAGGGTAAAGGAGAAGGTCCGGTACCATGTTGGGGAACTGAACTGGGATGTTGGGCAGATGATGGAGCCTCAGATGAATGACCCCCTTGTCCGCCATAATAATCATAACCACCATTATGTGAGGGTGGCCCCTGTATACTCTGGTGAGGCCTTTGCTCCCAACCAGAACCATAGCTGCTCCTTGGAGCCATATGTTGAGGATAATTTCCATAAGGAGTAGGAGCATATGATTGATTGTGAGAAGGATATGGCCCGCGGTGTTGATAGTCATATGATTGCTGATGGCCATAATGTGAGCTTCGCTGACCCCATTGAGGTGGACCACCAGATCCTCTAGGTGGACGGTAAGCCTGCTGGCCAAAACCACCTGTTGATGACCTGATAGGCTATAAAAGCACAGCATACAAAAATAAGTAAATAGGAAAAAATAATAATAACCAGAATCATATCAGAATAAGTTGACTAAGCCAAAATAGAAAAGATGCAGCTATTGCGATCCAATTAAATATTAAAATCTGGTTGCCATGATAGCCAAGAGAAAATATTTGTCATGATATAAATCAGGTTAAAGGACACACTCCTCCAAAAACAGTAAGAAGGTAAAAACAAATTTCTCAGGACAATTTCAGAAGTATATAACATTACATATGTGGCATGTTAAGACTGTGTAATCAAAACTTCTGCTGAATGACAAGTGGCAAAATAACAAGCACCAAGCTGTCATGATAATGTGTAGCATGTCATATCTCAAAGCTCAGCTATGGTAGGTGATGGAGTAAACAGCTATACAAAAAAAATTGTTTGATATTATCACAGTAAAAATACATCACCTTAGCAAATACAGGAAAGTGAAAAAAAGGCCGATAATGCAAAAGCAAAACTAAGAATGATTATAAGCTAAGTTTCAATCAATCAATTTCACAATAACTAGACATGCACATCATCGTAAGGACTATTCCACCAAACAGGGCACACTCGGCATGCACTCATCAAATACTTTAATATATATATAGGTACAGCTAACCATAACTAACTCTCTTATGTCAGTTACAACAGCTGGCTACAGCTGGCAAGCTTAACTCTAGCACATGTCTAAAAGCTAACTAATGCAATAACCAACTGACTAATCTAACAAGAGTGATTCCAAGTGAAAATTGATTGAAATGAGTGAAGGGTGGTTAACTGACTGACGGCTGTCAAGCAGCTAGTTACAAGGAAGCTAAAACAGTTATAGTTGATTACACTACAGGTGTTTTATATTATGAGGGAGACTCTATACAAGCTCTCATGAGCTTGAGTTAAGTTATATTAGCTTTATGCTTTCTTGTACAAGAATGAAAGCTCTGCTATGTCAGTGTTTATATTACGAAAGAAATGAAGTATTGATACTTGAGAGTTAGAAATCAACACAAAGCCTATTGAAATCAACACAAAGCCTATTGAAATCAACACAAAGCCAGCTCAGTTATCTTCCATTCTTTCATATTTCGGAATATATCATGTTGGTCACAATCTTATTGCTCTATATCTATAATAGGGTTAGTCCAAATATTTGGTATGAAAGGAGAGCAAATTACTAAGTAAAATTTGGATAAGGGTTAATTTATGCTCACCTCTAAGACGTTGTAGATCACATACAGTTTGATTGTTGCTTGACCACGGATTATATGATATATGAAGCTGATATCTAAAACAACAAAAAATTAGGAGTGGTGAGCATAACACCAATTTCAGCATAAGAAACAACCTGATAATTCAAAACAGAAATATGTATATGGAACTAAACCTATTTGCTGCAAAACAGTGATTCCACAAGCCATAATAATAAAATAGCCAAAATCCGACAATTCAACTGGAGACAGCCTCTTGAACTTCCTGCCATGAGCATGACGAGGTCATGTTGATAGTATTAAATTAAATAATTAAACTGAAATCATGAATCACCACCAAATTTTTTAAACATGAGAATTAGTAGAAGAGCCAACAAATCAAAGCACATGAATTAGCAGACCATATCATTAAGTATGTGATAGATTCAACTTTTTTGGTAAACACAAAATCAGGGTAGATTGTCTCATTAAACCAATCTAAATCCTTTTTACGAGTCAACAAAAACGAACCATGTTCAATTTCCTTCGTAAATTTAATACAATTTTGGAAATTGAATACAAAATTGAACTAAATGCTCACAGCTCAAGTGAAAACTCTAAACTAAACAAAAAGATGCAAAGGGATAAGTATATCATCTAAATCCTAACAGGTGCACTGAATGACATCAAAGTATTATGACAGATCATGAAGAAAGGTGGCAAACCTTGTTTTCAGAAGCTTCCAAACGATCATTACCACCCTTGTTGGCATCACAGTTAACAATGACAGAAAGGAATTGAAACAGACAAAGAAGCCAACATCAATAAGCTGCAAATGAATTCAGCACTTGAGATACCATGACATAAAAAGTAGAATGCATAAACAGAAATACACAAACACAATTCTTAAGTAACTATTTCACAGTAAATGAATAGCTTCGGGTTACATCCTTCCCCCAAAACGCCTACATTATAACAGCGTAGTTTGGACCGTAACCCATTAGAATTGCACCAATGATGAAGAGTATAGAGGCTAAGAAGATTGTGTATCGACGACCAATGACATCAGAAGTTCTTCCAGCTGTTAAGGATCCAACTAATGCACATACATTTAAGATTCCTGCTAGAATTTCTTGTTGTGTGTCACTGATTCCCAAATCCTCTTTTATGAAAATCATTGCTCCACTCATAACACCGGTATCTGAAATTAATCATCAATGTAGAATAGTTATTATAAAAAAATGACTCGATATAAATGATTGAATAATACATACATGACTACTAAATTCACGAATAGTCAATTAGTAGTCACACACCTTACATTTTACATAAAATATAATAAGATATATTAGAAAACCTCTCTTCAATTTTGTTGGATAGGGAAATGAAATTAAAAAAAAAGTGAAAAAGATTAGAGAATGTGATAATATTACCATAGCCAGAGACAATGGAAACCATTGAAGCAACAAGGGCACAAGCCAAAGCATATTTGTTCAATGATGTGTTTTGAACTTCTTTGTCACCTTGATCAATTATCATGATGATGATGATATTGTTAATGGTTTTCGGCAGTTTCCTCCGCGGCTCATAATGAATCGACAACGCATCTTCTTCGACGCTTCACCATGAAGAGTAACAATCCGCATCCTAAACCTTTATGCGTCATCGATCGTTTTCATCAACTGCAAACAGAAACAGAATCGACCGGATTCCGCCGAACTCATAAAAGAAGATATGGAAAAACAAGTAAGAAAGAAGAAGTAACGATACCTTTGAATCTTTCGTCGCCGAGAATCATCTTTACAACCGTCTTTGAATCCGTTGAGATCGGTTGTCTAACACTCTTCTTCCCATCCGTTCATGGTGTCGAGATGCAATTCTTGCTTCGCTGGGGTTTGCGTTTGAGCGTAGATAAAAGGAATGAAATGTCTGCTTAGATGAAAAGGGATGAAGCCCCGGGAATCGCCTGCTGAAACTCCTTCTCTGCCATTTAATTGCGTCTTGAAGCTCCTAAGGTTTCTACTGTTGATTAGATTTTGGAAGAACGAGGATTGATGAAAACCAAAGGCAGATTTGGAAGCGTGGCATCAAGACAAAGAGGACAAAGGGATAATTTCGAAGAATGGAAGCTTCACCATTCTAGGCGCAACATCGTACTTCCGGCGGTGGTTCTTTGCTTCAATCGGATAAAAAGCTCTTTCAGAAAACCTAATCCTCTTTCAATTTTGTTTGTTACTCCTATTTTGTTTTTTTATATTTTTATTTGTTGTATTTTGTTTATAATTTAATAATAAATATTAGTTGCTGAAAATATTATGATATTGTGTTGATATTATGATATTGTGTTGCTGAAAAAAAGTGGGAAAGTAAAAGAATAAAAAAAAATAGCGATATTGTGTTGATAATCTAAGATCTTTTTTAGTACTAGACATTAGATAATATATTTTAGGGTTCATAATTTGTAAATCTAAATTTTAATTTCATGTTATATTTGAATGTGTTAATGATGGATATAAAATCAAATTTATATAAATCTCAAAAAAAAATTGTTTTACCGCGACGGGTGTTTTACCGTCGTGCCCATGAGAATTTTTAAAGGTTTTGGGTGCGACGGTTGTTTTACCGTCGTGAAATGAATTTTAGGACGGATAATTTTACCGTCGTGAAAGGTTTAAGGGTGCGACGGGTGCTTTACCGTCGTGATATGCCTTTTAGGACGGTTAATTTTACCGTCGTGACTAGTTGTTGGTGAAAAATCAATGTTAAAAGTGTTAAATGGGGGCCGACGGTTGTTTTACCGTCGTAATAATAATATTATGATGGTTAAATATACCGTCGCAAAATAAATATTAGGGACGGTTGGTGTCAACTGTCGTAAACACTGTCTCTATATGTCAATTACGACAGTTATCACATAACTGTCGCAATTTTTGTGTCGTTAAACACTAATTTTCTTGTAGTGTTTTATACTGACTTTATTTCCTGAGGACAAGCAAAGGTTCAAGCTTAGGGGAGTTTGATAACACGAAAGATATAGCATTTTCCGCCTGATTTACATAGATTAAACTTCCGATTCTTTGTTTATTATGTCATATTTTATCTCTATTTGTAGTATTTGCAGTATATTTCAAGTACTTAGCTTTTGCAAGGAATAAATGAGAAAAATAAGAAAAACAATGGAGAAATGAAGAAGAAATGACCATTTTACAGTATTCTAGCAGCATTCTGCACCAGAAGGCGTGCTGCCCAGCACAGTTTGTAAAAGTGTGCCCCTCGGCACACTTTATGTTACGACCGACACAACTTGAAGATATGTCCCCAACATCACAACGCGCATGATGCTCACCACGACCCATACAACTGCTACGAATTTATCTCCACAAAGCGGATGAAACATATGTTTTTTTACTAGATTTTTCTCCATGATGAAGAACGAGGATCCAGGGATTCCTCCTATTTTTGCTCTCTCTTGGAATCTATAAAAGGAGGCGGTTACCAACATTATTCGGGTCCAGACTTTTGCACCAATTTCCATTATTTTCTTCTACATATTGTAACTGCTATTATTTTCGAGTTTCGCAAATTTACTAATATTTTCAGTTTCATAGTTTTTAGTACTCTGTTTTCCAGTTTCGTAGAATTCTCATAAGCATAGAAAAGTGCACCATTAAAGCAGTATTTCTTCACATTGGAGGGATACTGCAACCTTAGTTTTTTTTCATAGCTTCAAGAATTCGTTAGGTCCATTTTATTTAATTCAAGATATTTTGTACAAGTCAATCTTGCCGGCTTGTGGAGGATACGCACTGCTCAGATTATTTTCTTCAGTATTTAATTTCAGGTTCCTATTTTAAAGTATAATTTATTTGTTCTTACCATGCATGCGTTATTTAATTTATGTTTTAATTTTATGTTGTCCTGCAATAAAATTATGTCTGGCTAAATTCCCTGATACCGGTATATAAGTCTTAACCGAAGGGATTCGGTAATAATTGGCATTAATATTTTTACAAAAGCACTTTCTGGTTTTAATTTCCAATTTGGATATTTAATTGTTTTTGTACGAAAGTAAAAGATAGTCTAAGGTTAAAATCAACAAAGCGAGAGTTTGAGGTTTTAACCAGATAGTGGTTATAAAATATTAATTTTAAAATCAGCGAGAGTACTTTAAAATTAATTGGACTCTAATTGTTTTTAAAAAATACTTTTAAATTTTAAAATGAAACTGCGAGAGCGCTCATTTTGAGTTTAATAATATGACCTGAATCGATAGAACAAAAGTGTGAGACGAGGGTTTTTAAATAAATAGTTTCCTCTTAAACATTTTTTTAATACTGAAAACAAATGCGAATGACTTATTGAATCCCTGAAGTTAACAAACTACATATCGGTGTCCCGTTATTAATTATTATATTTTAGTTAATTCCTGATTAAACCCAAATACCCAAATTTCATAATTAGCCTTAGCTTTACACAATGACCCTAAGATAACAGTAGTTTGACCATCAGTCCTTGTGGATTTGATATCTTTTAAAACTACGTGATAGACTGTGCACTTGCAGTCACTACACCCGACAGGCTCATAAAGTTCGCCGTCAAAACCCAATAAAAATCATTAGCCTTAGTTTTAGTTCTTAGTCTCCCTAAAATCTAATTATTCATTAGCCTTAGCTTTACAAAGCAACGATAGATTACAGTAGGTTGACATTGGTCTTTATGGGTTTGACAATCTTTTATATTACTTCGATATTTTTGTTCACTTGCAAACGCATCAAGCTTTTGGCGCCGTTATCAGGAACCAACAGTCAATATTGTTATTTCTATTGTTTCATCGTATAGACTAAGGCACTCTAAACTTAATTAATATGTATCACCCAAATTTTTCTACAACTCCCATTCTCAGTATTTCGAGGAATCACAAGAATCCCATAAATCTGACCTTCAAATTCTGAAGGAGGATTTCAATGCATCACTAACTCACTCTCACCCAAATTACCTCTACAGCTACCAATCACAACATTTTGAGGAGTCACAAGAATCCCATAAATCCGATCTTGAAACATTATTAGAGGATTACAATGCGACGCTAACTTATCCTCAACCAAATTTCCTTTACAATCACCACGCCCAATAATTTTAGGAGTCGCAAGAATCCTAAACTTGAACTTAGGTCAGTGTATTTTCAAAAATCCTTTTTCTTAATTAAGGCCTTAATCCATTTAACCATACTTTGACATCTTTTTGAAAGACTAAACGTCATTAACCTCATTCATACTTGTTGTGCCTTAGTGCACTTTTTATTTCAACCTTTTCATAAAGTTTAAGACATGAGTCTTTTCTTTGAGTATTTGCAAACCTTGTCACTTTAATAAACATGTTAATATTGAAGTAACTTTCCGCTTCTATGATGAGATTTGCACTGTTGAGTTAGTCTAGGCTATAACTTCTCCATATTTAAGTTGAAGCAAGTTCTCTTTTTACCATGATTGTCATAATTTATTGGTTTTCCACTCAGATAAGACGAAATGTCTTTTACATTAAAACCAATCATAACAAACCATTTTGGTCTTTTGTACCTGAACTACATGGGTTTTGATTTCAACATTGCACATTGTTGGTATGTAGGCCTAGAGCTCATTGGAAGCTTTATCAATTCAAAAATTTTAAAAAATACGTTTTTTCTCATCTCCCCAATCTTTTGTAAATAATGTTTGCTGATAAAAATATAATAGTAATTATTGATAATAATAATAATAATAGTAAAATTAACAATAATATAAAAAATATAACAACAAATTACAAGAACTTGAACATTAACTACGGTCAACCCACCATCTACTGGGCCTCAGAAACTTTCTTAATGGGCCAGCAATTATCCAAACAAAAAATGCACCCCTCTTATTATACCTTAATGGGCCAAAAGAACTTAAATGGGCCATTCTGATTTAGAAATCCCACGAACCCTTAATTAAAATACACACCCCTTTTTATTTAAAACAAACCAGAACTTAAATGGGCCGAATGAATTCAAAAGGACAACAAAAAAACCGTACTCCCTCTTACCATCTTAACCAGACCTTTAAAACAACTTAATGGCCCATCAGATTTGGATGGTTCATTAAAGAAATACACCCCCCTTAGTTTTATTATATAAGCCCCAAAAACTTAAAAGGGCCTATAAACCCCAAATGATACACCCCTTATTTAGCTTTCAAACCACTATACTAAATATATAACAATCAATGGCTTAGTCTCAAAATCTTACCGCTACATAACCCACATAGACCAACCGTCAAATCTATTGTTACTAATTGTTATGATGTATATCTAAGGCAATTGAATTAAGAATAAGAATGATGAAGTAAATAACTTTAATAAATTCATATGAATAACAATACTGGAATGTAATTCACATCAATCAATAATACTCTAATTGTCTCTACTAAGACTACTTACGGAGCATTACTTTCTACTTTGAAAAGAATCAGTTTAATATGAATTGTCACTTTCGCGTATTCAGAACCAAATTTACTCTCTAATTTATGCCATCCTTTGTCACTTATGGAAGGTGTTTATCACGTTAAAGTAGTAAACCTATTTTTAAGAAATTAAATTCTTAACTTAGTTGAAAAGTGATTTTGTTTGGAAAGTTTAACTTTAAAGGGTTCCAGGCTTTTGCTCAGGTAACCAGATCCTAAACCTTTAAACGTGCGCTTTCATATATAGTTTAAAATCACTTTCTAGAAATATTAGACTTCCTAATTAATTAACAAAGTTCTTTTGGGGTATTTGTTAATAAAAAACAAACCAATTTTAGTCTTTAGTTTCAAACGGTTTTTTATCTTACCCGATGTTTTCAGTGTCCCAATTTCGTAGAGGCAGATTAAAATGAATTTAGAAAAATTGCATTTAAACCAAAATAACCCACAAACTTAATCCTAAAGAGACAACATGTAGAGCATCATCTATTGACGATCCTCACATCCCAACACTAATAAATCATCTGGACATGTTTATGTTTGTGAAAGAGAAATAAGACGAAGAGAAGTAAATGCAAGGTAAATAAGACAAGAATGTAAAAGAAATATAAATAAAGATAGGAAATCAAAGGTTTTGTACCCCAAAATTTTCCCTCTCATTTATCAAGTATTTTCCCACAAGATCTCCTTTGGTTCAAGACTCCACAAGGTTTGATCAGCTAAAGACACCTCCTTAAGCACTGATGACTAAAACTAGGGTTTGAGATTTCACAAGGATAACTGAACTTTCAATGCCTCATATTACTTTCATGGATCATTATGGATCCCCAATATTACTCATGTCAAGTTTCAAGCCTTGAATCACATTTTTGCTCAGTCAATTGAGCAGTTGACCTAAAAGTCAACTATATTGAGGAAAAAGTCAATTGTGGCCAATTTACAGTCAAACTTCATAATTTTTTATCCATATCAATAATATAAACTCATATGTATCATTTTATCAAGTTTGGACCATAATTCCTCAAGAAATTTGATCAAATCATCAAAAGGGCAAAATGGTCAAAATTAGAGTTTTGACTGAGAAAGGGCAATTTCTGATTTTTTGCCTAGCAAATGGTTAATTGGTTTGAGGCATGATCTTAAGAGTTCAACTGCATAAATTTAACCTAATTGCATGACTCAAAACATTTCTTAAGATCAATTGGATTGATAATTGATTTTCAGTCAACTGATCAAAAGTCAATTGTACATTGAAAAGTCAAACTTTGACTTTTTGGTCAAAATCAAGTGTCAAAAATCATAATTCATCAAATCATGTCAAAATATGAAACTTGTTCATCAAGAAATCAAAAAGTCAACATTTCATTTTGGAAAGTCAAAGTTTTCAAACTTAGAAAATTTTCTAAGTGTTGAAAACTTCATATTTTTTCACAAATTTGAGCCAATTTTTCACCATGATGCAAGATGATTCAAAAGAAACTTTCAACATGAAAGTTTTAGATCTCCATGATATCTACAACATTTATTTACACAACTTCTCCTAGAAATGCTTTGATATCAAGTTATTAATCCATGAAGTCATGGTCTTGAAACTAAACCTTAGTGAAATTTTGAGCATTTTAGGTCAGGATTTTGACCTAACTTCTAACCCAAGTTTCACCTAGTTCCATTTGTATTTTTGAAAATTCATTCAAAGAGGGGTTTTAGAGAACATTACAAGGTTTACAAAATGTCCAAGAACTCCTTGAGATAATTTCTGAACAAGGAGAATCGAAGGTCAGAAGTTGGGGTTTCAAGTTGTTTTACAAGGCAAATTTTGTGATGAACAAAATTCAAATCTCAAACCTATGCTGCATAATCTTTGCTTTGCAGGCCTCAAACTTGTTAGGCACTCCATAGTTAAATGCTTTCATAGCTGTTAGAGGCTTTAACTCAAGCACTCAATGCAATTCCCATGCTTTATATCCATTTTAGGAAGAAAGTGCACAATGCCATTTTGAAAAAGTAGCTTTATACACAAAATTTGTTCTTGAGCCTTGCGATGGTTTTTTTTCCTGATCATACACGTTCTATAACTCAAGAGAAGTTTTTCTCAAGCCTCACAATCACTCAGTCCATGCTTGTACTACATCTTGGAACCATACTTTCACTTTTCTTCAAAATCAAGTAACATAACAATCAGTCTAGAGCTTGTACTTCTGACCCTCTCAAGCACTCAAACCTTCTCATTACTTATGCAAAAGTCCTTGGCAACAAAACACACGAATGCTTAAGCCCCAAAACTCCCAAGAATTCAGAATTGTATCACATACCTCCATTCTTGCATAACCTGGCCAAACGTTTGAAACTCATATCTCCCTCGTGCGTTTTCAAGCCTTTTTGTTCCTAAAGCTTCTAAACATCATTTAAAACTCATCCCACACCCTGTTACAAGACTGTAACACCATTAACACCATCCTCCATTTTCAAAAATAGAGCTTTGCACTTGGACTTCTCCAGCACAATTTAGCCACCTCCAGTACAAACTAAGCATTGCATTAGCTTCCTGGGACCTCAGTGGAGCTATTCTGATAATCATAACACCTTGAGGAGTGCTCAAACTCAGAACATGATTTCCAGTTTTGAGGTAATTTTCCTTAACTTGGAACTCTTCATACAAGCATCATTAATGTTTAATTTGTGAATGAAAAATATAGATATCATTGCCCTGAAGCTAGCCATGTCCATAGTTTTCATTTATATTGCTTGAGCTTAGAGAAATTTAAGATTGGAATTTTTGGAAAAGTTAGGGTTCAGATTAGGGCCATTAAAATTCATGTTTGTCTTTGATCTATAGTTTTAATGCTTTACATTTCTGAAATCTTAAGGAAATTTGCCACAAGTTTCATGTTTACACTTTTGCAAATGGATGAGAAATGAGCAAGATGCAGGTGGTATGGCCATGCGCGAGGTTGAAGATGAAGTTTGCCTCCAGGAAGCAGTTTCTAATATATATTTATGGTTTGACATAAGTTAATGGATGTATCACCACCCCAGTGGTTAAAGCGTGCGCCTGTCACCCTTAGGTCCTAGGTTCAAGCCCTAGCTTGACCTTTTGCATATTTTTCCTTTTTTTTAATACTTTTCTGTTTTTGCAGCGCTGGGCCTCCCTTTCTTTGGGCTTTGTTGTTTTACTAACTTCTGACTCCCTGTTTATGTTTACACCTCTGGCCCATTATTTTATTTTCCATTTTTATTTATTTTCCCTTCATTTTATTTTTATTTCATATTATTTTTATTATTATTATTAATAATAATAATAAATCCAAAAATATTTTATTTATTTATTTGCATTTTTAAAAAATACTTATACATTTTATTTTTCTTTATAAAACTAAAAGAGCAAGAAAACATTTTCTTTAATGAATTAATTTCCCTTCTTTTGAAAATACTTAGATAATAAATTTTACTTATTATTATATTATTTTGTAAATTAAAATCAATTTAGAATTTAGGATTTTTATTTAATTATTTTTATTTATTAATTTAATCTAATTCACCAAAACTCTAAAAAACATGTTTTCTTAAAATTAATTTATTCTACTAACTTAATATTAATTTTTCTTTTTTAGTTAATTATTTTATTTTAATTAATTAGGTCAAAAAACCTTTTTTTTATAAAAAAAAAACAAACAAAAATCACATTTCTTTTTACATTTACATTCTTGCATTTTTATCTTTATTTTTGTACATTTATTCAAATTCAATATGGTTGTAATAATTATTTAGATTTAAATTCTTGCAATATTCCCCATTTGTAATTTGTACACCCCCTCCCCTAAGTATTGTAATAGTTTAGTATTTTTATTTTCCGCAATTTAAATGCTTTATATACCAATGCTAGTAATTAGGGTTTTGTATGAAAAGATTAAAATCAATGCTTAGCAAACCCTAATCAAAGACAAATCAAGCATGAAAATTAATACACTTGCACACAAACAACCTTAGGGTAAACCCACTTTGTTTCCTTACAAAAATGGCCATACTATGCATGTGAGGTATCTTAGCAAAAACAAACAAAAATACAAGATCATAGTCCCTCGATGACGATATCCATGTTGCCTTTCAAAATGATCTTAGTCCCTAAAGAAAATGCTAAGATACCTTGCAACATTGCTAATCATGGTTATACTATGACCCATGCCCGCCCCTTTTACATCCAAAGATAGGTTTACTTACCAAATCAATGGTAAGATAACAATGTCAAAGGAAAAAGGAAATGAACATGAAAGACTTTTGAGTAGGTAGAATATTCCTAGTTACTTGCTCAATTTCAAAACAAAACATCCTTGCTATTTTCAAAAACAAACACCTACACTTTCAAAACACCTTTCAAACTTGAAAACATTTTCAAAAGATCAACATATTCGTATACATTCTTAAGAATGAGAATCATTACAAAGTTTGTCTAAACAATGGCATCTTTAAAAAATACTTTCAAAAACCACACAAAGCATATTTTCAAACAAAAGCAAGTGATCTAGCAAGTAACTAAGAGTCCATGGAAAACCATGGATGAAAAGGATGCTAATACCTTCCCTTTTCATAATTTACCCCCTGAACTCAAGAAAACATCTCAAAGGTCTTTCCTGTGTTTTTTCATCTTTCCTTTTGGATAAAATAAAAGTCGATGGCGATTCTTACTAACCGCAACATTTGTGATCAAACGCAAAACAACCAAGTCAGTTCTCCCACCATATCACAGAAATGGCGACTCTGTTGGGGAGAATTCTTAAAGTGAGGTTACCTTAGGGTTAGATCACATTTACTTGCTTTCATTGTTTGACTTGTATTCATTACTTTTTTGGCTCTTTGTTTGGGTTTCAATCCTCTACCCGGATTTGGGATACCTTATAGGTAAGTAGCAATACGTTGTGGAAACTGTGCAGGGTATACCGACATGGTCTAAGCAATAGTTATGTTAGTGAGACATATTTGTGGGTACCGGTAGCCCTTGAGTAGTCAAGGAGAATACGGGGCCGCTGAGTGATGTCATGAAGCACTAAATAACTTCTAGAACCTTTACTTGACAAACTTGGCCATTAGGACGTAGTGAGATGACCGGCTTTGGTGCAGTCCGAAGTTGGTAGATACTCGATACTACACTTATTGAGGTTTGGTTTTTTGGGATATTTCGGTCTCCATTAAAGAGGCTTGCGCTGAAATAATGCCCAAGGAAACAAACCAGTGATATTGAGCTCCTTAGAACCCGATTACTATTACTAGGACAGGTTTGAGCCAACTAAACTTCAAGAGGGTACTTACCTATGAGACTCCATGCAAGCCTAAACCTAAGGACTTGTTTGCTTTGTTTGTATATATCTACTTGTACATAACATCATAAACATCATAACATCATAGTCATACTTACTAACCATTTCAAGCATCTTGGGATTTATCTTTGCTCTATTTTGTAGGACATGGATTCTATTCGCAGGAAAACCATACAAGTCAATCTTGTAGGGATCCCTCCTTAACTTAAATAGCTAGCATCAAGGATTACTGAAAACTCACCATTTACCGAAAGACATGGTTGCCTATTAAACTTGGTGACTGTGATACGGTGGAAGAACTGACTGTTTTTGGAATGTTGGTTTTCATTTTGCGTTTGTGTTCGCAAAATGTTGCGGTAAGCAAGAATCGCCACCGTCTTTTATTTTATCCAACAAGGAAAGGAAAAAAGCACAGAAAAATTCCTTTTTCGAGATATTTCTGATAACAGGGGGTAGATTATAGAAAGGGAAGGTATTAGCACCCTTTCTATCCGTAGTTATCTACGGGCTCTTAGGTACTTGCTCATTGTTTTCAAAATTGTTTTCTTTGTGCTTGTGGGTTTTGAAAAGTTTTTGTTTTAACTTCGATTTAACTCTTGCTTCTGTCTTCAAGAGTGTAATGAAGTGTTTTTGAAAACTTTGTTTGTAAAGGAGTGTAAGTGTGAAAAAAGTTTGTTTTGGATGAGCAAGTATCTAAGAACTAATCTACCTACTCGAAAAAAGAATCGTTTTGTGATGATTTCCTTTAGACAATGCTATCCCACTATTAGTGAGTAGGTAGCACCGTCGCTGGAGTTTGAGGGTCAATTCGAAAGAGGGACATACAGTCACTAAAGCAACGTTAGGACGTCTTAGTGGTAACCCTAATGTCTTAGATCATTTATTTGAGGCAACAATGTCCGAGGCAACCTTTCCGAGGCAACTTATGATCTTTTAGACAAGAGGGCGACCTCTAAAACAACCTATACTCAATGACCATTTACAAAGGCAACCAAGTGGGGTGTATCCTAGGAGTGCGCATGTGCGAGTGTGTTGATTTCAGATTATTTATCTTTGCACATGTTTAGAGTGATCTAACTGTTTTAAATTTAGTCATTCATTCTTGTCATGCAAACCCTATTATCAAACATCTAGCAGTTGAATAATTTGCAGAAATTAAAGTGCGGAAAGTAATCTAAGCTATTACAAGCCGTCGGGTATTTACATCGCCAAAAACAAACCCCTTTGAAATTTAAAAGCGGAAAAAATAAATAAATGTCCTAATTAAAATTATTACAAACCGGGAGCAGATACAATAATTGAATAAAAAATAAAGCGCACAAGATAATTAGATCGAATGCTAGAACTAGGGTTTTGACCCTCCTAATTAAAAGAAAATGTTTTTTGGTTGTTTTTATTTTTTAGGAAAAGAAATTAATTCCTAAAATTAAATGCTAAAATAATTAGTTATTAAATAAATTAATGAACAATAATTAAATGTCATATTTTTGGTTTTTTGTTATTTTAGGAAAGAAATAAAATAATTAAATTGGTAAGTAAAACCTATTGATTCTAATTAATTTTAAATATTTACAAAAATCAATTAAAGTTATCTAATTAATCAACCTAATTAAATTAATTGATTTTATTGATGAAAAATAAAAATTCTGATTTATTTGGACATAAAAATATTTTTGTGATTTTTTGATAAAAAGAAAATAATTTTTGGTTAAGTAAATAAATAAATAAATAATTAAATGAAATAAACAAAATATAAAAAAAAGAGGAGAGATGGGCCTGAATGGGGTGTAGAAAGCGGGAATCTGGGCCCAATTGGAGAAGGCCCACACTGACTTTTGCCATTCAATGTGGCATGTTTGACTTGGCCTATGGTGCGCTTGCAATGGTTGGCACCAGATCTGGCCATCTGGCGTGTTGATGAGGAAAGTCCATGGTGGGTGCCTGGCTTATGCATGCATTGGATTACCTGAAATAAATAAGAAAAATGGCAAATGCTGGAGGCAGGGATCGAACCCCTGACCTCCAGCCTCCTAGCGCTTTAAGCATACACCTGGTGACCACTGGGCTATGTTGTTTTGATTGTTAATATATTACAAAATAATGATAATAAAAAAACAAATGCTAGTTGACAATTCATAAAAAACGCGCGCCAATGTTTGAACGGGCCAGTAGGGGAGTGACACACGTGCTTCTTCTTCCCTGCACCGTGGCTAAAAATTCCAGGACCTATACCCACGGACAGTGTCCTTCGCTACAGGTCATGCTCTTTCTAAAATCTTCTACAGGACATAAAAATGGAATCTAACACCATGGTTAGACTCGTCTCATCCTCCTGGTCACTACCATGCCCATTACTAGGGCCAATTGTTCCTGAAATCAAAAACCCTAAAAAACTCCAAAAAAAACCTAACAATGGTGATTCACGGCCCAGGTCATATAAATGAAATTGAATAATGCCAAAAGCTTGCAAACATCATGGTGGTCAAGATTATGCCATTATTTTACACTATGGATGCAAGAATAAAGCTTTTCGAATTCAAGAAAAGGGTGATATCGTTACGGACTTACAGTGTGTGGGAGGGCTTGAAAATGCCTGCTTTTGATTGTTTCGCTTGTGGAGACTTCCAGGAAGCGATTGGGACAGATACCAAGCCTTGAGGAAACCTCTAACCACCAATTCAATCTCACACTTTTTACTTGTTTTTTCAAATTATGTTCTTACTTTGTGCCTTATTTCCAACCTTCCTTTTGATCTGCACGCACTCCTTATGTATCAAGCAATGCATTAGGGTTAATAGTTGTGTCCAAATCCCTCTCCATCAATGCTTTGGATATTGATTTGATTTGCTTTGAAGATCTTTCCAAACATGGCTTATTTTGAATCTTTTTGTGCATTCTAAGGCTTGGCACGAATATGAATGATGCTAGCTATAATTGGAACCTGAAACAAGCACAAAATCCCTTGTTATCAATGCTTTGGATTTTTATTTGATTTATTTTGATATCAATCAAATTAATTCAAATCAAAAATCAAAATAATTAATAAAAATATGATATAGACAAATGGTAAGGGCTAGATCACGCGGGCTATGTTGCCAACTCAAAACAAGTGAAAAAGATTGGGCCCATTTGGAAAAATTTGAAGTATTGGGGATAGTTGACTTTTGGCAATTTTGCAAAAAGGGTCAAATTCAATAATGCATAACTTCCTCAATTTTGAACCTTTGGAGGTGTTCTTGGACTTTTTAGAAAACTTGAGATGTCCTATAAGCAACCCTTTTGTTCTCATCTCAATTTGATATTCCATTCTCAAGTATGAAGCTTTGACAAAAAAGGTGTTTTTGTTGACTTTTCAAAATGACCTATAATGTCCAAATTCATAACCTCTTGTGAGTGCATATTTTGAACTTGGGAGCTGAAGATGGATTGTAGGGAATTGCATACTCTTAAAACTGAGCTTTGGATGGGTCATATCTCATAAATTATGATAAAGTTATGCTTGGTCAAAGTTGAGTTGACTTTTCCTACAAAACCCTAATTTAGCAACTTTTGAATCTTGATGAATTATAAGCAATCCTTAATGAATCATGATCAAACCTTGATCAAATGATTAAATATACTTCAAAATGAGGATGTTGACCAAAAATGTTGAAGTTTGACTGTATGTAGGTCACATTTGACTTTTGCCCTAGCACAGTTAATTTTTGGACCTTTGAGCAATTGACTGAGCAAACTTCCTCTGCAAGGCTTGAAACTTGACATGAAAGGTCTTGAGAACATATTAGGACATTGGTGAGCACTTGGGGTCTCTTGGACTCAAGTATCTTGATGCAATATAAAACCCTAATTTGAAGTAGACTGCCTTAGGAGAGAGCTTGTCTGGCCAACCCTTGGACTACCTTGAGCAACTTGAGGATCTTTCTTGCAATGTTTTTGAGAAATATGGGAGGGAAAATTTTGGGGTACAACAGCTTCCCCTGTTCAATCTTCTTAGACCTGAGGGTGTAGATTGGCTTTCATGCCTTTCGTAATCTGAAGGTGGAAGATGATTGAACACTAGAGTGCCCAGAAATTTGTACTTGCATGAAATGGCAATTGCCTTGTGATGTCAGGAATGGGCTTACAGATGCCATTTGGAGATTGCTGATGAGGGGATGGGCTTAAAGATTCCATCTGAAGGGGTGTCGATCTCATAAGAGATTCCTTAGCGAGAGCTTGTATACCTGTTGTTGAGGAACATTCCGCTGGGGAATGTTGATCTCTGTTGGGAGAAGTAGAATTTTAGGAGCTTCGTCATCCGTTATTCTGCTGGTGAGTCGTCTTTGTTGATATTTAGGAACTTTGGTCATTCATACTCAACGGAGGAATCATCTCTACTTATATTTAGGAACTTTGATGTCCGTACTCAACTGAGGAAATATTTTTGCTGAGATTTAGGAACTTGTCCGTAATTCAACTGAGGAAATATGTTTGTCGATATTTAGGAACTCGTCCGTAATTCAACTGAGGAAATATCTTTGTCGAGATTTAGGAGCTCGTCTGTAATTCAACTGAGGTAGAAGCTTTGTTGAGATTTAGGAGCTCGTCTGTAATTCAACTGAGAAAACATCTCGCTGAGATTTAGGAACTCGTCTGTAATTCAACTGAGGAAATATTTTTGTCGAGATTTAGGAATTCATCTGTAATTCGATTGAGGGAACATCTCGCTGAGATTTAGGAACTCGTCCGTAATTCAACTGAGGAAACATTTTTGTCAAGATTTAGGAATTCGTCTGTAATTCGACTGAGGGAATCGTCTCTGCTGAGATTTAGGAACTCGTCCGTAATTCAACTGAGGAAACATTTGTGCTGAGATTTAAGAACTTGTCCGTAATTCAACTGAGGAAATATTTTCGCTGAGATTTAGGAACTCGTTCGTAATTCAGCGGAGGTAAAAGCTTCATAGCTTTGAATTTTGTGAGAATTTAACCGTATCCTTCCTGAAAGGTAAAGGTTAGTTGTATGTAATGCATGATATGTATCTAGCAATGATGTTCTCAAAATAAATGAGATTGTGTTGTATGATGCATATATGCATGCGTCATGATGTATGGAAACGTGATGTTCTTAGCTGGGGAAAATAAATCCCGGATAGCTGCTGGAGAAAAGAATTGGATTCTTTGTTTCTGCTGGAGATAGTGAGTGAAGATGTTTGTGAGAATAAACCTGCATGAGAGGATAACTTCGTTGGGGAGTAAACTGATGAGGAGATGGCTCTGTGGGGAAGAGATGCTCTGCCGGAGATTCCGCTGATAAATTCATCTGGGGATGAATTATTGTTGCTGGTGATAATGAACCTTGTTGGGGATTGAATTCCTGTTTGTAAGAGGAAAGAACTCCGCTGGGGATGATTTTCCAATTGCGACTTCACGGGGAATAACCTTTTAGACTCTACTGGGGATAATCTTCCAGAGCCTACTGAGGATGATTCTTCAAACTCCATTGGGGATATTTTTTATACTCCACTGGGGATGATAAGACTTTTTAATGCTGATGGTAGATAAACTCTGCTTGGGGGAGAATATTACCAATTCATTCACAGTTGCGAGCCTCAGCTGGGGAGAGTTAACATTACTGTCTTCTCCTTACTCTGCGGGGAGTGAATGCACCTTGGTCATATTCTTCAGCTAAATCTACCTTTGTACCTGGTGGATAGAGCAACTGTAAAGCTTGGACAATTCTTATTTCCCCTGTTCCTGCTATTACGAGTAATCGTCTTTTGTTTCGCATGTAAATATTCATGAGCAGCAATTAATGTCAAATGCATATATAAAAAATGAACCTTGGACTCTCTTGGCAAAACAAAACAGAAAAAGAAAAACAGTTGAAATTTCTTTGTAAAAATGACTTGTATTGATTTTGAAGTTAGCCTGTAAATAGGAGTTTTTGTACAAGAGGCTGACGTCCTAGTAAGAGAACGCTGCCGAACAAATAGAGTTTATACAATTTCTGAAAAACTAAACAAAACAGTTACGTGAACAATCCCACTGGGTTCCAACTCTCCTATTTCCCTTATATCCTCGAGCATCTCATCACTTTGCTACTTGGTTGAAGGTAGATCAGATTGATTAGTGTCGTCCGAGCTTGATAATTGATACCGAAGTCTGGTTGCAAGGTGATCCAATGAGACATAGCGTTACGCTTTGATCCCTAATTTTTTCCTGGACCGCCCTTTCGGGTTTTCAGTCCACCGGGATACCCTTTTTTTCCCAAGCCGCCTTTTCAGGTTTTCGACTTGCCGGGTGTACAGATTTTTTTCATTTTCATCCCTTATTTTTTCCCGAACCCTTTTGGTTCATCGGGAAGCCCTTATTTTTTCCTAGGCCAGTCGACCTAGCAGGTCTTTTATTATGCGTAGTATCTTTTCACTATGTCTGCATTGACGGGGTGAGGAAGGTCATCACCATCCATGGTTGTTAGAATCATAGCTCATCTTGAGAAAATGTTCTTAACCACAAATGGCCCTTCATACGTAGGGGTCCATTTTCCCCTGTGATCACCTTGAGGTAAGATAATGCGCTTGATTACCAGATCCCCAACTTGATACTCTTGTCGTCTGACTTTCTTGTTAAATGCCTTGATCATCCGTTTTTGATACGACTGACCATGACAAATAGCAATAAGTCTCTTTTCATCGATCAAATTCAGCTGATCAAGTCGGGTCTGAATCCAGTCATCTTCGCTCAAACCTGCATCCTTCATAATCCTAAGAGAGGGTATATGAACTTCAATGGGCAAGACTGCCTCCATGCCATATACCAAGGAATAAGGGGTTGTCCCTGTTAACGTCTGCGCTAAGGTACGGTACCCATGAAGAGCAAATGGTAACATCTCGTGCCAATCTTTGTATGTCACCGTCATCTTCTGCACAATCTTCTTAATGTTCTTATTAGCCGCTTCAACAGCCCCATTCATCTTCGGCCGGTAGGGAGAAGAGTTATGATGCTGTATCTTGAACTACTTGCATAGTTCGGTGATCATCTTATTGTTGAGATTTATACCATTATCCGTAATGATCCTCTCCAGTACACCGTATCGACAGATCAGATTATGCCGAATGAACCGTGCCACGACATTCTTGCTTACAGTAGCAAAGGAAGCTGCTTCAACCCACTTCGTAAAGTAATCAATTGCTACCAGGATGAAACAATTCCCGTTGGATGCCGTAGGTCTGATCTCATTGATCATGTTGATGCCCCATATTGCAAAAGGCCAAGGAGTTGTCAAGAAGTTCAGAGGAACTGGAGGTATGTGCACCTTATCAGCATAGACTTAGCACTTGTGACAGGTCCGAGAATGCTGATAACAATCGGCTTCCATTGTAGACCAATAATATCCTGCCCGAAGGATTTTCTTTGCCATGGTATGTCCATTGGAATGAGTCCCGAAAGTACCTTCATGTAACTCTAACATAATCCTTTCTGCCTCGTTCTTATCCACACATCGCAGTAAGTTCGAATCATGGTTACGCTTGTAAAGGATACCATTACTGATTAAGAACTTCACTGCGAACCTCCTCAGAAACTTCTTATCATTAACAGATGCACCCTCAGGGTATTCTTGAGCCTTAAGATACCTCTTTACCTCATGAAACCAGGGTTTATCCGCTGCCTCTTCAGTCTCGATGTCACAGCAATGTGCGGGTTCGTCCAACCTTTCAATGGTAATCTGGGGAGCCTCGTTGTCCCACCTGACTTTGAACATAGAAGACATCGTAGCTAGCGCGTCCGCTAACTGATTCTCCTCTCTCGGGAAGTGTTCAAAGGTTATCTCTTCGAAATGTGGAAGCAACGTCAGTACATACTCCTTGTAAGGAATGAAATTTGGGTGTTTCATATCTCACTCGCCTTTGATCTGACTGATCACGAGAGCGGAATCTCCAAATACACTTAAGAACTTAATCCTTAGGTCAATTGTTGCTCGAAGACCCATGATGCACGCTTCATACTCCGCCATGTTATTAGTGCAGTTGAAACATAATCGGGCGGTGAACGGAGTATGAGAGCCTTCAAGAGATATGATCACGACGCCAATGCCATTACCCAAAGTGTTTGAAGCTCCATCAAAGTACATAGACCATCGGGATCCCTCCTCAGGTCCTTCATCCGGTCCATATGTTTCACATTCAGACACTATCATGATATTCTCATCCGGGAATTCAAAGTTCATAGAGTTGTAATCATCTACAGATTGATGTGCCAAATGATCTGCCAACACACTTCCCTTGATTGCTTTTTGGGTCGTATACTGGATGTCATACTCAGTCAAGATCATCTTCCATATTGCTATTCTTCCGGACAAGGCAGGCTTTTCGAAGATATACTTGATTGGATCCATCTTTGATATCAATAGAGTAGTGTGAGTCAACATATACTGTCTCAGCCGGCGAACAGCCCATGCCAAAGCGCAGCAAGTTTTATCAAGCAACGAGTATCGGGTCTCACAGTCAGTAAACTTTTTTCTAAGGTAATAAATAGTATGCTCTTTTCGGCCAGACTCGTCATGCTGCCCCAACACGCACCCCATTGAATTGTCGAGTACTGTCAAGTATAAGATCAGAGGTCTCCCTTCAAATGGAGGAATTAGAATAGGTGGCTCTTGGAGATATTCCTTGATCCTTTTGAAAGCGGCCTGACATTCATCGTTCCATCTTATCACTTGAAGTTTCTTCAGTAACTTGAAGATTGGCTCACAACTAGCAGTCAGGTGTGAGATGAATCGGGAAATATAGTTCAGACGTCCCAAAAAGCCTCTGACTTATTTTTCTGTTCGGGGAGCTGGGATTTCCTGTATAGCCTTCACCTTTGCAGGATCCACTTGAATACCTTTATCACTAACGACTAAACCCAGCAGTTTACCAGATCTCACCCCGAAGGTGCATTTGTTCGGGTTTAACCTCAGCTTGTACAACTTTAACCTGTCAAATAGCTTCTGAAGGTGGTCAAGATGTTCTTCTTCAGTCTGGGATCTTGCAATCATGTCGTCAAAGTATACCTCAATCTCATGATGAATCATGTCGTGGAACAAAGCGACCATGGCGCGCTGATATGTTTCCCCAGCATTCTTCAATCCTAAAGGAATGACTTTGTAGTAAAAGGTACCCCATTGAGTAACAAAGGTTGTCTTCTCCATATCCTCGGGAGCCATCTTAATATGATTGTAACCGGAGAAACCATCCATAAAGGAGAAGACCTTATGCTGTACGGTGTTGTCAACCAGAACGTCGATATGAGGCAGAGGGAAATCATCCTTGGGGCTTGACCTGTTCAGATCCCTATAGTCAACACACATTCGAACCTTACCATGTTTCTTCGATACTGGAACCACGTTGGAAACCCACTGCGGGTAAGAAGTAATTGCTAGAAAACCGGCGTCAAATTGTTTCATAACCTCAACCTTGATTTTCTTAGACATCTCTGGGCGCATTCAACAAACTTTCTGTTTCACTGGAGGACATTCTTTCTTGGTGGGCAGGCGGTGAACCACAATATCGGTATCCAACCCAGACATATCTTCATAAGACCAGGCAAAGATCTCAACATAGTCCCGCAGCATCTGTATCAATCGTTGTTTAACACTAGACTCCAGATTCGCACCGATCTTGACCTCTTTCTTGTCTACCTCTGTACCCAGATTCACTGATTCCACTGGCTCTTCATGCGGCTGTATGGCCCTTTCTTCCTGAAGTAGCAGTCTAGCAAGTTTGCCAGGCACTTCACAATCATCCTCACCTTTGTCCTCGGCTTGGTTGATCGGACTTTCGAAGTCATAACTGGAAGTAGCAGAGTCGTTATCAGTATGATCCAGAGTGGATGTAGACCTGTATATGTGAGTGTGTGTAAAATAGATGTTTTGCAAGATAAAAAAGAAAAACAAGGAGCGCAAAATTTGTAATGCAAGAAAACGTCCAATGCTTTTATTAATGATATATGGAAATGAAAAATATCAAGCCCTCACAAACAAAGCCACGGTGCCTCGGGTAAGACACCGGGCCGTAAAAGTTTAAAATTTTCGGTTACAAACTCAAAACAAATGTCTCATTACTGGGTAATAAAAGAAATTGGCACGAAGTCTTTTTCCATCCAGTTGCTTAATCCTCCGTCGGTAGTCGGGTAAATCCAACTGTCAAACTCAGACTCTTCATCATCGTCTTCAATGGCATTCACTCCTGAATTGCTGATAAATAGGGGAGGTCCTCCGATCCGTGCACGCCGAACAACCCTTTGAGCTTCTGCAGTGAAACCCAAACCAAACTTGTTAGTCTTATGTGCAAAGTCAGGGATTTGGCCCCAATTTTCACACCCACCTTTCTCAATAACAGCCCGGGCATCCTTGAGGGAAGCCATCTTCATTGGAGGATCTTCAGCAATAGTTTCAGTTGACGCCAATGTCTGGGGGACTTCCTCAAAATGTTAACACGGGGTTTCAATGAACTCCCCATCCATCTCCACATACCGGAAAGAGTTAAGATGGCTTACCATGTACTCCTCGTACTGTAACAATTTTCCCTTTCATTGGGTATTTCAGCATTTGGTGGAGCGTAGAAGTTACTGCCCCAGCTTTGTGGATCCACGTGCGACCCAACAATCAAGAATAAGATGGCCGAATGTCCATCACATAGAATGTAGACGCGAAAGTCTGGGAACCAATCTTGACAGTAATATCAACTTCTCCATGTACCATCCTCTTGGACCCGTCAAAGGCCTTAACCACAATGTTACTCGGTTTTAGCACCAACCCTTCACAGTCTAACCGGTTTAACACTTTCTTGGGTAACACGTTCAACGAGGACCCAGTATCCACCAGCACGTGAGCTAGAGTAGTGCCTCTGCACTCGATTGAAACATGCAGAGCGTCATTGTGATTCTTTCCCTTAGAAGTCAAATATGCGTCGGAGAAACCCAACCCGTTAACAACAGTCAAACTAGCCACACAGTCTATGAACTGATCAGTAGATGTTTCCTGGGGCACTTGCGTAGTTTTCAGGAAAGAAATCAGAGCCTTAGCATGGGCCTCTGAACACAACAACAAAGACAACATAGAGATCTTCGACGGGGTTTGCCCCAGCTGGTCGACTACATTTTAGTCACTCTTTTTGATGATCTTCAAAATTTCCTCTATCTCCTGTCTAGAGGCTTCAACAGTAATCTTCGTTGGTGCCTCAGTCCAGGCAGGCTCACCGGTGATCCCTTTTCCCTGAGTGTCGATGACTCGGCAACAGGGGTAAGGATTGGAACATGAACAGGGAGAGTAGCAGGTGTACTAGCAGGTGTAATAACAACAGTTTTTTGAACAATTGGTGGAGAAATATCAGGAGAGAAAAGTCTTCCGCTGCGGGTGACCTTGCTAGATCCTACAATATTGCTGACGTCAGTATCAGCCTCTTCACCCTTAAAATCTTGTTTAATCCCATGATAATACACGTCAGTCCCATAGTTCCATGGGACAGCCTTATCTGACGTGTAAGGGATAAGTCCATGAATGGTAATGATCAAAGGAGCAATTCTCGGAACATATGTAATTCTAACAGGCTTTCTTGAGGAAGCTTTGGAAGAATTGGCGGAAATGGTGATTATAGAAACATCTTCAAAAGGAATCAATGGAACCAAAGTCTTCTCAAACAAAATTTCTTTGTTATCCATCAGGCGTTGGACACCTGACTTCAATAGATGGCAACCGATAGGTAGGACGGAACACAGATGGCACCCTTCGCCACAGCCCGGAAATAAACCGGCTAACAGAAGGTTCTTCTTCACAGTCATCAATGGAGTAGAAATGTCTTTTACGGAAGTCACAAACGAGTTATCATCTACAGCATTCACTCCATGCTTGGGCATAGGAGAAGTCATAACATTAGGCTTTTCCGGCGCTTCGAACTCAATCTCCTTAGCATTAATCAGATCTTGCACTTTACTCTTCAAAGCCCAGCAATTATTGGTATCATGCCCTGGGCTATCAGAGTGATAAGCACAGTGGGCATTTGGATTATACAACGGTGATGTGGTGTTGGGATTCTTTGGGGCCTCCCTCGGAACCACCAAGTTGGTCTTTAGCAACTGCGACAGAATTTGAGATAAAGTCATATTGAGCCGAGTAAACTGTCTTTGCGGCCTCTTTGTTTTTGGCTGATTATTGCGTTGTGGGGCAACAACAGGCCTTGATATAACCACCACATTCACTGCTTGGCGGCGTTCGGGTCGGTTCTGGCTCCTTGAGCTGTAAACTGCACTTGATTCCTTCTTAAAAGGCTTCTTCTCGGTACTTGACGAAGCAACTTTCTGTATTTTTCCGCTCTTGATTCCGGCTTCAACTCTCTCCCCAGTCATTATTAATTCGGTGAACCCATACGATGAGCTACCGATCAGATGATTAAAATACGGACCAGACAAGGTCCCAAGAAACATATCCACTAACTCCCTATCAGCCAGAGGGGTTTGTACTCTCCCAGCAAGGTCCCTTCATTTCTGAGCGTAGTCCTTAAAACCTTCGCTCGCACCCATAGACATACCCTGAAGTTGGGTACGCGTGGGAGCGAGGTCGACATTATATTGGTACTACTTGTAAAAAGCAGCAGCAAGGTCCTCCCAATTATGGATGTTAGCTCCTTCCAGTTGGTAGAACCATTCAAGTTGAGTCCCTGAGAGACTATCTTGAAAGAAATGGATCTAGAGGTTCTTATCAGCAGTATATGGTTGTATCTTTCTGACATACGAGCGGAGGTGTAGCTTTTGGCAGGAGACCCTGTCGTACTTAGCAAAGACTGGTGCTTTAAACTTGTGGGGAATCACCACTCCAGATGCCAAACCCAAATCTCCTAAGTCCAGACCAGGAACTTTTTGGACCTCCATTGCGCTCAACCAGTCTTCAAGTTGCTTATACATGTCCTCAGCCGGAGGATACTGGTCTTCATCAAAGTCAGTCTCATTGTCAAAAACCACAGGGCTAGGAGCCCTCCTTTCTTCTTGGTTCTCTCCCCCTCCAGATGAGTGGGACAAATCAACTTCTTCCCGCAGCCTATTCCCAAACCTGTGACCCATGTTCAGGAGGACCATCTTCTTCTTCTTCTTCTTATCCTTCAAGATCAGAGTCTTCAGATCTTGCTGACCCTTGGCCAAGTTCATGAACATTTCCTGGAACTGAGCGTTTTAAGCTTGCAGAGCCTTGATGGCTTGATCAGTTGATGTTTTAGAAGACATGTTTGCTGAAATAAATAGTGAAGAAGATGAGAAACCTGTAAGGGTACCTGTAATAAGGTGCATGGGAATGTAATGCATATGATATGATTTCAAAGACTTTAGGGATTCAAATTCGTAAATCAAAATGAAACACACTTTATTAGATAACAAACTTGAAACAATGTTTGACAAATGCCTTTAAGGCGTTACAAAAGGAATACTGAAAAGTAAGTCTAAACTAAAAGCAATAAAAGACATTAGCGCTCCCATGGTCGTTTTCCTTTGGTGCTGACATAGTCGTTGAGGACCTTCTCATTCTCCAGCTGCCTTGTAAGCTTCAGGATTTTCCGCTCCTGCTCATGACACTTTTCTATGTAAGTATCTCGTTCTTCCCTTAGCTGGATCCAAGACCTCTTTAATGCCCCAATGTCAGTAGGCATGTATGGATGGAGGATGATAGGAGGAACCCCCTCTTCATCAGCACTCTCAACAATTACCAGCAAGACAGCTTCGTACGGCATCCCCAGCTTTTGAGCACGGGCTCGAACCCACCGGAGATACGGTTCCATTGGAAGAGAGGTCTTAATTCCTAGCTCATGTGGATCAGACTTGTGCACCCTGTTCCAAGCTCGTATGAATCTGCGATGATGTCCCTCAGCATCCCCCATAAAGTCAAAGACAATGTCCGGAAGCAGCAACTCAAGAAGTTCGTCTCTCCTAGCTCACCCAAACTGTCGTAAGGCCAAACAAGGATTATAGGTGATTCCTCCTCTAATTCCAAGTAATGGAACATTGGGGTATTCCCCACAGCAATCAATAACACTACTTCTTCCATGTCTTTAGTGCTCCAGATAATGTCTGTGTGAGCAAGGGACATGATCCTATAGGCCCAACCCATGCCTTCCTTGTTCTTCAAAACAGATTTGGGGAGGTGAGAAATAAACCACCTCGCCAACAATGGTGCACAACACATAAGGGTTCCCCATTTCCGAGCAGTACGGGCATAAAGGGCATGCAGAATATCACCTAAGAGAGTGGGCACCGGATTACGGGACATGAAGATATTCACTGTGTTCACATCGATAAAAGAATCTGAACTAGGGAACAAACACAAGCCATAAATGAGAAGTTCCAGGATATCTTCGAATGCTTGAAAGTCCAAACTGTCCCAGAACTGTTGAGCCTGATCAATCAAGAACTTAGCCAAGAAGCCTTTAGCCCCACTCCGAGTCTCCCAGTTAGACATTACCTCAGCCTTTGTCAGATGTAGGGCTGTAGCAACATCCTCTGGCCTAAGAGCTATCTCCCAACTTGTAAATGGCGTCTGCTCTAGAATAGAAATACCAAGTAAATCAGAGAACTCCTCCAAAGTAGGGACCAACTGATAGTCCGGAAAGGTGAAGCAGTGGTACAATGGGTCAAAGAACTGGAACAAGACACTCATCATTTGTTCATCCAGCTTGGAAGTGACTAGGCTGAGGAGGTGACCATGTCTTCTGTCAAAAGAGGAAGTTTCAGGAACCTTAGAAACCAAATCTCTAAGCTGAGAAGGAATCTGTACAAAGCTGATCCGAATAGTGTTTCTACGCATAGATGCCATGATCTGCAAAACAGAACAAAGATGAATCCCCTCGGTCTTTGAAATGGGTTAGTCTAATGAAATATGCATGCAATGTCATGATGCATGATAACATGATAGAAACACACCACAATTATTCACAGATAGCAAACATGGTAAGGGAAAACAAGTCACACAGTAACCCTTAAATTTTAGGCTGGCATGGAGTTTAGGTACTACCCTCTTTTAGTTTAGTTGGTTCAACCTGTCCTAGTAATAGTAACCGAGTTCTAGAGGATCTCAATATCACTGACCACCCTCGATCGGTCATAATTCCAGTTTAGAAACCTTTTCTTGCGGCCGGAATCATTACGAGAGTCTGATCTCAATGAGTGTAGCATAATGCTACTTTTCTATGGCCAAGTTGGTCAATTATAGGTTCTAAGGTCAGTTGGTGCATAATAACCCCTTAGCAGCCCCATATTCTCCTTGTTCCACCACAAGGGATATCGGTACAAACTAAAGTCCCACACCAACGTAGCTACTGCTTCAACCGTATCGGTCTACGCCGTACAGTTCCCTCACAGTCTATTGCTACTTACCTAAAAGGTATACCTAGATCCGGGTTAGGATATATAGTAACTCCGATTCAAACCCACAAAGATAAAGCATACAAATCAAGAAATTGAAAACATTATGATGAACTATTCCTAAGGTACACCCCACTTATTAATTCCCCAGCAGAGTCGCCAATTCTATGATATGGTGGAAGAACTGACTGTTTTTGGAATGCTGGTTTGCGTTTTGCGTTTGTGTTTGCAAAATGTTGCGGTAAGCAAGAGTCGCCGTCGTCTTTTATTTTATCCAACAAGGAAAGGAAAAAAGCACAGAAAAATTCCTTTTTCGAGATATTTCTGAGTACGGGGGGTAGATTATAGAAAGGGAAGGTATTAGCACCCTTTCTATCTGTAGTTATCTATGGGCTCTTAGGTACTTGCTTATTGTTCTCAAAATTGTTTTCTTTGTGCTTGTGGGTTTTGAAAAGTTTTTGTTTTAACTTCGATTTAACTCTTGCTTCTGTCTTCAAGAGTGTAATGAAGTGTTTTTGAAAACTTTATTTGTAAAAGAGTGTAAGTGTGAAAAAAGTTTGTTTTGGATGAGCAAGTATCTAAGAACTAATCTACCTACTTGAAAAAAGAATCGTTCTATGCTGATTTCCTTTAGACAATGATATCCCACTATTAGTGAGTAAGTAGCACCGTCGTTGGAGTTTGAGGGTCAATTCGAAAGAGGGACATACGGTCACTAAAGCAACGTTAGGACGTCTTAGTGGTAACCCTAATGTCTTAGATCATTTATTTGAGGCAACAATGTCCGAGGCAACCTTTCCGAGGCAACTTATGATCTTTTTTACAAGAGGGCGACCTCTAAAATAACCTATACTCAATGACTGTTTACAAAGGAAACCAAGTGGGGTGTACCCTAGGAGTGCGCATGTGCGAGTGTGTTGATTTCAGATTATTTATCTTCGCACATGTTTAGGGTGATCTAATTGTTTTAAATTTAGTCATTCACTCTTGTCATGCAAACCCTATTATCAAACATCTAGCAGTTGGATAATTTGCAGAAACTAAAGTGCGGAAAGTAATCTAAGCTATTACAAGACGTCGAGTATTTACATTGCCAAAAACAAACCCCTTTGAAATTTAAAAGCGGAATAAATAAATAAATGTCCTAATTAAAATTATTACAAACCGGGAGCAGATACAATAATTGAATAAAAAATAAACCGCGCGAGATAATTAGATCGAATGCTAGAACTAGGGTTTTGACCCTCCTAATTAAAAGAAAATGTTTTTGGTTGTTTTTATTTTTTAGGAAAAGAAATTAATTCCTAAAATTAAATGCTAAAATAATTAGTTATTAAATAAATTAATGAACAATAATTAAATGTCATATTTTTGGTTTTTTGTTATTTTAGGAAAGAAATAAAATAATTAAATTGGTAAATAAAACCTATTGATTCTAATTAATTTTAAATATTTACAAAAATCAATTAAAGTTATCTAATTAATCAACCTAATTAAATTAATTGATTTTATTGATGAAAAATAAAAATTCTGATTTATTTGGACATTAAAATATTTTTGTGATTTTTTGATAAAAAGAAAATAATTTTTGGTTAAGTAAATAAATAAATAAATAAATAAATAAATAAATAAATAATTAAATGAAATAAACAAAATATAAAAAAAAAAAAAGAGGAGAGATGGGCCTGAATGGGGTGTAGAAAGCAAGAATCTGGGCCCAATTGGAGAAGGTCCACGCTGACTTTTGCCATCAAGTGTGGCATGTTTGACTTGGCCTATGGTGCGCTTGCAATGGTGGCCACCAGATCTGGCCCTCTGGCCATCTGGCGTGTTGATGAGGAAGGTCCATGGTGGGTGTCTGGCTTATGCATGCATTGGATTACCTGAAATAAATGAGAAAATGGCAAATGCTGGAGGCAGGGATCGAACCCCTGACCTCCAGCCTCCTAGCGCTTTAAGCATACACCTGGTGACCACTGGGTTATGTTGTTTCCATTGTTAATATATTACAAAATAATGATAATAAAAAAAAACAAATGCTAGTGGACAATTCAGAAAAAACGCACGCCAATGTTTGAACGGGCCAGTAGGGGAGTGACACGCCTGCTTCTTCTTCCCTGCACCGTGGCTAAAAATTCCAGGACTTATACCCACGGACAGTGTCCGTCGCTAAAGGTCATGCTCGTTCCAAAATCTTCTACAGGACATATAAATGGAATCTAACACCATGGTTAGACTCGTCTCATCCTCCTGGTCACAACCATACCCATTACTAGGGCCAATTGTTCCTGAAATCAAAAACCCTAAAAAACTCCAAAAAAACCTAACAATGGTGATTCACGGCACATCTCATATAAATTAAATTGAATAATGCCAAAAGCTTGCAAACATCATGGTGATCAAGATTATGCCATTATTTTACACTATGGATGCAAGAATAAAGCTTTTCGAATTCAAGAAAAGGGTGATACCGTTACGGACTTACATTGTGTGTGAGGGCTTGAAAACGCCTGCTATTGATTACTTTCACTTGTGGAGACTGCCAGGAAGCGATTGGGACAGATACCAAGCCTTGAGGACGCCTCTAACCACCAATTTGATCTCACACTTTTTGCCTGTTTTTGCAAATTTTGTTCTTGCTCTGTGCCTGATTTCCAACCTTCCTTTTGATCTGCACGCACCCCTTATGTATCAAGCAATGCATTAGGGTTAATAGTTGTGTCCAAATCCCTCTCCATCAATACTTTGGATATTGATTTGGTTTGATTTGAAGATCTTTCCAAACATGGCTTATTTTGAATCTTTTTGTGCATTCTAAGGCTTGGCACGAATTTGAATGATGCTAGCTATAATTGGAACCTGAAACAAGCACAAAATCCCTTGTTATCAATGCTTTGGATTTTTATTTGATTTATTTTGATTTAAATCAAATTAATTCAAATCAAAATCAAAATAATTAATTAAAATATGATATAGACAAATGGTAAGGGCTAGAGCACGTGGGCTATGTTGCCAACTCAAAACAAGTGAAAAAGATTGGGCCCATTTGGCAAAATTTGAAGTATTGGGGATAGTTGACTTTTGGCAATTTTGCAAAAAGGGTCAACTTGCACAATGTATAACTTCCTCAATTTTGAACCTTTGGAGGTGTTCTTATACTTTTTAGAAATCTTGAGATGTCATATAAGCAAACCTTTTGGTCTCATCTAAATTTGATATTCCATGCTCAAGTATGAAGCTTTGACAAAAAAGGTGTTTTTGTTGACTTTTCAAAATGACCTATAATGTCCAAATTCATAACTTCTTGTGAGTGAATATTTTGATCTTGGGAGCTGAAGATGGATTATAGGTAATTGCATCCTATTCAAAATGAGCTTTGGATGGGTCATTTCTCATAAAGTATGAGAAAGTTATGCTTGGTCAAAGTTGAGTTGACTTTTCCTATAAAACCCTAATTTAGCAACTTTTGAATCTTGATGAATTATGAGAAATCCTTGATGAATCATGATCAACCCTTGATCAAATGATGAAATATACTTCAAAATGAGAATGTTTACCAAAAATCTTAAAGTTTGACTGTATGTAGGTCACAGTTGACTTTTGCCCTAGCACAGTCGATTTTTGGACCTTTGAGCAATTGACTGAGCAAACTTCCTCTGCAAGGCTTGAAACTTGACATGAAAGGTCTTGAGAAAATATTAGGACATTGGTGAGCACTTGGGGTCTCTTGCAATCAAGTATATTGATTCAATATGAAACCCTAATTTGAAGTAGACTGCCTTAGGAGAGAGCTTGTCTGGCCAACCCTTGGACTACCTTGAGCAACTTGAGGATCTTTCTTGCAATGTTTTTGAGAAATATGGGAGGGAAAATTTTGGGGTACAACAGTGACCTCCAACACTGATGAGGACATGATGAAAGTGCTCTTCCAGTTATTTGATCCTTTACATCATTACTTCACATTTCTCGATTATCAACTTGTGCCAACTTTGGAAGAATTCTCCCAAATCTTGAGGATTCCCATTCTCAATCAACTACCTTTCAGTGGTACAGAAAGAGATCCAAAGCCAGAAGAGATTGCTCAAGCTCTACACTTGCAACCATCTAATATCACAACTAATTGGGAAATAAGGAGTGGTGTCAAAGGTTTCCTAGCAAAGTTCTTGTTTGAAAAGCCCAAAACTGTTGGAACTCTTTGGATTTGCAAGCTTTTGAGGAAATTGTGGCCATCCTCATATATGGGATGGTTTCGTAACCCGGTGCCTACTTTGCTAGGAGACATCCTACATTCTTTTCACACTCTCACTACGAGGAAAAGAGGTATCCTTATGTATTTTACTCCTCTCTTGGCAAGATGGTTTATTTTGCATCTTCCCCAATCTGTATTGAGGAACGAGCAAGGTTTAAGGTGGTCACATAGGTTGATGACACTCAAACATTCAGATATTCCTTGGTGTTCCCTATCTATAGAGAATTTTATTATTGTCGACCGTTATGGAGAATTCCCTAATGTCCCTTTACTTGGCATTAGAGGAGGTATCACCTACAACCCCTGCTTAGCCTTAAGACAGTTTGGTTACGCCCGAAGGGATGGCCCACATGAGATGCTCATCAAGGTTTGGTATTTAACTACGAGAACGACGATCAAGGTCACCGCCAGAGATTTATCCGAGCTTGGAGGATGTTGAACAAGGTAAATAGCAAGACATCGGGGTATAAGAATTTCATCCCTCTTGAGCCTTACCTCAAATGAGTACGAGCTCGTGCTCAAAGTCTTATAATTCCTTACCCTTCCATTCTCCCGATTATCATAGAGCCTGTTGTGGAAGGAGATGTTCCATACACTATCCTGCATCCTGTCATTCCTACCTCTCTTGAAGACTTACAAAGGGATTAGATACAGCTTAAAGGGGAGCGAGACACTTTCGAGGCCCAATTCTACGCCAGCGAGAAGAAGGTTTTGGAACTCACTAAGCAACTTCATGAGGAGCGGAGCCTGAACGCCTACATCGCACCAAAGAGGATGCGTACAACTTTTTTATCTTAGAGTTTTTGTATTTCTTTGCAAGCCCAAAAGAGGAAAGATGTACTCAAGCTTTGGTCTATTAATATAACGTGTGTTCCCTTTTGGTCTAAAGCAAATTTAAATCTCTATTTTCCTTGAAATCATTGCATATGCATCTACCATTCATCATAACATAAGCAGGTTTCTTACAACAAGTCTCCTCATCTTTCTACTGTTTATTTCAGTAAGATGGATCTCGAGAAGACAGTAAAGACCTCCAGGTGCAGAATACTCTGTTTCAACAGATGTTCTTGACTCTAGCCAAGGGACAAGAGGTTTTGAAAACTTTGCTGATTGAAGAAAAGAAGAAGAAAGCAACGAAAGCAATTGGTGTTCTGAATCTAGGAAGAAGATTCCCAGGGGCAGCCAGAAAGATCTTAGACTTCGCAACATCATCTGGTGAAAAAGACAATCAAGAAGGGAAAGGCAGGGAAGCAACTGCCCCGCCAGAAACTGAAGAGGAAGAAGAAGAGGATTACTCTGAAGAACAGTATCCCCTGGTCGACGACAAATACAAACATCTAGAGGAACGGCTAAGTGCAATGGAAATTCAAAAAGTGCCCGGGTTAGACTTTGAAGAGCTGGGTTTGGTGTCTGAGATTGTTATTCCACCAAAATTCAAGGCACCAGTGCTCGCTAGGTACAATAGGGTTTCGTGTCCCAAGATGCATCTCCGATCTTACGTGAGGAAGATACAGCCTCACACTGCTGACAGAGATTTGTGGGTCCACTTCTTTCAAGACAGTCTATCCGGGACTCAGCTAGATTGGTTCTATCAACTAGAGATGGCCAATATCCATAACTGGGAAAACCTTGTTGCTTATTTATATAAATAATATCAATACAACGCAGACCTCACTCCTACCTGTACTCAACTCCAGAGTATGGCTATGGTTTCAAGTGAAGGTTTCAAAGACTACGCTCAGAAATGGAGGGACTTAGCAGGAAGAGTCCAACCTCCCCTGTCCAAAAGAGAGTTAGTAGACATGTTTCTAGGGACCTTGTCTGGTCCATTTTTCAATCACCTATTGGGAGCTCCTCAGCAAGCTTCACTGAATTAATCTTGACCGGAGAAAGAGTGGAAGCTGGGATTAAGAGTGGGAAGATTCAAAAGGACACATCGTCCAGTGCCGTGAGAAAACTATTTATTGGGAAGAAAGAAATTGATGTTGTGTATCCTCAAAGGAATCAAGAAAGAACTGAACGCCTTCCAATGGTGGGGGTTGTCATGATCCCTAAGCCTGTACCTACTCAACAAAGGAGAAATCAACCTAAAATAGAAAGACCAGTAAGACAATTTACCCGGATTAATATGACATTATCTCAAGTCCTGCCACGTTTGTTGAGATCTAATATGGTAACTTTGAAGGAAGCTCCAAAGAATCCTAACACAACCTCTCCTCATTACCATCCTAATGCTCGTTGTGCTTACCATTCAGAAAGTCCAGGCCATGATACCAACAACTGTTGGGCTTTGAAAAACAAGGTGCAAGACCTTCTTGAAGCAAAAGAAATTAAATTTGATGCTCCTGAGATCCCAAATGTTATCACTGCTACTATTCCCAAGCATGGCCATGATGTTAACGTTATTGAAGATGATATGTCTGTTACTGTTGTTGATGAACTTGTTACTCCTCTCCTAACTGTCAAAAGGAACCTGTTGAGGGTCGGTTTATTTCTGGGCTGTGAGGAAAGCTTCCACCTCTGTTTATCCCTACCAACTGGTTTTCATTTACTGAAAGAAGGTGTTCAGCGCCTAATGGATGACAAAGAGATTTTGTTTGAAAAAACTCATGTTCCAACCATTTCTTACAATGACATTTCAATAGTAACATTTTCCACCAATCCTTCCAGGGTATCCACCAAAAGACCCATTAGGATTACATCAATTCCTAAAGTGGCTCCACTGATAATTATTATGCCAGGACCAGTCCCGTACTCCTCAGATAAAACTGTCCCATGGAATTATGGAGGCGATGTCTACTATCAGTGTCAAACAGGATTGGCTGGCTGATGAAGACTCGATTTTTGAGAAGGCTGACCCCGACATCAGCAACATTGCAGGAACCAGCAAGATAACCCAAAGTTACAGAGTATTCTCTCCCTAGATTTCTCCTCCGAAGACTGTTATCGGTCATGTGATCATCCCTGTTTCTATTCCTGTTGACACTACTACTATAATTCTTATGGTTACCCCTACTGACACTCCTACCACCGAGTCGACCGAGACTCGGGGAAAAGGCATTCTGGTTAAGCCTGTCTAGATGAACGCACAATCAATATCTATCCCAGAGGCCTCCCAGAAGGAGATGGAAGAAATTATAAAAATTATAAAGAGAAGCGACTACAACGTAGTCGAACAGCTAGGGCAGACTCCATCAAAGATTTCCATGTTGGCTTTATTGTTATGCTCTAAGGCTCATGCGAAGGCCTTGGTGAAGTTCCTTAAAACTGCCCATGTGCCACAAGAAACCTCTGCTGATCAGTTCCAAGACTGTGTGGCCAGTTTAACCGCTGACAATAGTTTAGGCTTTTCTGATTCTGACTTGACACCTAGAGGGAGGAAACATAACGAGGTGTTGCATGTCTCTGTTGAATGCAGGGGCACAACTTTGGCCCATGTCTTGGTTGATACCGGTTCATCTTTTAATGTGCTGCCTAAGAAGGCTCTTGATATAATCGACTATGAAGGTTTGCCCTTAAAAACCAGCAACATAGTGGTAAGGGCCTTTGACGGTTCAAAGAGAATGGTGCATGGGGAGGTGGACATCCCCATAAAAGTTGGAACTCAAACCTTTGATTCAACTTTTTACGTGATGGACATTAGCCATTCATATTCCTGCTTATTGGGCCGACCATGGATTCAAAATGTTGGTGCCGTCACCTCTACATTACACCAAATGTTGAAATACCCGACCAAGGGGAAAATCATTACTGTCCACGGAGAAGAGGAATATATGGTCAGTCACTTAAACTCCTTCAGATACGTGGAATTGGATGGTGAATTCATTGAAACTCCATTTCAGCATTTCGAGGAAGTCCCACAAACCGTGGCAGTAACCAAAACTATATCCCATGTCCCAAAGATAACAAGACCTCTACTAAAGATGTCTTCTCTAAAAGATGCCAAGGCAGTGATCGAAGAAGGTGGGTGTACTATTTGGGGCCAGCTCCCGGATATCCCATACAAATCTAACAAATTTGGTTTGGGTTTCACTTCAGGAGCCCAGAATGTTGTGCACCGTGCTCGTGCCGGGGGACCACCCTTAAAGATCAGCAACCACGGAGTCAACGCAATGGAGGATGATGAGGACAGCTACGACCTAGAGGAATGGATTTTCCCAACTGTCAATGGAGGACTCAGCAACTGGGAAGCTAAATAATTTATCCCAATTACTTTTATCCAACAATAATTGTCTTTAATTTTTTTGTCAGACCTGTAATAATTAAAAAATTCAGACTTTTAAAACCTTGTGTCTTACCCGAGGCACAACGGTCCATTTGTAAGTGTTTGTTACCTCATTTTCATATGTCATCAATGAATCATGGACGTTTTTGCATACAAACTTTATGCTCTTTGTCTTTCTTTTTTACATTTTTATTTCTTTCAAAGATAGCTATACTCTTACACACACACACACATTCAAAATGCAGATCTACATCCATTCGGGATCCCATGGGTAACAATTCATCTATGGCCTTTTGTGACTCTGGAAATCTAATCTACCAAGCCGAAGACGAAGGTGAGGAAGATTGTGAAGTTCTCGGGGAACTATCCAGGTTACTACAATAAGAAGAAAGGACCATACAGACCCACAAAGAACCAGTGGACACAATTAACCTAGGTACCAAAGAGGACAAGAAAGAAGTCAAGGTGGGTACTAATCTGGAGCCCAGTGTTAAGAAGCGTCTAATTTAGTTGCTACATGATTATGTTGAGTTCTTTGCCTGGTCGTACGAAGACATGCTAGGATTAGATGCTGATATCGTGGTACATCATCTACCGACAAAAGAAGACTGCCCTCCGATAAAACAGAAAGTCCGTCACATGCGGCCAGACATGTCATAGAATATCAAGGCCGAAGTCATGAAACAATTTGTGATACGTTGCGAGAACTGACTTGGGTGTTTTGCGTTTTATCGCAAATATTGCGGTTAGCAAGAGTCGCCACCGACTTTTCTTTTATCCAAAAGGAAAGGTGAAAAAGCACAGGAAAGACCTTTGTGATTGTTTCTTGAGTTCGGGGGGTAGATTATGAAAAGGGAAGGTATTAACACCCTTTTCATCTATGGTTTTCCATCGGCTCTTAGTTACTTGCCAGATCACTTGCTTTTGTTTGAAATTATGCTTTGTGTGGTTATTGAAAGTATTTTGTAAAGAGGCCATTGTTTAGGCAAACTTTGTAATGATTCCCGTTCGTAAGAATGTATACAAAGTGTTGATCTTTAAAAATTTTTTTCAAGTTTTGTAAGATGTTTTGAAAGTGTAGGTGTTTGTTTTGAAAATAGCAAGGATATTTTGTTTTGAAATTGAGCAAGTAACTAGGAGCATTCTACCTACTCAAAAGTCTTTCATTTTCATTTCCTTTTTCCTTTGACATTGTTATCTTACCATTGATTTGGTAAGTAACCCTATCTTTGGATGTAAACGGGACGAGCGTGGGTCATTGTATAACCATGATTAGAAATGTTTCAAGGTATCTTAGCATTCTCTTTTAAGGACTAATATCATTTGAAAGGCAACATAGATAGCGTCATCGAGGGACTATGATCTTATACTTTGTTTGTTTTTGCTAAGATACCTCACATGCGTAATATGACCATTTTGTAAGGCAACCAAGTGGATTTACCCTAGGGGTGCTTGTGTGCAAGTGTATTGTTTTTCATGCTTGGTTTTGTCTTTGATTAGGGTTTTCTAATTGATTGGTTTTACTCTTTCCATACATACCCTAATTACTAGCATTTGTATAAAAAGCGATAAGTTGTGGAATTTAAAATTACTACGCTATTACAATACTTGTGGGAGGGGGTGTACAAATTATAAATGGGTATTGCAAGAAAATAAACCTAATTATCTATTACAACCATATTGGATTTGTACAAGAATTGAATAAATAATGTACAAAATGAATAAATATACAAGAATGTAAATGTAAAGAAAATGGATGTTTTTGTTTGGATTTTTTAAGGAAAAGGGGTTTTGATTTTTTATCCTAATTAACTAAAGGTAAAATAATTAATTAAAAGTAAAGCTTTAATTTATTAGGAAAAGAAGTTAAATAAAACCCTAATCTATTAATTGATTAAAAGAAAATTAAGTTTGTAAGAAGAATATTTTTGGTATTTTTTGTCTTAAAAATAAATTATAGTATTATAAAATATTTTTTGGTCTTTTTACATTTTAAAATAATATATTTAAATGGTGTAAAAGAAAATAACTAAACCCTAGTTTTTTTATTAAATTTACAAAATCAATTAGTAAGATAAATAAAGTAATGATTAAATAAAATAATTATTTGTGTAATAAATAAATAAACTATGTCAAAATATAAATCTACTATTTTTTATATTCTTTATGATTTTTTAGCATGAAATAAAATATTTAAGAAATAAAAATGAGAAAAGAAAATAAAATGGGTCAGGGGTGTGGAAAGCAAGCAAGGGGGTCAGCACTAAGAAAAAAACAATAAGGCCCAAGGGAGGCCCAGGAGCTTGTCCAAAAAAGTCAGAATGTGTGAAAAAAGTAAAAAATCCAAAAGGTTACCTCTGGGGCTCGAACTCAGGCCCCCTAGTCACAGGCGCGCGCTACTACAACTAGGGTGGCTGTACATTTGTTTATATAATCAAAATAACAAATATATGATAGTAAACAAGTCTATGGCCTGAACTTCATCTTCAACCTCACGCCCAGCCAGAGCCTCTGTATCTTATTCAAATCTCAACAAAAATGAAAACTGTAAACAGGAAACCTGTAGCAAATTTCCCCACGATTTCATAAATGCAAAGCAATAAAATTATAGATCAAAGATAAGCATGAATTTTAATGGCCCTAATATGAACCCTAAAAATTTCAGAAACTTCAATCCTAAAATTCTCTAAGCTCAAACAAAATAAATGAAAACTGTGGATATGGTTAGCTTTAGGGTAATGATATCTACATTTTTCATTCACAAATAAATCATTAATGATGCCTGTATGAAAAGTTCCAAAGTCAGAAAACTTACGTTGCAAGAGGGTGTCGGGTTTGGAGTTTGAGTAGCTTTCAGTGAGTTCCAATGATTGAATTAGCTTCCTCAAGTTCCCAGGAAGCTAATGGGATGCTTAGCTTGAGCTGAAAGTGCCTGAGGAGTTCTAGAGAAGTCAAGGTGCAAGGTACTATTTTTGAAAATGGTGGATGATGGAGGAGGTGTTACAGTGTTGTTGCAGGTGTTGGGATTGTTTGTGTATGTTGTTTAGAAGCTTTTGAAAGTAAAAGGCCAAGAAACGCACGAGCAAATTTGGAGATTGGATTCAAAACTCAGAAATGACAAGTTTTAAAGTGTTTTTGGTGATTCTGTGTTCTTGGTGTTTTTAGGGCTTAACCATGCGTGGGATTTGTGGCAAATGACTTGTATGTATAAGCAAAAGGGTTTGGGTGCTTTTGAAAATTAGAAGTACAAGTTACAAGTTATTTGCTATGTTACTTGATTTTCAAGAAAAGTGGGAAAACAAGTTTCAATGTGTAGTACAAACATGGGCTGGCTGGTTCTAAGTGTCTAACCAGTTTCTCTTGAGTTACGGGACTTGTATTATCATAAGAGAGCAATTTCAAGGCTCAAGAACAAGTTTTGTACAAAAAGCTACTTTATCAAAATGGCATTGTGCACTTTCTTCCCAAAATGGATATAAAGCATGGCCTTGCATTGAATGGTTGAAATGAGACCTCTAACAGCTGTGCAAGCAATTAATTATGGAGTGCCTAACAATTTTGAGTCCTGCAAAGTAGAGGTTATGCAGCATAAGTTTGAATTTGAATCTTGTTCATCACAAAATGCCTTGTAATTCAAGTGATAAAACCCTGACTTCATCTCTTTGATTCTCCCTACTCAAGAATGGTCTCAAGGAGTTATTGGACATTTTTGAAAGTTTGTAATGTGATCTACAACCCATCTTTGAATCACTTTTTAAAATTCCTCTTGGAACTATATGAAAAAGTGTCATGAAGTTGGGTCAAAATTCTGACCAAATTAGGGCAAAATTTCACTAAGTGTTTTGTTTCATGACCATGTGTTCTTAAAATTATAATTTGAGATCCAAGCACTTTTGTAAGGAGTTGAGTAAAGAAATGTTGTAGATTTCATGGATATCTACAACTTTCATGTTGGAAGTTTCTTTTGAATCATCTTGCATCATGGTGAAAATTTTGCTCAAACTTGTGAAAAAATAAGAAATTTCCAACACTTAAAAATTTCTAAGTTTAGAAATTTTAACTTTTCAACATGAAATCTTGAATTTTTGATTTCTTGATAAATAAGTTACATATTTTGACATGCTTTGATGAATTGTGATCTTTTACATTTGATTTTGACCAAAAAGTCAAAGTTTGACTTTTCAGTATACAGTTGACTGAAAATTCATCTGTCAATCCATTGGACTTGAACAATGTTTTGAGCCATGTCATTAGGTCAAAATGATGCAATTGGACTCTTGAGATCATCCCTTAAACCAATTTATCATTTTCTAGGTCAAAAATCAGAAATTGCCCTTTCCTAGTCAAAACCCTAATTTTGACCATTTTGCCCTTTTGAATATTTGATCAAATTTCTTGAGGAATTGTGATCCAAACTTGATCAAATGATACGTATAAGCTTAAAATGTTGATGTGGATAAAAAATTATGAAGTTTGATGTGGATATACAACTGATTTTTAGGTCAACTGCTCAATTGACTGAGCAAAAGTGTGATCCAAGGCTTGAAACTTGACATGAGTAATCTTGAGAGTCCATAATGATCCATGAAATTCATATGTGGAATTGGAAGTTCTAACATCCTTGTGCAATCTCAAACCCTAATTTTGGTCATCAGTGCTTAAGGAGGTGTCTTGAGCTTGATCAACCCTAATGTAGTCTTGAGCCAAAGGAGATATTGTGAGCAAATTCTTGATAAGTGAGAGGGAAAATTTTGGGGTACAACAACTTCCCCTGTTTAATCTTCTTAAGCCTGAAGAGTAGGATTGGCGAGTTTTGCCATTCGTGACTCAAAGGTGGAAGATGATTGGACACTAGAGTGCCCAGAAATTTGCACTCGAGGGTGTGATGGTTGATGGTATAGGAAATGGGTTAAAGATTCCTTTTGGAGGGATGGTGGAAAGTTGTTGGAGGTGGGATTGTAGATGTTATCCAAAAATAATTGTTGGACTGTATCCAAAAGAGAATCTGAATGAGTGTCAGAATGGTGTCCGTGTCTGGAGCACATCTGAACTGTATCTAGCAGCTGAGCCTGAATAAGTATCAGAATGGCATCCGTGTCTGGAGCGTATCTGAACTGTATCTGAGAGTTGAATCTGAAGGAGTATCAGAATGGCATCCGTCTTTGGAGCGTATCTGAACTGTATCTGAGAGTTGAATCTGAATGAGTATCAAGATGGCATCCGTGTCTGGAGCGTATCTGAACTGTATCTGAGAAGCTGAATCTAAATGAGTATCAGAATGGCATCCGTGTATAGAGCGTATATGAACTGTATCTGAAGAGTTGAATCTGAATGAGTATCAGAATGGCATCCGTGTTTGGAGTGTATCTGAACTGTATCAAAAGTTGAATTTGAACGAGTATAAGGATGGCATCCATGTCTGGAGCGTATCTGAATTTTATCAAAAGTTGAATCTGAATGAGTATCAGGATGGCATCCGTGTCTGTAGCGTATCTGAACTGTATCTGAAGATTGAATCTGAATGAGTATTAGAATGGCATCCATGTTTGGAGCGTATCTGAAATGTATCAAAAGTTGAATCTGAATGAGTATCAGGATGGCATCCGTGTCTGGAGCTTATCTGAATTGTATCAAAAGTTGAATCTGAATGAGTATCAAGATGCCATCTGTGTCTGGAGCGTATCTGAACTGTATCTGAAGATTGAATTTGAATGAGTATCAGGATGGCATCTGTGTCTAGAGCGTATCTGAACGGTATCAAAAGTTGAATCTAAAGAACCCGTGCTAGATTGCTTCAAGTGGTCGTGTAGATAATTGTCCTTGCTTGTCTCAGGTATCAATCTCTGACCTTTGTAATTTTTTGATGATAGCCTATTAATCTTATTCTGAAAAGGGTAAAACATTAGTTGTATGCAATGTCATGATGTATGAAATGCATGGTACAATGAGATTGTGATACATGCATTCGTGTTATTGATGTTTATGATATATGGATGCAATGTATGTGCATGTGAGCTAATCTGCTGCACCGTTGTTGGATTGAGGAAAATAAATCTCTGACTGTTGTTGAGGATATGGAGTGTAAGTCTTCCTGTTTTGAAGTGTTGATGAATTTTCACTTAGAGAAATAAGCCTTGTTATAAGGGAAATGTCGTGTACTGCTTGTAAAATCCTGTTGGGGAATCCTGAGAAATTTGGCGACTTCTACCGGGGAGTGATAACTGGAAGTTCTGTTCCATTGAGGATTAAACTGCACACTGCGGGGGACTTCATGGAAATAACTTAGAGATATTTCCCTATTTCTTAAAGCCATTAGTGGTTGTCTTTCCATTTTGTTCATTTGTAAACAGTAATTATGTTCAAATGCATATGTTCAAAAATAAATCATTGGACGTTTTTGTAAACAAAACACAAGAGTAAAGAAAAATAGATGGTTTTGCACTTTCAATGATATCTTTGTATTGACTTTGAGTAAGTATTTTTGTACAATGAAACAAACATTCTAGTAAGAGAATTTCGTCGTAAAAAATTAAAATTTGATACAAAGAAAAGATAGTTATATGTAATAATCCCATGGGGTTCCCATTCTGCTATAGCCTTCGTGTCTCTGAGCATCTTATCTATTTGTTGCCTTGTTCGAAGCTGATTAAATTTATCAGAAATGTCGAGTTTGCAAGTTGTCCGTAAGGTGATCAAACGGGACATAGCCATACGCTTTAATTCCCTAACTTTTGCCTGGACCGCCCTTTCGGGTTTTCAGTCCACCGGGATACCCTTTTTTGCCCAAGCCGCCCTTTCGGGTTTTCAGCTTGCCGGGTGTACATATTTTTTGTTTTATCCCTAATTTTTTCCTGAACCTTTTTGGTTTTCCGAGATGCCCTTATTTTGCCTAGGTGTGTCAACCTAGCGGGTATCTTATGCATAGTATCTTTTGACTATGTCTACGTTCACAGGGTGTGGTAGGTCGTAACCATCCATAGTGGTCAAGATCATTGCCCCACCAGAGAATATGCTTTTGATCACAAATGGTCCTTCGTATGTAGGAGTCCATTTTCCCCTGGGATCACCTTGCATTAGTATGATACGTTTGATAACTAGATCCCCAACTTAATACACTTGGCATCTGACCTTTTTGTTGAAAGCCTTGATCATCCATTTTTGATACATCTGACCATGACAGACAGTAGTAAGCCTTTTCTCATCAATCAAGTCTAGTTGATCAAGTCGAGTCTGGATCCAATCGTCTTCGTTCATCCCTGCATGCTTCATAATTCTCAGAGAGGGGATCTGGACCTCAATAGGAAATACAACCCCCATGTCATATACCAGATAAAAGGGTGTTGCCCTGGTTGATGTGCGTGTTGTGGTACGATACCCGTGGAGAGCGAATGGTAGCATCTCATGCCAGTGTTTGTACGTGACTGTCATTTTTTGTATGATCTTTTTGATGTTCTTATTTGCGGCTTCGACAACACCATTCATCTTTGACCGGTAAGGGGAAGAATTATGGTGATGGATCTTGAATTGCTCACACAGGGTGGTGATTATAGTATTGTTTAGATTCGTACCGTTGTCTCTGATGATCCTCTCTGGGATACCATACCGGCATATGAGATTCTGTTTAATGAATCGGGCTACAACATTTTTGGTCACGAAAACGAAAGAGGTTGCCTCAACCAACTTTGTAAAATAGTCAATGGCCACTAAGATGAAGTGGTGTCCATTGGAGGCTGTTGTTTTGATTTCCCCAATCATATCGATGCCCCACATAGAAAAGGGCCAAGGAGCCGTCAAGACATTTATAGGAACCAGAGGTACGTGCACCTTGTCAGCATAAATCTAACACTTGTGGCAGGTTCAAGAGTGTTGATAGCAATCTACTTCCATGGTAGACCAGTCATAGCCTTCCCGTAGGATCTTCTTTGCCATCGTATGCCCACTGGAATGAGTCCTAAAAGTGCCTTCGTGTAGATCAACCATGATCTTTTCTGCCTCAACCTTGTCTACGCAACGGAGCAAAACAGAGTCATGGTTGCGTTTTTAGAGAATGCCATTGCTAAGGAAAAACTTAGCAGAGAATATCCTTAAGAACTTCTTATCATTGACTGAAACTCCTTTCGGATATTCTTGAGTCTCGAGATACCTCTTGACATCGTGAAACCAAGGCTGGTCCACTACTTCTTCAGTATTAATCTCGTGACAATGAGTTGGTTCATCCATTCGTTCAATGGTGATCTGGGGAGCCTCGTTATCCCATTTAAGTTTAAACATGGATGACATTGTGGCTAGTGCGTCTGCTAGCTGATTTTCTTCTCGCGGGAAATGCTCGAAGGTAATATTCTCAAAATGTGGGAGCAATGTCAGCACATGTTCTTTGTAGGGGATAAGGTTAGGGTGTTTGGTGTCATTCCCATTTGATCTGGATGATGACCAAAGTTGAATCTCCAAACACATTTAAGGATTTGATCCCCAAATATATGGCAACTTTGAGGCAAAAAATGTACGCTTCGTATTCTTCCATGTTATTTGTACAATTGAAACAGAGTCTTGCCGTAAAGGGAGTATGACATCCTTCAGGAGATATAAGTACATCACCAATACCATTACCGAGTGCGTTGGATGCCCCATCAAAAACCAGGGTCCATCGGGATCCTTGTCCAGGTCCGTCATATGGTCTGAATTCTTCACAATTGTTTACCATCATGATGTCTTCATCTGGGAATTTGAACTTCATGTACCGGTAGTCTTCCAAAGCTTGGTGAGCAAGGTGATCAGCTAGTACACTGGTCTTTATTGCTTTCTGGGTAGTATATTGTAAGTCCTATTCTGTCAGGATCATCTGCCATCTCGCTATTCTCCCAGAGATGGTAGGTTTCTTGAAGATCTATTTTATTGGATCCATTTTAGATATCAATAAGGTAGTATGGGTCAGCATATACTGTCTTAGCCGACGAGCATCCCATGCCAGGGTGCAACAAGTTTTCTCGAGCAGTGAATATCTTGTTTCACAGTCGGTAAACTTTTTCCTAAGGTAATCAATAGCATGTTCTTTTTGGCCAGACTCGTCATGCTGCCCCAGCACACACCCCATTGAATTTTCCAAAACAGTTAGATACATGATCAATGGTCTTCCCTCGACTGGTGGCATCAAAACAGGAGGCTCTTGTAAGTATTCTTTGATCTTTTCGAAGGCAGCTTGGCAGTCATTATTCCATTTGACTACTTGATCTTTCTTCAGTAATTTGAAGATTGGTTCACAAGTAGCTGTCAGGTGAGAAATGAATCTAGCAATGTTGTTTAAATGTCCCAATAATCCTCTGACTTCCTTCTCGGTACGAGGAGTAGGAATCTCTTGTATTGCTTTCACCTTGGAGGGATCAACTTCGATACCTTTATTGCTGACGACAAAGCCTAGGAGTTTACCAGACCTCACTCCAAATGTGCATTTATTGGGTTCAACCTCAGCTTGTATTTCTTTAACCTCTCAAACAGTTTCTGTAAATGATCAAGATGCTATTCTTCTATTTGATATTTGGCTATCATGTCATCCACATAAACCTCTATTTCATGATGTATCATGTCGTGAAATAAGGCTACCATGGCACGCTAATAGGTTGCCTCAGCATTCTTCAGTCCGAATGGCATAACCTTGTAGCAGAATGTGCCCCACTGTGTGACAAAGGTTGTTTTCTCCATGTCCTCAGGCACCATTTTGATTTGGTTGTAGACTGAGAAACCGTCCATAAAGTAAAACACTTTATGTTGTGCCATATTGTCAACTAGAAAATCAATGTGGGGAAGTGGGAAATCATCCTTAGGGCTTTCCCTATTCAAATCTCTATAGTCCATGCACATCCGTACCTTGCTGTCCTTTTTGGGCACGGGAACAACATTGGCAACCCATTGTGGATAGGAGGTAACGACCAAGAATCCGGCATTGAATTGTTTCATGACTTCTGCTTTGATCTTATTTGACATGTCTGGTCGCATGCGACAGACCTTTTGTTTTACCGGTTGACATTCTTCTTTTGTTGGTAGACGATGTACCACGATATCTGCATCAAGTCTTGGCATGTCTTCATACGACCAGGAAAATACCTCAACATAATCTTGTAGCAACCGAATCATACGCTCTTTGACACTGGGTTCCAGATTGGCACCCACCTTGACTTCTCTTTTGTCTTCTTCGGTACCCAGGGTTATTGTGTCCATTGGTTCTTCATGAGGCCGTATGGCCCTCTCTTCTTGTTGTAGTAACCTGGCGAGTTCCCCTGGTACTTCATAATCTTCCTCACCTTCATCTTCAGCTTGGTAGATTAGATTTTTAGAATCACAGAAGGCCATAGCAGAGTCGTTACCCATGGGATGCCGAATGGATGTAGATATTCATTTTGAATGTGAGTGTGTGTAAGAGTATAACTATCTTTGAAAGAAATTAAAATGTAAAAAGAAAAACAATGAGCACAAAGTTTTGTATACAAAAACGTCCATGATTCATTGATGTCACATGGAAATGAGACAATAACCCTTACAAATGGACCATTTTGCATCGGGTAAGACACAAGGTTTTAAGAGTCTGAATTTTGATCATGTTTGGATCACAATTCCTCAAGAAATTTGATCAAATCTTCAAAAGGGAAAAATGGTCAAAATTAGGGTTTTGACTGAGAAAGGGTAATTTCTGATTTTTGACCTAGCAAATGATCAATTGGTTTAAGGCATGATCTCAAGAGTCCAATTGCATCATTTTTACCTAATGACATGGCTCAAAACATTATTCAAGTCCAATGGATTGACAGATGAATTTTCAGTCAAATGATCAAAACTCAAATGTGTACTGAAAATTCAAACTTTGACTTTTTGGTCAAAATCAAATGTCAAAGATCACAATTCATCAAAGCATGTCAAAATATGAAACTTATTCATCAAGAAATCAAAAATTCAAGATTTCATGTTGAAAAGTTAAAATTTCTAAACTTAGAAATTTTTCTAAGTGTTGCAAATTTCTTATTTTTTCACAACTTTGAGCAAAATTTTCACCATGATGCAAGCTGATTCAAAAGAAACTTACAACATGAAAGTTGTAGATCTCCATGAAATATATAACTTCGCTTTACTAAAATCCTTCCAAAAGTGCTTTGATCTCAAGTTATAATTTTAAGAACACATGGTCATGAAACAAAACACTTAGTGAACTTTTGCCCTAATTTGGTCAGGATTTTGACCTAACTTCATGACACTTTTTCAAAAGTGATTCAAATATGGATTGTAGAGCACATTACAAGCTTTCAAAAATGTCCAAGAACTCCTTGAGATCATTCTTGAGTAGGGAGAATCAAAGAGATGAAGTCAGGGTTTTATCACTTGAATTACAAGGCATTTTGTGATGAACAAGATTCAAATTCAAACTTATGTTGCATAACCTCTACTTTTCAGGCCTCAAACTTGTTAGGCACTCCATAATTAATTTCTTGCACAGCTGTTAGAAGTCTCATTTCAAGCATTCAAAGCAAGGCCATGCTTTATATCCATTTTGGGAAGAAAGTGCACAATGCCATTTTGATAAAGTAGCTTTTTGTACAAAACTTGTTCTTGAGCCTTGCAATTGCTCTCTTCTGATCATACAAGTCCCATAACTCAAGAGAAATTGGTTAGACACTTACAATCACCCAGCACATGCTTGTACTACACATTGAAACTTGTTTTCCCACTTTTCTTGAAAATCAAGTAACATAGCAAATAGCTTGTAACTTGTACTTATGATTTTCAAAAGCACTCAAACCCTTTTGCTTATACATACACAAGTCATTTGCCACAAATCCCACACATGCTTAAGCCCTGAAAACACCAAGAACACAAAATCACCAAAAACACTTCAAAACTAGTCATTTCTGAGTTTTAAATCTAATCTCCAAATTTGCTCGTGTGTTTCTTGGCCTTTTACTTTCAAAAGCTTCTAAATAACATACACAAACAATCCCAACACCTGCAACACCACTATAACACCTCCATCATCTTCCACCATTTTCAAAAACAGCATCTTGCACCTTGACTTCTCCAGAACTCCTCAGGCACTTTCAGCTCAAGCTAAGCATCCCATTAGCTTCCTGGGAACTTGAGGAAGCTAATCCAATCATTGGAACTCACTGAAAGCTACTCAAACTCCAAAACCGAAACCCTCTTGCAAGGTAAGTTTTCTGACTTTAGAACTTTTCATTGCCCTAAAGCTAACCATGTCCATAGTTTTCATTTATTTTGTTTGAGCTTAGAGAATTTTAGGATTGAAGTTTCTAAAATTTTTAGGGTTCATATTAGGGCCATTAAAATCCATGCTTATCTTTTATCTATAATTTTATTGCTTTGCATTTCTGAAATCGTGAGGAAATTTGCTACAGGTTTCTTGTTTACAGTTTTCATTTTTGTTGAGATTTGAATAAGATACAGAGGCTCTGGCTGGGCGTGAGGTTGAAGATGAAGTTCAGGCCATGGACTTGTTTACTATCATATATTTTTTATTTTGATTATATAAACGGATGTACAACCACCCCAATGGTAGAAGCGCACGCCTGTCACTAGAGGGACCTCGGTTTGAGCCTCAGTGGTACCCTTTTGGATTTTTTAATGTTTTCACACATTCTGACTTTTTTGGACAGGCGCCTGGGCGTCCCTTGGGCCTTATTGTTTTTTTTCTTACTGCTGACCCACTTGTTGGCTTTCCACACCCCTGGCCCATTTTATTTTCTTTTCTCATTTTTATTTATTTGTTTTTTTTCTTAAATATTTTATTTCATGCTAAAAAATCATAAAGAATATAAAAAATAGTAGATTTATATTTTGACTTAGTTTATTTGTTTTTTACACAAAAAATTATTTTATTTAATCATTACTTTATTTATTTTACTAATTGATTTTGTAAATTTAATAAAAAAACTAGGGTTTAGTTATTTTATTTTACACCATTTAAATATATTATTTTAAAATATAAAAAGACCAAAAAAATTTTATAATACTATAATTTATTTTTAAGACAAAAAATACCAAAAATATTCTTCTTACAAACTTAATTTTCTTTTAATCAATTAATAGATTAGGGTTTTATTTAACTTATTTTCCAAATAAATTTAAGCTTTACTTTTAATTAATTATTTTCCCTTTAGTTAATTAGGATAAAAAATCAAAACCCCTTTTCCTTAAAAAATCCAAACAAAAACATCCATTTTCTTTACATTTACATTCTTGTATATTTATTCATTTTGTACATTATTTATTCAATTCTTGTAAAAATTCAATATGGTTGTAATAGATAATTAGGTTTATTTTCTTGAAATCCCCATTTATAATTTGTACACCCCCTCCCACAAGTATTGTAATAGCGTAGTAATTTTAAATTCCAAAATTTATCGCTTTATATACAAATGCTAGTAATTAGGGTTTGTAAGGAAAGACTAAAACCAATCAATTAGAAAACCCTAATCAAATACAAAACCAAGCATGAAAAACAATACACTTGCACACAAGCACCCCTAGGGTAAATCCACTTGGTTGCCTTACAAAATGGCATATTACGCATGTGAGGTATCTTAGCAAAAACAAGCAAAGTATAAGATTATAGTCCCTCGATGACGCTACCTATGTTGCCTTTCAAATGATCTTAGTCCCTAAAAGAGAATGCTAGGATACCTTTCAACATTTCTAATCATGGTTATACGATGACCCACGCTCGTCCCATTTACATCCAAAGATAGGGTTACTTACCAAATCAATGGTAAGATAACAATGTCAAAGGAAAAAGGAAATGAAAATGAAAGACTTTTGAGTAGGTAGAATGATCCTAGTTACTTGCTCAATTTCAAAACAAAACATCCTTGCTATTTTCAAAACAAACACCTACACTTTCAAAACATCTTACAAAACTTGAAAAAAAATTTAAAAGATCAACACTTTGTATACATTCTTACGAACGGGAATCATTACAAAGTTTGCCTAAACAATGGCCTTTTTACAAAATACTTTCAATAACCACACAAAGCATAATTTCAAACAAAAGCAAGATATCTGGAAAGTAACTAAGAGCCCATGGAAAACCATAGATGAAAAGGGTGCTAATACCTTCCCTTTTCATAATCTACCCCCCGAACTCAAGAAACAATCTCAAAGGTATTTCCTGTGCTTTTTCACCTTTCCTTTTGGATAAAAGAAAAGTCGGTGGTGACTCTTGCTAACCGCAACATTTGCAATAAAAACACCCAAGTCAGTTCTCCCACCGTATCACAGAACTGGCGACTCTGCTGGGGAAAATTCTAAAAGTGGGGTTACCTTAGGGTTAGATCACATTTACTTGCTTTCATTGTTTGACTTGTATGCTTTACATTATCGTTCTTTGTTTGGGTTTGAATCCTCTACCCGGATTTGGGATACCTTATAGGTAAGTAGCAATACATTGTGGAAACTGTACGGGGTATTCTGACACGGTCTAAGCAATAGCTACGTTAGTGCGACATATTTGTGGGTATCGGTAGCCCTTGAGTTAATCAAGGAGAATACGGGGTCGCTGAGTGATGTCATGAAGCACTAATGAACTTTTAGAACCTTTACTTGACCAACTTGGCCATTAGGACGTAGTGAGATAACCGGCTTTGGTGCAGTCCGAAGTTGGTAGATACTCGATACTACACTCATTGAAGTTTTGGTTTTTTGGGATATTTCGGTCGCCATTAAAGAGGCTTGTACTGAAACAATGACCAAGGAAACAAACCGGTGATATTGAGCTCCTTAGAACCCGATTACTATTGCTAGGACAGGTTTAAGTCAACTAAACTTCAAGAGGGTACTTACCTATAATACTCCAGGCAAGTATAAACCTAAGGACTTGTTTGCTTTGTTTGTATATACTTACTTGTACATAACATCATGAACATCACAACATTATACTCATATCCACTAACCATTTCAAGGATCTTGGGATTTATCATTGTTTTGTTTTGTAAGACATGGATTCTACTTGCAGGAAAACTATTCAAGTCAATCTTGTAAGGATCCCTCCTCAACTTAAAGATCTAGCATCAAGGATTCCTGAAAACTCTCCATTCACCGAAAGACATGGTCACCTACTAAACTTGGTCGCCTCCAACACTGATGAAGACATGATGAAGGTGCTCTTTAAGTTCTTTGATCCTTTACACCATTGCTTCACATTTCCCAATTATAAACTTGTACCAACTTTGGAAGAATTATCCCAACTCTTCAGGATTCCCATTCTCAATCAACTATCTTTCAACGGTACGGAAAGAGATCCAAAGCCATAAGAGATTGCTCAAACTCTACACTTGCAACCATCTGATATCACAACTAATTGAGAAACAAGGAGTGGTGTCAAAGGTTTCTTAGTAAAGTTCTTGTTTGAGAAAGCCCAAAACTGTTGGAATTCCTTGGACTTGCAAGCTTTTAAGGAAATCGTAGTTCTCCTCATCTATGGGATGGTTTTATTTCCAAATCCTGACCAACTCATAGATGTGAACACTGTCAAAATCTTCATGTCTCGTAACCCGTTGCCTACTTTGCTAGGGGAGATCCTACATTCCTTTTGAAATTCTGGCTGCAGATACTAAATGTCACGTTCAATGTTATGACACCGTATCTGACTTTCTATAAGACAGTAAATACAAAAACAGTAAAGAACACAGTCAATTGTTCACCCAGTTCAGTGTGCAACAACACCTACTTTGGGGGCTACCAAGCCAGGGAGGAAATCTACTATAAGAGATATTAATTCAGGAATAAACCAACTAGTTTATCTCCTTCACTTAAGACCTACCCAATGCAACTTCAATCTAAGTACAACTTAAACCTGAGTTCCTACTCACTCCCCCTCAATCACAGCAGTGATACTTAAAACAATTGACTAATGAATTGATGAAGACACTCTTCAAAACATACACTTGACTAATAAAATCTGAACACACTTGCAAACTCCACCAGGAACCAGCAACAACTCCACCAACCTTTAAGCACTGTCCCCTTCAGAGGAGCTAGTTTCTTCAGTATTGAGTTGATCTTCAGCTTCTGCACCCTCTTCCCTTCTGTTTCCTTCAGCTTCCTCCTTTTCTAACCTGGCAATTAGGTTTTCTAGGGTCTTTTTCCTAGTCTCCGGCTCTTTGCAGGTCTCTTTCAATACAGCTATAACATCAGATGTTTTGGACTGAGTCTTCACAGATGATGTCTCAGCTGATGTTATGACAATATCAGGAGCATGAGATCCTTGAAACAGCTTGTAGTGTAACCCAAGAGCAGGAGCTCTTTTGCAAGCAGTATCTCTTGCCACCAGGATATTAGGGTACTGTGCAAGGATAATTCCACACAGGAGGGAGGGAAAGGCAATAGGGCCTTTGACAGTAAAGTTACCAGCATGTTTTAGAGTTTGTTCAAAAATATACCTGCCATAGTCAAATTCAGTCTTGGTTCCCACAGCATAAATAAATCTCCCCAATCCTGTGGAGATAGTAGATTTATGGTTTGTAGGGACCCAGTTGGCTGCACCAATCTTGTGCAGGATGGCAAATTTCATGCTTAGTTTGCTGGCATTCAGCTTTCCTTTCAAGGGCCAGCACTTGACTTGTCTTGCTGTGATGGTTTGACAAACTTCATTGTCAGTGACTTCTAGTTCAGGACAATCCTCATTTGATCTTCCAAGAAATTTGTTAATTTATGATGGAGAGAAATTAACCCTTCTTCCTCTAACATAAACACATTCAAAGTCAGCTGACCTTCCATCAGCACATTCATCAGACAAGTTAACTATGAACTCCTTGACCAGATTTTCATGGCACTTGAAAAATTTTACCACAGTCTTCATCAGTTCAGCAGTTTTAATCAGGTCCATGATTTCCTTGCACTCCATGGCATCATTGTTTAGCTCTCTTTCTAAAGCTATTCTCTTCAAGCAAACATACTTCCATCTGTTGGCATTGTCAGGGTGGTGAAAAGAGATGTTGTCTGTTGGGACTTCAGGAACCCTAGCCATTTTGCTGGAGGGGAGTTTCCTTCTGATAGGAATTTCTTCAGCATCAATCTCAAACTCTGATTCCTCATCAGAATCAGAAGACTCAGGTTCTTTTCTTTTCTTTGTAATTGGTTGTCTACCAGTATGCACTTGGGCTTTCACCTTCCCTTTGGACTGACCAGTTTTCACAGATTCTACCTCAGTCTTTCCTTCAGCCTTGGATTTCTTATTAGCAGGTTTCTCTTTGTTCATACATTGTGCAACATTCTGATTGCCCTTTCTTTTCATCATTCTCCTAGCTATGTTAGGGTTTACATTGGCAATTAGATCATTGTCTGAGTATTCCTCGTCCACATCAATGACAGGTGGATCAACAGTTTTCTTTGAAGGGTTCTGAATGTTGTCATTTGGTGTCACAACATTCTCAGAGACATCTACATTTGCTTCAACATTTGGGCTTGCTGATTCTTGATTTAATGGGACAGAAATCCCCGGTACAGAGTGGTTTTCGCTTAGTATTCTTGTAACAAGCGTAGCAATTGCTTGATGTACTTGAGCTGATCCTTCCCTATTTGGTACAGAGGAAGAAGGATGAGAAGGATTACCGGAAGTAGTAGCTTGAGCTCTTCCTGCATACCTAGTTCTCAGCTTTTTGACTTTGAAGGGGTCAGTTGCCATTTCTCTGAGAGGAGTGATCTCCAGGACTTCAGAATCAATGCATGTGGTGATTGCTCGAGAATCTTGGTCAGATGATGAAGATGAAGTGGTCGCCTTGGTTGAAGATGATGTTTGAGACATTTTGATTGACTTAGAGCACCAGTAGCAATTTGAGAGAAAACTTTGATTGAGAGAAGGGAATAGGTTGTAAAGTCGTGAGAGGTAGGAGGCAAATGAGAGTCTATTCAACTTCTTAATAATTTTGAAAGAATTGGAAAAACATATGATTAACCCACTAAAAATAGACTTAACAAAAATAACACCTTCAACCCTTGCTTTAAGCAAAATTAATTGCTATAATTTCTCATGTTGGCAAATACCCATCTTGCCCCTCAAGTTTTCAAGTTGATTTCCATCAAGAGCCTTGGTAGAAAAATCAACGAGCTGAAGCTTAATGATACCATGTACCAGTTTAATTGTCTTCTTCTCTACAAGGTCAATGTGCTTGGTCCTGCTATGCTGAATAGGGTTCTTGGAAATATTGATTGTATTCAGATTGTCACAATACAATGTCACAACATCTTGTGAGACATTATACTCAGTGAGCATCTATTTTGTCCAGATAATTTGAGAACAGCTACTACCAGCTGCAACTATTTTAGCACAGAGTTGAAAAGGCAATCTTTTGACATGAATCATAGCTCTGGAAGATTCCTGTATGATCCTATTTTTCCTTCTGTCAACTCCATTTTGATGAGGAGTTATAGGAGAAGAGACTTCATGACTCATTCCTTCTGAGAAACAGAATTCATTAAACTTGTTGTTTCCAAAATCCTTGTCATGATCACTTCTGATTCTGACAATACATGCTTCTTTTTGGGTTTTCTTGCACTGTTCTCTAAAAACTTCAAGGTTATTCACCACATCATAGACATATCAATTTTTACCAAGCCTTTCAATTTGATGTTCACCACAAACCCTCCTTTTATCAATTTTCAGTCTTGGAATCCTTCTGACTGCTTCTATAGAGATAGTTCTTTTCATTCTTCTTAGATGAAGATGGTCAAGTTTATGGTGCCATAGTTTCATCTCTTTTTCTTCTTTGGTAATAGAACACATAGTGGAGTTATTAGTGTTCTCAGGCTGCCACAAGTAACAGTTATCTTTAGATCTGATTCCTTTCATTACAACTTCTAGTTTTTCATTAATTACTAGACATTCAGATTTTGAGATGTTAACCTTGAATCCTAGATCACACAATTGACTGATACTAATGAGATTAGCAGTCATACCTTTTACCAATAGTACTTCATTCAGATTTGGAACTTCAGGGCAGTCCAAATTACCAACTCCTTTGATTTCACCTTTAGCACCATCTCCAAAGGTCACATAACTAGTGGTGTGAGGTTTAACATGATTGAGAATGTTCTTTATTCCAGTCATGTGCTTAGAGCACCCACTGTCAAAGTACCAGCCCTCCTTTGCAGAGACTCTCAGGGAAGTGTGGGCTATCATGGCAGTAGCCTTTTTCTTCCATTGAGGAGTATGTGGTACCCTTTTTGACTTAGGTTTAACACCTGAGTTTTGATTAGGGTATCCATGCAATTTGAAGCAGAAAGGCTTTTTGTGGCCATACCTCCCACAATGATGACATCTCCATCTTTGGTACTTTTTCTTCATATATCTCTGTTCCTGATGTTGAGAGTTATGTTGAGACATCTGCTTTGACATTTGTTTAACAGGCCTGATCTTCTTGTCTGCACCAGATTTCTTAGCTTCCACAAATCCTAGTCCAGATTTGTTTCCCACATTTTGTCCAACTTGAAGAATCTCTTCCAATTTGTCTGTTCCATTAGTCAGCATCTTGACAGATTTGGTCATTTGGTTCAGTTGTGAGTTCAGCAATTGAACTTCCCCTTCTAGATGACTTATAGTTTCAAGGTCTGCCCTTTTTTCAGCCTCCAGCTTTATGATGAGTTTTGATTGTTTCTCATTCTGCATACAGACTTCAGCACTTCTGATACACAATTTCTTGTAAGTATCAGCCAGTTCTTCAAATGTCACTTCTTCATCACTAGTGTCACTTTCAGAGGTACAAACACCAGTTAGAGCAGTAACTAGTTTGGCAGATTCTTCTTCAGAATTACTTTCTGAATCAAAGTCAGACCAAGTAACAGTCATTCCTTTCTTTTGTTTCTTAAGAAAGGTAGGACATTCAGCTCGAATATGCCCATATCCTTCACAACCATGGCATTGAATTCCTCTGCCTTGATTTCCCTTCTCTTCTGACCTTGGTCTTCTGCTGGAACTGTCAATGTCAGAGGGAATGTTATGAACATTAGACCTTGACTTTGGATCTATTCTTTTGATGAGTTTGTTGAATTGTCTTCCAAGCATGGCTATAGCTTCTGAAATATTTTCTTCTTCATCCTCCTTGTTTTCAACATCAGTGTTGGATACAAGTGCTATGCTCTTGTTCTTCTTGTCACCATTATCAGTGATCCCCATCTCAAAAGTCTGAAGAGACCCAATAAGTTCATCCACTTTCAACTTGCTGATGTCCTGGGCTTCCTCTATGGCAGTTACCTTCATTGTAAATCTTTTAGGCAAGGATCTGAGAATCTTTCTCACCAATTTTTCTTCTGACATCTTTTCTCCCAGTGCTCTTGAGGTGTTGGCAATCTCGAAGATGTTCATGTGAAACTCATGAATGGTTTCATCTTCCATCATTTTTAGATTCTCAAACTTGGTAGTCAACATCTGAAGCCTTGACATTTTTACTTTGGAAGTTCCCTCATGGGTAGTTTTGAGAGTGTCCCAAACTTCCTTGGCCAGTTCATATTGATGTACTAGTCTGAATATGTTTCTATCAATTCCATTGAACAAGGCATTTAAAGCTTTGGAGTTTCCCAGGGCTAACTCATCTTCTTCTTTACTCCAATCTTCCTCAGGCTTCAGACTGATTGTCCCATCTTTCTCAGTTATGGTGGGATGGTTCCATCCTTTGTCAGCAGCTCTCCAAGCCTTTTTGTCCAGAGATTTTAAGAAGGCAATCATACGAGGTTTCCAGTAGTCATAATTTGTTCCATCCAAAATGGGTGGTCTATTTACAAAAACTCCGTCTTTGTCCATAGTGCCAGAAAGTGATATCCCTAGATCTCACCCAGTAATACAGGCAGGGTGCCTGCTCTGATGCCAATTGAAATTCTGGCTGCAGATACTCAATGTCACGTTCAATGTTATGACACCGTATCTGACTTTCTATAAGACAGTAAATACAAAAACAGTAAAGAACACAGACAATTGTTCACCCAGTTCAGTGTGCAACAACACCTACTCTGGGGGCTACCAAGCCAGGGAGGAAATCCACTATAAGAGATATTAATTCAGGAATAAACCAACCAGTTTATCTCCTTCACTTAAGACCTACCCAATGCAACTTCAATCTAAGTACAACTTAAACCTGAGTTCCTACTCACTCCCCCTCAATCACAGCAGTGATACTTAAAACAATTGACTAATGAATTGATGAAGACACTCTTCAAAACATACACTTGATTATGCTTCACAGCTTTTTAATCAAGCAACACAAACACTCTTGCTTCACAGCTTTGAGTGATACATAAACCTAACTTGACTTTGCTTCAAAGCTTTAGTCAAGAGACACAAAAACACTCTTGCTTCAAAGCTTTGAGTGATACACAACCCTTACAATTAAAGCCTATTCCAAGTCACTTATCACAATGATACTTGCTTGGATTACAATAGTTAAAACTATACAGCTTCTAAATGATCTTCTGTCAAAAAGGGATAAATTCCAAACAGCAGCCCTGTTGAATATATAACAGCTGCATCTTCAGTTAGGGTTTCCACAAAAAGCTAGGGTTAATTCCGTTTGACCTTAAGACTTGGTCACAGGACTTTATCAACCAGGTTAGGGTTGAGCTAGATTAACCCCAAGTCCACGAGATTTTCTGTTCTGGAAAGACTGAGTCATTTTTCTGAAAAAACTCAGAATTACCCAAACTGCATAACCGTTAGTTCAGAACAGGATGTCTTAACATTTGTTATGACATCTGAATTCATGTCTACTGATTTTGGTAAATGTGATCTTTTTGCAAAATGCTCAGATACACACTCATAAACAGCAGCACCTGTATGACAATATTTTTCTGCAAAGGTACCTAATAAATCAGTACCTAATAAACTAGAATGTTATGACATCAGTCATGACATTCACACACCTGGTTTTACCAAAAATGCATGCCAATAACTAAAAAACTACACCTTTCACACTCGAACTATGAGGAAAATAGGTGTCCTTATATGTTGTACTCCTCTTTTGGCAAGATGGTTTAATTCGCATCTTCCCTGATCTGTATTGAAGAACGAGCAAGGTTCAAGGTGGTCACAAAGGTTGATGACGCTCAAACATTCAGACATCCATTGTTGTTCCCGATCTATAGAGAATGTTATCATCATCGACCGTTGTGGAGAGTTCCCTAAGGTACCCTTACTTGGCATTAGAGGAGGTATCACCTACAACCTCTGCTTAGCCTTAAGACAGTTTGGTTATGCCTGAAGGGATGGCCCACATGAGATGCTCATTCAAGGTTTGGTATTTGACTACGACAATGATGATCAAGGTCACCGCCATAGGTTTATCCGAGCTTGGAGGATGTTGAACAAGGTAGATAGCAAGACATTAGGGCATAAGAATTCCATCCCTCTTGAGCCTTAACTCAAATGGGTACGAACTCGTGCTCAGAGCCTTATGATGCCTTATCCTTCCATTCTCCCAATAATCATGGAGCCTATTGTGGAAGGATATGTTCCTTACATTGTCCTGCATCCTGACATGCCCACCTCTCTTGAAGACTTACAAAGAGATTGGATACTGTGATACGGTGGGAGAATTGACTTAAGGTTCTGCGTTTGGTCGCAAATGTCGCGGTTTAGCAAGAGTCGCCACCGAATTTTATTTTATCCAAAAGGAAAGGTAAAAAAGCACAGGAAAGACCTTTGAGATGTTTTCTTGAGTTCGGGGGGTAGATTATAAAAAGGGAAGGTGTAAGCACCCTTTTCATCCATGGTTTTCCATGGACTCTTAGTTACTTGCTTAGATCACTTGCTTTGCTTTTGGAATTGTTTGAAATGGTGCTTTGTGTTTGGTGTGATGTTGGAAGTATTTTGAAAAGAGGCCTTTTGTTTTGTCAATCTTTGTAATGATTCTCGTTCGTAAGAATGTATACAAAAATGTTTGTCTTTTGAAAAATATTTCAATGTTTTGAAAGGTGTTTGAAAATGTTTTGAAATGTGTGTGTTTGTTTTTGAAAATAGAAAGGATGGTTTTGAAGAGAGCAAGTAACTTAGAACTATCTACCCTACTCAAATGTCTTTCCTATGCATTTTTATTCCCTTGACATTGTTGATTTACCATTGAATTGGTATACAACCCTATCTTTGGATGTTAAACGGGACGGGCGTGGGTCATCGTATGACCATGATAGCAATGTTGACAAGTATCTTAGCTTGTTTGAGGGACCAAGATCATTTGTTTTTAGGCAACCTTGTCTAGCGTCATCGAGGGACTATGATCTTTTGTTTTGTTTTGTTTTGCCAAGATACTTTGCATGCATACCATGGCCATTTTTAAGGCAACCAAGTGGGTGAAACCCTAGGGGTGCTTGTGTGCAATGTGTTGTCATTTTACATGCTTTTGTTTGTCTTGTATTAGGTCATTCTATTTGTTTGATTTTTGTCTTATCATGCAAAACCCTAGTTTTACTAAACATGGTATAATGCGATAAATTGCGTAAAATAAAACTAAGCTATTACAACAATTATTATGGGAGGGGGGATACAAGTTTTTGAATGGGGATATTTGCACAAAATAAAACCCTGAAATACTATTACAACCCAATTGAATTAATGTACAAGATAAATAAATACACAAATATTTAAATATGCAATAAAATGTATTTATGCAAAAATGTTTTGTATTTGATTTTTTGTGTGAGAAAATAAATTATTTAACCCTAGAAATAAGAGAAAAATATTAGTATTATTTTTGAAAGGGGAAACCCTAATTTTGATTTAAAAGAAAGTATATGCTCTATATTTATTTTATTTTGTCCATTTTTGTAAAAGGAATATAAGTAATATTATATACAAAATTAAAAATTAAATATGTGTGAAAATAATTATTTTTATGTGTTAAATAATAAAAATAAAAATGTACAGTATTTTAATGTATTTACAAATTTTTATAAGAAAATAAATTCTATTTATTAAAATAAGACTATTTTTATATGTGGAAAAATAATAAAAATAAAATAAAATTGCAAAAAATTAAGAAAATATTTTTTGTGATTTTTTAATGTTCAGAAAAAATTATTAAAATCAATAAACATAAAAATATGAGAAAATATGCAAAAATATAAAAAATGAAGCAGGGGGTGCAAATATCAAGTCAAGGTGTGTGAAAAGTAGAAATAACAAGCCCAAGGCGCGCCAGGCCCATGACAGTCATCCCTGTCCTCCAGCTCCTTCCATTTGTGTGCGTTTCTTCTTCAAATCTGTATCTTGCTATAGCTTGCATAAAATCAAAAACTCACAACACAAAAAATGTAGCATTTTTTATCACGATTCCAATGATATAAGATTTGAAACGTAACTCTAAAAGACCAGGGAGAATTTTGTAACCCCTAATTTCTGACCTAATTTTTTCAGGAAGTTCAACATTCAAATACTCTTAGCTCAGTTAATATAAATGATAACTATGTATATGTACAGCTTCACGATGCTAGAGACTATATTTTTGCTTCACAAATCGTGGCTTGAGGATGCCTAAATAGAGAGATAAAGTTTTGAAAAATACCTCCTTCAGCTGGATTTGGATATGGCAATGTGGGAACTTTGAGTGAGGCCTAAGGATCGTGTGAGCTTTCTTGAAGTTCCCTCAAGCTATTCCAATGCTTAGCTTGCCTTGAGGATGCTTGAAACTCCCTGTAGAAGTCAAGCTGCAACCTTCAAGTTTGAAAATGAAGATGTCTAAAACAGAGCTCACAATTGCAGTGCAAAGGCTTGGATAGTTTGGATGTGATGTATGGAAGATGTTTCAAGTGTTAAAGGGAGAAACGCACGAGCCAATATTGAGCTTGCAAGAGTTTTGCAGAAACTGCAAGTTTGAGCAGAAAAATTGTGTTTTTATGTTTGGGAGAGTTTAGAAGTTATGCACTTGTGTTCTAGCTTGTAACAAGTTTGTGAAGATGTTTTGAATGATGCCAAGCCCACCCTTTATCAGATGTACAAGTTCTCTACCTTTTGGCCACTTTTATTGCTTTTGAAGAAAGGTTGAAGTGACCATGCTAGCAGGCCTGTACTTGGCTATATTGTGATCTGCAAGAATTGGTATACTTTGCTTAATTCCTATGGAAATGGTCTGCACCAAAAGAACAAGTCCAATGCTCAAGGCTGATAAAGTTGGAAACGCTTGCTTTATCAAAATGGCATTGTGCCCTTTATGCCATTTATGAATTTATTCTTTGTACAATGCTTCAAAAGCCAAAACAAAGCCATTATCCACTGAGTTAGCATTTAATTATGGAGTGTAGAAGGGATTTAGGACCTGTAATGCAAGTTACAAGCATAGTTGATCAGATTTTCAACTTGATGCATTGTGAAAATGGCTTGAACAAAAGTGACAAAATGCCATTTTCTCTTCTTCGATTCTCCCTAACCACAAATGATCTTGGAGAGTTCTTGGACATTTTGGAAAGCTTGAAACATTATCTACAATCCATCTTTGAAATGAATTTTGAAATACCTCTTGGAACTAGGTGAAAAATGTCCATGAAGTTGGGTCAAAAACTTGCCTAAATTAGGGCAAATTTTCACTAAGTCTTTTAGTTCATGGACCCCTATTCACAAATTTATATCTTGAGATACAAGAATATTTTGGGAAAACTTTGTGAATCAAAGTTTTATATTTTATGGAGGACTACAACTTTCATGTTGGAAGTTTTCTTTGAATCCAATTGCATCGTGGTGAAAAAGTTGGTAAAAGTTGGGAAACAAAATAAGAAATTTCCATACTTATAAAAATTCTAAGTTATGAAAAATTTCAAATTAAAACTCTATTTTGCAATTTTAGGTTTCTTGGTCAACAAGTTTCACATTTTGACATATATTTATGAATTATGACCCTTGGCATTTGATTTTGACCAAAAAGTCAAAGTTTGACTTTTCAGTGTACAATTGATTTTTGATCAGTTGACTGGAAAATTCATCTGTCAATCCAATGCACTTGAGATCTTTTGAACCTTGTAATTAGGTCAATATGATGCCATTGAGTCCTTTAAATCATGTTTGAACCCAATTGGTAATTGGCTAGGTTAAAAATCAGAAATTGCCCTTTCTCAGTCAAAACCCTAATTTTGACCATTTTGCCCCTTTGATGATCTGATCAAATTTCTTAAGGAATTGTGATCAAAACTTGATAAAATGGTTCATATGAGTCTATAATGTTGTTGTGGATCAAAAATTATGAAGTTTGACTGTAAATTGGCCATGGTTGACTTTTTCCCCAATACAATTGATTTTTAGGTCAACTGTCTAATTGACTGGGCAAAAATGTGACTCGAGGCTTGAAACTTAGTATGAGCAATCTTAGGGGTCCAAGATGGTATATGAAAGTCACATGAAGCATTGATGGTCCAAAAATCCTTGTGCAAACTCAAACCCTAATTTCAGGCTATTAGTGCAAGGTGATGTCTTGAGCTGACCAAACCCTAATCTTGTCTTGAGTCCAAGAAGTCTTGTGAGGAAAATTTTGATAAATGAGAGGGAAAATTTTGGGGTACAACATTTTCCCATGTTCAATCTTCTTGAACCTGAAGATTTAGATTGGCGAATTTTGTCGTTTGTTACTCGAAGGTAAAAGATGATTGGACACTAGAGTGCTCGTAAATTTGCACTCGTCAAAGTGTAGTTGAGGGAATGGGCTTAAAGATGCCATTTGGAGAGGGGATAGAATATTGTTGGAGATGGGTTTGTAGATTCCATCCAAGAATGTTTGTTGTAAGTCAAAAGGATGAGTATCAGAATGGTGTCCGTATCTGGAATGTATTTGAACTGTATCTGGAGACTGAATCTGTATGAGCAAGGGAATAGCAGCCTTGTCTGGAGCGTATCTGAGCTGTAACTAAACTTGAATCTGAATGAATAACATAATGACTTCCATGTCTTGGGTGTATCTGTATTGTATCTGAATTTGAAATTTGAATAAGCGACAGAATGGCATCCGTGTCTGGGGCGTATATAAGCTGGGGAAAATCAGAATAAGTGACAGAATGGCAATCGTGTCTGGAGCGTATCTAGACTGTATCTTGCAGTTGAAATCTGAATGAGTGTCAGAATGGCATCCTTGTCTGGAGCGTATCTGGACTGTATCTGAAATCTGAATCTTAATGAGTAGCAGAATGATTTCCGTGTCTGGAGTGTATATGTACTGTATCTGAAAGTTAAAATCTGAATGAGTAATCAGAATGGTTTCCGTGTCTGGAGTGTATTTGTACAGTATCTGAAAGTTGAAATCTGAATGAGTAATCAGAATGGCATCCTTGTCTGGAGTGTATATGTACTGTATCTGAAAGTCTTTGAACATTGTCAATAATAGCTGTTAATCTTATCCTGAAAAGGGTAAAATGTTAGTTGAAACACAAAGTTATATTGCATGAAATGTATGATGCAATAAATGTGCTTTATCAAGGTTTATGATATATGTATGTAATGTATGCGCATGTAAGCTGATGTGTTGTATCGCTGAGGAAAATAAATCCTTGACTGCTGTCGGGGAAAATAAATCCTTGACTGCTGAGGATAAGAAATCTCTTACCGCTGCTGGGGATTGAAAGTCCTTGACTGTCGAGGATAAGAAATCTCTAGCGACTGTTAAGGGTAATAAATCCTTGGCGACTGTTGGGGATATAAGGATCCTTCAAGTCTTGAAGTATTGACAAAAGTTCCATTGAGAAAGTAATGCCAAATGCTGCTTGAGCAATCTGCCTGGGAAATCCAGAGAATTTTGATGACTTCTACTGGGGATTACACAATGGGAATCCTTATTCTGTTAGGGAATAAAGAAAACTCTGATGACTTCTGCGGGGAAATAAGAATGAGAATCTTCATTCTTTTGAGAAGCAATGAAAACTTTGGCGACTTCACTGGGGAATTAAGAATGAGAATCTCCATCCTAATGAAAAATAAGAACTCTGGGGAAGAAAGGCTTACTGCTGGGAAGTAAGTTCAGGAGTTTGGATTGTCTGCCATTCTACTGGGGAATCACCCTAGGCTAGGGAGTAACGAAAAGTTAACTGTTATCTGGTTGCTTTTCAGACTTCAAGATAGCTTGCTGGGGAATTTGGAGAAACTGGTTAGTTTCTGCTGGGGATTGATAGTTTGAAATTTTGGCTCCGCTGGGGATTGGGAGTTTGAAGTTTTAACTCTGATGGGGATTAAGGGTTTGAAATTTTAGCTCCGTTGGGGATCTAGATGATGTACTGTTGGGATTGCTCATGGAATAGCCTAAAGACGTTTTCCTATCCTTTCAGTTTGTCAGTAATTGTTCTTTTCCACTTGTAAACAGTAATTATGTTCAAATTCATATGTTCATTAATGAATCATTGGACGTTTTTGCAAATAAAAACACAAGTGTAAAAGAAAAAGGCAAATAGTTTTCTATACTTTGAAAAGGTATCTTTGTATTTACTTTGTATAAGTATTTTGTACAAATGAGACAGACATCCTAGTAAGAGGATGATGTCATAAAAATGAGAAAAATTTATACAAAGAAAGATAGCTATGTGTAAAAAAATCCCATGGGGTTCCCATTCTGCTATAGCCTTCGTAACTCCGAATATCTTATCCATTTGTTGCTTCGTCCGAAGATGATTGGATTGATCAGAAGCTCAGAGTTTGTCAGTGAAGAGATTGTCCTTAAAGTGATCCGACAAGACATAGTCATACGCTTTAATTCCCTAACTTTTGCCTGGACCGCCCTTTCGGATTTTCGATCCACCGGGAAACCCTTTTTTGCCCAAGTCGCCCTTTCGGGTTTTCAACTTGCCGGGTGTACAGATTTTTTTGTTTTATCCCTAATTTTTGCCTGAACCGCCCTTTTGGGTTTTCGATTCACCGGGATGCCCTGGTTTTACCTAGGTGTGCCAACCTAGCGGGTCATTTATGCGTAGTATCTTTTGACTATGTCTGTGTTTGCAGGGTGCGGCAGGTCATCACCGTCCATGGGGGTTAAGATCATTGCCCCACCAGAAAAGATGTTCTTGATTAAAAATGGTCCTTCATAGGTAGGAGTCCATTTTCCCCTGGGATCACTTTGTGGCAAGATGATGCGCTTGATCACTAAATCTCCAACTTGATATATTTGGCGTCTGACTTTCTTGTTGAAAGCTTTGATAATCAGTTTTTGATACGTATGACCGTGGTAAACAGTAGTAAGTCTCTTCTCGTCAATTAAGTTCAATTGGTCAAGTCGGGTTTGGATCCAATCGTCTTCACTCAAACCAGCATCTTTCATGATCCTTAAAGAGGGGATCTGAACCTCGATAGGCAAAACAGCTTCCATGCCATATACCAAAGAATAGGGTGTTACCCTAGTTGATGTGCGTGTCGCGGTACGATACCCATGGAGAGCAAACGGTAACATTTCATGCCAATCCTTGTAGGTGACTGTCATCTTTTGTATGATCTTTTTGATATTTTTGTTTGCAGCTTCGATAGCACCGTTCATCTTTGGTCGATAGGGAGATGAATTGTGATGTTGAATCTTGAACTGCTCGCACAGGGCGGTGATCATAGTATTGTTAAGGTCTGTATCGTTATCAATGATAATCCTTTCTGGGATACCGTACCGGAAAATAAGGTTCTGTTTGATGAAGCGGGTAACAACATTCTTGGTAACGGATGCGAAGGAAGCTGCTTCGACCCACTTGGTGAAATAGTCAATGGCCACCAGAATGAAGCGGTGTCCATTGGATGTTGTAGGCTTGATTTCCCCAATCATGTCGATTCCCCACATAGCGAAGGGCCAAGGAGCTGTTAAGACATTTAGAGGAACTGGAGGCACGTGTACCTTGTCTGCATAGATTTGACATTTATGGCATGTCCGAGAGTGTTGATAACAGTCAGCTTCCATGGTAGACCAGTAATAGCCTGCCCTTAGAATCTTCTTAGCCATCATATGCCCGCTAGAGTGAGTGCCGAAGGTACCTTCATGCAATTCAACCATGATCTTTTCAGCTTCAATCTTGTCCACACAACGGAGCAGAATATAATCATGATTGCGCTTGTATAGGATACCATTACTTAGGAAGAACTTAGCCGAGAATATCCTTAAGAACTTTTTGTCATTGACGGAAGCTCCTTCAGGGTATTCCTGACCCTCGAGATACCTTTTGACTTCTTGAAACTAGGGCTGGTCCACTACTTCTTCGGTATTAATCTCGTGACAGTGTGCGGGTTCGTCCATCCGTTCAATGGTGATTTGGGGAGCCTCAATATCCCAATTAAGTTTAAACATGGATGAAATTATAGCTAGAGCATCTGGTAGCTGATTTTCTTCTCGCGGGAAGTGCTCGAAGGTAATCTGCTCGAAATGTGGTAGCAATGTCAAGACATGTTCTTTGTAAGGGATGAGGTTTGGATGCTTAGTGTCCCACTCTCCTTTGATCTGACTGATGACCAAAGCTGAGTCCCCAAACACAATCAAAGATTTGATTCCCAAGTCTATGGCAGCCTTGAGTCCAAAGATGCATGCTTCATACTCTGCCATGTTGTTCGTACAGTTGAAGAAAAGTCTGGATGTGAAGGGAGTATGGCAACCTTCTGGGGAGATGAGTACTGCGCTGATACCGTTACCAAGCGCATTGGATTCCCCATCAAAGTACAGGGTTCGTCGGGATCCTTGTTTAGGTTCGTCATATGGTCTGAAATCTTCAACATTGTCCAATGTCATGATGTCTTCGTCAGGGAAGTCAAACTTCATGGGTTGATAATCTTCTATAGCTTAATGGGCCAGATGATTGGCTAGCACACTCCCCTTTATAGCTTTTTGGGTCGTGTACTGTATGTCGTATTCTGTTAGGATCATCTTCCATCTGGCTATCCTTCCGGACAAAGCAGGCTTCTCGAAGATGTATTTTATCGGATCCATCTTAGATATCATCAAAGTGGTATGAGTCAACATGTACTGCCTTAGCCAGCGAGCAGCCCATACCAAAGCGCAGCAAGTTTTCTCGAGCAGTGAATATATGGTTTCACAGTCGGTAAACTTTTTGCTAAGGTAATAAATGGCATGCTCTTTTCGGCCAGACTCGTCATGTTGGCCCAATACGCACCCCATTGAATTCTCTAAGACGGTCAGATACATGATTAGCGGTCTTCCTTTGACGGGCGGCATCAAGATAGGAGGCTCTTGTAAATACTCCTTGATTTTATCAAAATCAATTTGACACTCATCATTCCATCTAACTACCTGGTCTTTCTTCAACAGCTTGAAGATTGGTTAACAAGTAGATATTAGGTGAGAAATGAACCTAGCAATGTAGTTTAAGCGTCCCAAAAAACCACTAACCTCCTTCTCAGTGCGAGGGGCATGCATTTCTTGTATAGCTTTGACTTTGGCAGGATCAACCTCGATGCCTTTGTTGCTGACAATGAAACCCAAGAGCTTACCGGACCGGACTCCAAATGTGCACTTGTTTGGATTCAATCTTAGCATGTACTCCTTCAACCTGACAAACAGCTTTTGCAAGTGATCAAGGTGTTCTTCTTCAGTTTGTGATCGGGCTATCATGTCATCTACGTAGACCTCTATCTCATGATGTATCATATCATGAAACAAAGCTACCATGACGCGTTGATAGGTTGCCCCGGCATTCTTCAGTCCGAATGGCATCACTTTGTAGCAGAACGTACCCCACTGTGTAACAAATGTAGTTTTCTCCATGTCCTCAGGTGCCATTTTGATCTGGTTATAGCCTGAGAATCCGTCCATGAAAGAAAATACTTTGTGTTGAGCTGTATTGTCAACCAGAATGTCGATGTGCAGAAGTGGAAAGTCATCCTTAGGGCTGGCCCTGTTTAAATCTCTATAATCCACGCACATTCTCATTTTGCCGTCCTTTTTAGGCACAGTCACAATGTTAGAAACCCATTGTGGATAGGAAGTAACAGCCAGAAATCCAGCATTGAATTGCTTCATAACTTCTGCTTTGATCCTCTCTGACATGTCAGGTCTCATGCAGCGGACTTTTTGTTTCACTGGTGGACAGTCTTCTCTTATGGGTAGACGGTGTACCACAATGTCTGTATCAAGTCCCGACATGTCTTCGTATGACCAGGCAAAGATCTCAACATAATCATGCAGTAGCTGAATTAGGCGCTCTTTGACACTCGGCTCTAGATTGGCACCCACTCTGATTTCCTTCTTGTCTTCCTCAGTACCCAAGTTGATTGTATCCAACAACTCCTCATGAGGCTGAATTTCTCTTTCCTCTTGTTGTAGAAGTCTGGTCAATTCCCCTGGCACCTCACAATCTTCCTCACCTTCGTATTCGGCTTGGTAGATCATATCTTCAGAGTCACTGAAGGCTATAGCAGTATCGTTACCCATGGGTTACGTAGTGGAAGAGTACCTGCATTTGTGAGTGTGGGTGTGTGTAAGGGCATAGCCATCTTAAAACAACAAAATGTAAAAGAAAGACAATGAGCACAAAAAGGTTTATATATGAAAAGCGTCCATGATTCATTAAAATGACATAAGAAAATGAAATAAGAACCCTTACAAATGGACCATTGTGCCTCGGGTAAGACACAAGGTTGAAAAAGTACGAATTGTTTGTGAATTATTACAGATCCAACAGAAATGGAAAAGATAAATTACTGCGGTATGAAAGTAATCGGAACAAAGACTTTTACTTCCCAGTTGCACAGTCCTCCGCCAACAGTAGGAAAAATCCAGTCTTCCAAGCTGCCATCTTCTTCACTGTCCTCTAGTGCATTAACCCCTTGATGGCTGATCTTCACAGGAGGCCCTCCAGCACGGGTGCGGCGCACGGTCTTCTGAGAAGTTGAGGTGAATCCCAAGCCGAATTTGTCTGATTTGAAAGGAAAGTCGGGAAGCTTCCCCCAGATAGTGGATCCGCCTTCTTCCACTACTGCCCTTGCATCCTTTAGAGAAGACATCTGAGGCACAGGTCTTGTGATCACATGAGTTGAGGATACCGCCTTGGTCGCTGCTATTTCCTGAGAAACTTATTCAACATGTTGGAAAGGGGTCTCAATGAATTCGCCATCCAATTCTACATATCAGAAAGAATTCATATGACTAATCATGTATTCCTCTTCCCCATGGACAGTTATGATCTTCCCTTGGACGGGGTACTTCAGCATCTGATGCAAAGTGGAGGTGACAGCACCGACATTGTGAATCCAGGAGCGTCCCAACAGGCAAGAGTAGGAAGGACGGATGTCCATCACGTAGAAAGTTGAATTGAACTTCTGGGTACCCACCTTGATTGGGATGTACACCTCTCCATGGACCATCCTTTTAGAGCCGTCAAATGCTCTCACAATTATATTACTGGGTTTTAGGGTTAGGCCTTCACAATCCAACCTATCCAAGGCTTTCTTTGGCAAGACGTTCAAAGAAGATCCAGTATTAACCAAAACATGGGCTAGGGTCGTCCTCCTACACTCCACCAAGACATGTAGTGCATCGTTATGTTTTATCCCTTTAGAGGTCAAGTCGGCATCGGAGAAACCCAGGCCATTGTCAGCTGTTAAACTGGCCACGCACTCTTGGAATTGATCAGCCGAAGTCTCTTGCGGCACGTGAGTTGTCTTCAAAAACTTGACCAAAGCTTTAGCATGTGCCTCAGAGCAAAGCAGCAATGCTAACATAGAGATTTTGGAAGGGGTCTGCCCCAGTTGTTCCACCACATCATAATCACTCTTCTTAATGATCCTCAGGATTTCTTCCATCTCCTTCTTGGATGCCTTAGGAATAACTAGTGATTGAGCCTTCGTCAAGACAGGCTCCTCTCGAACATTCTTTCATTTATTCTCAGCAACGGAAGTGGGGATAGGAATTGCATTGTCTTTGTTGGAGGGTACACTTGCAGGTGTAATCATTGGTACAACTGTAATCTTTGAAACAACCGCGGGTCCAGAGACTGCCTTTGGAGGCGCAATCTCTGGAGAGAAAATTCTTCCACTACGAGTAATTTTGCTTGTTCCGGCAATGGTACTGATGTCGAAATTGTCCTCTTCAGAGCTCTCGTCTTCGGCAGTCTGTTCAATCTGTTTGACACCATGGTAGTAGATTTCTCCACCATAATTCCATGGTACCATTTTATCTGATTTGTATGGGGCATGCCCGGGCATTGTTATCTTCAGCGGAGTAGTCATAGGAGCAGATGTAATCCTAACAGACTTTTTAGGAACCCTGGAAGGATTTACGTATATGGTTATTATTGAAACTGATGGAACTGGAATGGGTGAAATAGGAGCTTTCTCAAACAAAATTTCCTGATTATCAATCAGTTGTTGGATACCTTTCTTCAACAGAGGACAGTCAAATGATGAGGACAAGAAAGTACGACAATCTTGGTCACAACCTGGGAACACCCCAACTTTCAACAAATTCAACTTGATGGTTAGGAGAGGAGTTAACAGTTCATCCACAGTAGAAACAAACAGATCTTCTTCCACATCACTGGCATTGTGTCCATGCCTAGGCATTGGAGCAGAGATAACATTCGGTTTTTCCGGAGCTTCAAATTCAACTTCCTTTGCGTTAATTAGATCTTGGATCTTGTTCTTCAGAGCCCAACAGTTGTTGGTGTCGTGTCCTGGGCTTTCAGAATGGTAAGCACACATGGCATTCAGATGGTAGTGTGGAGATGTAGTATTAGGATTTTTAGGGGCCTCTTTCAGCATGGCCAAATTTAACTTCAAAAGATGTGGTAAGACTTGAGCAGGAGTCATGTTTATCTTGGTGAATTGCCTTACAGGCCTTTCCACCCTTTGCTGGTTATTTCTCGGCTGATCATTTCTCGGCTGGTTGTTTCTTGGCTGGTCTGATGCAGACTTTTGAATCATAACGGCCCCCACTGTTGGTCGTCGTTCGGTTCTTCCCTGGTTTCTCTGTGCATAGACAGCTGACACTTCCTTCTTTCCCGTGAAGGGCTTTTTTACAGCTGCAGAGGCAGACGCATCTTTCTGAATTTTCCCGCTTCTAATACCGGCTTTTATCCTCTCGCCAGTCAAAATCAATTCTTTAAACCCTGCAGAGGAGCTTCCAATCAGTTGATTAAAGAAAGGACCTGACAGAGTCTCTAAGAACATGTCCACTAGCTCTCTTTCAGATAAAGGTGGTTGCACCCTTCTGGCTAAATCCCTCCACTTTTAGGTGTAGTCTTTGAAGCCCTCATTGGACACCATAGCCATACTCTGGAGTTGAGTACGGGTTGGTGCCAAGTCAGTGTTGTATTGATACTGTTTATAGAAGGCGGACGCCAAGTCCTCCCAATTATTCACATCAGACCTCTCCAACTGGTAGAACCAATCAAGTTGTGTTCCTGACAAACTGTCCTGGAAAAAGTGAACCCACAAGTCTTAATCTGCTGAATATGGCTGTATCTTCCTGACATACGAGAGGAGGTGCATCTTGGGACAAGACACCCCATCGTATTTGGCAAATAGTGGCACCTTAAACTTCGGAGGGATTACTATTCCAAATACCAACCCTGACTCTTCAAAGTCCAACCCCGTTACTCTCTGTATCTCCATAGCAACTAGACGTTCTTCCAAGTTTTTGTATTTGTCATCGGCCGGAGGGTATTGTTGTTCTGAGTAGTCCTCTTCTTCCTCTTCTTCAGCTTCAGACTCAGATGGTACTACAGTCTCTTTACCTTTTCTTTCCCCTTCCTCAGAGGTTGATGGAAATTCCAAGGTCCTTCTGGCTTGTCCTTCAAACCTTCTGCCCATGATAACCACACCGGCTCACTTATTCTTCTTTTTCTCTTTCTCTTTATCTAGCAGAGTCTTGAGCTTCTCCTTCCCCTTGGCCAAGGTCAAGAGTAGTTGTTGAAATTGTGAATTCTGAGCTTGTAAGTCTTTGACCGTTTGTTCAAGATCCATCTTGCTGAAATAAACAGCAGAGAGATGAGGAAACTTGGTATGAAGACCTATTTATGCTTATGGTGAATGATATGTATTCATGCAATGCATTCAAGGATTCAGAAATTCAAATTTGTTTTAAACAAAAAAGAAACACACGTCATATTAATAAGATAGAATTGTTAGTACATCAATGCCCCTTGGGCAAAATAATACAAAATTCTAAGGTAAAAAGATGTTGCGCATCCTTTTTGGTGCAATGTAGGTGTTGAGAGTCTGCTCTTCATGAAGTAACTGAGTAAGTTCTAAAACCTTCTTCTCGCTGGCATAGAATTGGGCTTCAAAAGTATAGAGTTCTCCCTTGAGATGTATCCAACTCCTTTGTAAATCTTCGAGTGATGTTGGCATGTCAGGATGTAGGAGGGTGTATGAAACCTCTCCTTCCTTAACGGGATCTATAATCACTGGGAGAATAGAGGGATAAGGCATCATAAGACTTTGGGCGCGGGTTCGTACTCACTTGAGGTAAGGCTCAAGGGGGATGGAATTCTTGTGTCCCAAGGTCTTACTATCTACCTTGTTTGGCATCCTCCAAGCTCGGATGAACCTTTGTCGAAGTCCTTGATCGTCATTGTCGAATTCGAAAACCAAGTCTGGAATCAGCATATCATATGGGCCATCCCTTCGGGCATAACCAAACTGTCTCAGAGCCAAGCATGGGTTGTAGGTGATGCCTCCCCTAATGCCAAGTAGAGGGACATTAGGTAATTCCCCACAACGGTGGACAATGATAACATTCTCTTTGGATCGAGAACACCAATGAATATTTGAATGTGTAAGAGTCATCAATCGTTGTGACCACCTCAAACCTTGCTCATTCTTCAGGACTGATTGGGGAAGATGAGAAATAAACCATCTCGCCAGTAGAGGAGTGCAACACATGAGAACACCTCTTTTCCTCATTGTTCAAGTGTGAAAAGAGTACAAGATATCTCCAAGCAAAGTAGGCACCGGGTTGCGAGACATGAAGATTTTGACAGCACTTACATCTATGAGTTGGTCAGGGTTAGGGAATAAGACCATCCCATAGATGAGAAGGGCTACAATCTCCTCAAAAGCTTGTAAGTCCAAAGAGTTCCAGCAGCTTTGGGCCTTCTCAAACAAGAACTTTTCCAAGAAGCCTTTGACACCACTTCTAGTTTCCCAATGGGTTGTGACATCAGGTGACTGCAAGTGCAGGGCTTGAGCAATCTCTTCTGGCTTTTGATCTCTTTTCGTACCGTTGAAGGGTAGTTTATTGAGAATAGGAATCCTTAAGAGTTGAGAAAATTCCTCCAAAGTAGGCACAAGCTGGTAGTCAAGAAATGTGAAGCAGTGATGCAAAGGGTCAAAGAAATGGAAAAGAACTTTCATCGGGTCTTCCTCTGTGTTGGAAGTGACTAAGTAGAGTAGACGACCATGTCTCTCGGTGAATGGAGAGTTCTCAGGAATCCTTGAAGCTAGCTCCTTGAGTTGTGGAGGAATTCTTACAAGGTTGACTTGGATAGTTTTCCTGCGAAGTGAATCCATAACCTACAAAACAGGAACAAAGATGAAATTCCAAAATCCTTGAAATGGTTAGTGGATGCATATGATGCTTCATGATGTCCATGATGTTATTCACAAGTATATATGTACAATAAAATCACACAAGTTCCTAGTTTAGGCTTGCATGGGGCTTCATAGGTAAGTGCCCTCTTGAAGTTTAGTTGGCTCAACCTGTCCTAGAAATAGTAACCGGGTTCTAAGGAGCTTAATATCACTGGATTGTTTCATTGTTCATTGTTTCAATTCAGCCTCTTTACTGGCGACTGAAATATTCCAAGGAACCAACCCTCAATGAGTGTAGTATCGAGTATCTACCAACTTCGGACTGTACCAAAGTCGGTCATCTCACTACATCCTAAAAGGCCAAGTTGGTCAAGTAAAGGTTCTAGAAGTTCGTTAGTGCTTCATGACATCACTCAGCGGCCCCGTATTCTCTTTGATTGACTCAAAGGCTACCGGTACCCACAAATATGTCGCACTAACATAGCTATTTCTTAGACCGTGTCGGTATACCCTGCACAGTTTCCACAACGTATTGCTATTTACCTATGAATATTTACCAAATCCGGGTAGAGGATTCAAACCCAAATAATAGAACCAAAGTGTAAAGCAAACAAGGCAAACAATTGTAAGCAAATAAAGGTGATCTAAACCCTAAGGTAACCCCACTTTTATAATTTTCTCCGCAGCAGAGTCACCAGTTCTGTGATATGATGGGAGAACTGACTTGAGGTTTTGCGTTTCGTTGCAAATGTCGCGGTTTAGCAAGAGTCGCCACCGACTTTTATTTTATCCAAAAGGAAAGGTAAAAAAGCACAAGAAAGACCTTTGAGATGTTTTCTTGAGTTCGGGGGGTATATTATGAAAAGGGAAGGTGCTAGCACCCTTTTCATCCATGGTTTTCCATGGGCTCTTAGTTACTTGCTTAGATCACTTGCTTTGCTTTTGGAATTGTTTGAAATGGTGCTTTGTGTTTGGTGTGATTTTGAATGTATTTTGAAAAGAGGCCTTTTGTTTTGGAAATCTTTGTAATGATTCTCGTTCGTAAGAATGTATACAAAAATGTTTGTCTTTTGAAAAATATTTCAATATTTTGAAAGGTGTTTGAAAATGTTTTGAAATGTGTGTGTTTGTTTTTGAAAATAGCAAGGATGGTTTTGAAGAGAGAAATTAACTTAGAACTATCTACCCTACTCAAATGTCTTTCCTATTCATTTTTATTCCCTTGACATTGTTGATTTACCATTGAATTGGTAAACAACCCTATCTTTGGATGTTAAACGTGACGAGCGTGGGTCATCGTATGACCATGATAGCAATGTTGCCAAGTATCTTAGCTTGTTTGAGGGAACAATATCATTTGTTTTTAGGCAACCTTGTTTAGCGCCATCGAGGGACTATGATCTTTTGTTTTGTTTTGTTTTGCCAAGATACTTTGCATGCATACCATGGCCATTTTTAAGGAAACCAAGTGGGTGAAACCCTAGAGGTGCTTGTGTGTAATGTGTTGTCATTTTACATGCTTTTGTTTGTCTTATATTAGGTCATTCTATTTGTTTGATTTTTGTCTTATCATGCAAAACCCTAGTTTTACTAAACATGGTATAATGCGATAAATTGCGTAAAATAAAACTAAGCTATTACAACAATTATTATGGGAGGGGGGATACAAGTTTTTGAATGGGGATATTTGCACAAAATAAAATCCTAAAATACTATTATAACCCAATTGAATTAATGTACAAGACAAATAAATACACAAATATTTAAATATGCAATAAAATGTATTTATGCAAAAATGTTTTGTATTTGATTTTTTGTGTGAGAAAATAAATTATTTAACCCTATAAATAAGAGAAAAATATTAGTATTATTTTTGAAAGGGGAAACCCTAATTTTGATTTAAAAGAAAATATATGCTCTATATTTATTTTATTTTGTCCATTTTTGTACAAGGAATATAAGTAATATTATATACAAAATTAAAAATTAAATATGTGTGAAAATAATTATTTTTATGTGTTAAATAATAAAAATAAAAATGTATAGTATTTTAATGTATTTACAAATTTTTATAAGAAAATAAATTCTATTTATTAAAATAAGACTATTTTTATATGTGGAAAAATAATAAAAATAAAATAAAATTGCAAAAAATTAAGAAAATATTTTTTGTGATTTTTTAATGTTCAGAAAAAATTATTAAAATCAATAAACATAAAAATATGAGAAAATATGCAAAAATATAAAAAAATGAAGCAGGGGGTGCAAATATCAAGTCAAGGGGTGTGAAAAGTAGAAATAACAAGCTCAAGGCGCGCCAGGCCCAGGACAGTCATCCCTGTCCTCCAGCTCTTTCCATTTGCGCGCGTTTCTTCTTCAAATCTGTATCTTGTTATAGCTTGCATAAAATCAAAAACTCATAACACAAAAAATGTAGCATTTTTATCACGATTCCAATGATATAAGATTTGAAACCTAACTCTAAAAGACCAGGGAGAATTTTGTAACCCCTAATTACTGACCTAATTTTTTCATCAAGTTCAACATTCAAATACTCTTAGCTCAGTTAATATAAATGACAATTATGCATATGTCAGCTTTACCATGCTAGAGACTACATTTTTGCTTTACAAATTGTGGCTTGAGGATGCATAAATAGAGAGATAAAGTTTTGAAAAATACCTCCTTCAGCTGGATTTAGATATGGCAATGTGGGAACTTTGAGTGAGGCCTAAGGATCGTGTGAGCTTCCTTGAAGTTCCCTCAAGCTATTCCAATGCTTAGCTTGCCTTGAGGATGCTTGAAACTCCCTGTAAAAGTCAAGCTGCAACCTTCAAGTTTGAAAATGGTGATGTATGAAACAGAGGTCACACTTGCAGTGCAAAGGCTTGGATAGTTTGGATGTGATGTATGGAAGATGTTTCAAGTGTTAAAGGGAGAAACGCACAAGCCAATATTGAGCTTGCAAGAGTTTTGTAGAAACTGCAAGTTTGAGCAGAAAAATCATGTTTTTGTGTTTGGGAGAGTTTTAGAAGTTATGCACTTGTGTTCTAGCTTGTAACAAGTTTGTGAAGATGTTTTGAATGATGCCAAGCCCACCCTTTATCAGATGTACAAGTTCTCTACCTTTTGGCCACTTTTCTTGCTTTTGAAGAAAGGTTGAAGTGACCATGCTAGCAGGCCTATACTTGGCTATATTGTGAGCTGCAAGAGTTGGTATACTTTGCTTAATTCCTGTGGAAATGGTCTGCACCAAAAGAACAAGTCCAATGCTCAAGGCTGATAAAGTTGGAAAAGCTTGCTTTATCAGAATGGCATTGTGCCCTTTATGCCATTTATGGATTTATTCTTTGTACAATACTTCAAAAGCTAAAATAAAGCCATTATCCACTGAGTTAGAATTTAATTATGGAGTGTAGAAGGGATTTAGAACCTGTAATGCAAGGTACAAGCATGCTTGATCAGATTTGCAACTTGATGCATTGTGAAAATGCCTTGAACAAAAGTGACAAAATGCCATTTTCTCTTCTTCGATTCTCCCTAACCACAAATGATCTTGGAGAGTTCTTGGACATTTTGGAAAGCTTGCAACATGATCTACAATCCATCTTTGAAATGCATTTTGAGATACCTCTTGGAACTAGGTTAAAAATGTCCATGAAGTTGGGTCAAAAACCTGCCTAAATTAGGGCAAATTTTCACTAAGTCTTTTAGTTCATGGACCCCTATTCACAAATTTATATCTTGAGATCCAAGCATCTTTTGGGAAAACTTTGTGAATAAAAGTTTTATATTTTATGGAGAACTACAACTTTCATGTTGGAAGTTTTCTTTGAATCCAATTGCATCATGGTGAAAAAGTTGGTAAAAGTTGAAAACAAAATAAGAAATTTTCCATACTTGGAAAAATTCTAAGTTATGAAAAATTTCAAATTAAAGCCCTAATTTGCAATATTAGGTTTCTTGGTCAACAAGTTTCACATTTTGACATATCTTGATGAATTATGACCCTTGGCATTTGATTATGACCAAAAAGTCAAAGTTTGACTTTTCAGTGTATAGTTGATTTTTGATCAGTTGATTAGAAAATTCATCTGTCAATCCAATGCACTTGAGGTCTTTTGAACCTTGTAATTAGGTCAATATGATTCCATTGAGTCCTTGAAATCATGTTTGAACCCAATTGGTCATTGGCTAGGTTAAAAATCAGAAATTTCCCTTTCTCAGTCTAAACCCTAATTTTGACCATTTTGCCCCTTTGATGATCTGATCAAATGTTTTGAGGAATTGTGATCCAAACTTGATCAAATGGTTAATATGAGTCTATAATGTTGTTTTAGATCAAAAATTATGAAGTTTGACTGTAAATTGGCCATGGTTGACTTTTTCCCCAATACAATTGATTTTTAGGTCAATTGTCCAATTGATTGGGCAAAAATGTGATTCAAGGCTTGAAACTTGGTATGAGAAATCTTAGGGGTCCAAGATGGTATATGAAAGTCACATGAAGCATTGATGGTCCAAATATCCTTGTGCAAACTCAAACCCTAATTTCAGGCTATCAGTGCAAGGTGATGTCTTGAGTTGACCAAACCTTAATCTTGTCTTGAGTCCAAGAAGTCTTGTGAGGAAAATTTTGATAAATGAGAGGGAAAATTTTGGGGTACAACAAATACAACTCAAGGGGGGCGATACACTTTCGAAGCCCAATTATACGCTAGCGAGAATAATGTTTTAGAACTCACTAAGTAACTTCATAAGGAGAAGACTCTGAATGCCTACTTCGCGCCAAAGAGGATGTGTACAACCTTTTTATCTTAGAGTTTTTGTATTTGTTTTGCCCAAAGAGGAATTGATGTACTCAAGCTTTAAATTATTTAATATAACGTGTTTCCTTTTTGTCTAAAACAAATTTGAATCTTTAAAATCCTTGAAATCATTTCATATGCATTTACCATTGATCATAACATAAGCAGGTTTCTTGCAACAAGTCTCCTCATCTTTCTACTGTTTATTTCAGTAAGATGGATCTCGAGCAAACGGTGATGGACCTCCAAGCACAAAATGCTCAGTTTCAACAGATGTTCTTAACTCTAGCCAAAGGACAAGAAGAGTTGAAGATCTTGTTGGTTGAAGAGAAAAAGAAAATAACCGGAGTTCTAAATATGGGAAGAAGATTCCAAGGAAAAGCAAGAAGGAACCTAGACTTTGCAACGTCATCTGGTGAGAAAGACAATCAAGATAGAAAAGGCAAGGAAGCAGTTGTACAACAAGATTCAGAAGAGGAAGAGGAAGAAGAAGATTATTCTGAAGAACAATATCCTCCAGCCGAAGACAAGTATAAGCATCTGGAAGAATGATTAAGTGCAATGGAAATCCAAAAAGTGCCTGGACTGGACTTTGAGGAGTTGGGGTTAGTATTTGGGATTATCATTCTTCCAAAATTCAAGGCACCGATGTTCTCCAAGTACGACGGAGTTTCATGTCCCAAAATGCATCTTCGGTCCTATGTGAGGAAAATCCATCCTCATACCACTGACAAGGATTTATGGGTACACTTCTTTCAAGACAGTCTGTCCGGAACTCAACTTGATTGGTTTTTTTAGTTAGAAAGAGCCAATGTTCATAATTGGGAAGATCTGGCCGCTGCCTTTTACAAACAATACCAATACAATGCTGATCTTGCTCCCACCCGTACTCAACTCCAGAGTATGGCCATGGTTTCAAGTGAAGGCTTCAAAGACTATGCGCAAAAATGGAGGGACTTAGCAGGAAGAGTCGAGCCTCCCCTATCTGAAAGAGAATTAGTAGACATGTTTTTGGAAACCTTGTCCGGACCTTTCTTCAATCACTTAATTGGGAGCTCCTCGGCGGGTTTTACCGAATTGATATTGACCGGAGAAAGGGTGGAAGTCGGGATAAAGAATGGGAAGATTCAAAAAGATTTATCCTCTGCTGTTGTAAGGAAACCATTCATTGGAAAGAAAGAAATGGTTGCTGTATATCCTCAGAGAAATCAAGATAGGGATGAACATCGTCCAATGGTGGGGCTGTCATGATTTCTAAACCCACACTTTCTCAACAAAAAAGTCAGAATGTGTGAAAACAGTAAAAAAAATCCAAAAGGGTACCACTGGGGATCGAACCGAGGTCCCTCTAGTCACAGGCGCGCGCTTCTACCACAGGGGTGGTTGTACATCTGTTTATATAATCAAAACAACAAATATATGATAGTAAACAAGCCCATGGCCTGAACTTCATCTTCAACCTCATGCCCAGTCAGAGCCTCTATATCTTATTCAAATCTCAACAGAAATGAAAACTGTAAACAGGAAACTTGTAGTAAATTTCCTCGCGGTTTCAGAAATGCAAAGCAATAAAATTGTAGATCAAAGATAAGCATGAATTTTAATGGCCCTAATCTGAATCCTAAAAATTTCAGAAACTTCAATCCTAAAATTCTCTAAGCTCAAACAAAATAAATGAAAACTATGGACATGGTTAGCTTTAGGGCAATGATATATACATTTTTCATTCACAAATAAACCATTAATGATGCATGTATGAAAAGTTCCAAAGTTAGAAAACTTACCTTGCAAGAGGGTATCAGGTTTGGAGTTTGAGTAGATTTCAGTGAGTTCCAATGTTTGTATTAGCTTCCTCAAGTTCCCAGGAAACTAATGGGATGCTTAGCGTGAGCTGGAAGTGCCTGAGGAGTTCTGGAGAAGTCAAGGTGCAAGGTGCTGTTTTTGAAAATGGTGGAAGATGATGGAGGTGTTATAGTGGTGTTGTAGGTGTTGGGATTGTTTGTGTATGTTGTTTAGAAGCTTTTGAAAGTAAAAGGCCAAGAAACACACGAGCAAATTTGGAGATTGGATTCAAAACTCGGAAATGACAAGTTTTGAAGTGTTTTTGGTAATTTTGTGTTCTTGGTGTTTTCAGGGCTTAAGCATGCGTGGGATTTGTAGCAAATGACTTGTGTATGTATAATCAAAGGGTTTGAGTGCTTTTGAAAATCAGAAGTACAAGTTACAAGCTATTTGCTATGTTACTTGATTTTCAAGAAAAGTGGGAAAACAAGTTTCAATGTGTAGTAGAAGCATGGGTTGGGTGATTGTAAGTGTCTAACCAGTTTATCTTGAATTATGGGACTTGTATGATCAGAAGAGAGCAATTGCAAGGCTCAAGAACAAATTTTGTACAAAAATCTACTTTATCAAAATGGCATTGTGCACTTTCTTCCCAAAATGGATATAAAGCATGGCCTTGCATTGAATGCTTGAAATGAGACCTCTAACAGCTCTGTAAGAAATTAATTATGGAGTGACTAACAAGTTTGAGGCCTGCAAAGTAGAGGTTATGCATCATAAGTTTGAATTTGAATCTTGTTCATCACAAAATTCCTTGTAATTCAAGTGATAAAACCCTGACTTCATCTCTTTTATTCTCCCTACTCAAGAATGATCTCAAGGAGTTCTTGGACGTTTTGGAAATCTTGTAATATGATATACAATCCATCTTTGAATCACTTTTGAAAATTTCCCTTGGAAATATATGAAAAAGTGTCATGAAGTTAGGTCAAAATCCTGACCAAATTATGGCAAAATTTCACTAAGTGTTTTGTTTGATGACCATGTGTTCTTAAAATTATAACTTGAGATCCAAGCACTTTTGGAAGGAGTTTAGTAAAGAAAATTTGTATATTTCATGGAGATCTACAACTTTCATGTTGTAAGTTTCTTTTGAATCAGCTTGCATCATGGTGAAAATTTTGCTCAAAGTTGTGAAAAAATAAGAAATTTCCAACACTTAGAAAAATTTCTAAGTTTAGAAATTTTAACTTTTTAACATGAAATCTTGAATTTTTGATTTCTTGATGAATAAGTTTCATATTTTGACATGCTTTGATGAATTGTGATCTTTGACATTTAATTTTGACCAAAAAGTCAAAGTTTGACTTTTCAGTACACAGTTGACTTTTGATCAGTTGACTGAAAATTCATTTGTCAATCCATTGGACTTGAACAATGTTTTGAGCCATGTCATTATGTCAAAATTATGCAATTGGACTCTTGATATAATTCCTTAAACAAATTGATCATTTTCTAGGTCAAAAATCAGAAATTGCCCTTTCCCAATAAAAACCCTAATTTTGACCATTTTGACCTTTTAAAGATTTGATCAAATTTCTTGAGGAATTGTGATCCAAACTTAATGAAATGATACATATGAGCTTAAAGTGTTGACATGGATAAAAAATTATGAAGTTTGACTGTAAATTGACCACAGTTGACTTTTTCCCCAATATAGCTGATTTTTAGGTCAACTACTCAATTGACTGAGCAAAAGTGTGATCCAAGGCTTGAAACTTGACATGAGTAATATTGAGGGTCCATAATGATCCATGAAATTCATATGGGGCATTGGAATTTCCAACATCCTTGTGAAATCTCAAACCCTAATTTTGGTCATCAGTGCTTAAGGAGGTGTCTTGAGCTTGATCAACCCTAATGCAGTCTTAAGCCAAAGGAGATATTGTGAGAAAATTCTTGATAAGTGAGAGGGAAAATTTTGGGGTACAACACAATTCAATTCCAGATTCTTAGCCGTTACCTCATATCCTTAATGGGTCGCCAATGTTGTTCCAGTGCCAAAAAAGGACGACGAGGTACGGATGTGTGTGGATTAACGAGATTTGAATAGGGAAAGCCCTAAGGTTGATTTCCCACTTCCCCACATTGACATTCTGGTTGACAATACCGCACAACATAAAGTGTTCTCGTTTATGGATGGTTTCTCAGGCTACAACCAGATCAAAATGGCGCCTGAGGACATGGAGAAAATGACCTTTGTCACACAGTGGGGCATATTCTGTTACAAGGTTATGCCATTTGGGTTGAAGAATGTTGGGGAAACCTATCAATGTTCCATGGTAGCTTTATTTCACGACATGATACATCACGAAATAGAGGTCTATGTGGACGACATGATAGCCAGATCTCAAACTGAAGAGGAACATCTTGACCATTTGCAGAAATTCTTCGAAAGACTAAAGAAGTACAAACTGAGGTTGAACCGGAATAAATGCACATTTGGGGTGAGGTCTGGTAAACTCCTAGGCTTCGTCGTTAATGGTAAAGGTATCGAAGTAGATCCTACCAAGGTGAAAGCAATACAAGAAACCGGCTATCTCACTACTTCCTAATGGCTAAGTTGTTCAATTAAGGTTCTAAGGCCAGTTAGTGCTTCATGACACCGCTCAGAGGCCCCATATTCTCCTTGATTCAACACAAGGGATACCAGTACCAACAAATGCATCACACTAATGTAGCCATTGCTTAAACCATATCAGTCTACGCCGTACAGTTTCCACAGTCTCTTGCTACATACCTAAAAGGTGCCCCAGATCCGGGTGGAGGATAAAAAACAAAGCCCAAACAAGGAATCATAATGTAAAGCATGTAAGTAAAACAAGGAAAGCAAGTAAAGGTGATATATCCCTAAGGTAACCCCACTTTTAAACGTTCCCCAACAGAGTCGCCAGTTCTGTAATACGGTTGGAGAACTGACTTGGGTGTTTTGCATTTGATCGCAATTGTTGCAGATAGTAAGAGTCGCCACCGGCTTTTATTTTATCCAATAAGGAAAGGGTGAAAAGAACAGGGAAGGCCTTTAGAGATGTTTTCTAGATTTTGGGGGTTAGGTTATGAAAAGGGAAGGTGTTAGCACACTTTTCATCTGTAGTTATCTATGGGCTCTTAGTTGCTTGCTAGATCACTTGCTTTTGTTTGAAAATATGCTTGTGGTGTGGGTTTGAAAATATTTTGAAAACTTCTTTGTAATGATTCTCGTCTCTATAAGAATGCGTACAAAGTGTTGGTTTTGAAAATAGTTCAAAGAGGTGTTTGTTTGTGGAAGATTTTTTTGAAAGTGCTTTTGAAAAGTGCCTTTGTAATGATTCTCGTCTCTATAAGATGCGTACAAAGTGTTGGTTTTGAAAATAGTTCAAAGAGATGTTTGTTTTTGAAGATGTTTTGAAAGGGCAAGTGTGGAAGTGGTTTTAGTTTGTGAGCAAGCAAGCAAGTACGAGCATCCTACCTACTCAAAAGGTCTTTGTTATTTTCCTCCTCCTTTAGATGTTCTATCTTACCATTGATTTGGTAAGAAGCCCCAATCGTTAGATGTGAAGGGACGGGCGTGGGTCGTTTGTATAGTCATAGAAGGCAACCTATTAGACGTTTTAGCAATTTTATTAAGGACTAGATCGTTTATCAAAGGCAACATCGAGGGTCATTGAGGGACTACAATATTTTATCGAGGGTCTTTGCTAAAAAGCCCATATTCGAGGGACATGACCATTTTCTGAGACAACAAGTGAAATTACCCTAGAGGTGCACGTGTGTGAATAATATGTTTGATTTGCATGCATTTTTGTCTTTTTGATTTTGGGTTGTCTACTTGTTGGTTTTATCTTGCCATACATCCTAATTATTAACATTTGTATAAAGCAATAAAAATGCAGAAAATAAATATTCTACACTATTACAACCATATTGAATAGAAAGAACATATAAAGACAAAACAAAATAAAAGAAGGGAACATAAGTTTTTCGATCCAGGAAGTAGCGCCCCTTCGATTCTGCCCTTCTCTGCCTCTTTCAATTTGGGTCTAGAAATTAGGATGAGATGCACTCTTCAATTCTGCCTTTTTTGCTTCCTTCGATTGCAGGAGTGTTAATGTGAGCAAGTAACCTTCGATTCACCCTTCTTAAGACAAATATTTTTGTACGCATTCTTATAGAGACGAAAACCATTACAAAGACACTTTTCAAAATCACTTTCGAAAACACATTCCACAAACACCTCTTTGAACTATTTTCAAAACAACACTTTGTATGCGTTCTTATAGAAACGAGAACCATTACAAATACTTTTTCAAAATACTATCAAAACCCACACCACAAGCACATTCTCAAGCAAAAGCAAGTGATCTAGCAAGCAACTAAGAGCCCGTAGATAACTACGGATGAAAAGGGCGCTAATACCTTCTCTTTTGATAACCTACCCCCCAAACTCAAGAAATAATCTCGAAAGGTCCTTCCTGTTCTTTTCAACCTTTCCTTATTGGATAAAAGAAAAGTCGGTGGCGACTCTTGCTATACGCAACAATTGCGATCAAACGCCAAAACAACCAAGTTAGTTCTCCCACCGTATGACACTACTTCTTTACCAGCTCCTAGTAATTGTTGATGGAAGCATAGGGTAAACCCATATACCATCTGAGGGAGGCCTCTACGAAAGTTCCAGATAGCAGCTTGCACTTCAAAGAGTCCAAATTTCCTATGATGGCCATCTTCGTATTGATGGAGGCAATGTGTTTGCAAGGATCATTCTATCAATCAAACTTGACCAAGGAAGGAGGTTTGAAACCTATAGGGACAGGAGATCCCTATATCTTGTTTGAGATATGTTGGTGGTATAACAATTCCATTTCCTCTAGGAAGTTAGAATCTTCTTGATGTTGTGTGATGATGCAAACGTCATCTTCCAACGTCGGGTTATGGTGGGATAATTCATCCATGGCAGCATGCATCTCCTCCAGGGCACAAGGATCACTGTTATCGCTAGTTCCTTTTGGTGTAGGGGATAGAGCTCTCATATTAACCATATTTTAAGGTGTCTAAATGGAGGATTGAAAGGTAAAAGCAAGAAGGGTGATTGTGATAAAAGAAGGTGTGGCCAAGGTCAGTTTTACTTGGGCTCAACGGTGGGCGCCACTATACTAGTAAAAAAAGTATAGGATGTGCATGTTCCCATGCAAGGGCTGGGAGATTCAGAGGCCTTAGTTGGTTTATATTACAATTAGGTAGTGAGGGCTTTCCCACTACGGCATAAAGCCCTATATGATGGTGTTTTGAGGTGATTTAGTATACCTTCTCAATTAAGGTGAGTGACTCTGTTGATGTTCAGTGATGCTTGGTAGCAAGTGTGTAGTCACTTGTAGTAGTGTATTTGGATTTTTGTGAGTCTGATGCTCTTTTTGGATGTATATAATGATTATTAGTTAGTGTATGTTCCTCTCCCCTTGTAAGGGGATGTATTTATAGAGATCTCTAGGACCTAGAGTTTGAATTACCCTTAGTGGTGTCAACCACTCCCCTCTTCTCTAGAGAACTTATTGACCGCCTATATCTCAGGAGCTAGTGGAGACTCATTCTTTCTCGACTCACACATCATATTTTCTTCTAGGGGGTCTCCGGGTCATCGCCCGGGCGACGCGCTTCTTGGGCGAGGGTGCCTTGATTTTTGGAAATATAACACTACATTTTTAAAGGAGAAGAAATGAATTAAAAAGGACAAGATTCATGTATTTTCTTAATTATTTAATAGATTAATCATAGTTGTTAATCAATTAAGAGCTTCAAAAATACGGCAACCTTAATCCCAAGAAGGTAAATCTACAAAAGTTATGTGACTTAATTGATTAAGAGTATTTTTAATCAATTAAGGAGTCTTTTATATCGCTTTAGTTTATTAGACTAAGTGCTTAATCAATTTGACAATGAAAAATACTTCCCAATTGATTAGGAACACTCTTTGGTCAAGTCCACTAAAGATTTAATAGTTTTTCCAGATGTTTAAAGGCGTTTTAATACATTGAGAGAGGTTTTAAAAAATTTGTGTGTTTGAGATGTCTTAATAATTTGATAATTACTCTTATATATTAAATTATACTGATCACTCAAACACATGATCAGGTGAGTTTTCACACTTTCTCTTTTTTAAAACCTTTAAGTTGCAAGTTCCCTTGCTTGATTCATTATTGACTTATCACTTCATCTAGAACTAAAGTCTTCTAACTAATGAGCCTTGAGGTACCTTCTTTGACCATACGCCATCATCAGATATTGGTGGAAAAAATGTCATCAAAGACTTCATTGAATTCCATTTGATATTTGATGTTGCCAACATTAAATTTGGCTTGACATCTTGATCTCAGAATGAACATCCACTACTATAAAAAACACATGTTATGTCGGACGCGAAATGCGTTAATTGTCGGTTCCGGATCTGAGGTAAGTAAGGTCGTCATAAAAGGTTATCCCTTATCGCCTCGGGTATTAAAATACTGAGGGGTTACGTTAAATGCATGTGGGTTCTATTATCATCCTCGGCAATTTTATTATTTTCATAACCGAATGGTGTTCCCCTTATTAACACTCGGTTTTCTGATAAACTGAGGTAATATATCAAAATTATTACTTCGGTTAATTTGGGAGACCGGTGGGTTATATTTTTTTCTGCTGTTGTCTGTACTTGAATTACAAAATACAGAACCACGAAAAATAGAATACATAACCAATGCAAACCCAAAAAGGTGCGCACATTCCTCTATTTGAAACAGAAATATTCATTGATTACACAAAATGGAACAAATGGTTACGAAACTAAAATGGCGCACACTTTATAATTTTACATCAAAACTAAAACAAATGATTATGAAACAAAAGCAATAAACCATTTACTTACTAGTTTTTCCATATGCCCTCTTCATGATCATGATGAATAGCATGCACATCATCTAATTCATTTTCTTCAGATGATTGACTTACATGTCTTGCTAAACAAGGAGTCTCATAGTTAAAATCTTAATTTTCATCAGTACTATCAGGAAGATGTTTTCCTTGAAGAAAAATTGACTATCTAGTGTTAGATGGATCAGTGACATAAAAAACTTATTTTGCTTCGTTTTCCATGATGAATGGTTCGTTCTTGTAAGTTTCCTTTCGAAGATCAACCCTGGTGAATCCTAATTCATCAGTTTCTACACCAGTTTTGTTTTCAATCCACCTGCACTTAAATAAAGGTACTTTAAAAAAAACATAGTCAATCTCCAAAATCTCCTCAATGATCCCAAAGAACGTTCTAGATGCTAGTATTAGATTTTTATCTTTGGAACTAGAAAAGTACAGGGATTCAGCCTCAACCATAACACCATTATTTTTCATGGTGCTATGATCATTCTTTAATTTTGTACAGAACAAATATTTTTCTAATGTCGTATGCACTCTAAGTAATTACATTAAACTTAGGAAAACGTGACAACCATTTGCAAATATCTGATGCACCACTCTCATTGGAAATACTTTCCTTAAACTAATCTATGAAAGTTATATTATGCTCTGTCAACAACCATTTTTCATTCATCCGGGGGTATTGTTCCTTTATTAGATCTTTGTGTGCGGTCAAGTAAGGATTAACTTCACAAAGGTTATTCAATATATACAAATGTTCTTAAAAAAGTACTTCTCGACTAAATGTCTTAAAATTTAAACCTTGAATACCTATACCTTCATAAAATCCATCATGACGAGACTCGGGCAGTCCTATAAAGTTTGCATCTGACAAATAGTTTATACAAAACTCAATAGCTTCTTCTGTGATATACCTTTCTATGATCGAAGCTTTTTGGAAGGTGATGATTCTTTGTATACCCTTTGAAAATATTCATGTAACACTCTACTGGATACATCCACCACAAATAATCTGGACCGCAAGTTCTAATCTCCCTTACTATATGAACAACTAAGTGAACCATAATGTCAAAGAATGATGGATGGAAAAACATCTCTAACTGGCACAAGATAATTGCGGCTTTATGTTCTAATTCATCTAAATTTCTAGGATCTATAACTTTGTTGCATATAGTATTGAAGAATAAGCGCGATCTGGTTATAGTCACCCTTACATTTCTTGGTAAGATGCCATGGATAGCCACTGGTAGAAGTTGTTGCATCAAGACATGACAATCATGAGATTTTAAGCCAATTAATTTGTGATCATTATTTGACACAAGTTTTTTCACATTTGATGAGTACCATTTGGTAACTTTGATACCCTGCAAACAATCGCATAAACTTCTTTTTCTTTTTTAGACAGAGTGTGGCATGTTGGGGGAAAATAGGTTCTATTTCCAACTTCTTTTGGGGCTAATTCTTGTCGTATACCAATCGTAACCATATCTTCACGGGATTTATTAATATCTTTTGTCTTGCCTTTAATGTTGAGAAGCGTTCCAATCACATGCATTTTTCTCCACGTGCATCACATTAAGACAATGTCTTACATCAAGACTGGACCAATATGGAAGATCGAAGAACACCGACCTCTTTTTCCAAGATTTTTTCACCACGGGATTTTTTTGTTTCTTTCCAAAGACAACTTTAATGTGTCATTATTTTCTAAAACTTCCTTCCCGTTTAAGGGTTTTGGAGTTGGACAAAACTCCTACTCTCTATTGAAAGCCTTGTGCAATCGATGATACAGATGACTAAGTCTTAGAAATCTTCGACACCCCAGATAAAATGTCTTTTTTCCTTTTGGTAATTGGTGGTTACATGTATTACATTCACATATAGGACACAGATTATGACCCTTGATTATGTACCTAGACAAATTACCGTATGCATGAAAGTCATTGATTATGCAAAACAACATGGCCCGCAACTTAAAGTTATCACATGTATATGCATCATCAACATCAACACCTTCCTCCCACAAAAATATTAAATCTTCAATCAATGGCGATAAATAAACATATATGTTATTATTCCCTGGTTATTTCAGACTCGAAATGATCATCGATAGAATCATATACTTACGCTTCATGCACAACCATGGAGATAGGTTATAAATTAAGAGAAGAACATGTCGTGACGTATAGTTAGTACTCATATTACCAAAAGGGTTCATTCCATCGGTGGTAAGTCCAAGCCTAAGGTTCCTCGGTTAAAGGGAAAAATCTAGAAACAGTGAATCAATTTTCTTCCATTGCACCGAATCAGCTACATGACAAGTTTTTCCATCACACAATCTTTCATTTGCATGCCATCTAGTATTCTTTGTGTCTCTAATATTAGAAAAAAATATCTTGAACCTTGGAACTATTCGTAGGTACCACATCACCTCGACAGCAACACCATTTCTAGTTGCACCATCATCCTCATCAACACCATTGTCCTTCTGTTTGTAGCGCGACACCCCACACCTTGGGCACACATTTAAGTTTTCAAACTCTTTCCTATATAAGATGCAATCATTATGACAAGCATGTATTTTGACATAATCTGAATCCATTGGACACAATATCTTCTTGGCCTTAGATGTACGGTTTGGCAAAGTGTTACCTTCAGGAAGCATTTTTTTCAACAATTCAAGCAATTCAGTGAAACTTTTATCCGTCCACCCACCTCTCGCCTTAAGATTAAATAGCCTTAACATAACTGACAATCTTGTAAAACCTTTACATCCTAGGTACAACGAATCTTCCATCTCTTTACGCAAAGTATCTACCATACTAACTTTCTTGAAAGCATCTACTCCAATATCATGAATGACATCTTCTAGATTATCAGTCATACACTCATCATCTTCGAGTGTTTGTGACAAAGGTCTCTTTTTTTACCCTTCACCATGCCATACCCATTTCTTGTAAGTTTGAATAATTCCATCACAACCACAATGATTGAATATAACAACCCTTGTATGTTTTTTTGTATTATAGCATTTCATACAAGGACACCAAATAATTCCATTGTTATCAGGAAGTTTTTTTCGCGTAATCAAGAAATTATTTCAATCCATTCTCATACTCGCTACTTAATCTATTGGCTTTCATCTAACTAAGATCCATAATCACAATTTCTGAAAATAAAATAAAAAATTGTACATAAATAAAGCTTCTCAACAGGAACAACAACAATAAAACAATGCGAGGAGAACAACAGGAACAACAGTAACAGAGAAAACCAGAACATATCGCGGAGCTCCTTGGAGAAAAAGTTCTTTCGTTGGCTAATCTCCTTGGAATAGAAGTGTTATTTCGTTGGTTAAGCTCCTTAGAGTAGAAGTGTTATTTCGTTAGGGCTCTGTTGTACCCCAAAATTTGCCCTCTCAATTATCAAGGATTTTCTCACAAAGATTCTAAGGATTCAAGCTAGCACAAGTACATTGGGGTTTTCCAGTACAAAAATTAAAAGGAAAATGTCAAAAAGGGAGAAAACAGATAAAAATAACATTCTGACAAATTTGGAGAAAAATAGGCCTCCTTCAATTCAGCACCCTTCGATTGGACTTTGCACCTCCTTCGATTGCTCAAACATTGCAGCTAGTGTGCCTCTTTCGTCTGGGCATGTGAATTCTTGTTGCAGGCTTCATTTGTGTCTTTTACTGCCTGCATGCTTGCTTTGAATACCAAATTTTGCTGCCACAAGTTCCCCCTGCAAGGCAAACCTTTCGATTGGGAAAGTGTGCTGCCTGCATGCTTGCAATCGAAGGCCATGACCTGCTTTCCACATGTGCCCCCTGGAAGGCAAGACTTTCGATTGGACAAGTATGTTGCCTGCATGCTTGCAATCGAAGGCTATGACATGCTGGCCACACGTGCCCCCTGGAAGGAAAGCCTTTCGATTGAACAAAAAGTACTTATATACAAAGCTTCGTTTGGTTTACACAAGTTTGTGATACATTGCCTAAGGGTTCGAAGGTTTATTCATTGGATAATACCATTCTTGGATAAATTGGCAAAAGACTATGTACCCTTTCTTCATAAAAGGTACTTTAATCACAAAATCAGCTCTCAACCTGATTTTGGTCTGAGCACAAGCAAGGTCAGAAGCATAAGTCACATGTTCTGCACCCCAACTGCCAAAAGGCCCCCACTTGTACTTTCATGTTACATATTTTTATTATTTCCTTGCAAAGCTGGCTACTACAACATGTTCACTTTTTCTCTATAAATAGTGGAATTTTTTGCAAAGGCTAAGGAAGATTTTTTTACTAGAGGAACGAAACCTCTAAAATCTTCTCAAACACAACAAAACTCTCAAGTCCCTGCAACACTTGTGAAATCAAAAACCCAGAATCATTGTCACCTCCTTCGATTATAAAGAACAAGCACACTTCAGTTTCCTTCGAATACCAAGGAGCATCACGTTTGCTCCTCTCCTTCGAATCCAGCATTCAAAGCCCAGCTGCTGGCCCCTCCCTTCGAATCCAGGGCCACCACTCAAGGTCCAGTTCATCTTCAAGGCTGCAGTAAGGTAAGTTACTGGTACCCTTGCATCTTTCGTTTAGACATAGTGTGATACGGTGGCAGAACTGACTGTTATACTCGTTTGCATTTTGCGTTATTTGTTCGCAAAATGTCGCGGTAAGCAAGAGTCGCCACCGACTTTTATTTTATCCAACTAAGGAAAAGATAAAAGAACAGAAAAAACCTTTTTCGAGAATATTTCTGAGTACGGGGGGTAGATTATAGAAAGGGAAGGTGTTAGCACCCTTTCTATCCATGGTTTTCCATGGGCTCTTAGATACTTGCTCATTTTAAAATTGCTTGTGTGTGTGCTTGTTTTAAAAAAAGTTTACTTCGTGATAACCCTTGTATCAGTCCTCAAGGGTGTGACAAAGTTGTTTTGAAAATTGTTTTGAAAAATTGTTTGGGGAAAAAAGTTTTTGTTTGTATGAGCAAGTACTTGAGAACTAATCTACCTACTCGAAAAAAGATTGTCCATTTTCCTTTAGACAATGCTATGACATTATTGAGAAATAGGTAGCACCGTCGTTGGAGTTTTAAGGGACGTTTGAAGGGACAGATACGGTCACAAAAGCAATGTTAGGGAATTTTAGTAATCCTCCTAAAGCCTTAAAGATCTTTTCCGAGGAAACATCCGAATGGGTCATTTTTAGATCTTTCGGGGCTAGAGGACGACCACTAACAAACCCTATAGTTCATGACCGTTTAACTGAAGGCAACCGAAGTGAAGTAAACCCTAGGAGTGAGCATGTGCGAGTGTAATTTTCAGTTAATTTATCTTTGCACATTTAGGGTTTTCTACCGTTTTAATTTTCAAGTATTCCTTCCATACAATCCTATTAGCATACATCTAATAGTTTATAATTGTGAAAATTAAAATGCAGAAAGCTTAAAGTTCTAGCTATTACATGGCTTTCGCAGATACAGAATTATCTTTGACTGTAAAATAAAAGGAGGAATTAAAAACCTAATTAAAGCTATTACAAACTCGGAGCAGTTACAAAAAATAATAAAAAAGTAATTAAAATGCGCGTGACGAATTAAACGCGAGGATAATTATAAAACCTAAAATCTATTCGGAAAAAAAAATATTTAAGTTATTTTTTTGGAGAAAAATTAATTATATACAACCCTAATTTCTAATTACTTTTAATCATGAAAAATAAGATTTAATTGCCCTAATTAAATTAAATTAATTAATTCAAGGAAACAAAATATTTTTTTATGAAAAAGATTTTTGGTGTTTTTTTGTGATTTATTGGTTTTTATGATTAATTAAAAAAATAATTAATTTTTAAAAATAAATAATTAAAGAAATAAAAGAAATAAAAGAAATAAAAAAAAATTAAATTGGGCCTGTGTTGATGAGTAATTCTGGGGGTGTGTTGCTGAATTGCTAGGCCCAATAACTATTGAGCCCAATCAATGCGTGAGATCCAGTGCTGGCCCTTTTTTATGGTACACCATGGTCCTTCAGTGATAGGCGTTGGATCTGGTTGATCATGAATCCACTGGTTGGATATGTGTGGTGAATGGTGGACGCTTAGACAAGTGGTGTATAGGATCTGCAAAGAAGAATTAAAACAAAGAAAATTGTTGGGACCTGGGATCGAACCCAGGTCCTCCCACTCATTGCAATGCACGCTTCACCAACCGGGCCACATGTTTTGTTTGTTAACATAATAACAATAATATATAATATATAAAACATGGTAACTGAGTCACAAACGCGTGCGAAATTCAAAATGGCCAGTCAGATTTTGACACGTTGTCGTCTTCCTCCTCATCTGTCGCCTTAGGTTCCTACCTTTTACCTACAGACAAATATATGTAGCCATAGCCCTGCAAACTTCAAAAACTCATAAAACACACGATAAATGAAATTGAAGACCATGATTCAACTAGTCTTGATGCCACGATTATCATGGTACCCTGATCTTGGCCTAATTTTACCTGTGGACAAAAACCCTAAAATGAACACAAAAACCCTAGCAATAACAAATGCAAATATAAGCCTCAAAAATTCAATTAAACGATCAAGACACGTTAGAAATACATCAATAATCACAAATATGTCATTAAATTATGCTAATGATGCAAGAATGGTTGTAATCAATTTTGAAAAAGCAAGCAAACCGTATGAGGTGTAGCGAGCATTTCTGGGCGTGAAAGGACTTGCAATTGATCCAGTTAGCTTCAGAGATACTCTAGGATGCGATTGGGAGTGTTGGAATGCTTTGAATCGTCCTCTAGGGTAGAGATCAGATCACCACATTTTGCCAAAATTTTGAGTTTGTTCTAGTGTTCTTCACGACTACTAGCCCTCGTTTTTGTGCTTGGTCTTGTTCATTATATATCCCTAAGTGAATTAGGGTTATAAAAACAGCTGGTATCTTTGCAATTTTTGAAGATTTGATCTCACTCTTCCTTTGTGTGATTTGTTTTCAAATTAGGCCTAATCATACCATTCTTGTGCCAATCAACCTTGATTTGATTTGATCCTGATATGCCAGCATAATTAGCTTGTGATTCTATCCAAAAATTAGATCAAAACAAATCATTGCTATTATTTGTCATTTATTTTATTTTATTTAATTTTTAATTAAAAAAAATCAAAACAAAATGAAAAATGAAGAAAATAATGTGTGGGTGAATATTTGGGTCGTGGACCATGTTATGAGTGAGGTGCAAACATAAAAGGTTAGGCCCATTTAGCAAAAAATGCATTTTGAGCACATTTGAATTTTGGCAATTTTGCAAAAATGGTCAACTTTGACAAGGCATATCTCTTCCAATTTTAACCCTAGAGAGGTGCTCTTGGACTTTTTAGAAATATTAGGATGTCCCCTAAGCAACTCATTTTGTCTCATCTCAATTGGGTCTTCCATGCTCATGTAATAAGCGTTGAGCCAAAAGGTGTTTTTGTTGACTTTTGAAAAGGACCTATAATGTGGAAATTCATATATTTTTGTGAGTGCATATTTTGAACTTGAGGGATGAATATGAATTGTAGGGAATTGCATCCTATTCAAAATAGGCCTTATATGGGAAATTTCTGATAAAGTATAAAGAAGATGAAATTCTGGCTGCAGATACTCAATGTCACGTTCAATGTTATGACACCGTATCTGACTTTCTATAAGACAGTAAATACAAAAATAGTAAATAACACAGTCAATTGTTCATCCAGTTCAGTGTGCAACAACACCTACTCTGGGGGCTACCAAGCCAGGGAGGAAATCCACTATAAGAGATATTAATTCAGGAATAAACCAACCAGTTTATCTCCTTCACTTAAGACCTACCCAATGCAACTTCAATCTAAGTACAACTTAAACCTGAGTTCCTACTCACTCCCCCTCAATCACAGCAGTGATACTTAAAACAATTGACTAATGAATTGATGAAGACACTCTTCAAAACATACACTTGATTATGCTTCACAGCTTTTTAATCAAGCAACACAAACACTCTTGCTTCACAGCTTTGAGTGATACATAAACCTAACTTGACTTTGCTTCAAAGCTTTAGTCAAGAGACACAAAACACTCTTGCTTCAAAGCTTTGAGTGATACAAAACCCTTACAATTAAAACCTATTCCAAGTCACTTATCACAATGATACTTGCTTGGATTACAATAGTTAAAACTATACAGCTTCTAAATGATCTTCTGTCAAAAGGGGATAAATTCCAAACAGCAGCCTTGTTGAATATATAGCAGCTGCATCTTCAGTTAGGGTTTCCACAAAAAGCTAGGGTTAATTCTGTTTGACCTTAAGACTTGGTCACAAGACTTTATCAACCAGGTTAGGGTTGAGCTAGATTAACCCCAAGTCCACGAGATTTTCTGTTCTGGAAAGACTGAGTCATTTTCCTGAAAAAAACTCAGAATTACCCAAACTGCATAACTGTTAGTTCAGAACAGGATGTCTTAACATTTGTTATGACATCTGAATTCATGTCTACTGATTTTGGTAAATGTGATCTTTTTGCAAAATGCTCAGATACATACTCATAAACAGCAGCACCTGTATGACAATATTTTTCTGCAAAGGTACCTAATAAATCAGTACCTAATAAACTAGAATGTTATGACATCAGTCATGACATTCACACACCTGCTTTTACCAAAAATGCATGCCAATAACTAAACAACTACAAACTCCCCCTTTGGCATATTTTTGGCTAAAGCCCCTAAGCAATCAGAGATAGATAGCAGCAGAATAAATATGACTGCAGAAAAATAGAGTCTAATAATGTCTACCAAAATATATCTCCCCCTCTTTAGCCACAAATGGGCCAAAGATACATGTTCTTAAAAGTCATCCCAAAAGTAAAAACAACAACTAAAATCTGAACACACTTGCAAACTCCACCAGGAACCAGCAACAACTCCACCAACCTTTAAGCATTGTCCCCTTCAGAGGAGCTAGTTTCTTCAGTATTTAGCTGATCTTCAGCTTCTGCACCCTCTTCCCTTCTGTTTCCTTCAGCTTCCTCCTTTTCTAACCTGGCAATTAGGTTTTCTAGGGTCTTTTTCCTAGTCTCCAGCTCTTTGCAGGTCTCTTTCAATACAGCTATAACATCAGATGTTTTGGACTGAGTCTTCACAGATGATGTATCAGCTGATGTTATGACAATATTAGGAGCATGAGATCCCTGAAATAGCTTGTAGTGTAACCCAAGAGCAGGAGCTCTTTTGCAAGCAGTATCTCTTGCCACCAGGATATCAGGGTACTGTGCAAGGATAATTCCACACAGGAGGGAGGGAAAGGCAATAGGGCCTTTGACAGCAAAGCTACCAGCATGTTTTAGAGCTTGTTCAAAAATATACCTGCCATAGTCAAATTCAGTCTTGGTTCCCACAGCATAAATAAATCTTCCCAATCCCGTGGAGATAGTAGATTTATGGTTTGTAGGGACCCAGTTGGCTGCACCAATCTTGTGCAGGATGGCAAATTTCATGCTTAGTTTGCTGTCATTCAGCTTGCCTTTCAAGGGCCAGCACTTGACTTGTCTTGCTGTGATGGTTTGACAAACTTCATTGTCAGTGACTTCTAGTTCAGGACAATCCTCATTTAATCTTCCAAGAAATTTATTAATTTTTGATGGAGAGAAATTAACCCTTCTTCCTCTAACATAAACACATTCAAAGTCAGCTGACCTTCCATCAGCACATTCATCAGACAAGTTAACTATGAACTCCTTGACCATATTTTCATAGCACTTGGAAAATTTTACCACAGTCTTCATCAGTCCAGCAGTTTTAATCAGGTCCATGATTTCCTTGCACTCCATGGCATCATTGTTTAGCTCTCTTTCTAAAGCTATTCTCTTCAAGCAAACATACTTCCATCTGTTGGCATTGTCAGGGTGGTGAAAAGAGATGTTGTCTGTTGGGACTTCAGGAACCCTAGCCATTTTGCTGGAGGGGAGTTTCCTTCTGATAGGAATTTCTTCAGCATCAATCTCAAACTCTGATTCCTCATCAGAATCAGAAGACTCAGGTTCTTTTCTTTTCTTTGTAATTGGTTGTCTACCAGTATGCACTTGGGCTTTCACCTTCCCTTTGGACTGACCAGTTTTCACAGATTCTACCTCAGTCTTGCCTTCAGCCTTGGATTTCTTATTAGCAGGTTTCTCTTTGGTCATACATTGTGCAGCATTCTGATTGCCCTTTCTTTTCATCATTCTCCTAGCTATGTTAGGGTTTACATTGGCAATTAGATCATTGTCTGAGTATTCCTCGTCCACATCAATGACAGGTGGATCAACAGTTTTCTCTGAAGGGTTTTGAATGTTGTCATTTGGTGTCACAACATTCTCAGAGACATCTACATTTGCTTCAACATTTGGGCTTGCTGATTCTTGATTTAATGGGACATAAATCCCTGGTACAGAGTGGTTTTCGCTTAGTATTCTTGTAACAAGCCTAGCAATAGCTTGATGTACTTGAGCTGATCCTTCCCTATTTGGTACAGAGGAAGAAGGATGAGAAGGATTACCGGAAGTAGTAGCTTGAGCTCTTCCTGCATGCCTAGTTCTCAGCTTTTTGACTTTGGAGGGGTCAGTTGCCATTTCTCTGAGAGGAGTGATCTCCAGGACTTCAGAATCAATGCATGTGGTGACTGCTCGAGAATCTTGGTCAGATGATGAAGATGAAGTGGTCGCCTTGGTTGAAGATGATGTTTGAGACATTTTGATTGACTTAGAGCACCAGTAGCAATTTGAGAGAAACCTTTGATTGAGAGAAGGGAATAGGTTGTAAAGTCGTGAGAGGTAGGAGGCAAATGAGAGTCTATTCAACTTCTTAATAATTTTGAAAGAATTGGAAAAACATATGATTAACCCACTAAAAATAGACTTAAAAAAATAACTCCTTCAACCCTTGCTTTAAGCAAAATTAATTGCTATAATTTCTCATGTTGGAAAATACCCATCTTGCCCCTCAAGTTTTCAAGTTGATTTCCATCAAGAGCCTTGGTAGAAAAATCAACCAGCTGAAGCTTAATGATACCATGTACCAGTTTAATTGTCTTCTTCTCTACAAGGTCAATGTGCTTGGTCCTGCTATGCTGAATAGGGTTCTTGGAAATATTGATTGTATTCAGATTGTCACAATACAATGTCACAACATCTTGTGAGACATTATACTCAGTGAGCATCTGCTTTGTCCAGATAATTTGAGAACAGCTACTACCAGCTGCAACTATTTTAGCACAGAGTTGAAAAGGCAATCTTTTGACATGAATCATAGCTCTGGCAGATTCCTGTATGATCCTATTTTTCCTTCTGTCAACTCCATTTTGATGAGGAGTTATAGGAGAAGAGACTCCATGACTCATTCCTTCTGAGAAACAGAATTCATTAAACTTGTTGTTTCCAAAATCCTTGTCATGATCACTTCTGATTCTGACAATACATCCTTCTTTTTGGGTTTTCTTGCACTGTTCTCTAAAAACTTCAAGGTTATTCACCACATCATAGACATATCTCTTTTTACCAAGCCTTTCAATTTGATGTTCACCACAAACCCTCCTTTTATCAATTTTCAGTCTTGGAATCCTTCTGACTGCTTCTATAGAGATAGTTCTTTTGATTCTTCTTAGATGAAGATGGTCAAGTTTATGGTGCCACAGTTTCATCTCTTTTTCTTCTTTGGTAATAGAACACATAGTGGAGTTATTAGTGTTCTCAGGCTGCCACGAGTAACAGTTATCTTTAGATCTGATTCCTTTCATTACAACTTCTAATTTTTCATTAATTACTAGACATTCAGATTTTGAGAAGTTTACCTTGAATCCTAGATCACACAATTGACTGATACTAATGAGATTAGCAGTCAGACCTTTTACCAATAGTACTTCATTCAGATTTGGAACTTCAGGGCAGTCCAAATTACCAACTCCTTCGATTTCACCTTTAGCACCATCTCCAAAGGTCACATAACTAGTGGTGTGAGGTTTAACATGATTGAGAATGTTCTTTATTCCAGTCATGTGCTTAGAGAACCCACTGTCAAAGTACCAGCCCTCCTTTGCAGAGACTCTCAGGGAAGTGTGGGCTATCAGGGCAGTAGCCTTTTTCTTCCATTGAGGAGTATGTGGTACCCTTTTTGACTTAGGTTTAACACTTGAGTTTTGATTAGGGTATCCATGCAATTTGAAGCAGAAAGGCTTTATGTGGCCATACCTCCCACAATGATGACATCTCCATCTTTGGTACTTTTTCTTCATATATCTCTGTTCTTGATGTTGAGAGTTGTGTTGAGACATCTGCTTTGACATTTGTTTAACAGGTCTGATCTTCTTGTCTGCACCAGATTTCTTAGCTTCCACAAATCCTAGTCCAGATTTGTTTCCCACATTTTGTCCAACTTGAAGAATCTCTTCCAATTTGTCTATTCCATTAGTCAGCATCTTGACAGATTTGGTCATTTGGTTCAGTTGTGAGTTCAGCAATTGAACTTCCCCTTCTAGATGACTTATAGTTTCAAGGTCTGCCCTTTTTTCAGCCTCCAACTTTATGATGAGTTTTGATTGTTTCTCATTCTGCACACAGACTTCAGCACTTCTGATACACAATTTCTTGTAAGTATCAGACAGTTCTTCAAATGTCACTTCTTCATCACTAGTGTCACTTTCAGAGGTACAAACACCAGTTAGAGCAGTAACTAGTTTGGCAGATTCTTCTTCAGAATTACTTTCTGAATCACAGTCAGACCAAGTAACAGTCATTCCTTTCTTTTGTTTCTTAAGAAAGGTAGGACATTCAGCTCGAATATGCCCATATCCTTCACAACCATGGCATTGAATTCCTCTGCCTTGATTTCCCTTCTCTTCTGACCTTGGTCTTCTGCTGGAACTGTCAATGTCAGAGGTAATGTTATGAACATTAGACCTTAACTTTGGATCTATTCTTTTGATGAGTTTGTTGAATTGTCTTCCAAGCACGGCTATAGCTTCTGAAATATTTTCTTCTTCATCCTCCTTGTTTTCAACATCAGTGTTGGATACAAGTTCTATGCTCTTGTTCTTCTTGTCACCATTATCAGTGATCCCCGTCTCAAAAGTCTGAAGAGACCCAATAAGTTCATCCACTTTCAACTTGCTGATGTCCTGGGCTTCCTCTATGGCAGTTACCTTCATTGCAAATCTTTTAGGCAAGGATCTGAGAATCTTTCTCACCAATTTTTCTTATGACATCTTTTCTCCCAGTGCTCCTGAGGTGTTGGCAATCTCCAAGATGTTCATGTGAAACTCATGAATGGTTTCATCTTCCATCATTTTTATATTCTCAAACTTGGTAGTCAACATCTGAAGCCTTCACATTTTTACTTTGGAAGTGCCCTCATGGGTAGTTTTGAGAGTGTCCCAAACTTCCTTGGCCAGTTCATATTGATGTACTAGTCTGAATATGTTTCTATCAATTCCATTGAACAAGGCATTTAAAGCTTTGGAGTTTCCCAGGGCTAACTCATCTTCTTCTTTACTCCAATCTTCCTCAGGCTTCAGACTGATTGTCCCATCTTTCTCAGTTATGGTGGGATGGTTCCATCCTTTGTCAGCAGCTCTCCAAGCCTTTTTGTCCAGAGATTTTAAGAAGGCAATCATACGAGGTTTCCAGTAGTCATAATTTGTTCCATCCAGAATGGGTGGTCTATTTCCAAAAACTCCTTCTTTGTCCATAGTGCCAGAAAGTGATATCCCTAGATCTCACCCAGTAATACAGGCAGGGTGCCTGCTCTGATGCCAATTGAAATTCTGGTTGCAGATATTCAATGTCACGTTCAATGTTATGACACCGTATCTGACTTTCTATAAGACAGTAAATACAAAAACAGTAAATAACACAGTCAATTGTTCACCCAGTTCAGTGTGCAACAACACCTACTCTGGGGGCTACCAAGCCAGGGAGGAAATCCACTATAAGAGATATTAATTCAGGAATAAACCAACCAGTTTATCTCCTTCACTTAAGACCTACCCAATGCAACTTCAATCTAAGTACAACTTAAACCTGAGTTCCTAATCACTCCCCCTCAATCACAGCAGTGATACTTAAAACAATTGACTAATGAATTGATGAAGACACTCTTCAAAACATACACTTGATTATGCTTCACAGCTTTTTAATCAAGCAACACAAACACTCTTGCTTCACAGCTTTGAGTGATACATAAACCTAACTTGACTTTGCTTCAAAGCTTTAGTCAAGAGACACAAAACACTCTTGCTTCAAAGCTTTGAGTGATACAAAACCCTTACAATTAAAACCTATTCCAAGTCACTTATCACAATGATACTTGCTTGGATTACAATAGTTAAAACTATACAGCTTCTAAATGATCTTTTGTCAAAAGGGGATAAATTCCAAACAGCAGCCCTGTTGAATATATAGCAGCTACATCTTCAGTTAGGGTTTCCATAAAAAGCTAGGGTTAATTCTGTTTGACCTTAAGACTTGGTCACAGGACTTTATCAACCAGGTTAGGGTTGAGCTAGATTAACCCCAAGTCCACGAGATTTTCTGTTCTGGAAAGACTGAGTCATTTTCCTGAAAAAAACTCAGAATTACCCAAACTGCATAACTGTTAGTTCAGAACAGGATGTATTAACATTTGTTATGACATCTGAATTCCTGTCTACTGATTTTGGTAAATGTGATCTTTTTGCAAAATGCTCAGATACACACTCATAAACAGCAGCACCTGTATGACAATATTTTTCTGCAAAGGTACCTAATAAATCAGTACCTAATAAACTAGAATGTTATGACATCAGTCATGACATTCACACACCTGCTTTTACCAAAAATGCATGCCAATAACTAAACAAGTACAGAAGTTATGCTTAGTTAAAGTTTAGTTGACTTTTTCTAAGAAACCCTAATTTAGCAACTTTTGGGTTTTGATGAATTTGGGGAATTCCTTGAGGAATCATGATCAACCCTTGATAAAATGATGGATATAACTTCAAAATGTTGATGTTGACCAAAAATCTTGAAGTTTGACTGTATGTGGGCCACAGTTGACTTTTGACCTAATATAGTCGATTCTCAAGCATCTGAGCAGTTGACTAAGCAAACTTCTTGTGCAAGGCTTGAAATTTGACATGGTGGGTCTTGAGAATATATTAGGACCATGGAGAGCATACGAGGTCTTTGGAGTTCACCCATCTTGATGAAAATGGAAACCCTAGTTTGGGGTACATTGCCTTAGGAGAGAGTTTGTCTGGTCAACTCTTGGGCATCCTTGAGCAAGTTAAGGACCTAAATGGGTATATGTTGAGTTAAATGAGAGGGAAAATTTTGGAGTACAATAGCTGCCCCTGTTCAAACTTCTTAAACCTGAGGATTTAGATTGGTTGTCTGCCTTTTGTAATCTGAAGGTGGAAGATGATTGAACACTAGAGTGCCCAGAAATTTGCACTCGCATGAAGTGTTAATTGATTTGGTGATATTGGGAATGGGCTTACAGATTCCATTTGGAAGTTGCTAGAGAATTGTCGGAGATGGGCTTAAAGATGCCATCCAGAGAAGATATTGGTCGCATAAGAGATTCCTTTGCGAAAATTCCCGTATTAGTCGTTGAGGAGGACTTTGTTGGAGAATGTTGATTCGCGTCTTGGAAAATAGAGGCTAGGAGTTGTGGTTGTCGGTTACTCTACTGGGGAATTAACTCCTGCTTGAGGAAGCAGAAGTGAACTCCATATCTGGTCATGGTTCAAGCTGCACAGCGACTTACTGGGGAAAGGTGAAATCGGCCGAAACTGGTCGGGTCCAGGTTTTACCGTGTTGTAAACTGTCGTCTGGAGATAAGAGAGAAGAAACCTGGATAGTAAGGTTATGAGAAGGAACCTGGGTCGTAGGGTTACTTCGAAATGAAAGCCTGGATAGTAGGGCTATGATAAGGAACCTGGATAGTAGGGTTACATTGAAATGAAAGCCTGGATAGTAGGTCTATGAGAAGGAACCTGGATAGTAGGGTTACATCGAAATGAAAGCCTGGAAAGTAGGGATATGAGAAGGAACCTGGATAGTAGGGTTACTTCGAAATGAAAGCCTCGGTAGTAGGGCTATGAGAAGGAACCTGGATAGTAGGGTTACTTCGAAATGAAAGCCTGGATAGTAGGGCTATGAGAAGGAACCTGGATAGTAGGGTTACTTCAAAATGAAAGCCTGGATAGTAGGGATATGAGAAGGAACCTGGATAGTAGGGTTACTTCGAAATGAAAGCTTGGATAGTAAGTCTATGAGAAGGAACCTGGATAGTAGGGTTACTTCGAAATGAAAGCCTGGATAGTAGGGCTATTAGAAGGAACCTAGATAGTAGGGTTACTTCGAAATGAAAGCCTGGATATTAGGGCTATGAGAAGTAACCTGGATAGTAGGGTTACTTCAAGATGAAAGCCTGGATAGTAGGGATTATGGGAAGGAACCTGGGTCGTAGGGTTACTTTGAAATGAAAGCCTGGATAGTAGGGCTATGAGAAGGAACATAGATAGTAGGGTTACTTCGAAATGAAAGCATGGATAGTAGGGATATGAGAAGGAACCTGGATAGTAGGGTTACTTCAAAATGAAAGCCTGGATATTAGGGCTATAAGAAGGAACCTGGATAGTAGGGTTACTTCGAAATGATATCCTGGATAGTAGGGCTATGAGAAGGAACCTGGATAGTAGGGTTACTTCGAAATGAAATCCTGGATAGTAGGGCTATGAGAAGGAACCTGTATAGTAGGGTTACTTCAAGATGAAAGCCTGGATAATAGGGCTTATGGGAAGGAACCTAGATAGTAGGAGGGTTACCTCAAGGTGAAAGCCTGGATGGTAGGGCTTATGGGAAGAAACCTGGATAGTAGGGTTACTTCAAAGTGATAGTGTAGATTAGTTGACCCGTTTGGTTTAGGGAACTGAGTTTCTGCTAGTTATCTACAAACGTGACCTGTATAACTGTTGGATTTGTTGAAAGCTAATCTCCTTTCCTGAAAAGATAACAGGGTTAATTATGTGTGATGCATGAAATGCATACTGGAATGATGTTCTCAAAATAAATGAGATAATGATGTATATGATATGTATGCGCATGTCATGATGCATGTTCATGAAATGCTATTGGGGTATGTCCGAGTCTGGGAAAATAAATCTTTGACTGCTGCTGGAGCATATAACATTCCTGACTGTTGTAGATAATTTCGGTTCTTCTACTTCCTTCGGGGATGGTGAACGGAAATGACTATGTCGTTGAATTACTCCTGTTTACGAATAGTCTGCCGAGGAGAGACTTTGTTTGAGAATAACTCTGCGGGGAAATAACTCTGTTGGAAGATGAATTTCCATAGCTGAAGTGATGAACTCTGTCGGGGATTGAGCCTCTGTATCCTAGAGAAATAAACTCTGCTTGGGGGATGAAATTTACTAACCTGCCCGTGATTATGAAATTCGGTTGGAGGATATAGCTGTCAGGTTTCAAAATGACCCTGGCTGGGGAGGTTACGTCCTGTTTCGGGAAAGTTGACATCAATTTTTTCGAATACTTTTACTCTGTAGGGAGTGTATGTACCAATGATTATGTTCCAAGGCTGGCTCTATCCCGGCACCTGCTGGGTGGAGTAAATGTCGGGTTTAGCACTTCTTGTTTTTGCCCATGTTTCTGGAATTACGAGTAATTGTCTTTTGTTTCTTATGTAAATATATATGAGCAGCAATCATTTTCAAATGCATATATCAAAAATAAGTCATTGGACGTTCTTGCAAAACAAAACAGAAAAAGAAAAACAAACTTGAAGTTTCTTGTGAAAATAATTTTGTATTGATTTCTGAAGTTGGCCTGTAATAGGCATTTTTGTACAAGGAGACTGACGCTCTAGTAAGAGAACACCGCCAAAAAATAGAAACTATACAATTTTTGTAAAAGAAAGAAAAACAGCTATGTGAAACAACCCCATTGGGTTCCAACTCTGTTATTGCCTTTATATCTTCAAGCGTCTCATCACTTTGCTTCTTGGCCGAAAGTTGATCAGATTGATTGGTGTCGTCCGAGCTTGATATTCGATACTGAAGTATGGTCGCAAGATGATCAATGAGACATAGTGGTACGCTTTATATCCCTAACTTTTTCCTGGACCGCCCTTTAGGGTTTTCAGTCCACCGGGATACCCTTTTTTCCCAAGCCGCCTTTTCAGGTTTTCAACTTGCCGGATGTACAGATTTTATTCATTTTCATCCCTTACTTTTTCCCGAACCCTTTTAGTTCGCCGGGAAGCCCTTATTTTTTCCTAGGCAAGTCAACCTAGCGGGTCTTTTAATTAGGCGTAGTATCTTTTCATTATGTCTGCATTGACAAGGCGAGGAAGGTCGTCACCGTCCATGGTGGTTAGAATCATAGCTCCACCCCAAAAAATGTTCTTAACCACAAATGGTCCTTCGTACGTGGGGGTCCATTTGCCCCTGAGATCACCTTGCAGAAGTATGATGCGTTTGATCACTAGATCCCCGACTTGATATTCTTGATGCCTAACTTTCTTGTTAAAAGCCTTGATCATTTGCTTTTGATACGTCTGACCATGGTAGATAGCAGTAAGTCTCTTTTCATTGATTAGATTTAACTGATCAAATCGGGTTCAGATCCAGTCGTCTTCGTTCAAACCCGCAGCCTTCATAATCCTGAGAGAGGGTATTTGGACTTCGATGGGTAGGACTGCCTCCATGCCATATATCAGAGAGTAGGGTGTTTCCCCTGTCAACGTCCGTGCTGAGGTACGGTACCCATAAAGAGAAAATGGTAACATCTCATGCCAGTCTTTGTATGTTACTGTCATCTTCTGTACAATCTTCTTGATGTTCTTGTTAGCTGCTTCAACAGCGCCATTCATCTTTGGCCGGTATGGAGAAGAATTATGATGTTATATCTTGAACTATTTATAGAGATCGGTGATCATTGTGTTATTGAGATTCGTACCATTGTCCGTAATAATTCTCTCTAGCACACCATATCGACAGATCAGATTATGTCGGATAAACCGCACCACGATGTTCTTGGTTACTGTAGCAAAAGAGGCTGCCTCAACCCACTTCGTGAAGTAATCAATGGCTACTAGGATGAAGCGATGTCCATTAGAAGCGGTGGGCCTGATTTCTCCAATCATGCTGATGCCCCACATTGCAAAGGGCCACGGAGCTATCAAGACATTTAATGGGACCGGAGGCACATGCACCTTATCAGTGTAGATTTGGCACTTATGACAAGTTCGAGAGTGCTGATAACAATCGGCTTCCTTAGAGGACCAATAATATCCTGTCCGTAGGATCTTCTTAGCCATGGTGTGTCCACTAGAATTGGTTTCGAAGGTGCCTTCATGTATATCTGTCATGATCCTCTGCTTCACTCTTGTCTACACACCGTAGTAGTGTGGAGTCATGGTTGTGTTTATAGAGGATTCCATTACTGAGGAAGAATTTTGCAGCGAACCTTCTCAGAAACTTCTTATCATTGACAGATGCCCCTTCGGGATACTCTTGAGTCTCGAGATACCTCTTGACTTTGTGAAAGTGGAGTTTGTCTGCCACTTCTTCAGTATCGATTTCACAGCAGTATGCTGGTTCATCCAGCCTCTCAATGGTGATTTGGGGAGCTTCATTGTGCCATCTAACTTTGAACATAGAAGACATGGTAGCTAGTGCATCCGCTAACTGGTTCTCCTCTCGTGGTAAATGTTCAAAAGTTACCTCCTCAAAGTGTGGGAGCAATGTCAACATGTACTCTTTATATGGGATGAGATTTGGATGCTTCATATCTCATTCGCCTTTGATCTGACTTATTACCAAAGCGCAATCCCCGAAAACATCCAATAATTTGATCCTGAGGTCAATAGCAGCCTTGAGTCCCATAATACAAGCTTCATACTCCGCCATGTTGTTAGTGCAATTGAAACATAGCCGAGAAGTGAAAGGAGTATGACAGTCCTCAGGAGATATGATTACAACGCCAATGTCGTTACCCAGTGCGTTTGAAGCTTCGTAAAAAAACAAAGTCCATTGGGATCCCTCCTCGGGTCCTTCATTCGGTTTAGGTTCTTCACAGTCGGTTACTAACATGATATTCTCATCCAGGAACTCGAAATTCATGGACTGGTAATCATCCACTGTAACACCCCAATTCTACCCCTCGTAATTAATAATAAAAGCAGAGTTTCAAAATTTCATCCAAACATAAATTGAGGTATCACATATTCGTGTTTCCATCACTTTGCATTATAATGCACATCACAAAAATCAAAAGTCGGATATACCGATTCATATCACAAATCATCATATAAACATATGAATATTCATAGCACAGCAGATGTGTTCACAAAATGTACATATCATCATATTATCATCAATACATAAAGTCATAAGATAGTATACATAAACTATCCTATCCAAAATAATAACGTCGCCCAAATCCCGGGTGTTACTACTATCAGAGCAGAGCGACTCAAAATAAAAAGGGACTTGAGCTAATCCTTATCATCCTCGCGGATCACCTGCACGTTACCAATATAAAGGCAACGGCGAAACAAGTTAAGGGTGAAATACTCCAAAACATATAATTAAAGGCATGATAAAATATATAAATAGTTTTGGAATCATAAATAATATAGGTTAATAAGAATATGTCAACAAATATCAAATCTCACATACTTTAAAATCATCATTTAGTGTATAAGATCAACACTTTAATATCATCACATAATCACCATAATCATGTCAAAACAAGACATAAACTCCATTGCCATAAACTCATATCATCGTTTTACCGTCATGTTATATCCATCGCATAATTTTCATGAAATTATCACATCATAATCACTTTATATTCAACACAAAAATCGTTACAAACAAGGTATCATATAACATCGCAATTCATTATAAGCCATCAAATAAAACTCAACGCCAAAAGACTCAAAAATAAATATAACCGACTCCATGAGACACGACTATGTTATGCATGTGGTACCCGTCGCTTTGTCCATAGTTAGGGACATTTGGCATAAAAGTCCATCATCGCTTTGGCATAAAAGCCCTCGTCGCTTGGCATAAAAGCCCTCGTCGCCAATGCAATGTATGTGACTCAAAGACACGAAATCACAAACACGATACAACAAAAACATCATCATCGCACATCAAAATTGGCATAAAGCCCACATGGCCATATTTATCCACATCAAGATAAACATATCATCACATCGCATATCATCAAGTATTCATTATAAATAAACCGTCGCAAACATCATATTTAATCACACCACATCATTATCAAATAATTCACTAAATTCCAAACACGGAAAAATAGTCAAACATCAATAATCGTCACGAAAGTCATTCATAATAATTGGCATCAATCATAATCATTAACATCGCAATCGGATTGTCCATACGCGACTTAAACCGACTAAAACGCAACTCGGTTCAACTTAGCCGTAAATTGACTTATTTCGGGTCGCTCTGTTAAAAACTCATAATATCGAAAAACTAACCTCACCACAACGTTCTACACGCCAAAATTAGCTAGCACGTCAATTTTCGTTAAATTCGGAGCAACTTGCTCCGTCGCTGAAATTGCCGAAATCGGGAAATCGGAACATAATCGGGTTCCAAATTAAATCGGCTAACTTATGTCATATTTGTATTTAATTAATATAAATATTTAATATATTAAATTAAGAAAAGAAAATCAAAACATAAATTAATTAATTTCTAAACTTACTTTCAATTTCTACTGCAAGTTCTTCTATACTGCATAATTTTCTAACTTCATCAATTTAATATACTTAGCATAGTTATAAACTTCATCAATTAATATACTGCTAGTTTAAGTAAACGTAAATAATATCGTGCTAGCATAGTTAACTTATTTCAAGAAATATACTGCCACTTTACGTTTTTGTTTTTTTTTAAAACTTATTCTATACCGCCTATTTTAGTATACTGCTATATCTTTTAGTTATAACTAAACTTAATTACTAAACATACTGCAAGTTTTTATTTCTTCTAAACTATATGTAAACTAAACTCTACTTCTAGTTTTTGTTTCTTCTTAATTCAAATAACATACTACTATCTTAATTTCTTAACAATACTGCTACTTTACTTAGTTTCTAAACTTAATTTAATTAATATAAATTAATTTTTCTAATTTAATTTCTATTAACACAACAGTAGTCCCACAACACTAACACCTAAATTAACTCCTCTAATTTATCTCAACAAATCTCAAGAACCCTAACACCAATTTTATCCCAAATCAAAATATAGCAAATCAAACCCTAACTATAAGCATTGGAAAATCAAACCCTTTACCTTAGATACTTGAAATGATTCTTGATGTTCCAATCAACCCAAAACCCAAGCTTTGTTCTTCTTGTTCTTCTCTTCTCCAAGACTCTCTAGCTCTCTCTATGCTTTTAAGTGTTCTAGTGTTATGACACAAAACCAGGAAATGATGGGTTTTATTTGTTTAGATGCAAGACATAAGCTAGCAAAATACCCAAAAAGCCCTTCTTGTAAAATACTACCTCATAACACCAAATAATACTAAATAATATTATTAATCCAAATTATTAAAATAACTCCAAATAATTAAATATCAGTCCGAATAATATTTTACCGAACCGAACGGAATAAAAACCGGACCGAATAAAATAATTACCGGTCCCCCAAAATAAATATCAGACTGAATAAAATAATTATCGGTCCCTCAAAATAAATATCGGACCAAATAAAATAATTACCGGTCCCTCAAAATAAATACCGGACCAAATAAAATAATTATCGGTCTCTCAAAACAAATATCGGACCGAATAAAATAATTATCGGTCCCCCAAAACAAATACCAGACCGAATAAAATAATTATCGATCCCTCAAAACAAATACCGGACCGAATAAAATAATTACCGGTCCCCCAAAATAAATACCGGACCGAATAAAATAATTATCGTTCCGAATAAAACGTCGCCGAATATATTAACAGATATACCGGTTAATTTAAATATTCTCGTCGCGAAAATAAACGTCAAATGGTAACTCGAAAATATTAATATAATATAATATTAAATAAAATGGGGCGTTACATCCACGACCTGATGCGCCAAATGATCAGCTAACACACTTCCCTTTATTGCCTTTTCGGTCGTGTATTGGATGTCGTACTCAGTTAAGATCATTTGCCATCTTGTTATTCTTCCGGAGATAGCGGGTTTCTCGAAGATGTACTTGATCGGGTCCATCTTAGATATCAACAGAGTAGTGTGGGTCAACATATACTATCTTAGTCGGTGAGAAGCCCATGCCAAAGTGCAGCAAGTTTTCTCGAGCAGTGAGTATCTTATCTCACAGTCGGTAAACTTTTTGCTAAGGTAGTATATTGCGTGCTCTTTTTGACCAGGCTCGTCATGCTGCCCCAACACACACCCCATTAAATTGTCTAGCACTGTCAAGTATAATATCAAAGGTCTTCCTTCAACTGGAGGCATCAGAATTGGTGGTTCTTGAAGGTATTCTTTGATTCTTTCGAAAGAGGTCTGACATTCATCATTCCACCTTACCACTTGATCTTTCTTCAGAAGCTTGAAGATGGACTCACAAGTAGCAGTCAGATGTGAAATGAACCTGGCAATATAATTCAAGCGTCCCAAGAAACCTCTAACTTCCTTCTCCGTGCGGGGAGCTGGCATTTCTTGTATAGCCTTTACCTTTGCAGGATCTACTTAGATGCCTTTGTCACTGACAATGAAACCCAGAAGTTTACCAGACCTTACCCCGAAGGTGCACTTGTTCGGATTCAACCTCAGCTTATATATCTTCAACCTGTCGAACAACTTTTGTAGATGATCAAGGTGCTCTTCCTCAGCTTGAGACCTGGCTATCATGTCATCAACATAGACTTCGATCTCATGGTGAATCATATCATGGAACAAAGTGACCATGGCGTGCTGATAAGTTACCCCAGCATTCTTCAACCCAACAGGCATTACCTTGTAGCAGAAGGTACCCCACTGCATGACGAAGGTTGTCTTCTCCGTGTCTTCAGGAGCCATCTTGATCTGGTTGTAGCCAGAGAAACCATCCATGAAGGAGAAGATTTTGTGTTGCACGGTGTTGTCAACCAGAACTTCAATGTGAGGAAGTGGGAAATCATCCTTGGGACTGGCCCTGTTCAGGTCTCTGTAGTCCATACACATTCGTACCTTACCGTCCTTCTTAGGTACTGGGACGACGTTAGCAACCCATTGTGGATAAGAAGTGACAGCTAAGAATCCTGCGTCGAACTGCTTCATGACCTCTGCCTTGATCTTCTCTGACATTTCAGGGTGCATACGACAGACCTTCTATTTAACCAGAGGACAATCTTCCTTGGTTGGCAGACGATGAACAACAATATCAGTGTCTAAACCTGGCATGTCTTCATATGACCATGCGAAGATCTCAACATAGTCGTGCAACATTTGTATCAACCGTTGCTTGATCTTAACTTCCAGATTTGCGCCGATCTTGACTTCTTTTCTGTCTATCTCCGTGCCCAAGTTTATCGTCTTAACCGGCTCTTCATGAGGCTGTATGGCCCTTTCTTCCTGTTGTAATAGTCTAGCAAGTTCTCCAGGCACCTCACAATCATCCTCACTTTCGTCTTTGGCTTGGTTGATCGGATTTTCGAAGTCATAACTGGCAATAGCAGAACTGTTATCAATGGGATCCAGAGTGGATATGAATCTGCAGTATGATACGTGAGTGTGTGTAAGAGAATAACTGTTTTAATAAAGAGAAAACAGAAAAAGAAAAAAAATAGAGAGTGCAAAATTTGTATGCAAGAAACGTCCAATGCTTTATTAATGATATATGAAATGACAAATAATATCCCTCACAAGCAAAGCCAATATGCCTCGGGCAAGGCACAAGGCCGTAAAGTTTTAAATTGTTTATTACAAATCTCAAAACAAGTAAGACAATTACTGTGGAATAAAAGAAACCGGTATAAAGTCCCTAGTCGTCCAGTTACTCGGTCCACCGTTGGTAGTTGGGTAGATCCAGCTGTCAATGTCTGAGTCTTCCTCGCTGTCTTCAATGGCGTTAATTCCTTGATTACTAATGTGTATGGGAGGTCCTCCAGCCCGAGTGCATCGAGCAGCCCTTTGAGCCCATGCAGTAAAGCCCAAACCAAATTTGTCAGTTTTGTGAGTGAAATCAGCGAGCTGACCCCAATTGGTACACCCACCTTCTTCAACTACGGCCCTGGCGTCCTTGAGAGAAGCCATCTTCAGAGGAGGTTTGTTGCTGGTAGTAGTTTCAGTCGATGCCAATATCTGAGGGACATCTTCGAAGTTCTAACAAGGAGTTTCTATGAATTCCCCGTCCATCTCTATGTAGCGGAAGGAATTGAGGTGGCTCACCATATACTCCTCTTCACCCCATACAGTGACAATATACCCTTTTATCGGATACTTCAGCATTTGGTGTAGTGTGGAAGTAACTTCCCCAGCCTCGTGGATCCAAGGACGACCCAACAAACAAGAATACAACGGCCTAATGTCCATCACATAGAAGGTGGACCCAAAGGTCTGAGAACCCACTTTGGCAGGGATGTCCACCTCCTCGTGCACCATTCTTTTCGACCCATCAAAAGCCCTTACCACAATGTTACTAGGCTTTAAAGTCAAACCCTCGCAATCCAACCGGTCCAACGCCTTCTTGGGCAGAACATTCAGCAAAGACCCAGTATCTACCAACACATGAGCCATAGTGGTGCCCCTGCATTCAATCGAGACATATAGAGCATCATTATGCTTCCTTCCCTTCGGTGTCAAGTCTGCATCTAAAAAACCCATCCCATTGTCAGCAGTCAGGTTAGTCATGCAATCTTTAAATTGATCAGCTGAAGTCTCTTGCGGCACATGCGCAGTTTTGAGGAATGCAATCAAAGCCTTTGCATGGGCCTTGGAGCACAATAGTAGGGATAACATGGATATCTTTGAGGGGGTTTGCCCCAACTGCTCGACCACATTGTAGTTGCTCTTTTTAATTATTTTCAGTATTTCCTCTATCTCTTGCTTAGAGGCTTCCACAACAATTTTTCTAGGCGCCTCCGTCTGGGCAGGTTCACCTATAACTTCTTTGCCACGGGTATCAGACGATTTTCTGACAGGGGTAATAATTGGAGTAAGAACAGGAGCCGTAGTTGATGTACCAACAGGAACAGCAGATGGAATGACAATAGGCCTGTTGACAGTCTTAGGGGAAATCTCGGGAGAGAAGACCCTTCCACTTCTGGTAACCTTGTTGGTCCCGACAATGTTACCAATATCAGGATCATCCTCTTCATTTTTCAAATCTTGTTTGATGCCATGATAGTACACATCGGCACCATAATGCCAGGGGACAACTTTGTCTGAGATATATGGGACAAGACCAGGAACAGTGATTATTAGTGGAGCGATTCTTGGAGCAGATGTAATCCTAACAGGTCTTCTCGAGGAGACATTGGAAGGATTGGCGGAAATGGTTATAATAGCAATGTCTTCAGATGGAACAACGGGAACCAAAGTTTTCTCGAACAAAATTTATTTGTTGTCCATCAGGCGTTGAACACCTGACTTCAGTAAATGGCAACCAGAAGGTAGAGATGAACACATGTGGCAACCTTCACCATAACCCGGAAATAAACCGGCCAACAGCAAATTCTTCTTCACAATCATGAGAGGAGTAGAAACTTCATCCACTAAGGTCACAAATAAGTCAATATCAATAACATTAATTCCACGACTGTGCTTAGGCATGGGAGCAGTTATGACATTGGGCTTTTCCGGAGCATTAAACTCAATTTCCTTGGCTTCGGTCAGATCTTGTACCTTATTTCTTAGACCCAGCAGTCGTTGGTATTGTGGCCAGGACTTTCAGAATGATAGGCACACCGAGCATTTGGATTAAATCGGGGAGATGTGGTATTCGGATTCTTGGGAGCCTCTTTCAAGGTTGCCAAGTTGGATCTCAGAAGATGAGGTATAACTTCATCCAACATCATATTGATTCGGGTAAACTACCGTTGTGGACTTTCCACCCTTCATTGTTTGTTGCATTATGGAGCGGCTGCAGACCTAGGTATCATTACGGCACTTACTGTCTGACGATGTTCAGCTCTTTTTTGGCCCCTCGGGCTATAGATGGCACTGGCTTCCTTCTTACCAGCAAAAGGCTTCTTTACCGAACTCGAAGAGGCATCCTTCTGTATCTTGCCGCTCTGAATCCCAGCTTCTACTCTCTCTCTAGTCAGAATTAGCTCGGTGAAACCAACTGACGAGTTGCCAATCAAACGATTAAATAATGGACCAGATAGCGTCCCCAGAAATATATCAACCAACTCCCTATCAGACAACGGGGGTTGGACTCTTCCAGCCAAGTTTCTCCACTTTTGGACATAGTCCTTAAAGCCTTCACTCGCCCCCATGGACATACTCTAGAGTTGAGTACGAGTAGGAGCAAGGTCGGCGTTGTATTGATACTGCTTATAGAAAGCAGCAGCCAGATCTTCCCAATTTCGGACATTGTTTCTCTCCAGTTGGTAGAACCCTTCAAGTTGAGTCTCTGACATACTATCTTGAAAGAAATGAACCCACAAATTTCTATCAGCGGTGTGGGGCTGGATCTTTCTGACATAAGAGCAGAGATTGAGTTTTGGGCAGGACACCCCATCATACTTTGCAAAAATTGGAGCTTTGAACTTCTGCGGGATGACCACTCCCGACACCAATCCCGATTCTTCGAAATCCAACCCAGGTATCCTCTGGACTTCCATGGCACTCAAACGATCTTCCAACTGCTTGTATCTATCCTCAGTGGGAGGATATTGCTCATTATTATAGTCGGTATCATTGTCAGAAACTTCAGGACTGGGGTCTTTCTCCCTTGTCTCTTCTTCTTGATTCTCCCCTTCCTTGGATGAAGAGGTCAGATCGACTTGTTGCTTCAATGGCCCTCTAAACCTTTTGCCCATATTCATAATACCGGCAGCCTTCTTCTTTTTCTTTTTCTCTTTCAGGATGAGGGCTTTCAGATCCTCCTGCCCTTTTGCCAGATTTATGAACATTTGTTGGAACTGGGCGTTTTGTGCCTGAAGGTCCTTGATGCTCTGTTCGGAAGATATTTCTGCTGAAATAAACAGCGAAGAAGATGAGAAACCTGTAATGGTACATGTACATGCAATGCTATGAATGGGATGCGCATGCAATGATTTCAAAGACTTTGGGAAATTTAAATTTGCGAACCAAAATGAAACAAAGATTTTATTAGTTGAATTCAAAGTTCAACTGCCTTTTAGGTGTTACAATTAAAAACAAATCTAAAACTAGAAAAGAAATCAAAATTCCCATGGATGCTTCCTCTTTGTGCCGAGATAGATATTGAGTCCTCTTTCCTCATGGAGTTGTTTTGTGAGCTCTAAAACTTTCCTCTCCTGGGCATAGAACTGATCCCTGTAAGTATCCCACTTTTTCTTCAACTGAATCCAAGACCTCTGTAATTCTCCAAGATCAGTGGGCATATCAGGATAGAGAACCGTGTAAGGAATACCCTCTTCAGTAGTGGGTTCCATAATCACTGGTAAAACAGCCATATAGGGCATCATAAGTTTTTGGGCGCGAGCTCGTACCTATTGAAGGTAAGTTTCCATAGGAATGAAAGCTTTTGGCCCAAAATCCATGGAGCCAGATCTGTTTACCATGCCCCAAGCTCGTATGAACCTCCAACGATATTCTTGAACATCATCCTCATAGTTGAATACAATTCCCTTGATAAGCAACTCATGGGGACCATCTCTTCGAGCGTAACCAAATTGTCACACAGCTAAACAAGGATTGTAGGTTATACCCCCTCTGATGCCAAGTAACGGGACATTAGGGTACTCCCTGCAGCGGTCAATAATAGCAGTGTTTTCCATAGCTCGGGAACACCATAGAATATCCATGTGAGCGAGTGACATTATCCTTTGTGACCAACTCATACCTTCTTCATTATTTAGTACAGACTTAGGGAGGTGAGAAATAAACCACCTCGACAGCAATGGCATGCAGCACATAAGAACCCCTCTTCACTTCATGGTACGAGTATGGAGAGTGTGCAAAATATCTCCGAGCAAGGTAGGCCATGGTTGCGAGAGAGGAAGATATTGATAGCATTCACATCTATGAATGAGTCTGGATTATGGAATAGTACTAACCCATAGATTAGAAGGGCCAAGACCTCCTCAAAAGCCTGAAAATCCATATCATCCCAAAACAGTTGGGCCTTGTCTATCAGGAACTTGGCTAGAAAACCCTTGACTCCGCTTCTCGTTTCCCAATTGGATACCACGTCGACCCATTTCAGATGCAAAGCTGAGCCAATGACTTCTGGCTTAAGAACTTCTTCCAGACCTGTGAAAGGCGACTGTTCAAGAATGGGTATATCCAACAGCTGAGAGAATTCTTCCATGGTAGGCACCAACTGATTGTCTGGAAAGGTGAAGCAGTGGTGCTTGGGATCAAAGAACTGAAAGAGTACACTCATCATCTTTTCATCAAAGTTTTAAGTAACCAGGTTGAGAAGTCGACCATGTCTCTTAGTGAGCGCAGAAGTTTCAGAAACCCTTGATACTAGCTCTTTGAGTTGGGAAGGTATCTTCACAAAGCTGATTCAGATAGTGTTTCTATGAACGGAAGCCATGATCTGCAAAACAGAACAAAGATAAATTCCCTTGGTCCTTGAAATGGTTAGTGCAATAATAATGGATGCTATGTTATGATGCATGATGTCATGATAAACCACATGTATAGAAAACACAGACAAATCACACCAAGTCCTTAGGTTTAAGGCTTGCATGAGGTTAAAGGTCATACCCTCTTGAAGTTTAGTTGGTTTCAAACCTGTCTTAAAAAGTAACCGGGTTCTAAGGATTCTCAATATCACTGACCATCCTTTATCGGGCATTGTTTCAGCTCAAGCAATCTTTTCTTGCGGCCAAAATATCCCGAAAGTCTGATCTCAATGAGTGTAGCATCGAGTATCAACAAATCCTAAGCTCTATACCGAGACCGGCTATCTCACTACTTTCTAATGGCCAAGTTTGTTCAACTAAGGTTCTAAGGTCCGTTAGTGCTTCACGACACCACGCGGCGGCCCCGTATTCTCCTCGTTTCCCCACGAAGGATACTGGTACCAACCAAAGTGCCACACCAACACAACCATCACTTAAACCATATCGGTCTACGTCGTACAGTCTCCACGGTCTATTGTTATTTACCTAAAAAGTGTCCCCAGATCCGGGTGTAGGATCTATAGTAACCCAAGCAAAACCCTTTAAGAATAAAGCAAACAAACAAGAAATCAATTTTTAAAATGACCTAGATCCTAAGGTATACCCCACTTTATTATTTTCCCCAGCAGATTCGCCAGTTCTGTGATACTGTGGCAGAACCGACTGTTATACTGGCTTGCGTTTTGCGTTTTTTGTTTACAAAATGTCGCGGTAAGCAAGAGTCGCCACCTATTTTTATTTTATCTAACTAAGGAAAAGGAAAAAGAACAGGAAAAAACATTTTTCGAGAATATTTTTGAGTACGAGGGGTAGATTATAGAAAGGGAATGCGTTAGCATCCTTTCTATCCATGGTTTTCCATGGGCTATTAGGTACTTGCTCATTTTAAAATTTCTTGTGTGTGTGCTTGTTTTAAAAAAAAAGTTTACTTCGTGATAACCCTTGTATAAGTCTTCAAGGGTGTGACAAAGTTGTTTTGAAAATAGTTTTGAAAAAATGTTTGTGGAAAAAAGTTTTTGTTTGTTTGAGCAAGTACTTGAGAACTAATCTACCTACTCGAAAAAAGACTGTTCATTTTCCTTTAGACAATGTTATCCCATTATTGAGAAATAGGTAGCACCATCGTTGGAGTTTTAAGGGACGTTTGAAGGGACAGATACGGTCACAAAAGCAATGTTAGGGAATTTTAGTAATCCTCCTAAAGCCTTAAAGATCTTTTCCGAGGCAACATTCGAATGGGTCATTTTTAGATCTTGTGGGGCTAGAGGACGACCACTAACAAACCCTATACTTCATGAATGTTTAACTGAAGGCAACCGAAGTGGAGTAAACCCTAGGAGTGAGCATGTGCGAGTGTAATTTTCAGTTAATTTGTCTTTGCACATTTAGGATTTTCTACCGTTTTAATTTTCAAGTATTCTTTCCATACAATCCTATTAGCATACATCTAACAGTTTATAATTGTGGAAATTAAAATGCGGAAAGCTTAAAGTTCTAGCTATTACATGGCTTTCGCATATACAGAATTATCTTTGACTGTAAAATAAAAGGAGGAATTAAAACCTAATTAAAGCTATTACAAACTCGGAGCAGTTACAAAAAATAATAAAAAAGTAAATAAAATGCACGCGACAAATTAAACGCGAGGATAATTATAAAACCTAAAATCTATTTGGAAAAAAAAAATATTTAAGTTATTTTTTTGGAGAAAAATTAATTATATACATCCCTAATTTCTAATTAGTTTTAATCATGAAAAATAAAATTTAATTGCCCTAAATTAACTAATTCAAGGAAACAAAATATTTTTTTGTGAAAAATATTTTTGGTGTTTTTTTGTGATTTATTTGGTTTTTATGATTAATTAAAAAATGATTAATTTGTAAAAATAAATAATTAAACAAATAAAATAAATAAAAGAAATAAAAAAACATTAAATTGGGCATGTGTTGATGAGTAATTCTGGGGGTGTGTTGCTGAATTGCTAGGCCCAATAACTGCTGAGCCCAATCAATGCGTGAGATCCAGTGCTGGCCCTTTTTGATGGTACACCATGGTCCTTCAGTGATAGGCGTTGGATCTGGTTGATCATGAATCTGCTGGTTGGATATGTGTTGTGCATGGTGGACGCTTAGACAAGTGGTGTATAGGATCTGCAAAAAAGAATTAAAACAAAGAAAATTGTTGGGACCTGGGATCGAACTCAGGTCCTCCCACTCACTGCAATGCACGCTTCACCAATCGGGCCACATGTTTTGTTTGTTGACATTATAACAATAATATATAATATATAAAACATGGTAACTGAGTCACAAACGCGTGCGAAATTCAAAATGGCCAGTCAGATCTTGACACGTTGTCGTCTTCTTCCTCATCTGTCGCCTTAGGTTCCTACCTTTTACCTACAGACAAACATCTGTAGCCATAGCCCTGCAAACTTCAAAAACTCATAAAACACACGATAAATGAAATTGAAGTCCATGATTCAACTAGTCTTGATGCCACGATTATCATGGTACCTTGATCTTGGCCTAATTTTACCTGTGGACAAAAACCCTAAAACGAACACAAAAACCCTAGCAATGGCAAATGCATATATAAGCCTCAAAAATTCAATTAAACAATCCAGACACGTTAGAAATACATCAATAATCACAAATATGTCATTAAATTATGCTAATGATGCAAGAATGGTTGTTATCGATTTTGAAAAAGCAAGCAAACCGTATGAGGTGTTGAGAGTGTTTCTGGGCGTGAAAGGACTTGCAATTGATCCAGTTAGCTTCGGAGATACTCCCGGATGCGGTTAGGAATGTTGGAATGCTTTGAATCGTCCTCTAGGGTAGAGATCAGATCACCATTTTTAGCCAAAATTTTGAGTTTGTTCTAGTGTTCTTCACGACTGCTAGCCCTCGTTTTTGTGCTTGGTCTTGTTCATTATATATCCCTAAGTGAATTAGGGTTATAAAAATAGCTGATATCTTTGCAATTTTTGAAGATTTGATCTCACTCTTCCTTTGTATGATATGTTTCCAAATTAGGCCTAATCATACCATTCTTGTGCCAATCAACCTTGATTCCATTTGATCCTGATATGCCAGCATAATTAGCTTGTGATTCTGTCCAAAAATTAGATTAAAACAAATGTTTGCTATTATTTGTCATTTATTTGATTTAATTCAAATTTTAATTAATAAAAAATCAAAATAAAATGAAAAATGAAGCAAATAATGTGTGGGTGAATATTTGGGTCGTGGACCATGTTATGAGTGAGGTGCAAACATAAAAAGTTAGGCCCATTTAGCAAAAAATGCATTTTTAAGCACATTTTACTTTTGTCAATTTTACAAAAATGGTCAACTTTGACAAGGCATATCTCTTCCAATTTTAACCCTAGAGAGGTGTTCTTTGACTTTTTAGAAATCTTAGGATGTCCCCTAAACAACCCTTTTGATCTCATCTCAATTGGGTCTTCCATGCTCATGTAAGAAGCTTTGACCCAAAAGATGTTTTTGTTGACTTTTGAAAAGGACCTATAATGTGGAAATTCATATCTTTTTGTGAGTGCATATTTTGAAATTGAGGGCTGAAGATAAATTGTAGGTAATTGCATCCTCTCCAAAATGGTCCTTGTATTGGAAATTCCTGATAAAATATGAAGAAGTTATGCTTAGTCAAAGTTTGGTTGACTTTTCTTGAGAAACCCTAATTTAGCAACTTTTGGGTTTTGATGAATTTGGGGCATTCCTTGAGGAATCATGATCAACCCTTGATCAAATGATGGATATAACTTCAAAATGTTTATGTTGACCAAAAATATTGAAGTTTGACTATATGTGGGCCACAGTTGACTTTTGACCTAATATAGTCGATTCTCAAGCATCTGAGCAGTTGACTGAGCAAACTTCTTGTACAAGGCTTGAAATTTGACATGGTGGGTGTTGTACCCCAAAATATGCCCTCCCTTTTTCACAAGAAATCACAACCCTAGGGTTTTCTCAGATTTTCAAGATTGGCTCAGGAATCGATCAAACAGACTTTTCTTTGGCAATAGATCAAGAATTAGGGTTTCTCTCGCATTTCTCAGAAGAAACTGAATTCTCAGAAATTCCATTAACTGTCACATGTTTTCATACTTTTTAAACCTACTAAAAGATTACTGGTTGTTCTCAAGGCTTGTTTATCTGGGATAAGAGATAGGAGCTGAGATGGTCATTTGAAATATTCAGGTTTTGTCTGATCCAGGTTAACTAGACAATGTGCGTCTGTTAAGACATTTGCGTGTTAATGGAATGAAATACTTGCTTCTTTATTGGAATACACAATGTGTATTTTGATTGGAATGATGTTGGGAGGTTACGAGATTGCAAAGTTTTGGGATTACTTGGAATTTAAGTTATTTGTATTAAAAATATTGGAATGCAATTTCAATTATTTTGATCTGAGAATCTTAAAGGGTTAAGTGAAGATGCAAGGAAAGAATTACAAGATATTGACAGTAGAAGGTTTTATTGGATTATCAGATGATCTCATAAAAGCTTTCTTCATTCATTCCAAATGTTGTTACAAAAATAATTTATTATTTGAATACTGTAGGTTTTATAACTTATAGTATTTGAAAAAATAAATGATTACAATTAAATGAAAAATCTCTCAAAGAAAAATCTAAGTCTAATCCATTGCTCCCATGATCAAAGTCTCCTGCTTCCTCTGCTTCCTCTATCACCCAATTTGTGCTCACATGAAAAAGACAAAGAAAAGAGGATTAGTATAGTTAATTTTCAAACAAAAAAAAGAAAGGAAAATATTCATCATTAAAGTTTGCCGTCTGGAATCAGAAGCGCTATTGTTCATCGTGTTTTTATTTTCCTCTTTGCAAATCACAAGAAGATTGCTCTTCTTGGTTCACAAAGAGAAAAATAAAAATTGAAAAAAGAAGAATGCAAACAAAGCAATCTATTCAAAAACATAGCAAGGCGCCAAACTACATTACCAAACATTGCAGCAAACTGTACTAAGTCAACATACAAAAGCAATTGGTTCAAATGCAAACATAGGCCAAACTGAAGCATTGCAACTAAACCAAACAACATTGTAAACAAAACTAAAACATTGCATACAAAGCAAACTGAGTTACAAAGCAACTGGATGCAAACTGTACAAATGCAGCAAGTACACAATGCGGCAGGGTAGCAGGTAGAAAGAAAAAGGCAGGAGGTAAACCAAATCACAAGCCAAAAAGCTTGTCATAGCTTTTCATCATTTCCCAAGACATAGGCAAACTTTTCAGAAAATAATAAGAAAAAGCAAAAATTCTTTGTCATAGAGAGAGAAAGAGATAAGATATCACCTTGGTGAGAGTGTATAGTTTGGCAAAAAGGTTGTCACAAGATTACAAAACAACAAGCAAAAAAGATATAAGACTATCAAATAACAGTTTAGAAAGAAGAGAGAACATTGAGCCAAGCCTGCTAACCACAAAACTTGCAATCACAAAATGCCCAAACTGTAAACATGCATAGCACCAAAGCTGCAACAATAGCCAAGCACGGCCAAAACTGCAAACAAAACTATATAGCAGTTCAAACCCCAAAACTCCAAACTGTTAACAATTTCAAAAAAGGTCCAAACCTTTTAACAAAACCCCAAACCTGTGCAAACGGTTTCAAACAAATAACCAAGCATATCAATTTCACACAAACCCTGTAAACAAACAAACAGAATACCCCAAGCCTGCCAAACTACTCAAACTGCAAGTTCAAGCAGACAACCAAACTGTATAACCTGCAAGCCTAACAGTTTAAAAGCCTAACAAGCCAAGCCTGCTAACCAATTCCAAAACCAGTTGGCCAAACTGTTATCAAACTGAAGCAAATCACAAAATTTCCAAACTGTAAACCTGCATAGCACCAAAGCTGCAAAAGTTTGCCAAACTGTAAAGCTTAACCAAGCTGTCATCAAACAGAAAACACCAAGAAACTGTATAGCTGTTCAAACAAAAGCCAACAAACCTGTCCATTCAGAACATTCAAGAGGACAGAGTTTCAGAGCAATCAGAAACAATGACAACCATCACAAATCCAAACCAACAGATTCAGTTCAACAATCATCATCATCATTGTCAATCATTCACCAATAACAAACAAATACAAAATCAAAAGAACAAATTAGCATTCAAGTTCAACTCTGTACAAGCATTAGGAGAACAATAAACCATCAAAGTTTCAGTTGAATCATCATCAACAAATCAAGAGAGAGGAAAGAGTTTCATAAGAAATAACAACAGAGTTTCAGAACATTCATCATCAACAAAAAAAAATCAACAAGGAGTTTCAGAAGCCAAGTTTTCATCAACATTCAAGTTCAAGAGAAAGAAATAAAGTTTCAGAATCATCATCATTATTCAATCGTTTCTAAACAAAGACAAAAATGCATGAAAATCAATACACAATGCACACTTGCACCCCTAGGGTTACATCCACTTGTTGCCTTAAAAATGGGCCATGTTATGCATGTTGAGTACATTGGAAAAACAAAAACAAAACAAAATATCATAGTCCCTCGATGACGCTATCTTGGTTGCCTATACAAAATGATCTAGTCCCTCGGAAAATTTGCTAAAGATACTTTGCACAATTGCTATCATGGTCTATACGATGACCCGCACCTGTCCCGTTTAACATCCTAATACAAGGTTGTTTACCAAATGTAATGGTAAAGCAACACTGTCAAAAGGGTTAAAAATGTGTAGGAAAGATCTTTGAATAAAATAGGGTAGACAACTCTTAGTTACTTGATCAAAACTTGCAAAACATCCTTGCTATTTTCAAACACACCTCACAACATAATTTCAAAACATTTCCAAAACAAACTTTCAAACATTGAAACATCTTTTCAAAAGACAAACACCTTTGTATATATTCAAACAAGAATCATTACAAAGGTTGCCACAACGATGGCCTCTTTTCACAACATTTTCAAAACCACACACAAAGCATAATTTCAAACAATTGGAAAAGCAAAGCAAGTGATCTAAACAAGTAACTAAGAGCCCATGGATAACCATGGATGAAAAGGGTGCTTGCACCTTCCCTTTTCATAATCTACTCTCCAAACCCAAGAAAAGATCTCAAAGGTCTTTCCTGTGCTTTTTGACCTTTCCTTAGGATAAAATAAAAAGTCGGTGGCGACTCTTGCTAAACCGAAACATTTGCAAACACAAACGCAAAACCTCAAGTCAGTTCTCCACCGTATCACAGTGGGTCTTGAGAAAATATTAGGACCATGGAGAGAATATGAGGTCTTTGAAGTTCACCCATCTTGATGAAAATGGAAACCCTAGTTTGGGGTACATTGCCTTAGGAGAGAGTTTGTCTGGTCAACTCTTGGGCATCCTTGAGCAAGTTGAGGACCTCAATGGGTATGTGTTGAGTAAAATGAGAGGGAAAATTTTGGGGTACAACACATAGCATGTATGTAATATTTTTCCTCCCTTTTGTTTACACCCTTTGGATCAATTTTTTATGGCTAATCTTTTTGTTTCTTGTTGTTTGAATTCACTAAATATACTTTAATAATTAGTTTGGTCACAAGACAAATACTAGAATGGCCTTAGTCTATATTGCCATTTTATGTTCCAAACAAAAGGGGAAGGGGGAAAAAGACATGAAACGAAGACTTGGGCTTCCATGATGACTTCCAAGGAAGAAGGACATAATCAGAAGGCACACTTGCACTAAGTCCAACAAGAATCGAAGGCCATGACTTACTGATTCCATGCCCAATCAAAGAAGGTGACAAGGCAACAAGGTAGAACCAGAAGCCACGCCCAGCAGCTTCCAATGCCCAATCGAAGGCCATGACTTGCTGGATTCTTCCTCCCAATCGAAGGAGGCCAATAGAAGCAGAATCGAAGGCTGCTTCCCCCCTAATCGAAGGAGCTATTTTTTTTCTTCTTTTTATCTTATTTTTGCCTTTATATTTCTATGTATTTCAATATGGTTGTAATAGTGTAGGATTTATCTTTTGCACTTTTTATTACTTTTGTACAAATGCTAGTGTGATACGGTGGCCAGAACCGAGACTTTTTTTTGGAATGCTGGTTTGTGTTTTGCGTTTGCGTTTGCAAAATGTCGCGGTAAGCAAGAGTCGCCACCGACTTTTATTTTATCCAACAAGGAAAGGAAAAAAGCACAGAAAAATTTCTTGTTCGAGATATTTCTGAGTACGGGGGGTAGATTATAGAAATGGAAGGTATTAGCACCCTTTCTATCCATGGTTTTCCATGGGCTCTTAGGTACTTGCTCATCATTTTCAAAATTTCTTCTTTGTGTTTGTATGCTTTGAAAAGATTTTGTTTTGACTTCGATTTAACTCTTGCTTCTGTCTTCAAGAGTGTAATGAAGTGTTTTTTGAAAACTTTGTTTGTAAAGGAGTGTAAGTGTGAAAAAGTTTGTTTTGATTGAGCAAGTACTTAAGAACTAACCTACCTACTCGAAAAAAGAATCGTTCTATGTTCGTTTCCTTTAGACAGCGTTATCCCACTATTAGTGAGTAGGTAGCACCATCGTTGGAGTTTTGAGGGTCAATTCGAAAGGGACATACGGTCACTAAAGCAATGTTAGGACGTCTTAGTAATAACCCTAATGTCTTAGATCAATTATCCGAGGCAACAATATCCGAGGAAACTTTGATCTTTGGACAAAAGGACGACCACTAAAGCATCATGTTGTACCCCAAAATTTTCCCTCCCATATTCCTCAAGACATTGCAAGAAAAATCTCCAAGTTGCTCAAGATAGTCCAAGGGTTGGCCAGACAAGCTCTCTCCTAAGGCAGTCTACCCCAAATTAGGGTTTTGTGTTGCATCAAGATCCTTGAGTCCAAATGACCTCAATTGCTCCCCAATGTCCTCATATGTTCTTAAGATCATCCATGTCAAGTTTCAATCCTTGCAGAGGAAGTTTGCTCAGTCAATTGCTCAAAGATCCAAAAATCGATTGTGCTAGGGCAAAAGTCAACTGTGACCTACATACAGTCAAACTTCAAGATTTTTTGTCAAAATTATCATTTTGAGGGATATTTCATCATTTGATCAAGGATTGCTCAAAATTCATCAAGATTCAAAAGTTGCTAAATTAGGGTTTTGCAGGAAAAGTCAACTCAAATTTGACCAAGCATAACTTTCTCATACTTTATGATAAATGACTCATCCAAAGCTCATTTTGAAGAGGATTCAATTCCCTAAAATCCATCTTCATACCCCAATATCAAAAAATTCACTCACAACGAGTTATGAATTTGGACATTATAGGTCATTTTTGAAAATCAACAAAAACACCTTTTTGGTCAAATCTTATAACTTGAGAATGGAATATCAAAATGAGATGAGACTAAAAGGGTTGGTTAGAGGACATCTCAAGCTTCCTAAAAAGTCCAAGAACACCTCCAAAAGTTAAAAATTGAAGAAGTTATGCATTGATGAAGTTGGACTTTTTTTGCAAAATTGCCAAAAGTCAACTATCCCCAAAACATCAAATTTTGCCAAATGGGCCCATTCTTTTTCACTTGATTTGAGTTTGCATTATTGCCCACGTGCTCTAGGTTTGGCCATGTGTCCATATCTTGTTTTTATTATTTAATTTTATTTTTATTTGAATTAATTCATTTTAAATCAAATAAAATCACATAAAATCAAAAATATTGATAACCAAAGATTTTTTGATGATTATAGGTTTCAATGGACAGCTAGCACATCTCCAAACTCGTATCAAGGCATAAGTGTACAATAAGATATGATTTGGTTCAAATTTGGAAAGATTTAATGGAAGGATCAAATCAAATTCAGGAGCATTGATAGGGCAAGATTTGGACCAAGTTTGTTACCCTAATACAATGCACATTACATAAGGAAGCTAAAGGCACAAAAATAAGGGTTAGAGAGAATTGGTAGAGGCAGAACCAAAGTTGAAAAAATCACAAAAAAGCTTGAGATCGAAATTAAGGTTGGAGGCATTTTCAAGGCCTGAGACGTATCCCAATCGCTTCCTGGAAATTCTCACAAGCTAACCTGATCCAGACAACGCGTTTCCATACCTCCTAGTTGTTTACCTTGGGTTTTGGTAAACAACCGCTGATCCTCCAAATGGTTACTTATTTGGTTACTCGCAGGATCGATCAGATTGATCCTATGGACATAGGTTGATTTTGAAGTTTGATTAAGTTGGATAAGGCTTTAAATAAAAGGTTTCAAGTAAATTGCATAAAGGAAAGACTTGGTAAAATAAACAAGGCTTTAAAGTAAAGGTTCGACAGGAATTTAAAGGAGAAAAGCAAGTAAAATTCTGGGAAAGTAAATGACTTTAATTGATAAAATTGGTGTTTCACACATACATTTCTCAACAATTCTTTCTCACACGCTGGGTACTCGAATATAAATGAGTGACTATGTATATAATTGTGAACACACGCGAGAAACTGCATGTCTACTCCTATTTATACAAAAACATTCCAAGTAACCGTCGGGCAGTTACATTGCTTCGAGATCAATCCACTTGGCACGTTCTCCATGCTTGACGCTCCAGATCCTTGCACGTTTGCACGTAGTAACTGCTGGAAACCGTTTTCCCTCCAAAAAGCTTGAATTTCAAACTGCTCCACTCTGGACCATCGAACACGTTCGTCAAGAGACATCTTCGACGAGAAGCTCCTTCGACGTCGAAGGCAATCAGCCTTCTTCCTTGGAAGAAATCTTCTAAGTACTTTTACCATCTTTCGACAGTTACTTCGACAGACTTAGCCAGTCGAAAGCATCTTTCAGCTTTAATGGCTGACATCAATCAAAACAAAGGTGTCGAATTTGGGAGCCAACACTAGTGCACTGTAAGCCTCACGCGAGTCCCCCCTGTTTCTAATTTCGTATCTCTGAAATTAGACAACGTTTTCATTAAATAATTGCATATCCTTAACCCTCACATCATTTGTAAACTGTTGGTAATAGCCAATTTCATTTATGTGCTTTGTATGAAGAATCACCATAGCTAGGGTTCTTTGTTTGTTTTTAGGGATTTCTGTTTCAGGTACAATTGGTCCATATGAAGGACATGGTTGTGATCAGGAGGTCATGACGAGTTCAACCATGTTCTTGGCATGTATTTATATGGCCTAACGGAGATTTTGGACGGAAGTTGCGTCCTTTGTTGCGGATAAAAATCCGCAGGTAAAGTTACAGCGTTGGGAGGACAGGGATGAAAACGTGTCGTCCATCCATTAGCCAGTTCAAATAATTTCACGCGTTTTTTTTGTCTTTCTGGAAATTGCTTTGTTTTTTATATAATATATATTATTTGTATTATTATTAACAAAAAAGCAATGTGCTTCAGTGGTGGCCACCTAATCCATAAAGGACCCAAAGACTGGAGGTCAGGAGTTCGATCCTTGCCTCCAGTAATTTGTGTTTTCTCATTTATTTTCAGGTATTCCAGTGCATACGCTAGTTTGCAACCCACCATACTCCCTCACTATCCAAGCGCCAAATGGACAAAAGGCCAGATCTGGCGGTCAATGTTGGAAGTCCACCATAAGCCAGGTCAATGCACGCATATTGGATCAGGAAAAGTCAATTTGGGTCAGCTTAATGGGCCTACAGAATTGCTACTTACACCCTTCAAAATCAGGCCCACTCTCTCTTTTCTTTATATTTTGTTTATTTATTTAATTACTTTATTTTTATTTTTATTAATTTCTAACCAATAACATTTTTTTTCTTTCTATTAAAAAATCACAAAAAATACTTTTTTTTTAATTCAGATTTTTATTTTTATTTTTATTAATAAACACTAATTAATTAGTTAGGTTTTTAATTCTAGTAAACTTTAACTTATTTTGTAAATAAATAAAATTAATTAGATTTAATTAGGTTTTAACTACTAATTTAATTATTTTATTTTCTTTCTTAAAATAATAAAAACCCCAAAAAATGTCTTTAATTGTTTTTCATTTAATTTATTTAATTTCTAATTTAGCATTTAATTTAGAATTTAATTTCTTTTCTTGAATAAAAACAATAAAAAAAACATTTTCTTTCAAAAGGGTCAAAACCCTAATTCGCGTTCGATTTAACTTCGCGTCACGCTTTATTTATTTTTTATCCATATTGATGTATCTGCTTCCGGTATGTAATAGAATAATTAATTAGGACATTTAATTATTTTACCGCTTTATTTTATTTTCAAAGGGTTGCTTTTGGCGATGTAAATACCCGACGCCTTGTAATTTAATTTCCGCACCTTTAATTTCTGCAAATTATAACTGTTAGATATTTGAAAATAGGGTTTGCATGACAAGACTGAATGCTTAATCTTAAAATCAAATTAGATCACCCTTAACATGTACAAAGATAAAAATAACTGAAAACGACACACTCGCACATGCGCACTCTTAGGGTACACCCCACTTGGTTGCCTTCGTACACGGTCATTGAGTATAGGTCGCTTTAGAGGTCTCCCTCTTGTCTAAAAGATCATAGTCGCCTCGAAATGGTTGCCTTGGATATTTTTGCCTCAAACAAATGATCTAAGACATTAGGGTTACCGCTAAGGCATCCTAACATTGCTTTAGTGACTGTATGTCCCTCATTCGAATTGACCCTCAAACTCCAACGACAGTGCTACCTACTCATTAATAGTGGGATAGCATTGTCTAAAGGAAATTAGCATAGAACGATTCCTTTTTCGAGTAGGTAGATAGCTCCTAGATACTTTCTCTTTCAAAACAAAACTCTTCACACTTACACTCTTCGAACAAAGTTTTCAAAACACTTCATTACACTCTTGAGGACAGAAGCAAGAGTTAAATCGAAGTTTCAAACAAAAACTTTTTCAAACTCACAAGCACAAAGAAAGAAAATTTGAAAACAATGAGCAAGTACTTAAGAGCCCGTAGATAAATGCGGATATAAAAGGGTGCTAATACCTTACCTTTCTATAATCTACCCCCGGAACCCGAGAAATGTCTCAAAAAAGGAATTTTTCTGTGCTTTTTTCCTTTCCTTGTTGGATAAAATAAAAGTCGGTGGCGACTCTTTCTTACCGTGACATTTTGCGAAAACAAACGCAAAACGCAAACCAGCGTTCCAAAAAAACAGTCAGTTCTTCCCACCGTATCACAGAACTGGCGACTCTGTTGGGGAGCTTATAAGTGGGGTGTACCTTAAGAATAGTTCATAATGTTTTCAATTGCTTGACTTGTATGCTTTATCTTTGTGGGTTTGAATCGGAGTTACTATAGATCCTAACCAGGATCTGGGGGATACCCTTTAGGTAAGTAGCAATAAACTGTGAGGGAACTGTACGGCGTAGACCGATACGGTTGAAGCAGTAGCTACGTTGGTGTGGCACTTTAGTATGTACCGATATCCCTTGTGGCGCAACGAGGAGAATATGGGTATGCTAAGGGGTCATTAAGCACCAACTGACCTTAGAACCTGTAATTGACCAACTTGGCCATAGAACAGTAGAAGTATGCTACACTCATTGAGACCAAACTCTCGCGATGATTTTGGCCATAAGAAAGGGTTGCTAAACTGGAATTATGATCGATCGAGGGTGGTCAGTGATATTGAGATCCTCTAGAACCCGGTTACTATTTCTAGGACATGTCTGAACCAACTGAACTGAAAGAGGGTAGTACCTAAGCTCTTTGCCAGCCTGAAATCTAAGGGTTATCTGTGTGACTTGTGTGCCCTTACCATGTTTGCTATTTGTGAATACTTGTGGTGTGTTCCTATCATGAAATCATGACATCATGACATTGCATGCATATTGCATTGGACTAACCCATTTCAAATACAGAGGGGATTCATCTTTGTTCTGTTTTGTAGGTCATGGCATCTATGCGTAGAAACACTATTCGGATCAACTTTGTCCAGATTCCCACTCAGCTCAAGGAATTGGTTGTTAAGGTTCCTGACACCTCCTCCTTTATTAGAAGACAAGGTCACTGTTGTACCCCAAAATTTGCCCTCTCATTTTATCAACATTTCTCATCACAAGGCTCTTGGAACTCAAGATCAAGCTAGGGTTTGCTCTGCTCAAGACATCTCCTTGCATTGATGACCTAAATTAGGGTTTGAGTTTGCACAAGGATTTTTGGGCCTTCAATGCTCAAATTGACTTTCATACTTCATATTAGGCTCATAAGTTTGTCCATACCAAGTTTAAAGCCTTAAATCAAATTTTTGCCCAGTCAATTGGACAGTTGACCTAGGAATCAGCTGTATTGGGGAAAAATTCAACTGTGGCCAATTTACAGTCAAACCTCATGAATTTTGACCCACATCAACATTATGAACTCACATGAACCATTGGATCAAGTTTGGACCACAACTCCACAAGAAATTTGATCAGATCACCAAAAGGGCAAAATGGTCATTTTTAGGGTTTTGACTGTACAAAGGCAATTTCTGACTTTTTGACCTAACCAATGGAAAATTAGGTTCAACCATGGACTCAAGGACTCAATGGCATCACTTTGAAATATTCAACAAGTTCAAAAGATCTCAAATGCATGGGATTGACAGATGAATTTTTCAGTCAACTGATCAAAATTTGACTGTACACTGAAAAGTCAAACTTTGACTTTTTGGTCAAAATCAAGTGCCAAGGGTCATTTTTCATCAAGATGTGTCAAATTATGAAACTTGTTCATCAAGAAACCCAAAATTGCAAATTAGGGTTTGAAATTGAAAATTTTCATAACTTAGAAATTTTCTAAGTTATGAAATTTTCTTAATTTTTCCTAACTTTGCCCCACATTTTCACCATGATGCAAATGGATTCAAACAAAACTTACAACATGAAAGTTGTATTCCTCCACAAAGTCTACAACTTTGATTCACAAAGTTTTCTCAAAAGAACCTTGGATCTCAAGTTATGATTTTTGGAACAAGGGTCTCTAAAACTTTTAACTTAGTGAAATTTTGCCCTAGTTTAGGCAGGATTTTGACCTATCTTCTTGGCCATTTTTCACATAGTTCCACTTAGAGTCTCAAGTTAAATTTCAAAGATGGATTATATAGCATGTTGCAATATTTCCAAATTGTCCAAGAACTCCTCAAACACATTTGTGGTTAGGGAGAATCGAATGCTTGAAGTTGGCAAAAACTCACTTTGTATCCATGGTAAATTCATGTTCACTCAAGTGGCATTTTCAAACCAGCATGCCTTGTACTAGTTTGAAGGCCTATAAACCACTTCACACTCCTTAATTAAATGCAAATCCATCAGTTTAAGCTTTTGTTTTGGCCATTTGGATATTGTACACAAGATTAGGCCTTAAGTAGAAAAAGGCAAATTCCCATTTTTGCAAAAGTGTGCTTTATGTCAAACCATGATCTTTGAGCATAGGGCCAAGATCTCAGAAGCAAAATCAAATCCACAAATTGCAGGTACCAAGAGGATTGTATGCAGCATATTTGATGGCTTGTACAGGCCTGTAATCACAACTTCCCATTCTTACTTCAAAAACAAGCAACTTGTCAAAATCCTCACAACTTGAAAACCAGCCATTGTGAACTTACACAAACATTTCAAACAACTTTCACACAATCCTTTGAGCAAGATACATGAGTGTTTGAGCCCCTAAGCACCTCATAGCCAGAAATCACACTTCTTTGGCAAAACAGGGTAGGTGCTACCACTTGAGTGCCATAGCTCATTTGGCTCGTGCGTTTTGCCCCTTTTTGCTTCAAACACCTTCCATTCAACTCACTCAAGCTATCCCAAACCTCCATTACCAACTGTAACTCCATTTATAGTGTTCACCATTTTCATTTCAAGCTTGTGCAGGTTGAGTTCTATAGGCTGATTCAGGGACATTTAAGGCAAGCTAGCTATTGGAAAAGATCAAGTGAAGTTCAGGCAAGCTACCAGACACCTCAAAACTTGTTGAGAAGCATTGCATTGCCCTACATGAATCCAACTGAAACAGGTTTTTTTCATTTTCTATCTCTCTATTTAGGAACATTTAGCCTTAGGTTTGTGAATAAAAAATGTAGTGTTCATTGCTAGGAAGCCATACATATGCTCAGCTTTCATTTATGTTAAGTGTGCTAGGAGAATTTCATCCATGAACATGCTGAAAAAACTAGGTCAGATTTTAGGGCCAGAGAAATTCTCTCTGGTCTTTGAGAGTTAGGATTAGTTTTTTATATGGTTGGAATCGTCTTGAAATTCTCTACAAGTTTGATGTTGTGAGTTTCTGCAAAAGATCACGTATACAGGATGTAGCATTTGAACAGGGGAAGCGCGCGTTTTTCAGTCTGGAGGAAGAAGATGAAGTTGACTTGGGCTGGGCTTGGCCTGGCTTG